>CM074432.1:28651266-29251266 GCA_037101425.1 Elopichthys bambusa
CACTTATTACAACTAACAGTAAACAAATACATACAGATCTTATGGCTTTTTGGGGGTGCTTAATAAACTGACAAACTTTAAATCTGCAAAATATGTCCGAAGAACTACGTGCTCTCCATTACCCTTATAGCTCCATAGACAAGAAAACCCGTCAAAATAAGAGTCAAACTAAGGCGGACTTACAAAAAATATTAAATGTATACAAAAACAAATTAGAGGATTAATCACAAAGTCTGTTACAATAAAGAAGGATTATTATGTATTTAATTTATACAGTGAAGAATATGCAGTGTTATTTTACGTTTACTTTATTTTTGTACCTGAAAACTATTAAACCTACCTAAAAAGCACTGTTTGTTTCATATGTATCTTTGTTCTGTTGTCTTTATGTAGGCCTGCTGAATGTTAAATGGATCCAATCCATGTTCATTAAAATTATTTGATGCAGCAATAAACCTGCTAGTATATTTTAATGCAGGTGTTTTTGAACTTTGCTGATTTAAAACATGATCAAAATACTATTTATTTTAATGACAAAATTTCAAGAGGAAGTGACAAATATCCGTATCGGTCAATAATTGATTTTTAAAATCGGTATCGGCCCCCCCAAAAAAAATCATATTCACATGAGTTTGTGTAAAAACATTGTAATTAAAAAAAAAAAAAAGTGAGTGCACCTTTAAATACAATTTTTTATATATATTTATATAATATATATATATATATATATAAAACAATCATACACAATCTCTGCCATACTCACGTACGATACTTAACAAGCTAGAGTCACAAATCTAGAGAGTATTATTATTTGACAGCTCTGTATCTGTTAGTGGGGGTGGAATGGGGGTATGACAGAAGACTGCATGACTCTGAGGCAGAGAATGTTCCTCTTGGCTTTCAGCAGTGCTGCCTAACAGCACCCGCAGGTCAAATACACACACAGAAGCACATCACTGCTGCTGCACTGCGAAGGCAAGTGCATTCTGTAAATAGGTGCGCTGCTCATGGTAATCTTATGCTTTCACCTGTACTAGAGAGCTATCACTACTTCACTACATCTGCCACTTTAATCAACTAGCTTTCTTATATATTCTGGACACCCACACTTCAATTTTACATAGCATGTTCTTTAAGGAAAGAATACCTTAACGGAATGCAGATTTGATGATTTTATAATATATCATTTATATATTATATATATAAAATTACTTTTTTTTTTTTTTTTTTTTTTCTAATTCGTTGTTATTATGGGATAAGCGCATCCACAACGGGAGTTACACATTTAGACAAGCACTGTCAAGTTCACGTGCGCATTTACGTTCTTTGGTCACCATGATTTTGTCAAGTACGAAATGTTCCTGGATCAACATAGTTCTGTTGATCCTGGAACAACATTCCTACCTAAAACAATTTGGCCTAACCCGATCCCTACCCCTATCCCTAACCCTACACATAACTTATCCCTAAAATCAGAGGGAGATGATAGGTGAATAACACTGAAGAAGAAGCACCTAACCGAGGTTGTAAGCCTAAACATAAACTGTAAACTTGTTCTTAAAATCTGATTGGTTGATTGTAATGTTCCAGGACCAACAAAGATGTTGATCCAAGAACATGCTGTACTTGGTGAAATCATGTTTACCCGCATCCTTTTGTGCAGATGTAATATTACTCTTATGTTGTATATATCTGATAATTCTCATATAGGATGTGTTTGGTTGAGTTTATTAACCCGCTAGCAAAGCGCTTCTGTGTTCATTCGCTCTTCAGCATCAGCTCAAATGCAATGCCCAACATTATTGACTACGTTTGGGTTATATGAGACAGTCATATTCCTTTTAGATGTTTCTTTTTCAAAAACATTGATGATATTATTAATAATCCAAGAGTGTTTTTTTTTCTCGTCATATTGTTTCAACAGTAGGCCTAAGTTTTAATTAAATTAATTTTTCGTCATGGCTTGGAAAACACGCAGGGATGTCTAGAATCACTTGATAAAGTTGATGAAAATGTGCAGTCGGCCATATATATAGCATTATAATGTGCACACTCTAAAATGTTGTGAACTCTGTGCTTTAGTTGCCCTTGTTCCAGCGCACTGTCACGGGAAAAGCACATCCACAACAGGAGTAGCACATTTTGGCTAGCACATAACTAAATGCAAGTTCACTTACATTTGCATCCTTTTGTGCAGATACCAGCTGTAATATTACATTTATGTTATGTATCTAGGATGTCTGATTAATCTAATATGTCATATAGAGCAGGTTTTTAGTTTACTGGTGTTCTTTTACACTCTTCAGCTTCACCTATCAGCTTATTCCTTTTGAATGTTTCTTTTTCAAAAACATTGATGCATTATTGATAATCTAGCAGTGTTGTTTTTCTAGTCACACTTTCATATTTTGATAAACATTTTTATATGTCAAGCTGACATTAAGTTTCATAACAGTGTTTTAATTAAAATATTTTCATTATCACCATGACGGACACGGCCTGCCCCCGAGTACTCGTTTTCGAAAACTATCATTATTTGAAATGAAAAACTGACACAAACACACACAGTTCAAAGTAATGTTATAATTTTACAATTTAAAATAAATTTTATTTATCAAGCTGAATTTTCAGCAGCTAAAACTCCAGTCTTCAGTGTCATATAAGGCTTCAGAAATCATTCTTATATCATTCTTATATTTTACTGACCTCAAGCTTTTGAACGGTACCATATTTTTCCGGCCAGTTGATGATCTTGCAATATAGCTTTTGAGGGGTTACAACAGTCCAGGATTGTTTAAAAATAAATGTAAGCCCAGAAAGTGAACTCCTGACCCTCTTGATTAACCACACCCATTGTGTCCACTGAACCATGAGCAACCTGACAAAGAGCATCTGGCACAATACAGTGCTGTACAGGTCCCAGAGACCTCCCGCACCCCCTACCCCATTCCCAGATAGCACACGCTTCTGAAAACTTCAGTTGTCACGGAAACCATTGTTTTGCCCTCCTTCTTCCTGCCATGCATTCCTTCTCACAATGCGTTGAAAAGCAAATTGGCCTTTGACAAAGCGCTGGAGGACTGTTTGGGAACGAGAGCTGAGGAGATTGGAGTGGATGAAAGACACACGAGGGTAAGAAAACACACTCCAATCAAACGAATAAAAAAAGAAAAAAAAGTGGAAAAGAGTGAACAACAAGGGGGAGCCGACTTTGAGAGCTGGTCATTTCAGCAGTCTGGAAGCGCTGGTACCTGATATCACTTAGACAGATGTTATCTGCCCTTCCCGCAGATGGGCAGACGCGGGATGAGTGAAGGAGTAGAGAAAAGACAAACACATGAAAAAGACACCCAAGAACTCAGTTCAGAACTTAGTTCAGAGATACTGATACAGACACTCCAGAACAGTCTAAAACAGCATGTGTTTATTTCTTAAACGCCATTAACACACTATGAACAAGTTAGACATAGCTTCAAAAGCTAAGGTGGTGACATCAGTCACCCGCAGCATTCTGAGATGCTCTGACTAACAATACTGTGTAAGCTGTGAGCCTGTTCCAGATGTGCTGCACCACATTGATGGTGCTGTGGTTGGCCAAATCTGTTCCCCCGCTTATTCTCTGTAGTAGGTATTTGCATTTTTTTTTTTTTTAATAGAACTCTCAAGGTGTTATAGACAGTGTGTAGCTTGTTCGTCTGTAAATCCATTAACATTATTTTGTTTCAGTATTATAAGTGTTTAGCATGAAAAAGAACAAAAAGCCATATCATACTTGCAATAGTGTTGCTGTACTGAATATTCACACATGGGTGAATATTTTGTGCCACTAAGCCTGAATCCTCAAATAAGAGTACAGTCATATTAGCAAAATTTTGCTGGGCAAAAAAGGTCCATTGTCTATTACTAGAGTAGTGATGTATGAAGCACAGCTCACACAGAAGAAGTCACTTTCAAACCAAGCACCTTTCTGTTAGTCAACGTGGCGAATTTGCGCGACCAACTTCAACATAATACAAAATCTGTATGGGGAAATCTCATGTGGATTCCAATTGAAATGATGGGATTTCGTCTGTGAAAATTTGCTGAACAATGGTAAATGTGACTGCACCTAAAATAGCAGTTGTGCATTAACAGTGACTGCAGCATCAAAGCGTTTGAAAGCCACACATTTTCAATGATAGCTGCCGATCTGAGGCGATATAATACAACAACGACTGATGCATCAAAGTTGAGCAGACTTTAATTTATGTAAATGGACAGCGACACAATGTGGTGACTACCAAAAAAAAAAAAAAAAAAAAAAGACAATGGAGCTCACATAATCCAACAAGCTGACACTGAAACCAGCAGCGATTTAATGAATGCAATGTGCATTTAATTGAAAAACATTTCAAAATCTCAATATAGGCAAAATATTACAAAATAGGGCCACACTCAAGAATGAAGACTGAGCAAAGGATTGTTTCAAATCATCGTACAGGTAGTAGTAGTAGTAGTAGTAGTAGTAGTAGTAGTAGTAAACAGAGTATGAGGAATATAGTGAAAGAAGAAAAAAAAACAGATCATCCTCACAGTTCTTCCAGATACGGCAGGTTTCTGAAGACATTAGCAGGCAGCTCAGTGATGTTGTTCATACTGATGTCCCTATGGAAACAAAAGAACAATTGCTCGTTGTTAGTGGTTGAGCAGTACTATTTCTATAGGTTAACATACAAACAGTTCTGTTTGGATATACATTTTATAATTGGTTTCTTCACTATTTTTTATGGAAGAGAAGAGGTGGCTTGTGCTGTGATTCCGCTCACTTGCCAACATAACTAAAACTAACCGTGTGCAGACACTCATTTCAACCAGAACTTTTTTTCATTTCGATCATCGATAGGTTTCAAAAACGAGTAATCGAGTACTCAGGGGGGGCGGGGCGTGTGCGAGGGGCGGGGTATGGCCGTCATGGAGATAATGAAAATATCTGAAGACTGTTATGAAAATTAATGTTAAAAAAAAAAAATATGACATGAAAACCTGTCTATGAAAACATGAACACGTGATTAGAACACTGTTAGATTATGATTATGATGCAGCAAAGTTATTAAGAAGCATCTAAAAAGGAATAGTGACTTTATGCCAATAAACTGAAGCCCGTTCTATGACACATCCTATGATATTAATCATATAAAATATGATATAAAATAACTCAGATACATAACAGACGTAACATTACAACTTGTATCTGCAAACGTGAAAAAGTTACGCGCTGTAGCGAGAGTGAGAGAGCTCCCGCCGTGATGCGCTTTCATGACAGCGCGCTGAAACACTGGCAAGGACAGAATTTACTATAGATTTCTAGTTCTCATTATAATACTATGTTTATGGCAGATTTGTGCTTTATTTTCATCTACATTATTATTATTATTACTACAACTTTCATCTGCAAAAAGTTTGTGAATGCAAACATGACCTTGACCAAAAGTGTAACTCCTATTGCGCTAAAACGAAAGCCAACGAAACGAAAGCACAACAAATTCACATTCTGTTAGGCTACATTAGTGTCACTATTGTAATTTATTTATTCTATTCTAATATTTCACCAATATTTTGGATTCAATTTGCACTTTCTGATCAACCAAAATGTTATTTTACAGTATGAAAATCACTGATAATCATAGGCAGCGATTTATGTTTCTGAATTACATGGATGCGCTCTCGACATAAATGAAATCGAAACTGCCTCAAATGGACTATAAAAACAAAAAGAAAGCTGTGTCTGAAGGCTTCAATCGATTTTTATTGGTTGAAATGAAATTAGATTATCTTGTGTTTTCCGTGGGTGCTCGGGGGCTCGGCGCTTATGCTGATGATTATTGTTCAATTAATTATGAATATAATTTAAAGAATATTTTCAGCACAAGATAAAAGCTTGGCGCTGCACAGCTTGCATTGAACTGTATTTTCATCTATCTTGTCAAAGTGAAGTCAGACATTCTCTCTCACGTCTTTTGACGCATGCTGTGGCAAGCTAAACAATCAGAGCTCAGGGAGCCGCCCAAAGTGCTGCTATAACCAATCAGAAAAAAATTTTAGTCATCGTTTACATGATTGATCAATCATCGCTATCACAGTCGAGTACTCGATCGCTGTTGCACATCCCTAGTGAAAATATCAGAAAGCAGGCATGTGGTATTTGTAAACTTGACAAAAACTAAAATGAGTTGAGTATATTTGTAATTGTAAATGCGTAAATGTAAAATATATAAGTTGACAATATATGGAAAACAAAAAGGGTAAAATGACCCCTTTAACACAATTCAAAATAGAACAGCTCAAAAAGCCTGTCATGAGGCAACATACATTATTTCAATTTGATAAATTACTTTGAGCGGCCCCTCCCACACATGATGTTCATGCTTTACAAGTTTAAACAGAGATCTGTATGTCTGTGACGACTGATAAGACCTGAATCCAGATCAGACAGTGAGATCAAGCATCATGCAACAATAATTGAAGAAAGCAAAGTGTATTTGATGTCATCAGCGCTGCACTATGATGTTTTACCTCTACTGTCATGCAAGTACGACATCAGAGGCTTACAAGTTTTTGCTTGGGAGATGATAATTTGAAAAGCTATAAATGCGTGCATTTCCAACCAAAAATAAATTTTTCACAATATAAATTATTCATACACAATCTTTATTTCCCATCATCCTCTGTAATCTCTCCTGCTTTGTGCATATGTACATTGTGCAAATATTATGATGATCCCAGCCTTTTAGCTCTGGCTCTACACAGAAGACAGTGATTTTTGAGTTGCACATGGAGTATTCCCCTTAATAATGTCTATAAATAAATAATAATAATAATAAAAAAAGGGTTATTAGGAAGGACTATTACTATTAGAAACTTGATCATCATGAAATCTAATTTACATCCAATGAATCAAATTTAATGGTATAGTAATTTATTTACACAGAAACAAAGTGCACACTGTACGCCTAAATTATCAGTCAGAATTCAGTCAGATTTGTGAACAAAGTGCTGTTTGTATGTCTGTCACTGCACATACATTAAGCCTGACAGACTTATTTTCAAACATTAGTACACTCCATTATCATGTTGCTTCATAAAAGTCATTGTATACAGCAAAAGACGTGTTGATAAATAGGTTCATAAAGCATTTTTTTTTTTAAATTAGATAAAAGTTCATTGTATGGAAAAGAGTAACATCAATTTTCTGCTAAACTGCAACAGAAAAATAAACTATTCAGGTAAACGATATTGGTGAACAATTCCTTTAATGAAGCGAAATCCTCTAGTTTTTCCTCATTCTTTTTTTCCTTCTCTTATTTTCTATAAAACTATCTCTGTCCCTCCTTCTCTCCCTACGGCTCTGACGCTCTGAGCATAGAGAGAGCGGAGGCTGTCAAGGAGACGGAGAGATAGCATGTAGCAGCATGACAAAAATGCAGGCAGCACACAAAGTGTTTTTCTCTCTTTTTTTCTCTTTTCCATTTGGGCTGAAAGGTGAAGTGTGTGGGCAGCTAGAAAAGCAAATGGTAGATCCGCAGCGAGAGGTCAGAACACTGACCTTAAAACACCCACCGTCAGAAACGCCACAACACAAACTCACAGAGAGGAAATGAGAACCAGTGCATGTAGATCATAATAAGTGTGTTTTTATGTGGCATTTTACTTGTTATACATCAGTCCTCTTGTTTATTTATCCTGCTGTATTCCAGCCAGAATTGAGTGTGTGCGCATTTCTGTCTTTGTTCTGGAGGAGATGCACTGAAGCCCGGCAGGTTTTTCAGCTGGGCTGAGATCTTGATTAGGAATCCCTTATGTGTGGCTTCAAAAGCTGGGCCGCACACAGTAGACGTGGAGACGGGGTCTGACGGAGCCCAACAAACATGCTACAATAGCTAATGAGGCACATCCCTATCCCTAAATGTAGAGAAAAACAAGGGAAAGAGAGTCCCCACCATCTTGAATTTCACTGCAAGGGCTGTCTTGAGTCTTGAAAGCATATATATGAGCATGAGGGCCTCTGGCCACACTGTGTATCAGATTACCCCCCGTCACACACAGCGAAAGGGGCCTCCCTATCCCCCCTGCAGCTATGACCTTCCATCGCTCCGCTATCTTTTTTTTTTTTTTTGATCCGTAGGTTACCTGCCCTATCCAATTACCCTTCAGGCTGCTTTCAATGGACCATGTACCACCAGAACTCTCCCCTTTCTCCTCTCATTCCTTATCACTCATGCTTTCTTTCTTTCCCTCTTGGTGGTGTCCTTGGGCCCCTATATGTGCAGCAGTCCAGGTGGTCCTCAGGATACATTATGTATTACTGACAGTCCTGTTCCTCCTGTACACACACACACACACACACTCCTCCAAGCCCGCAGCCTTTCGCCCTACTGCAAACTCTCTCAGTCTTTTGGCTGAGGTGCCTGGGAGCAGGATGAGAGAGAAAGAAGACTATGTGTATGTGTGTTTGGGTCTGTGAATGTGATCTCTATCCCTGAGTAGCAGGTTTCCTCATTAGGGGCCAGGGGCCGCACTGCAGTGACAAAGACAGGGACGGAGACAGAGGCCTACTGGAGCAGTTACAGGAGGGAACTCTATCCTATGAGATTGATAATGTGTGCTCTTAAAGAGGGTGTGTGTTTGTGAGACCTTACTTGCGTCTCATTTATATGTCACCAAACTGAATTGCAAAAATATGACCAACTTCTACACTGAAATAAATTTGGTGTAGAAACAATTTACACTTAGAAATTGCTAGTAAATTTAACAAATAATTACAAAGAAACGGCAAGTAACATGCTGTATTTTCTTTTACCATACACATCACAACCACAAAATTAAAACTTGCATGATGTTCAAATGTCTAATTCTTACATTTATGGGACATTTTACCCAAAAATTACAATTCTGTCTTTGTTTACTCACCCTCAAGTTTTTCCATCTGTGGAATACAAAATAAGACATTGTGAATTTTTTTTTTTTTTTTTTCATAATGGGGTCAATGAGGTCAAATGTTATTTGGAATTATTTGGGTTATTTAGAATTCTTCAAAATATTTTGTGTTCTTCAAATAAAAGAAAGACATACAGATTTGGAAATTCATGACAGAATTTTCATTTTTAGGTGAACTATTGCTTTAAGGAGCTATTTCTACATGACCAGATTTACTGATATTTTTCAACTAATTTTGGCTTTCCATTTTGAAAAAAAAAAGATTTATATATATATATATATATATATATATATATATATATATATATATATATATATATATATATATAATTTAACTTACAAGTGTCAGGTTTGTGATTTTTATTCGTCATGTAGACTATTGCTGCTGACCATTAAATCAAATCAGACTTGTGATTAAGACATTAATTACGGCTTTATTTATTCAGAAACAGAAATAATGTTATATATTTTACTTTTCATTTCTTTTCACAAAATACAAAAACCCTTCTAAATAAATAACACAGGAGTTATAATAACTCATTGCAGGCGCATAATCAACACGTCATCTTATCTGCAAGGCATATTGGCATAATTTTTTTCATATCTGGCCGATGCCAATAATATTTTAAGCCTTTATTGACCAATTTCTATGACATTCCAATAATATTATGCATCCCTAGTAATATAGTCAGATTGGTTATTATCATTATTATTATCATCAT
Source organism: Elopichthys bambusa (assembly GCA_037101425.1). Lineage (NCBI taxonomy): Eukaryota > Metazoa > Chordata > Actinopteri > Cypriniformes > Xenocyprididae > Elopichthys > Elopichthys bambusa. Next base: position 28,660,962 of record CM074432.1, read on the forward strand.
TATTTCTTGAAGTACACTCTACCATGTAATAGTAATATATTTCTGTTATAATTTCTTCAAGTTAAACCAAACTTTTTTTTTCACGGGTTGTTGTGACTTGTGAACACCTTCGAGTTTCTGTGTGTATATGATATGACAATAGTTTTATCAAATGAAATGGTGAAATGCTAGTGAAGTGACTCTTAGAGCAGTGTGTAGTAGATGAAACTGCGGCATTCATTCACACAGAGACACGCAGAAAATGCAGACTTTAAGGGGACCCATTATGTAAAATTCACTTTTCTACAGATGTGTCCACAGTGTGTGCAAACAACCAGACTATAATGGTAAAAATCCACCCCAAAAAAAAAAAAATTTGTTTTATTATATATATATATATATATATATATATATATATATATATATATATATATATATATATATATATATATATTATATATATATATATATATATAAAACAAATGTTCTGTTATTGGATGTACCATCGAAAATAGACTCCCGGCATCTGAGCCACCGTGCAGACACCGTGGTTGAATTTTTTTTTATAAATGAAATGTGCTGAACCGTTCAGAAACATCCAGCTGCATTCTAATTTGCAACTTCTTTCTGAGTCTCTCCATCAGTGTCCACTTCAAACAATGTAAGGCAGAACACTGCTACTGACAATTTCTGACATTTGGGCGGCATGAGATTCTTTAGTTATGTTGTTGTTGAGTATCCAAAGCACGAGCTGTTAAAGCTCCGGGGCCAGATTTACTAAACAGGGCAAATTAAAGTAAGAGCGCAAAATTTGCGCCAATGGGAGTGGCAACTTTTGCGCGTGATCTACTGCTGATGCAGTCAAATCATCTACATAATGACCAACACAATCTACCAAGAGCAGTGCAAATTAGCGTTGGGTCGCAAATAAGCAGAGCTGATGCTCATCAGGTGCGGGTCAACTCAGGCGCGACTTGTTACGTGTAATATATGGATAACGTCTTCCTCGGACATACCAAAGAAATTAATACGAGTGGAAAATATTTTCTCTCCTCTACCACGCACTCTCTTCTCTGCCGTGTCTCCTCCTAGCAGCAACAATTGCAGCCATGTTGCAAAATGGGTTAAGACATGCTTTTTTGGGGGCGTTAAATAATGGTGCAAAAACCAGTAAATTGACTAGCGCAAGCATCAGTAAATACTCTCCCATAAATTTTGCGTCCAAAAGGGAAACTCCTACAAATGCATAAGCAATAAGGTCAGCCGCAAAAACAACTCAGTCTACACCTTTTCAGTGCTAATTTTGTGTGTCTTTAGTAAATCCCGACAGTAGGTTTTTAATGCCAAAAGAGGGTTTGGGCTGGCGCAAGCTGGCCTATTCTGGAAAGGGGGCAGGGAGCAGCAGCTCATTTGAATTTAAAGGGACACACAGAAACAGCATGTTTTTGCTCACATGCAAATGGAGCAAATTTGGCAAGCTATAATAAATTATCTGTGGGGTATTTTAAGCTGACACTTCACAGGCACATTCTGGGGACACCAGAGACTTATATTACATCTTGTGAAAAGGAGCATAATAGGTCCGCTTTAAGATTTCAGTAACAGTCTTTTTTGAGCTTTAATATTCACAGACATTAGTCCATATCACAATTTGATCCATTGTACAGTCCTACTTTTGATTTATTTATCCAAAAATTCTATGATTTTTCACTTTATACAGTAAGTTTCATTTGTGACTTGCATTGCAAAAATCATAGGGCTCTACATGGTATTTGCCATATTAAAGAGAGTTAATTGTGTAGATTATTTATTGTTGTGTTATAAAGTTATAACCATTAGAAAGAAAAGAAGAGTATGCAGTTAATAGTGGTCCCCTCAATACACTCTACATAGCACTCTCCATGGCCATTGAATAGATGCAGCAATTGTTTCAGCTATGCACCAGTATGGCGGTATTTGAAAAATCCATACTTGAAATTGAAACTGGTATACCGGACCAGCACTAAGCCAAAACATATTTGAGCTTGTTGAAAATGTAAAAAAGTCTTGTTTTAAACACCAGTGACGGAAAGATAATGTAATACCTGCTGGGTATTGTGAAGGTGAAATCCTGCAACATGCTCAAACAGTTGAAAATTTCAGCTTGCAAAGGCAGATACAATTTGGCATTGTCATTAAATTACTAACTCTAGGAATACAAATAAGGACCACCCTAAGCGCTACAGATGGAGCGTGACTGAATGAAAAATACATACTACAAACATGGAAGGAAGAAGAAAAGCCTTGTGTTAGAAGAGCTCAGGAACATGTCAAGTCTCAAAAGAGCACTGCAGATTTTCTGCCTGTCAGTAATAGTAACTGAAATAGATCAGGAAAGAGACAGAAGCCTAGTTAAACTCATGCTATAGGACAGAGAACATTGATTTATGAATGATAGCCTTATTTTCTAAGAGGATAGCGTCATGCGCCTTTTCTAAAACAACATCTATTCTTTTAGAGCTTAATTCAAGATGCTCTCTAAATCACTCTGAAAGAAGCCCAACAAGCCTGTTTGTCCTGGACTGAACACTCAGGGGCAAATTCACTAAACTTAAAATTTTGCACATCTTAGCACAAAAACGTGCATATTCGCTAACTACATGCAGTCTAATTTATTTATTTATTTATTTTTAAATTAGAAAAGCGTAGGAGAATACAGGAGTATAAGAATAGCGTTATGGTCAGACATATATACTATTGTATCCAATACTCTACAGTTAAATAATATAACAAAAAACAATGCTGTTTTGAGTATTATTCTACAGAGACCTACTTGACACTTATCGGTAGATAAGAAAATATATGAAAATGATAAAAAAAAAAAAAAAAGTTATAGCTGAACTATTCTGGATAAATTGTGTAAATAACAATACTGTGTGGTTGAAAAGACTGTTTCATACCTAAAACATGAGAGCTTTCTCTGGGTCAGCGGTAGTATGAATGTTCAGGGATGATTTTGTCACAGGTTTAATAGACACAGGAGAATCATTGTCATTTAGGAACCACGTAGATTCAAGATTGCAAACTTTTAACGATTCAAAACAATCAAAAATATTCATCAGTAAAAATGATTAGTGATCTCTCCTCAAAACTAACCTGAAAGATCCAGAATTGAGCTGGTCAGATTGCATTCACAATAGATTTTGTGGGTTTGTTTACAGTGTTACTAATTCTTTAGTGAATCAGATGGTAAAACAATGCATAAAGTGTGTCCATGAACATCTGCAGAAATCCAATCAATAGCATCTGCTCTCTGCAGGCTCCTAAACTTCTCCACTCAGACTCTGAGGGTTATCTTTTACATTTCCACTGCATCATTGAAACATGGGAGCATCCGCGTGTCGGCAAACCACACCAGCACCGCAGCAGGCCTTTTGGTGGCCGCAGCTGCCCACAGAGCCCCACATCACAGCTGGGCCAGCCCACTCACAGCCCTGCCAAGCCCTGAAAGAGCCCAGCCACAGCCTGCCCCATGATAAGGCCCGTAGATGTGGTGTGAGCATTAGGGCGTGGGTGGGTCTTGTCCACCAGCTAGCTTTTAGGCCAAAAAGGATGATGCATTTCTGTGACAACTCCATTTTGATTGACAGCCCTGCAAATGATGTCTTTTAAGGAACAAGCCAAAAAATGGTGTGCGCTGTAAAAAGGACTTGTGCTCATGAAATAAAGAGACTTTCTCCAGTTTTATATAAATGTTTGTGTATCTCACATAGACCTACAGATCTAATCGTATTCAGAAAATTCCTGGGCTCTTTAATCACTTGTGTATAATATAATGGAAATTATTGCACAAAATATTACTATTTATAAACATTACTAACATTTTGAATGTGCAACTTGTGGGATTGATTAAAATGGTGCATAATACCTACAATCCCACAATCCTGAGTTTCAGGGCCTGAGTAGGGCTCAGGGTTTGTTGTTTCAAGCAGGACCTCCACCCTGAATTTGAAGCACATTAGTCTCTTCTCACAAGCAGAAAGCCTGTTTGTTTTTCCCCTTCAGCATTACATACAGAAGAAGTTGAGCACTAAACACTGGAAGCCTATCAGTGGGTTGGATGATGTCATGCCTGACAAATTCCTCTCCTTCTCTACAAAAGAGAAAATTGAGTCATATTGGCCAGCATACTGTCTGCCATTCAGGAGACAATTGTATGATTTGAACTGCAAAATTATAAAAAGCAGAAAGATAAGTAATAGGGATGTGCAACAGCGATCGAGTACTCGAGTACTCGACCGTGACAGCGATGATTGATCATGTAAACAATGATCGAAATGTTTTTTTTTCTTCTCCTGATTGGTTATAGCAGCACTTTGGGCGGCTCCCTGAGCTCTGATTGTTTAGCTTGCCACAGCATGCGTCAAAAGACGTGAGAGAGAATGTCTGACTTCACTTTGACAAGATAGATGAAAATACAGTTCAATGCAAGCTGTGCAGCGCCAAGCTTTTATCTTGTGCTGAAAATATTCTTTAAATTATATTCATAATTTAACAATAATCATCAGCATAGGCGCCGAGCCCCCAAGCAACCACGGAAAACACAAGATAATCATTTCATTTCAACCAATAAAAATCAATTGAAGCCTTCAGACACGGCCTTCTTTTCGTTTTTATAGTCCATTTGAGTTTTCTATTTCGTTAATGTCGAGAGTGCATTTGTAACGCACGTGAGAGCGCATCCATGTAATTCTCTCTGCTCGGACGCGGAATTCTTTTTGGACACGCTCAAACTTTGTCCTGTCACGAATCTCAATGTGCTTTTTCTCATGGAGATAGGGCACCCACCGGCAGAAACATAAATCGCCGCCTATGATCATCATTTTGGTTGATCAGAAAGTGCAAATTGAATCCAAAAATATTGCTGAAATATTAGAATAAATAAAAAAATTACAATAGTGACACTAATGTAGCCTAACAGAATGTGAATTTGTTGTGCTTTCGTTTCAAAGTGCAATAGGAGTTACACTTTCGGTCAAGGTCACGTTTGCATTCAACTTTTTGCAGATGAAAGTTGTAATAATAATAATAATAATAATAATAATAATACAGATGAAAATAAAATACAAATCTGCCATAAACATAGCATTATAATGAGAACTTTATAGAAATCTATAGTAAATTCTGTCCGTGTTTCAGCATGCTGTCATGAAAGTGCATCACGGCGGGAGCTCTCGCTCTCGTGCGTAACTTAAAGTTCACTGGCATTTGCATCCTTTTTTGCAGATACAGGTTGTAATGTTACGTCTATGTTATGTATCTGAGTTATCTGATTAATATCATAGGATGTGTCATAGAACAGGCTTCAGTTTATTGGCATAAAGTCACTATTCCTTTTTAGATGCTTCTTAATAACATTGCTGCATCATAATCATAATCTAACAGTGTTCTAATCACGTGTTCATGTTTTCATAGATAGGTTTTCATGTCATATTTTTAACATTCATTTTCATAACAGTCTTCAGATATATTCATTATCTCAGCCATGCCCCGCCACCCGCACCCCCCTTTTAGTCCACGTGCTTAGTGTAAGACACCTTTCCTAAAAGTAGATAGGCCTGATGGCCCTCGAAGATAAGGCATAAGCTTTGTATTTCGAATTCAAACACAGTACTTGGTTCTTTAAATGTTTGGGAAGACACCACTTAAATGTTTTCTTAAAATGTTTGGGAAAAGAGTGCCGTCTGACGCAGAGCATGGGATTTAAACTCTGAGAGTAATGAATTCCAGTCTAAACCCTCTTTTAACTAAACTACCTGAGAAAAAAAAAAAATCTACAGACTTACCCAATACTTAAAGAAGAGAAGACGACCACACACATGCACACATAATTTATACCCTATGAAAAAAAAAGTACGAAAAATAAAAATATATATATTCACCAAGTCACACCAACACACTAGTAGCTTTATGACCAGTCAAAGAAGGGCTACAGTTTAGGAGTCGCAGAGCAAGAAGAAAATTCCCTCATGTGAGCTCTAACACAAACATTCAGCCTTGAGAGCAAACATGCCAACCCAAAAAAAAAAAAAAAATTTGAGAGAAAGCAAAGGATTTGCAAAAAGAGAAAGACAGCAGGAATGCGAGAAAGGAAGTGTATTAAGCCGCTAATTCCACAGGAACACCATGCCTGTAAGCACACAGTGTGATTGGGCTGTGCTGATAGCCTATCTGTAATGAGATATGGACAAGGCTGAACACACCACCGATCTACACAAACAACATACACTGGAGTTAGACTGCACAAGTGTCAAGAGCAAAAATTCACCTTCACCTTCCTTCATTTTCTTAAATGTGAACTTTATTAAATATATTAAATATGATGACAAAAATGTGCTTGAATCCACAGAATTTTCCAAATGAAATTAGCAAAACACTTAAAGGGATAATTAACCAAAAAAAAAAATCACGTCAATCCAAACTCAGCTGATTTTCTTTATTTATGATGAACACAATTTATTGTTTAGCAGAATGTCCAGGCAAAAAACACAGTGATAATTCACCCAGAAATGAAAATTATCCCATGATTTACTCACCCTTAAGCCATCCGAGGTGTATATGATTCTCTTCTTTCAGACGAACACAATCAGAGATATATTTAAAAATATCCTATCCTCCAGGCTTTATAATGGTTGTGACATTTTAAGAAGAAGAGAAGTAATCCATACAGCTCCAGGGGGTTAATAAAGGCCTTCTGAAGCGAAGCAATGCGTTTTTGTAAGAAAAATATTTACATTTAAAACTATAAATTCAAATAAATAGCTTCCTGTTGACGACTATACGCATGCCGTGCAAGTCGATTTGCGGCAAATGAGTAACCCCTAAAGCGATGTATGATGCAGGATGTAGGAGTATCGTAAGCTTAGATGCCTGTCACGGTTCAAACAAATAGGGCTGGGCAACAAACTCAAGCTCCTCTTCTCTTATATCGAAATCCTCTGACATTTCTCTTTAAAAATGATCATTTTAGACTTCTAATTCATGACCAGTGTTTTGTTTTGCTCTATCCTCTGCGCTTCCGCATGTCATTACATTGTGCATCGGGTCAGAGGATACTGTTCCACCACAAATCGACGCGTACAGCCATCCACCGAAAGCTAGTTATTATAGTTAATAAAGTTTTAAACAATGATATTTTTTTCACAACTATTATAAAGCTTGAAGGAGCAAGGATATTTTTAAATATATCTGTTTGAGTTCGTCTGAAAGAAGATAGTCATATACACCTATAGATGGCTTGAGCATGAGTAAATCATGGGAACATTTTTGGGTGAACTATCCCTTTAAAATAAAACTAATTATCATAGATCCAAGCCCTCTGAAGTTATACAGCAAAACAAGCTTATTGACTTAAAAAGAAACCTCCCCCTCTGCTCTCAATCACGCTTATTTATTGTAAACACCAATAAATCAGTGATAATCAATAATAAATCAGTGATGATAAACATCTTTTTTGTGTCCATCCCCAGAAGAAAACACATTTGGGTTCAGATTGAGGTGAGATAGATGATGATAGAATTTTTGGGTAACATTTCTTTAATTTGGTGTCCAAAACTAAACTAAGAACTCCTCTATCTAAAAAAATAAAAAAAAACATTAGAAATGTGGTTAAATAAACATCTAAATAAAGTATTTTTAACCAGATTAGATCTTATGTTAACACAAGACTGTAAATCCTGCAATTTTCCAATTCTTTCATTAAAATATAATCATTCTAATCATTTCAGTTGAATGAACTCATTGCATGTACTATCAAAATGCTTATTAACAAGTCAGTATGCTATAGTTGCTATCAAATATGGCAGTGAGAAGGAAACATAAAGAAGGATAAGTTATGAAGATATCAGATGATTTATCAGGCGATACCTTGACAGTTTAAAATGACAGTTGTTTCAATACAAGATCATCAAGGTCAAAATTCTTTTTTTATTTATTTGAAAAGGGACCATGTACACTTTTTAACATAAATGTTTCCATGCATTCATGCATTGTACCGGATTTAGCCGAAGTCTAATTTTCATCCGCAGTCCCATCCACATGCTTACTAATGTTTGGCAGTAAGTGCTATCCAGATGTCTTTGACAGAATCACCTAAATTTAAGTTGCCTCCCATAAGGGTCTAATACAGACATATCTTATAGCCAGCAAGTTCTTTTCCATAGTACTCCATCTCAAATTGGTCCATGTGTTCCATCTCCTTCTCTCTGGAGAGGTGAGCTTAGCTGGACAGAAGCTTGATAGGAACAAAACCTAAATAAAACCAGTTTTCTGGGAAGCCATTTCACATTCCAGTGAGACCAGAGAGGCTTCCCACCTTCCAGTAAGAGTGTGTGTACAGACCTGTCTGTGGCTGCACCTATTTGCGTGTCTGTGTGTGTTGTGACACTAAGAGACAGAATGTGTGTGTGTGTGTGTGCGCGTGCGTGCGTGTGTGTGTGTGTGTGTGTGTCAGTGCTTTCCCAGTTCATCTCACTCAGTATACCCCCTCTGTTTATCGTTCAGCCCATCTCTCTCCCTCTGTTTCTCTCTCCATCCTTCCCCTTCATTCCTTTCCACTGATCTCAGAGCCTCATCCTGTCATTTGTCTGGTGTCCATTAGAAAAAGAAGATGTGATGGGAGACAGGCGTTTCAAACGCAGCAGATGGTCTTCTTCAAGGCTCCATCAGGAAGCTCACATTAAACAAACCCATTAACTGCCAAGGCAACCTGCCTGCGTCCCAACAACACCAATGACCATAAACGATCTCTAAATAATCACACGGCCATCTCTGTGAGCGTTCACAACCCTCCGTTTCTGGAGGACAGAGATGAACTTGAGCGTGTGAATGGAGTGAGTCGGAGGGAGTGTCCTGCTGTCCTCACGACTCTCTCAGCTGGTTTAGACCAAACACAGTGAATCAGACTGGCTTTGACTAGGAATCAACACTCTAATAAATTACAGAGGGGCCTCTTCACTATCTCAGTACCCCACACTCTGTCCTGTCTTCTCTCACAGTGCCATACACAAACTCTCTCAGACTCGTTAAATGGAGTGTGAGCATTAGCGATTGAAAATTACAATAAATAACTTGATAAATATTAATGAGACATGCTTTCACCACAGAACATTAGTTCAAATACATTCAAGGAATTATGAATGTCATGAAAGTATGATTTATATATTTGAATTTTCATAAACTACTGATCTGCTGAACACTACATAATGTTGATAATGACTAATGAGTTTGGGCTCCCCCAAATTAAAGATTTTTCTAGATGACAGTCATAAATTTAAGCAAGTCAACTAATCAGCATTTATGATATTAATTTTATGACTAAATATAAACTCTGGGGTATAATCTTACAATATTATATGTAACATTGCTAACATTATTCTACATTACAGAGAAATACTAAACTATTAGTTTATTAGTTTAGTTAGTACATAATCAGAATATTTGTTTTTCGATTAGAATTGGTTTATTTAAAAGTAGACATTTCAATATAGACATAGACATATTTCTCATGTCTGTGAGTCAAGTTCTCTGTGAACTCAGCGTATACAAGTCGGCAGAAACCACACCCTGTATATTTTATTTTACAAAAGTTTTGTTATTTTGAGTGTACACAAATAAAGAAAAGAGTTTCGGAAGGTGTATGACTCATATCTGTATGGCCAAAAATGACAGGGTATTTTAAGTTCTTTCTGCTGATATCAGGGGGAAAAATGCAAGTGATCGCACCGGCGTCTCCAGGTTAGTCTGCACGAACACTTAGATATGTGCCAATAATTGCGCACATTCATCCAGGTTAACATTACAGCAAGTGGCCATGTAAAGTGGCAAACGTTAGGCTACTACTTACAGGTTTTCAAGTGATAATCCATAGTTAGGTCAATGAAAGGATTTCCTGCCTGACATACTGTAATTAACATATAGACCAGCTGTGTTACGATCTTATCATGTTACCAAATATTAAGCAGCACAACTGTTTTCAACACTGATAATTTTAAAATATTAAAAAGATTTCAGGAAGATCATGTAACACTAAATGGCTTGTGTGCCATTACATTGTCACCTCAAATCTAATACAAAATAATGGTTTTGTCACTGTAAATCGTTGTCAATGTGAACGTACCTCGTGTTTTAAACTTTCAGTCCTGATATGACTCACTCTGTGTGTGTCTCTCTCTCTCTCTCTCTCTCTCTCTCTCTCTCTCACACACACACACACACACACACACACACACACACACACACACACACACACACACACACACACACACACACACAAAATATTGCAAACTCTTAAAAATAGCAATGCAAAATGAAGCATGACTGGCTTAAATATGACATGCCAACCAGACGAGGAGACAGCAGAGGTTTCTGAAATGAGGAAGAAAATGATGAACTGGTAATAACTGTTTATTTTACTGGCCTCTAGACATAATGTATCATCAGCTCAGTTTAAATAAATTCAACACGTTATGCTTTTCTGTCTCTCTCACACTCATAAACACACACAAACTGTTGGCAGGGCAGCGTGTGGACAGATGCGGGGGACCCAGGGGGGGGTCATCTCCAGGTCAGGAAGCGTGCGGCTGTGGAGTGATGACGGACCTTGCGACTCGAGGTCACCAGGGGTCGCATACACGGGCAGAGAGGAAATGCCAGCCAAGTGGCACTGTGTAGGACCACACACACGTACAAACGTTCAGCTAGAAGGAGAGGTGCCATGTTAAACACTCCTTACTGGAAGAGCTGGACAGAGAAGACATCCGCACTTCTTCAGCTGCTGGACACTTCTCAAGGAGCCTAACCACGAGAGAACACAACACACGCAAACCGTGGATTAGAGCTCATCTCCGGTCGGACTCCTACTGGGGACTACTTGTCAGTCCACTAATCCGGTCCTCACAGTTCCTTCACAGCAGAACAGACATTTGGTGGATATTTTCTCCACATGGGACAAAGTCCACAGGACAAGGGCATGGCCAATAAGGCTTGATTCAAGGTCTGAAAGCTACATATATAAACACTTGCAATGCTTTAAGAAGTTCTGGCAGCCTAACAGTCTCTCTCTTTGTCCCACAACCATCATTTCTGAGTGAGAGAAAAGCTCTTACGTGTCTCTCTAATCATCATGAGCCTTCGTTTATGCTCATCAAAAATAGAAAAGTACAAAGAGGGAGAGAAAGTAAACACGGAACCTAAAAGGAAAAGATACAAAGTGACAAAGTGATTTTTATTAAGGATGGGAATCAAATTCCTCTTTAACGGTTTTGGTGCCAAGTAGTTTCTTTTATTTTTGGGGAAAAATAAAAATGATTCTATTGACAAATTATGAGATATTCAATGATAACATTTCTAAAAACAATATTTTACAAACTTAAAACAAACCTTATAAGAGGTGTTTTAATGACTTTGAGGCAGATTTAATTGAATCCAATATTTGGCCAACAATACCAAACAAAAATGTCATTAATATTTATAAAACTTCATAATGTGTATCTTTAACTGCACAATGTCATATGATGAACCGGTCAGTAACTAAACTGATTTAAGTCGCACAGTAAGTTCAAGTTGTAAGCTGTATGGGTTTGTTTCATTAAAAAGAACTTGTTCATGAGAGTAATTTATTCTATAATGTGACTACATTTTTCATGCTGTAGATTCAAGAGCGGTGTTGTGGTGCCAATAAACATGTAGTGCATGAAACATAGTATTTTAGTATGTTTGACAACTGTAAATAGTTCTGTATTATTTAAAGGGGCTATATGTAAGAATTTTCATGTATTAATTGCTTTTTAATTGCCAATGTGTAAACAGCTTGCACCGAAACTTAAAAAAAAAAACTAGACCTTCCCCGACTTCCTAGGTCATCCATAAAAGGCTGTAGACGTAGGTCGTTTTTGCCGGGAAAATCAAAAGAATGTGATGTTTATGCACACTCCTGAGAGCCTCTCTTCTATTCTGACACATGAAATAAATGCTTATACAATGCTCAGAATATTGCCAAAAGAGCTATTCTGTACTGTAATGTCAACGTGTCATGCAAAGAAAAGGGATTAATTCAGACTATAGTCTCACATTGTCAGATATAGTCTATAGTCTCAAATATACTTTATAATCAAACAGTATCATTTTAATTATTTTATCTGTTGACATAATGTTATGTAATGTTATGCATTTTGTTATGCATTTATTTTGTTACTGAGAGGAAAGCATGCAGCACGCTGCACCCATTTACATATTCATCTAAACGTCGCTCTAACTTAATTTAACCCTAAACAAAGAACTTTGCTGTGAGTACAGTATAATGGGGCATTGCATTACATGTGTAGAGTGCGAGTATGAGCAGTAAGTTGCTGGCTGCAGTTCACTTAACAGCCACTGGTGTCACTAATAATACAGGTTTCTGAATTTTCCATATAGCCCCTAAAAAAAAAAAAAAGAAAAAAAAAAAAGTTGTTCTCAACCATAGAGCAGTGCTCCCCACACATAGACTTTACTTGGGCGGGCTGCCCAGGTATATCAACAGCCGCCCAAGTATATTTTTATTATTTTTATCCTTGTATACTTTTGTATCCGCCCAAGATAATGAAACCATCCGCGATCGATTAACTAGTGGAAAATCTCCCCTCGCCCTACGCGTTTCATACCTGCTCGTTACGTGTGCGTCAGAACTGTTTACTCCCGCTAACATTCCCATGTGCGCTGCAGAGATGCGGTGGATATTTCACAAAGAGCACTGCATGTTGCAAAGTCACAAGGCGGCTTTAAAGCATGATTCTCAATCAATGAAAAGCACAGATTTATGCCAAGCAATTGCTAATGAGCTATATGAATTATGACAAAGTCTACTTTATGGCCTTTATAGAATATGTTTTAGACGATTGTAAGAACCTGAAGGATCAGCCCGCAATTGTGTAGACATTTCAAAATAAGAGTTCCGGTGAATTTAGCTTGTTTATAATTTAAAGTCACAAGCTACACAAAAAAAGTTTTTTTTTTCTTTTTTTTTTCTGGGCATTATTGGTATTCTGGTTACATTTACAATAAATTGTAAATTATTGTAGTCTCCTCCAAAGGAAGAAAAGACTAAGTACTGTATATTATTCATTATATAAATTTTACCAGTAAAATCTGTGTCCCATTCACTGAGAGAGACACTATATGACATAGCAAGGAGAACATAGGAAAGGGAGAACCATTTAAATGCTGTAATTTTGCATAATTTACAATGCATAATAATACATAATATTAGTATGTAATTAAATGTAATAGTATGCTATGTAATTAAAATTAAATTTCAATAAATAAAAATACTGTTTAAAAAACACATGTAGTAGACCATTTTTTGTGCCATGGGTAATAGGAGGATTTTTCACCTGGCTACCACCGCAAGTATATTTCAAACCTGTTGGAAGCACTGATAGAGGTTTTTTTATTTTTTTATTAACTTCAGTGTTTGGGACTCAAAAGTTGTTCTTGAAAAAATGTGGTCACAGACATTCATGAGGCTTCACCTTTAACGGCTGAGAGAGTCTTTGCCAGAATGCTGAACACAGAGGGCCCTCTTCTCCTCCAGAGCTCTTCTCATGACCTGTGTGTGTGTGTGTGTAGGTAGGTATGACTGCCTGTGCTCATGTACATAAAAAAAACTTTATCCTGAACCATCCCAGTTCACCTCATAACATCAGTTAGAGCTGTAAATCATTTGTGCAGCACTGAGGCGTACAAACTATCTTCAGGTGAAACGTTGAAACTCAAAGGTTCTGTTAATCCACAGTTTCAACCCTAGTAATTTTATCTGACAAACTCAAGAAAAGTGTGTGCCCCTCTCTGGTGGCCTGCTCAAAAAAATCTAAATCAAAAGAATAGCAATGACAAACTTCCATCCTCTAATTCACTCTCAAACACCATTAAAAGTGCATTACCCAACCAGTCGTACCCCCTGACTGCACAGAAACGGTATTGTCTTCAGACGTAAATGTGAAAAAAAAGATCACTAATCGCTCTATACATTCAGTCAGGGAAAGGTGTGGAAAAATGGTGCTGCCGGTTCCATCTGACTGAGCTTGTAGACGTGCAACCCTTCCCACAGCCTTTAAGATGGAAAAGAACATGGCGTCTCTGTTTTGTTAATGGGACACAAAGGCACATTCCAGCTCCTCAATGCTGAAGGGCTTTACTGAGGCTGAGACAAGAGTGGGCTAATGGCGTGTGGACAGACGGTTAAGGGGGGATATCCCCACTGCACTAAGCCAGCGCACACACATACATATAAACACAAGGGAAATTCTTTCAGCCAGTGAGGGGACACCAAAAAAGAGGCAAGGTAGATTGAAAAGTAGCATGGGTCAAAAATAAAGGAGTCACGCACTTGACTATGAAGAACGTACAATTGAATTGAAACAAAAGACATTTGTTAAACTTAGACAAAAACAAGACAAGTAAGAAAGTAGTAATAAAAATAAATAAAAATTTGCCATGTGAGAAGAAAGGCTGTCTTCATGGCGATAAAGTGAATAACAAAAGTAAAGATATTGAAATTATAAAAAGAAAAAAATTCTAAAACATTTATATGAGTTAAGCATATCCCCCCCACAAAGCCCCCAGCAAAAAAGCACTTATTAATACAACAAAACAGACAAATGTTTTACTAGGTGCTTGTTTAAAAAAAAAAAAAAAAAAAAAAAAAAAAAAAATCAAGGCCAAAGCGCACTGTAATATGCTATGAACCACTTGGCATTGGGAGTTAAGTATATAGTTACATCCGTCTATACAGCTCAGTCAAGGTCAAAGTTTCCCTGATGTGGAGCGATACTATAGTGTATATTTGTTTCTTGCTTTGCCGGTGCTAAGTCTCACTCACCCTGCTCCGATACTCCGCCTAAACAGAGTATGATTAACCTGGAGTATTGCGCAACAACCTGTTGAAGTAAGCAAACTATATTAACCCCACAAGACTGAGGGCTGCTATCTAGACTAGGGAATAATGATCAACCAGACTGTGCCCACTCTCGCTCACACTTTTACACTTGTTTCCCTCTCTTCTTTTTTTTTTTCAGACCCTCCAAATCCTGACATACTCCCAACATATTTTTCTTTGTCACTTTACCAGTTTTCAACTTCAACTCCCTCCCTCTATTGTCCTTTCTCTAACTAATTCTCCAGTTCTGTTCTTCTCTGCGGGGAGAGACAGTGTGGCGACAGCTGAAGGCAACCCAGAGTACGGGCAGAGAGAACTGCCCTACTATTATCAATTACATAAATAAATACCAGAAATGCAGTAAAGCGTGCAGCAGGCCGATGCAGCCGGATGCAGCAATGCGGCTGGAGCGGTGGCAGCGCATTTCACAGCTTATGACTATTACCACACAGATTGACTGACAGATGTCCCATCATCTGCTCATCATCACTTGCAGATTGATTTTGATCCCATCAAAAACTGGACCACGCTAAAAAAAAAAAAAAGTTTAAATATAGACACTTTTCACACTAACATACTGTCACACATTATTCTTATGGTTTTTAAATTATAATGAAGTGGAAGAAGCAACAGATCTTTTCTTCCGTATTGTGACTTACATCCAAATGTAACGGATTGTTGAAAAAGAAAAACAATAGAACAGAGACTGGGATCTATCCAATGGTTGCTAAATGGACGTTGAAATGTGGTCACAAAGGTGAGCTTCCACGCGTTTGTGGAAGGATGGTGTTTAAGTGGACTAAATATTTGGAGTAGTCTGGCATTCGTCAGTTTTTTAAAGATAATTATTCATAATATTCATTATAGGCTGAAAAAAAAAAAAAAATTGTCATCTCAATTGCAAAAAGTGTCCCAATTTAGCCTACCTGAATTCCCCCCTAGTTCAACAATATAATATTCCCCCCCCATTTGCATATAATTCACTGATATCTAAGATGGCCACTGACGCAGCTAGCGTTAACTCTATGGCTTTATTTCTGGCTTTATCGCTTCTCCAGACTGGACTTAGCTTGGCGTTGGGTTACACACTGCAGCTTGGCAGAGATATTTCGAGAGCCCGGTCAAGCTGTTTTCAAAATGTATGGGCTCCAAGAAAGCTGCAGAATAAACATTCGCCTCCAGACGTGCTTCTAAACAATTTGGCAGAAATGTAACACACTTAATTACAACAGAGTGAAAGCACAATAAATGCTGGTCAAGTCTAATGAGGTGAGGGACATGATTTGCATGTGCCACAGACAGTGGGCTCTGGCTCAGCCCAGCAATAAACCAGTATTTTTGTATTAACAGACAGAAAAACAGAAAAAGATCTCAAAGTCAACCAGTGAAACTATGCACGCCGCGGTTGATGCAAATGCTCCGTCGATACAGACCAAAGGAATCAGCATCTAGAATTAAGCCCGTTCACACCAAGGACAATAACTATAAAGTTTTAATAATCATTCTAATTCTATAAGAATACAGCCACACCACAGCTATAAAGATAACACATTCGAATGATATTCCTGGAATCACTTTCAGAACAATTTTTTCCAATCAGAATCCAAATGACTTTAAAGAGCTTGAACATTCAAAGCGACATAATAAAGACAGCATAAATGAGAATTTTATCGTGTGTTGGTGTGGACACTAATATAGTTGTTATAGTTCTCTCTATAGTTATAGTTCTTGGTGTGAACGGGCCTTTAGTCAGTAATGGTAAATGTTACGGTTTGACAGTATAGCTACTTATACTTTAATTACTTGTGTCTTTTAATCTGGGAGGGCTCCTTGATTTATCAGTGACACAACATACAATTCAAATATGAAGAAAACGTAAAAAAATCAGAAAGATATAATACTACTGTCGGTTATGCCTTGCAATAAAATCAGCAGTACTAAGAAAGACATTTTTGGAAAGTCCTATTCATAGAAAAGCACCCCAACTCACCTCAATGTATAAATAACTGGCTCAAAATCTACCTTTTTATGCTGCATGGGTTTAAAAGCAGGCTGCATTCAATAATGGATGAGCAGCCCTCTCTATATTACCTGCATGGGTCATATGGTATTTAGTTTGCTACACTCACACAAAGTACCCAAAAGTGGCCCAAGATGGACTTTGAGCTACAAAGCTAAAAATCTCTCCAGTGAATTTCAATCTGAAAACAACTGCCATACTTACATTTACGTTAGGCAGAAAAAATTTAGCTAAATGTAATAATACTTACTGCCAGGCATGTCCATCAAAACTACTTAATTTGGATTTTTCACCCTTAATCTTGAATATTTGGTACTGCTTACTACTATGCTGTGAATAAAAGTGAGTGTGTACAGGTGTGTTTCTGAGTCACGGGATAGGTTATCATGGTTTGATACTACATGATCAATGATCTTACTCACTTGACGTCTGAAAACAATTTTAGACTTGTTTTAGACACGTTACGGTTAATTTACGTAACTGCATGAAATACAATAACGTGTAATGTGGACTTTTTAGATAGGGGGGCCAAACACGTCTAGCGCTATACATACAGTATACACTTGTTCCCAGCATGCACTTGATTGTTAAACGTTATTGTAGTGACTTACAGGTAATATGTGAAAGCGCTGAGGCCGGTCGGAACGGTGGTCAGTCCTCGTCCAGAGCAGTCCGCTCCTCCGTCCTCATCGCAGCGGCAAAGCGGAGAGCATGTGGCCGGAGTGGACTGTCCCTCTCCTGCAGTGGCTGACTGCCCCCCTATCCACAAGCCCAGCACAAGCATTCGAACTGCCAGCAATGCCATTATTCTCTTCCTTTTCAAGCAAAAGACTCTCGGAAGGCAAATGCGTTGAGTTTGTTTCGCCAGCAAACGGAGGTAGTGATAGTTCCTTCAACCTAAGAACAAGTACAATATCAAGCTCTCGGAAGTCTTTAGGTTGAATTCGCTGGTTTAATCAGATTTAGACATTATATGGGCGAGTTAACGGACTAAAATTAAGCTACAACATGTCGTATTGTTTGTGAGTGCCCAAAAGAAACGTTATGCTACCTGCTTTTCTTTTAGCCATGATCGGTGTAACGTTAAATAAGTGATCTTACCTAATGCCCGCGAACGATAAGCAGATCGGGCCAGTCAACGGTCATTCTGCGCGGAGTCTCGAGCCTCACGCCTCCAAAAACACACAAAAAAACACCTTTAGCTTAGATTCCCGGGTCTAAACAAACGGGTCCCCAGATTGGCGTGATTCGCTAAGCGTCCGCTTCCAGGAAAACACTCAGAAAACCGCGACGAAACACAGCGGTTACAACAGCATTTTCACTCACACTCTCTCTCTCTCTCTCTCTCGCTCTCTCGCTCTCTCCCTCTCTCTCTCTCTCCCTGATTTGTTTCCTGTAGAAAACACGGTCAGCTCTCAGGCGAGCCTCACGTTCTCTCTCTCTCTCTTTCTTTCTTTCTCTCTTTCTCTCTGCAGGACAGCCAGTTAGGTGCTGAATATGTTAATACAAACCTACATATTAATGATTTCTCGACGTCAGTTGTATAGTATTAAGACGAAGGCAGCCAACTTATGACTATACAAAAGCTTTATTTACATTAACAATAAACAGGTTTAATAATATTACTAATAAAAAATAAAACGTAAAATTACAAAAATGTGGTGTTTACGTAGGCTAAGTATTCACACACTGTTTTGCAAAATTGCATATGAAAAATATTGGCATACACACTGGACATAATTAGTCTTGCAGTTGTCCTCTGTGAATCAATAAAACAACTCTTATCATTTTCTAGATAAAACCTTTAAAACAATTAAAAGCCTTTTATTTACCCATAAAATTACTTTCCAAATTCATTAATCAGGAAAAGAGAAACCACTGAGACACAGTTTTAAAAAAGAATATTCCTCTACTCAAGCATGTACACAGTTCAGCTGAGAACAAAGTACATTTACATTTGTGCATTTGGCAGATGATTTTATCCAAAGCTAGTTACACTGCATTCAATATACACATTTAATCAGTTCTTGCTTTCCCTGGGAATCGAACCCATTACCTTGGCATTAGTTAGTGCCCTGCTGTACTGTTTGAGCTACAGAAAGAGAAGATGCACCATCCTGAGAGCACTGCATAAAAGTGGCCTCTAAAAAAGTGTGTTTCCAAAAAAGCCATTTCTCAAAAAGAACCATGTGAATAGCCAACACAGACAGACAGCCAGAATTCAAAGTCTTAAGTGTAAAACCACTTTAAACTGAAAATAGTTCAAAACCTGCTCTTTATTCAGTTAAAAGATTTTATAAATATTATAGAAATTATCAAGATGATTGATGAGTAAACAAGAACTCATTTATCCAAAGCAAATTACAAATGAGGAAAATTACATACATTTACAACACATCCGTAAAGCAGTAAATTAGTGTACAAAAACTACAGCATAAGTGTATATGTGGAAAAAAAGAGAGGGAAAAACAAAGGATAAAAAAATAGAATAAGGATTCAAAGTCTTATGTGTAGCACAAATCTACTGCCAGAACATTCAAAAAAAAAAAAAAAATATATATATATATATATATATATAGCTTTAAATATCACAGGGAATAGATGTGGAATCTCTAATTTAGTGAAACGAGAATACTTTTGCAAAGTATTGTATATTTAAAGTATTATTTGCAGATATTTACAGTAATATTTCTCCTTTTGGAATCTCCAAAGTTTAGACTTAATTCATATTTGAAAAGGCCAAGAGAATACAATATATACTCTAGCCATTCTTGCTGCATATTAGCACAAACTGTCTGTGATAACATAAGAGAAAGACTGTCATAGTCTGCCAATGCTCCTGTTTTTCTCAGCTTTATAAGCCATAATAAAGTTTTCATAAATGTCTGCACAGCTACACACATTGCTGCACCACCCATGGGATTACATGGCACTCATAAACTAAGAGGGTAAAAGGAGAGAGACAGAGAAAAAAAATTGTTTAATGTTTTGGCCAGAGTGCGTGTGCTTTGTAAGTTCTTCCATGTTACCTCCTCGATACAAGCTCACTGACGTCAGGTTTATCTGAAATCACTAAAGCTTGCTTTTATAGGGAGATATTTGTCCAGACTGTAGCTCTTTATCTTATCTGCCAAATGTTGCGCCTCGCACCATTATCATTCTATTGCATTTGACTATGTTATTTTGCAGTGTTTTATCACAATTTCTGTTATGCCCAGATGCCTACAGGGACAAATTTTTCCATGGAGTTTCATTTAACCTCGCAATGACCAAAAGTAAATAGTAAATGGTCTCAAGTGAAGTGGCACTCATCTCGGGATTAAATTAAATCTTCCCATACTGTTAACATTGTCAAACTAATGACGGTGCCCTGGTAAATGAATGTTTTAATATATTGTTTTGATGTCCATCTTGATTTAGTCACTAATAGAGGTACGTCTGCTTTGGGTATGTGAATAATTATAAGGTCTGTTGAATTCATATGCTCTGTATGTCAGCAGCCTCCCTCAGGTTTGCATGTTTAGGAAACAGAAGAGAACTGGAGCTCCTCCAGCTCCTGTGTTAATAATCTGTCATCACTTTCTTTAATTGATTGTGTGAGTATGGAAATATGACATACATAGAGTAACTGATGACCTAGCGGTTACACAAGATCAATTCATAGAGGCAGTAATATTGTCATTTTGACGCAAGGGTTCAATCTGATTGTCGATATGTGCAGCAGCAGCGGCCTCAGTTCCCAAGGGCAGGAAGGGCCCACGAGGCAAAGAGTTTTCATGCAAATGCAATTTGCATTAGAAACAGTGGCAAGTGACCAGTGAAAAGGCACTTGTGTAACTTGTTGTGATAGATGGCCCAAAGAGGAAATGACATGGGTGAGAGCACATTTGAATGGCACATATCAAGATCCCACGGCAAATAGACAGTGACTATCAAAACAAGGTTATCAAAGCTGTGAAATGGGGAGAGGGAGATATAGACACAAAATACAATAAGTTCAGCTATTGTTATATCTACATTAATTGATCAGACCTTATTTAAAGAAGAACACAGATAATATGGGGGGGAAGAAAGACAGAATCTGATATAATGACAGACAGAGGTAGGTGAGAATAAAACATCCCTTGTTCAAAGTTATATGTGACCCTGGACCACAAAACCAGTCATAAGGGTACATTTTTTGAAATTGAGATTTATACATTATCTGAAAGCTGAATAAATAAGCTTTTCATTGATGTATGGTTTGTTAGGATATAATATTTGGTTCGAGATAAAACTATTTGAAAATCTGGAATCTGAGGCCTTTAAAGTTGTCTAAATGAAGTCCTTAGCAATGCATATCCACACATATATTTACGGTAGGAAATTTACAAAATATCTTCATGGAACATGATCTTTACTTAATATCCTAATGATTTTTGGCATGAAAGAAAAATCGATAATTTTGACCCATATGATGTATTGTTGGCTATGCTACAAATATACCCGTGCAACTTATGACTGGTTTTGTGGTCCAGGGTCACATATGAGTAAATTTTAGATAAATGTAATGATAGTTGTTGACCTTTATTTTTGTCAAACTTTTCAGAGATTGAAGATTTTCTTTTTAAATTATTAAAAAATACATTAAAGTTGGCATAAAACTAAAGTTGTGATAGTCTTTTCTTCCCTACTGTAGCATATATCTGAGTGAAACGGCTTCTCGAACAAGACAAAATGTAAGGCGGGACCTGATTTGGTCCATGGGGAATTGATTGGATGGTTGGATTGTTGTGGTTTGCTATTGCTGTGATCTCATGTGAATGACAGGTTGTTTCGCCCTTGCGCCTGTAAACATCTCATCAGAGAAAAGATGTCATTGCAAGAGGGAGGGGAAGTTATTTTGATTGAAGATTACAAAGGTATATGAATAAAAAAAACAATAATAATGTGCACAGATAAAACATTTTTAATAAATACTGAAATATCCCATAAAAACTTCCAAAAAAACAAGAACTGTCCATTTTGATTTCATGGTGATTTTAAAACAACTTATGTGTTGTGGGAAGAAACCCTACAGATACTGTAGTTCTCTGGTGTTGAAAGATGGTAACACCAATAATTACCAAAGATCAGGCTATACAAAAATCACAGTTTCGCCAAAAAGAGCAAGACCATACCGCACACAATCCTAAGGAAGAATGTGGAATTGTAACCACATACTTTTATAAGTATACCCACATACTTTTATGATTATATAATCAACATTTATATTTGTTAATTTAGCAGACACTTATATCCAATGCAAATTACAAATGAGGAAAATAACATACACTCACAACACATCCACAAAGCAGTAGCCTATCACAAAACTAAATTTTAGGAGCAAACCAGAGAACAAAAACTAGAGCATATGTGTTCATGTGTAAAAATTGAGAAAAAAAATAAAAAAATAAAAAGATAGCTCTGAACATACAATTTCATTACTTGGTAAAGTAATCAAATCTTCATCAAAGTTTTGACTATCATTTTAAATGTAATATTTATAAAATGTGGAATCGCCCTGACATGGTTTGCAACAGTTATCGTAGAAAGGACCATATTCATAATACGGGCTGGCTAAAAGTATTCGATTTGATTTCTATGACCATACTTTCTCAAAGAGAAAACGCGAGATCAGGTTATAAAGTGATCATTTACTGCCATCTGTTGGCTAAATTCGAAACCACATGTTGTAACTACACACGTTTCATCCAACATTCAAGTGCAGCAGAAGTGGAAACACTGACACTCAGTGGTGTCCGTAAGACAGGACTTTTCAAACTTTTTAACGTCAAAGACCCTAAAAATATCAATCCACCCTTGCGAGGGCCCACTTACTAAACTAAAAAGTCAGTATTCTTAAACAGTTGGGTTTTATACTGTCATTGTACTTAAGACAAAAGAAGAGATTCAAAAATTATCTGGAAAATATTTACTTTGTATTAAGTTTACAGTGTATCTTTTTTGTCACTACAGTAATGTTAGATGTATAAATCCATAGATGTACAATTTAAATTAAATTCAAATGTATTTGTATGGCACTTTTCATTGTGGCCAGAGACTCTGACTTAAAAACCCAAAGGTCGTGGGTTTGAGTTTCAACACAGTAAAATATAGGTGGGTGGAGTGAATGAACAGGAGGTGCCATTGAACAAGGCACCTAACTCCCAATCACTCCCTGGGCAGCGCAGCAAAAACAGCTGTCCACTGCTGTGTGTGTGTGTGTGTGTGTCTTCACTACTGTGTGTGTCCACTTCGATGGTTGAAATGCAGAGCACAAATTTTGTCCACACGTCACATCACTTTCACGTTCACAATAAATATTGCTCCAAAGCAGCTTTACAGAGAATTTTGCCTTACAACAAAGCTAAAGGCAATGTGCAACCATAAAGCACCTGAGTATTCTGGCAATTTGTGGAGGAAAACAAACTGAATGACCCCCTAATCATTCACCAAAACAGGAAAGAGTATCTCCACCTTAGAACTGATCACTAAATAGGCGAGTTCTCAACATACTATATTTTGGCCCAGTACATATACACATACTGTTATATATGCACTCAAATTCAAATGCTTTACCCACCCACATGACTAAAACAAAATAAAATACAGCAATACACCACAACCACAGCTCAAATCCTAACAACTAAATAATTTGTCTGAATTCCAGGTCATCAAAAACAGCCACCCCATCACAATCTTCTGGCAAACTATCTGGACAGTAACCATACCAAACCACAAACCACTACATGTTCTGCCCGTCAGGGCAACTACAAATTATGATGAATTTGTGATTAGTTCAAAGTGCTGCCATGTGCTGCTGATCACAGACAGTGTATCGCCCATTATGAGAGTCAACCGCAAGACACTACATGTCATTGAGACACAAACCCACACCCACACCCAGTAACCACATCAGTGTGGCTATAGACAGTGACAAGAACACTAGATGTCAGCATCACTGTTATCTAGTAGGCTACTGAGAGCATGAGCCAGCACACTGTCCCTCATCAATGCACTGCACTGACATGCATAACTGTTATGTTAACATCTTCCTGAGAAATTTATATGACATTTTTATCTGTACAGTTTTAGCGTATTTTCATTTTAGTGATATTTTACTTTATCACAATACATTTCAAAACAAATTATCACACTTTTTATCCCACTACATTTTATAAAAACATATCAAGACCCACTCTGTAAGAAGATAGCGATGTCTAATATATGAATAAATCATTCTTTATTGGGATTTTTAATTTATTTATCTGGTTTTGATGAACCAGTTGAATCGGTTCACGAATCACACTGAACGATTCACTGCCAAATTGGACTGATCTGATTAGGGCTGAATCAGAATATAATTCCCTAGTCAAGTCAAGTCACCTTTATTTATATAGCGCTTTTTACAATGCAGATTGTGTCAAAGCAGCTTTACAGTGATAACTGGTATATAATTTTGGCTGCACAGCAGCTCTTAAAGAAAATGGTGTCAATGCGGGCAGATCAAAGCACTGTTGAATATCAAATGTCAAGTGTCCCCAACTAAGCAAGCCAAAGGCAACAGCGGCAAGGAACCCAAACTCCAACAGGTGACATCAGGTGGCAAATAGGTGTTAAAATGGAGAAAAAAACCATGGGAGAAACCAGGCTTAGTCGGGGGGCCAGTTCTCCTCTGGCGAACAATGCTTTGTTACGATTCAGGTAGCTATTATAAGTCCGATGGGATCGCAACATTCAAAGTATTTATTCCAGTTCCATCCAGTTGAGGATCGTATTCATCACGCCGGTATGGACGGTTTGCTGCATATTTTAAACATTTAAAACAGTTCATGTGACTACAGTGGTTCAACTTTAATATTATAAAGTGACAAGAATACTTTTTGTGCACCAAAAATAACAAAATAGCGACTTTATTCCACAATATCTACTGATGGGCAATTTCCAAACATTGCTTCATAAAGCTTAACGAATCTTTTGTTTCAAATCAGTGGTTATTTTGGTTATTCTCGTCACTTTATAATATTAAAGTTGAACCACTGTAGTCACATGAACTGTTTTAAATATGTTTTTAGTAGCTTTCTGGGCAATGAAAAAGGGAGTGTTATTGCTAGCAATGCAGGCCTCACTGAGCCATCAGATTTTATCAAAAATATCTTAATTTGTCTTCCAAAGACGAACAAAGACCTTACGGGTGTGGAACAACATGAGGGTGAGTAAATAATGACATAATTTTAATTTTTGGGGGAACTAACCCTCTAAATCATATCAAACTGGTTTCTTGAACATGAAAATGAGTTACCTTTCGACAGGGAACTCTACACTATGTTTGAACGTATATGGGGAACATCATCATGTGAACCGGTGTCTGAAAGCAACTATCAAATCTCACCAATCCTATTGGCTGGCGACAGCCTATGATGTCATTATAGATGTGACCCGGAAGTATAAAGGAGTGCCTAGAGAAGCAGTCAGTATCTTATCTTCTTCAGGGACTGTTTTTTTTTTTATTGTGATTCTTCAAATCTGGTAAGGGATTTTACTATGTTTCAGGAAGTGTGTGGATCTGTGTTCCAGGTTTTTGAGACCTGATGACACACACAATCTGTGCATTTTCTGTCTGGGTGAGGAGCATTCACGGACAGTGCTTGAGGGCACTGTCTGTGCAAACTGTGAGCATCTGCTTTTTAGGATGCTCTGCTCTCGTTTGACCCTCTTCTTGAGGGAAGAGTGGCCGACATCTGTGCCCGGTGATTCTGGTCCCGCCCGTGCTGAGGCAGGGCGGCGACTGAAATCATGGGGTTCAGAGATGGGACTTGAGGAAGAGTTAGAGAGAGTTGTTTTCTCTCGTAATCCCCAGCGGCTGATGAGGGTAGGCTTCTGTATGATGATAATGTTCTTTCTTTGTCATTATCTGATTTGGCAGCGAGTGCTCTTCTGGTTTTTAGCCCAATAGAGCAGGAGTTGGCTGTTAGAAAGAAAGAAGGCAAGCCTTTTGAAACTTCAAAGCCTCCCTGCCCCGCGTATACGGAGCTGTTTAGGTTATGGAGCACGCCTCTGGCAGGCTGCAGATGCCATTAGAGTGCGTCTTAACGCACTCTAATGGCAGCTACAGCCTTTCCTTTCCATAATCTGACAGACTCCTTCCATTCCTTCCTGATCTACATGAGGTGATCGAGAGGGCATGGAAGAACCCGTACTCGGTTCATATTTACCGACATCAGCGCGCTGATTTCGTTGATGTTGAGGGAATGAGCCAGCATGGGTATGTGTCGGTGCCCCCTCTATTGACGAGTTGTTTGTTAACTATCTCATCATGGGGTAGGCACAGGCATTAAAGCTCTGGTCCTGCTTTTGAAGCTCTTTTAAGTGACATCTCGCTTGAATGGCAGGGCACACGCGGCAGCGGGTCAGACTGGTGCTGCTTCCCACACGATGGCAGTGTTACAGGCTTACCAGTCTGATCTGCTGAAGGATCTGGATCAGTGGCAGCGTTTTTAACCTGCTTACCGCTCAGATCCGATTCTGGGCCCAGACAGACAGGAGGAGGAAGAGAGATTTGAGGGAGGTAATCAATTATGGACGGCAGCAGTGTCGGTGATTGATTTCCTCTCCATGAGGGTAGTTACTTTTAACCTCTCCTTTCTTCTTCCACCTCCTGAGTAATAATTTTTTATCCAGGTGCTTTTAACGATCAGGCTGAGGGCTGGGCCCATGATGTAGTTTTCTGTGGCTCGCTTTTTGTTTTGATAGTGAAGAGGCTCTTTCAGGCTTGAAAGGACCATAGATTCCATCCTTCTATGATGGTAATGTCTCCGTTCTTTGAGCCGCAGGTTTTAAGCTTGGACTATATTTATATATTTTAATATATTGTCCGTAGTTTTCCTGTATAGCTTTTCATAGGTGTGTAAAAGAAATAAAAAGGAAATTAGGGCCCTGAAGATTCCATTAGGATGGTTATCTTTGTGTTGGATTTTTGGCCACCTTTTCCAGCCACCATATGGTAGAGTAGCTTTATCCTCTAGTCATAGAGTTTGTATTAGAGGTTGGCACTCTTTACTTCAGTTAGATCTATGTTAAGCATCGGCCTTCGGGCCGCCTGACATTGTCTGACTTGGGTTGAGTTTCGCTCCTCTGAGCTCTTGTTTTTAGAGTTATTTCAGTTATGTTTCCTCCTCTCTATTGAGAGTTTTAGAGGTTGAGTTTTAGCCCCAGGCAAATCTATGCTTATGTGTAGCCTTATAGGCCCACAGCTATAGCTGGCCTAGGCTAGAACTTTAGGTGATATACTGAAGCATTTCACCCCTTTTATTACTACCCCTGTCAGGAGTGTGTAGTTTCCTAGTTCTGGCCTCCTCTTATCAGAGTTGTCAGGCCAAGGCCCATTACCCCTTTGGTGTAGGTGCAGGATAGATAGCTGCTAAGACTATTGCTAAGTCTCCCTGGTGCAGTTGTCTCAGGTGGTAGGCCCCTTATCGCTATGTGAATAAAAAATGCTAGTGTTGCTGTGGCCCCACTTTCCTAGAGCATTTTTTTATTCTATACTTTGTTTAGTCTTTTCCCCTGAACCCCTTGAATTAAGATTCAAACTTGAGGGAAACAGTGTTAGCTTTCTTTTAGCTCCTGTTCCCTAGGGTTCAGTACAGATGTCTCTGTCTTTGGTGAAAAGCGCCCACCCTTGAAATTCACAATTTCAGGGTAGTATGAATGAAAAGAGAAGCATTCCCCTGTTTCTCAGGGTTGTTAATGCTCTAGTTCTATTTTGCCCTGCACAATGTGAGCCCTATAACTCTATTGCTGTAGTAGTAGGCTTTGATGCTGGCCTCCTTCAAGAGCATGATGGCGTAGGTTTGTACTCCTCTTGCTTAAAGAGTAAAAAGTTCTTTTACTGAGTACACTGCATGGTGGTATGTTTGGTTTATTTTGACACTGTCACTGGCTAACGCCCGTGTCTTTCTGGAGTAGTAGGCCCTGTTTGGGCCTCTTTCGGAGTATGTTGGCGTAGTTTATACTCCTCTTTTAAAGAGTTTAAGTGTTTTACTGAGTACATTGCCTGTTGAAATGTGTTGAATAGAATCAAGCTCAGGTTGAGCTAAATAGTTAACCTCACTGGAGAGTTTGGTTCTAATTATGGCTCCCTTAGAGCTTGGAGATTGCCACTAGCTGATGCCACGTGTCATTTGGGCCTCGCAGGCCCCATTTGGGCCTCCTTCATGAACATGATGATATAGGTTTGTACTCCTCTTGCTTAAAGAGTAAAAGTTCTTTTACTGAGTACATTACAGGGTGGTATGTTTGGTTTTGATTCCACCACTGGCTGACACCACGTGTCTTTCTGAGTTGCAGGCCCCATTTGGGCCTCCTTCAAGAACATGATGGTGTAGGTTTGTACTCCTCTTGCTTTAAGAGTAAAAGGTGTTTTTACTGAGTACATTGCCTGGTAGAATGGTGGCTCAGGTCGAGTTAAATAATTAACCTCATCCGAGAGTTTGGTTATCAGATTTAGCTCCCTAGAGCTTGTAACACTGCCACAAGCTGACGCTACATGTCTTTCTGGAAGTTGTAGGCCCTTCTTTGGGCCTCCTGCAGAGAGTGATGGCGTATGTTTGTACTCCTCTTGCTTAAAGAGTAAAAACTGTTTTTACTGAGTACACTGCTTGTCGGATTGTGTTAAGGTTGACTGTTATGTGGGCACTCTACAGTCTTATCTGCTGGTTTGACTTGGTTTCATTCTGAACGAGTTCAATGTTTGTGGGATCTTGCTTATCAGCAAGTGAGCTGTTCCAGGTGTGTGGCCTTCACAGGCGCCCTTTAAGCTTTCCCCCACCACATCTGGGTGTTCTTTAAGCAGATTGAGCATGTAGTTCACATGTTGGCTTTTCTCACGGCTGCTGTGATGTATTTCTACATATTGTAGAATTTGTGTCATGTTGCAGGCCCTTTTCTGGGCCTCCACGATTGTCCTGGGTTGTCCTGCATAGTACTTAGCTCCCTAAGCTGGTCAGTGGTTGAAGGCCTCTCTGAGGCCTCCCTATTGAGGATCAGCCCCTAGGCTGGTAAATGTACTCTGTACGCTCTGGTCTGAGTTAGTTACTGCCTTTTTGCAGTCACTCTTACTGGATATCTTCTCTGAAGAATGTGATTTGAGACTCTGTTTCAGACAGGTTGTTGGCCAAGACTAGGTTGCTTTAGACCAGGTCGGCCTCCCTGGTGGCATTCAGGGTTGATTTTGTTCCCCTGACAAGTGACTGGCTAGTATTCCTTCGGACCCCCTGGCTACATTCCCTTAGAGGTACCCTCTTTTCTGCGGAAAAGAAGTTTGGTCCCAGAAATCTTTGAGCAGCCTTGGTAGGTGGAAGGCCTCTTTGAGGCTTATAGCTTGGGCTGTTGGCCATAGGGAGTGCTGTCACTGACAGCCTATGTTTGACCCGTAGGGAGAGTGGCACTTCAGTTGAAGCTGCTAGTTCTGATGTTTGTCTAGCCATTTGTTGGCATGCACTCCCCTCAAGCATGGCGGCGTGGGTATATCGTTCCCCATATGCGTTCAAACGCAGTGTAGAGTTCCCTTTCGAAAGGGAACGTCTCTGGTTATGTATGGTTCTGAGAACAGGGAACAAGACACTGCATTTCCTGCCATGTATCGGGGCTGCCTGCTGAACATTCCCTTCAGACGATAAGGTACTGATTGCTTCTCTAGGCGCTCCTTATATACTTCCGGGTTGCGTCTATAATGATGTCATAGGCTGTCGCCGGCCAATATGATTGGTGAGATTTGATAGTTGCTTTCAGACACTGGTTCACGTTATGACGTTCGCCATATGCGTTCAAACGCAGTGTCTCGTTCCCTTTTCTCATGGAACCATGGTTACATACGTAACCTGAGACATTCACTAAACACAGTCACCAGCTCTCAATCCAATAGAGCAACTTTGGGATGTGGTGGGACAGGAGATTGGCATTATGGATGTGCAGCAGACAAATCTGCAGCAACTGGGTCATGCTATCATGTCAATATTGGCATGTCAGTAATATCTCTAAGGAATGTTTACAGCACCTTTTTGAATCTATGCCATGAAGATTTAAGGCAGTTCTGAAGGCAAGGAGGTCAAACCCGGTACTAGCAAGTTGTACATAATAAAATGGCCGGTGAGTTTATAACAATCACAAAGTAAGTACTTATTCAAAAAAAAAAAAAAAAAAGAGAGAGTAGGTGATTTTGGATGCAGCTGAGCTGTTCTCGCATCAACAACTCACTGACTCAATGATCCGATCCAATTCCAGTTTACAACTCACCTTGGTCTGACTCAATAAGCCAAGAGCCAGAAGTGAGTGTGCAGTGGAATTGATTGTGAAAAGGATAGTGACTAATGCCAAATTGTAGTATTAGTTTTGTTTTTTGTTTTGTTTTTTTAAATTAAAGTCATATATTGAGGTTATACATAACTGTAAGTTGTTAGTGAACTAAATCTGCTGGAAAAATTATGGGGTGTTTACAAACTCAATATGAAATCCAACAATGTTGACGACTAGTTGACGATTTATAATAATTCATAATATCAAGCTTTTTAATCTTTATCCATTCTGTGTCTATAGGCCATTAGCCCCTCTCACATTTTAAAGAATTAGATGGAGCATATTAAATTGCAAATAAACAAATAAAACTGTACTAATAAAATAAAAAAAACAATGGTTAATCAATCAATACTTTTAATACTTATAGGCTACTTATATTTTTGCTGGAGTAATCTTTCATCCAAGTATATGTATTTTATCTCAAATACATGATCTGTGTACTTAGCATGCATGCACTTACATGGATGAATGTGAGATTTGTATGGATGTCTGGTCTTGCAGAACCTCATGCCAATCTCATTCTCATTTCATCTGTCTCTCACTCTTTTTCTCTCTTTTTGCACAGTCTCTCTGGGCCTGATCAAGCAGTTAAGTAATCAGAAATAAACCACTCAGCATGTCAACATTCTTCACGTCAGATAAATCCATCTCCTCTCTTTCCCACATTTAATCCCCATCATCCTGCTTCATTCTTCCCTCCTCCAGTTCCATCCATCCTTAATGTCTCAAAACACCAGCAGTGTCTATAAACGTGACTGGCAAACTAAACTGTTTATACTGTAAGTAGGCCTACTACAAATGAAGAGAATTATTAACTAAAAAACAGGCAGATGTTTATGATCAAAACTTTTTTTTTTTTTTTTTGAAAAAGCAGCAAAATTCTGGGAACCCTGTCCTAGATGGCGCTCATTCACTTTTCAAACACAATCACCCTTGAAGCAGCACAACATGTTTGACAGATATATTGGACAGACAGTCAGGCCATGTCATATCCTCACAGAGCTTTCATTGTCTCCAGCCTAGTGATGGGGAATTTGAGGACATATCAGAGCAGAGCAGGGCAGAAATGAACAATCACATGTCAGACTTAAGCGCCTTTCAAATTGCTCAATTAATAATTTCAAAAGGAGAAGAGTGGCCACAAAAGTAAAAAAAAAAAAGCTGACCACAGAACACTTGTCACATTGCTCAGCAGACATTATGCAAATATACTTCATCAGGCATTGTGGTTGTGTTGGTTCCCTCTCTCTCTCTTCTGCTCTCCTCTAAGACACAAAGAATGAGGCCATTGAAGAAACTTCTGTTGGCTGAATGACAAAGAGATGTCGTGCACATTTATGTGTCTCATGTCACCAATTATATCATTCTTAAGACCATTACAAAATTGTATTACCCTAGATTCAGTTGCCACGGGAACAAAACACTGATTGAAAAATGGTCAGAGAACTTTTTGAAGTCCATTAGCTTTGGATAAATAGCTATTATTGTCACATTTATAACTAAAAGATGGTTTTTTTTTTTTTTACTTGGTCGTGGGACTGACACCAAGTGTGGTCCCTGTCAGTTATGGCATGCAGTTATGAGATAAAGCAACCCTTCATTGCCTCTCTTCAAAGCATGACTGCTAAGCCTTCAAAAGTTGTAAACAAGCATCTGAAACACTTGGTGTGGGTATGTTTTTTTGAGTGTGACTTCAGTGCCCTTGCACTGTCTGTTAGATGGCCAGTATATGACGCTTATAAGTAAAGATTTGAGATTTTAAACATAAATTAAGATTTGAATGTGTCACTTAATGCTTGTTTTAACTGAAGCATCAGGGTCATAAATGAATCTCATAAATGAACTTATTTCTACTCTTTTGCACTTATATTCACATGCATTTCTGTGTAATTCTGTATACATTTTTATTCTCTGTCTGATGATAACCTTGGACATATCCTTGGATGTTTCCTGAAGACTTACTGTAGAAGTCGAAGGTCAGTATTTCATCTGAATGTTTTTTTTTTTATAGTAATGGCATGATTGTAAGTGTTATTGTGTAGCACATACTGTAGAAATTTTCTTCAATTAATGAGAGCTAAGGATTAAAATATCTGTTATTTTAAAAATATCTTTTCCTTGCTCAAACAGATCATCAGAGTAATGGGAATATGAATTATAGGATATAGGAATTATATTAATGCATAAATATAAAGTGTTGATTAAAAAAAGTTGTACTTACGCAGAACTCTGGAACACTTAATTTCAATTGGCCAACCACGGCATGAGTATTCAAATATTTTTCATATCAGGACCATTTTCTTTGACAACACTGTATTATACAAGTAAACTAACAAAGTATTTAAATGAACTGAATAATTAAATTTCATATTCTTTTATTTATTTATTAATTAGGTTAGGTTAACTAATTGAACTAATTGAACTCGACCTGAGCCACCATTCCACCAGGCAATATACTCAATAAAAACACCTTCTACTCTTAAAGCAAGAAGAGTACAAACCTACACCTACAGCTAGTGGCAGTTTCTAAGCCCTAAGGGAGCCATATATTAGAACCAAACTATCCAGTGAGGTTAACTTTTTAGCTCAACCTGAGTTTGATTCTGTTCAACACATTCCAACAGGCAATGTACTCAGTAAAACACAATTTAAACTCTTTAAGCAAGAGGAGTACAAGCTATGTCAACATGCTCTGAAAGAGGTCCAAACAGGGCCTACTACTCCAGAAAGACACGGGCGTCAGCCAGTGGCAGTGTCAAAAATAAACCAAACATTCCACCAATGTACTCAGCAAAAACACTTTTTACTCTTTAAGCAAGAGGAGTACAAGCCTGCGCCATCATGTTCTTGAAGGAGGCCCAAACGGGGCCTGCGATTCAGAAAGACACGTGGCGGCTAGTGGCAGTTTCCAAGCTCTTAGGGAGTCAAATATTAGAACCAAACCTATCCAGTGAGGTTAACTATTTAGCTCAACCTGAGCTTGATTCTGATTCAACATCTTGTGGCAGTTTTGAACACTAACAGGAGCTACATAAGAACCAAACTGCATAGTGAGGTTCACTAAACAAGCTCAACCTGAGCTATGCATTCCAACAGGTCATATACACTTTTTACCCTTATTAGCAAGGGGAGTACAACCTCAGTTCCCATGCTCTGAAGGAGGCCAGCACAAATCCTACTACTACAGAAAACAGGTGCTAACCTGTGGCAGAAATAGAGTTATAGGGCTCACATTGTGCAGGGCAAAATAGAACTAGAGCATTAACAACCCTGAGAAACAGGGGAATGCTTTTCATTCATACTACCCTGAAAATGTGAATTTCAAGGGTGGGCGCTTTTCACCAAAGACAGAGACATCTGTACTGAACCCTAGGGAACAGGAGCTTAAAGAAAGCTAACACTGCTTGAATCTTAATTCAAGGGGTTCAGGAGAAAAGACTAAACAAAGTATAAAATGAAAAGCTCTAGACAAGTGGGGCCATAGCAACACTAGCATTTCTTATTCACATAGTGATAAGGGGCCTACCACCTGAGACAATGGCACCAGGGAGACTTAGCAAAATCTGCTACCTTAGCTGCTATCTATCCTGCACCTACACCAAAGGGGGTAATGGACCTTGGCCTAACAACTCTGATAAGAGGAGGCCAGAACTAGGAAAAACTACACACTCCTGACAGGGGTAGTAATAAATGGGGTGAAACGCTTCAGTATATCACCTAAACTCTAGTTCTAGCCTTGGCCAGCTATAGCTGTGGGCCTATAGGGCCACACATAAGCATAGATCTGCCTGGGGCTTAAACTCAGCCTCTAAAACTCTCAATAGAGAGGAGGCTACTCTGAAATAAACTCTAAAAACAAGAGCTCAGAGGAGTGAAACTCAACCAAAGTCAAACAATGCCAGGTGGCCCGAAGGCCGACGCTTAACATAGATCTATCTGAAGTAAAGAGTGCCAATCTCTAATACAAACTCTAGCTATGACCAGAGGAGAAAGCTACTCTACCATATGATGGCTGTAAAGGTGGCCAAATAGCCAACACAAAGATAACCAACCTAATGGGAACTTCAGGGCCCTAAATTTCCCCTTCTATTTCCTTTTACACACCCAGGAAAAACTATACAGGAAAACGTCTCAGGTTACGAATGTAACCAGGGTTCCCTGAGAACAGGGAACGAGACTCTGCGTTTGCAAATGCTTATGGGGAACGTCACGTGACTCTGTGTCCGAAAGCCAACTATCCAATAACTCCAAATCCTATTGGCCGGTGACAGCCTGTGACATCATATAGGCGCGACCCGGAAGTATAAAAGGGGCGCCTGGGGAAGCAGTCATTATCCATCGTCTTGAGGGACTGTTCAGCAGGCAGCCCGATGTATGGCAAGGAAACGCAGAGTCTCGTTCCCTGTTCTCAGGGAACCCTGGTTACATTCGTAACCTGAGGCGTTCCCTTTCGAAAGGGAACTTCTACTCTGCGTTTGCAGACGCTTATGGGGAACGATATACCCACGCCGCCATGCTTGAGGAGAATGCCTGCCAAGAAAAATGGCTGAGACAAAGGCTCCAGAGCAGTAGAAACTGCTTGGCAACTCTCCCTCGGGTCACACCAGGCTGTCAGTGACAGCATTCCCTTCGGCCAACAGCCCAAGTTGTACTTCACGAAGGCCCTCCTCAGAGGTCCTACAGAAGCTGCTAAGGCGTCTGGAACCAGCTTTTCTTGAAGAAAAAGCAGTCCCTTTAAGGGAATGTGGCCAAGGTGTGTTCAAACCAGGCGGCCCGTAGGCCTAGCAACCTCTAATACACACAGCGTAGTCTCGTGGCCGTTTCTAGGAGCACAAAAGATCCACCCTAGGCGCTAGGTGGCCCTTAGATCATCTAGAGTAGAATAGGACTCAGGGAGGCAGATATAGGAAAAACCAACCTTCAGTAAGGTTTCACTACCAAACCACCCTGAGGAGCTAGCCACTCGGAATACTCTGTAAAAAGCACCTTGTCACCCTCACAGCGAGAGGAGTATATAACTGAACTCCACATATTACACCGGAGGCCAAAGTAGGCCTGCCTCAGTAAACACGTGGCATCAGCAAGTGGCTACCATAACCATACCACCCAAAGGCCATGTATTAGAAGTTTCATGATTAACACATGAAAAACACTGCCATACATTGCGAACAGGCCTGTTAGGGCCTATCCGTCAGTGATGGGGCGTGGCCGACGGTGGCATGGTTTCCCAGGCATCCTGCCAACAAGTCGACTAGAAAAAGGAGGCCTAAAGGGGCCTCCATTCCAGTAACAGGTGGCGATCAGCCTACTCACAGATTAAAAACACAAATTGTGCCATTACGTAAATTAAAAAGGAGGCCTGAAGGGGCCTGCCAATTCAATAACACGTGGCTACAGCTCGTGAATTAAAGGGAACCAAGCTACAGGGAACCAGCTGTAACCCAAAAAGCTAAGGGAAGCTAACTGCAACCTGCGCTAGGCTACACATTCCAACAGGCAATGTACCCTAAATATACGTGACTAAAGGGAACCAAACAAAGCCAACATGGTCTAAGGGAGGCTATTATAAGCCTACTACCTCAAACAGACACGTGGCATGGCCTGTGGCAGCGTAAACCTGTGAGAATATGTGAGCACATTACGATCAGTTAAACAGTATAGTAGAACAACTGCTAACTAGAAGGAGGCCGAATATCATAAGGCCTACAATCCAATTATAAGCAGTATAACCGTTAACCAGATAACTAAAAAAGGGAGCTAATAGATACCAACTTTCCTCAACAAAGTGGCACTAACTACCCTGAGTATGCAATCCAACAGGTGATGCACCCAGTGACAAAAACCTCAGACTGGGGAATACAAGTCACCAAATACTCAAAACAGAGGCCGTTCTTTCACAGCAAAGGGCCTACTGTTATGAGAGCAGGTGCCAACCTGTGGCAGCATAGGCTCACATACAATGTAGGGCAAAAGTCTAGAACTCAATGTAACACAAACTTTGATCTACATGCTGTTTTTGAAAAGAAAAACACTTTCTACACAGATCCTCAAATCTGATTTCAGACAAATCTGCCCCAGAGGACAGGAGCTAAAAACTAGTAATGTCAACTCAAACTTGATAAAACAAATTATCAAGTGGCTCAGAAGAAAGTTATTCCTTTAGCACGAAAGTTCTAGAAAGTGGGGCCAAGCACACACCTGCATAACTTATCCACGCAAAGATAAGGGCCTACCATCTGAGGAACAGCATCAGGGAGTCAGAAAACAGCCTACAACCTAGCTAAACTCAAGTTAAACTCAAAATGCACCTACACAA
This sequence comes from Elopichthys bambusa, assembly GCA_037101425.1. Classification (NCBI taxonomy): domain Eukaryota; kingdom Metazoa; phylum Chordata; class Actinopteri; order Cypriniformes; family Xenocyprididae; genus Elopichthys; species Elopichthys bambusa. The sequence goes on from CM074432.1 coordinate 28,697,604, forward strand.
GCAAGGGGATAATTGGGCGTACAGCCTAAACAACTCCCTCGGGAGGAAACCAGAACTAGGAAACAAATCCTGAAAGGATAGTAAATACATATGGGGTTACTTCATATACCACACATCACCTAGCTCTAGCCTGGCTGCCAAGTTATAGGCCTATTTTCTTTATTATATACAACAGGCACCATAACAAAAAGCCTGATCTCCACTTCTAAATTTCATGATGAGAGAAATAAAGTGAAGCTCAAAGCTGAAAAGTCAGGCGGCCGGTTAGGGCCGCCGTAGACATACAAACTGAAGTAATGAGTGCCAACTCAAACTATACTGAAAATAGCCGAGAGGCTACTCAACATAGAAAGAAAACCAAGCAGCAGCCATTTTGTGACCTGCTTAGTCAGTCTCAACACTCCAGTTTTGCCCAAAACCCCCTTTAAATGCTACATCTCAATGTTACATTTACTGTGACATGTTCAGGAAATACACAGGAACAACACAAAGTCAACATTTAAGAAATTAAATCTGACCTTGTCTTACTTTCCCGTGGCTTGAAGACCCAAGACTGCTCCTTCACAAACATGGGAAGGAAAATATCCATGGTTCTAGAAGCCCAAAGAACCCTTTCACTATCAAGCCAGAAGGCGGGCCTTCAGAAAAAACTCATCATGGGCCCGGCCGTCAGCCTGACTGTTCAAAGGTGTCACCTGAACATACACAGTAATTAAAAAACGCTCCGGGAGGCCAAGGAAGAGGGGCGAAGGCAACAAATAGTATTACCTTCGCCAAGAGAGGGGATCGATCAGCGGCGTTGCTGGCGCCGGTGATCAATCACCTCCCTCAAATCAACCTTCCTCTTCCTCGTATCCCGCCGCTTCTGCGAATTGCTCCGAGGTGGAGGAGGCGCTCGAGCGGCGACACTAAACCTCTGGCCCTGCCTCAGAGCCTCGACTCGAGACGGGCCAGGGCCTCCCGGCTGTCTGGGCCCAGGATCGGACCTGAGCGGTATGCAATTCTTATAAGCTGCTGAGCGCGCCTTCGCCTCCCTGAACTTTCCAACCGCCGTCTCAACGGAGCCGTTCAGTTGGCGAAACTGGGGCATCGAGAAGAAAGCCCTTCTCTTTCTCCCCGATGTCCGCCATGTTCAGCCACAGATGCCTCTCCGTGGCCACCGTGGCCGCCATCGATCTCCCAATCGAGGCGGCCGTCTGCTTGGTGGCCCGGAGAGCGAGATCTGTGGTGCGGCGCAGCTCAGCCACCGCATCAGGGGACAAACCCTGCCCCTGATCCAGGTCCTTCAGCAGATCAGCCTGGTACGCCTACAACACTGCCATAGTGTGCAAAGCCGCACCAGCCTGACCTGCAGCAGCATATGCTCTGCCGTTCAGACGAGATGTTTGTTTAAGGGGTCTGGACAGCAGAACCGGAGCTTTTAGTGTCGGTGCCCTGCCCGTGACGAGATAGTTGGCAAACGTCTCGTCAATGGGCGGCAGCGACACATACCCATGCTGGCCCAATTCCTCACGTTGAGGGAATGAACCAGTATGGCTATGTGTCAATGCCCCCTACTAACGAGATGTTTGCTAAGTATCTCGTCACAAGGTGGGCACAGACATCACAAGCCCTGGTACTGCCTTCAAAGCTTCTTAAGATTAAATCTCACTTGAATGGCAGGGCATATGCAGCAGCGGGTCAGACTGGTGCTGCCTTACACACGATGGCAGTCTTACAGGCTTACCAGTCTGATCTGCTGAAGGATCTGGATCAATGGCAGCTCAGATCCGATTCTGGGCTCAGACAGACAGAAGGTCTGGGGATCGGGGACAGGGCCAGAAGTCCAGTATCGCCTCATGACATAACTGCTTCATTGCATAAATCTCCCCAAACAAGCCAAAGGCTTTCTGAGTTTGAAAACAGCCTATCTATTCATAGAAATGTGTTCAAAAACTGCCTATTACGACAATAGTATTTTACAGGTGCTTGCGGACAACACTTGTTCCCCCCAGTGCACCACATCTATGTTCAAGTCTAAGCTAGCAGTATGTGTGTGAAGCACCATGTTTGGTATGAGGGAAGAGGAGCACAGAGAAATAAAGGGTATTAGAGTGGTGTGGTGACAGTGGGCTTTAGGCACGACTGTGTCTTTCAAGTCGAGGAGGGCATATCTGGGCATGTAAGTGGGTTGATGGGGACCTCCTTGAATACATTCTCAGTCCCAAGGTTGCATCTTATAGGGTCTTGGCAAGAATCCACATGGCCTGTTTGTGCAGGTGCATCATAAATGTCCTGGGGGCCCATCTCATGTCAGATGAGCCAGGTGTGCAATAAGGAGCACTGCAATCCTCATGTGAGCCATGTGTGGATGGCTCTGATCATTGCAGGGGTGTGTCACTTCAGGGCAATGGAGGTTAGACTTTATGCAGATGCTCTGCCTCTCCCCATATTGTATTTTCCCAGCTTCTGGTCATGTTTCAGGTATCTAATATCACAAAATGAAGTCAGACAACTTCCCAGTGGAGTCCTTTAGAAGAAGCACCTGCACTGACCTGATGTTCTTTATTGGGAAATGTATGGCTGCTTTTATGTCTTTGTAAGTGACATGAGCTTGTCTGGCAGGTAAGGGTCCTTATTATGATTACATTCATCTTCATTTTGGCTATCTGCACATATTGGCTCTCTCAGAGACTCTTTAAACTCTGTGATGTGGTCTGGCTCTTTTTCCGAAGCTGTTGAACTTCATCTCTTAGGTGCTAAGTGGACCTTTTGACAGTTTCCATGCAGCTGGTCTTTATGTTTTTTTTTTGTTTTTTTTTTTTGCATAAAAGTCTTTTCTAATCAAGGCAAGCCTCCCTCTAGGATAGGATTTTGTGTCATTACCTTCTATCTTGTTCTATCCTTGTCCTCTATATTTTTTGGTATTGTATTGTATTGCAGGGCAGGGGTTTTCAAACTCTCTAAGAGAAGGAAGGATTTACAAATTGTATATTTGGAGCTGTCAAAGTTATTAATTAAACATTGTTCATTTGAATGAAGCTATTAACTGAATTTAACACAATAATTTGATATTATTACTGCTTCATTCTACTTTCTAAAAACCACCCCGAAAGCCATTAAATTATTAATTAATCATTATTTTATTCTATTCACAGCATTTCATTGTAAGATATGAAAACAAGCTGGTTTAGAAATGTATTATAAAATAAAATAAAATAAAATAAAATAAAGTAGAATATCTCATACATATCAAAGAGGACATCCAAAAATGGAAATTCTGCCATCATTTACTCACCCTCACATCATTCCAAACCTGCATGAATTTCTTTCTTATGTGGAACATAGAAAAAATATATTTTGAGAAATGTCTCAGTGTTTCTTGACCATACCATACTGTAGAAATCAATGGTCATCAAAACAGCCTGGTTACCAACATTCTTTAAAATATCTTCTTTAATGTTTTACAGATAAAAAAGAAAGTCATACAGGTTTGAAATGACATTAGGGTGAGTAAATGATGACAGAATTTGAATTTGGTGAAATATTCCTTTTTTCTTACAGTAAAAAGTGGTCTTTATATGTGAAAAAATCTTGCTATATGTGAAATTATATGATATTATATTTCAGTAAGGGGGTCCCTCACAAGAGGATCATCATGTTTGGGGGTCCTGGGCATTAAAAAGTTTGAAAACACCTGAAACATTCTGTCCTGCTTCAGATCCCTCAGTAGGATTTCTTGACATGTTGGTGTCTGCTCTCTCATTCTTCCTTTTCTTCTTTATGGGCACACACAGTGTTCTGTGTCAGAACCTTAATGGTGGACAGAGAAGACACAGGCTAACAAGACCCTGTGAAGCACCTAATTGGTAGTTCTGTCATGTAACTACCTGCATCTGAGTCAATGGCTACAGAAAGCTACCACTGAGTTCCTCATTTTAACAGGTTTAAGTAGAGGGTGTTCACTGGAACATATCACCAATCAAGAGAAAATGTCCTTCATGTCACATGTATAGTCTGTAATAGTCATAATTCATGCACTGATAAAGAAAAGGCACTAGCATAACATCTATAATGGTTTTTTAGCTTCTGAATATATTTCATCTCCATTATATTACTTTCAACTATATTACAGTGCCATAAATTGCTTTGTGAGTGAGTGTTGTGCGTTTGTAATTTCCACATATGTCTCAGTAATCATTATGACTAACCGGCGGAAGGGTAAGATTGTTAGGGCTTAGGCCAAATCCTGCTCATTAATGCACAGAGACAGCCAACCTCCTCATAGGACCGACCAAAACAGAATAAATCTGGACTGACCTCCCCAGTCATATCACAGCTAATAGAGTACAAGAGTGTCCACAATAAAGTTTAAAATGCATATGTCAAGTTAGAAATAAACATTTCATGATGGTTTCATATGTTTATGAAAAAAAAAAAAAAAACTATGCTATTTTTCAGCAGTTTAATGACTCTAAAATGTCATATGGTCTAACCATCAAGTAAAAAGAAAATTATTTATAATTAAATGTATATATTTAAATACTATAAAAAATGTTTATAAATATTATTGTCACATAGAGGCCGTAGTAATCGCACAATGACAGAGAATTAAACAAAACCAGTCTTTATTAATAAATCCAACAGGGAACATGCAGAATATCACAAGGAGTCAGGATAGAACACAACCACATAAACTAAAGACAACACTAAACAAAGAACACAAGAAACTAAAGGCTTAAATACACACAGGGATTAATCAACATAATGTGGAACAGGTGCGTAACTTAAATCAGAAACCATAGCAGGAAGAAAGGAGCCAGGAAGGAGATGATGGAGAAAGGAGCCAGATACAGACCCAAAGCATAGCCAGAACCCTCAGTGGAACCAATGGAGGGAGGAGCCACGGTGGAGTCAGGAGAGTTAAAGACCCGGGTGGAACTGAGGAGACGAAGAGACCGGGTGACACTGAAGGACTTAACTGAAGTCCAAAGTCTGTGGCGTAGGCAGAGTGACGACAGACCAAGGCGGAGGGGCGAGGGAGCCCGGTGGAGCCGAGTGGGTGAAAAGCCAATAAGAAGCTGGAGACCTGAAGGCCCGAGGTGGATCCAAGTAGCAAAGCTGTGCTAACAAAAGAGGGGCCAAGGGACCTAAGAACTGGATGGCTTAGGCAGAAGAGGTGGGGGAGGGATGCTGGGTGAAACCATAAGCGATGAAGGAGACTTGGAACTGGACGAAACCATCAGTGACAAAAGAGATTTGGAACTGGGCAAAACCATTAGCGACAAATGAAACTTAGAGCTGGACGCAACCATCGGCAACAGGAGATTTTGGGGACTCAAATAATAATGTAGAAACCTGGCACAGCTCACCCTCAGCAGCAGAAGGCAGGGCTCTCATTTATGCCCTCGTACTCCATGAGGACACCCAATGGGATGGACGGTGTTGCCGGCTCATGCACCTGTTCAGACTCTTTGTGGTTCTCAGGCTCCGGGACGAAGATGGCTTCAGTATTCAGTATTCAGCTACAGCGCTGTCTTTGTGGCGGGCTCGGTCTCCCAGTTTGCTGTGGGCTCAGGCTTTTGGTCCATGATGAGGTCCATCTGACTGGGCTCTGGGTCCAGAGTGAGGCTGGTGTTGGCCTCATTTGCAAGGCTGATGGTAAACAGGGATTTGCAGTTAGCCATAACCCTGACATTTATAATATTAAATATATCTATTTAGATATTATAATTTTTTTTGTGGAGTTATAGCTCTACATTTTACCAGAACAAAACTTTTCTTGCCATGAAAAAGTAAAAGTATCTAATTTTAGTAAAAGACTTTGACCTAGACAAGAGGAGATATCATTGATGATATCTATGATATCATTTCCAGTTATTGTTGTAAGGATGGATTTTACCAAGACTAAATTCAAGATTCCTATCCTGTAGGAATCCTATCTCCCCCATGTGGAGTTATCACTTTGATTTTATGTTTTGAATTGTACTTTGTATTTTATGCTGATCAGTTGTGTGATACATCCTTTCTAATTCTTTTAAATGACGTTTAACCCTGCCTGGCAAATCAATAAATGTTATTCTTGATTTATTCTGCATTATTCATTAATTCATTATTTCTAATAGATTAAAGCGAAGGTATTACCTCAAATCTGTGTTCAGGATTGATCATACGGAGGACTTTACCCTGCATCCAATGTTTAAGATCAGAACTGACGAGTTTGTGTCCGGGAAGAGCACTTAGTCGGCCGACGTGACTTTTCTAAAGCGATACCGGGACCGCAGTGAACGAATAACTGAAATAAGATAAGTATAAGATAATCAGAAAAATCTAAGATCCAAATTAAAACACAACTAATCTTATGATCAGCTGTTCCATCGGAAACATTGTGAAACTAAGAGTCATCTTAAATTGGAGTCAGATTAAAATTATTCATGGGGTCAGAATTAAATTCGACACAGAAATTGTATTTAATTAAGGTGATTTTTACAGAAGTGCCAGAGGACGAACACGTGCAATACCTTCAACCAGACAACTAGACGCCGTCATTGGGCTAGAGGGTGGAACCTTACATTGTTCTGCATGATTCTTCATGTAGATTGCACCATATGACTTTGATTTGGAAGACAACATTTTTTCAAACATTAATAAGAAAAGCAGTTTTGCTAAACTATTTTGTAAATATATATTTTTTCTAAGAAATAATAATGAAAGTTTAACTACTTAAGTACTGAACCAGACTTCTTAACAAGGTGCTATTTTCAAGAATTTTGATATCAGGACAATATCACCCTGACATTTTTTAATATGTGCCCATAAAAATAAAAATAAAAGAAGAAAATGAATTTTGCTCACCATAGAAGAGGTGTATGTGAGATCACTGTATGTAAAACTTACATTTTTAATGCATTTTTGAATAGATAGGACAAAACAAATTAGCATCATGTCACTGACCCAAACATATTTGCAATCACATGAATGTGATTGTAATACAATCACGTTCTGGTTCAATGAGTTTCTCAGGCCACATAGCATACAATGCATACCCAAAATGAAGGCAGCAATAACAGCAGATGCACAATGCAATCGAGTGTGCATGCATCTGTACGTGTATCCAATGAAAGGAAAGCAACATCTTAATCTGAACCCAACACTTTATCACTTAGAGGTGTAAAGCTTTAAGAACTGTCAGGGACCCTTTAAGATTAGTCAGGGACCCTGAATGTTATTTTCATTGCCACAGCTGATTCTAGAATATAGTCTGCATGTCATTCTCACCCACCATGCTGCACTCGTATAAGGCTATCGAGTTTGAGTATGACTCACCTTCCAAATGCTTTATTTCACTTTCTCTCTCTCTCTCTCTCTCTCTCTCTCTCTCTCCCTCTCCCTCTCCCTCTCCCTCTCCCTCTCCCTCTCTCTCTCTCTCTCTCTCTCTCTCTCCCTATCATGCTCACTCTGCTTCCATTCACAACACACACTGTGGTGGTATAATGAAAATGCAAAGGGGAAAAAGACAGAGAGAATACAAAGATCAGTTCTATACATCATGTTCAGCCACACACATTCCAAGCTGGAATGAGATCTAGGGGTTTTGGGAAAAGTGTCTTATATATCTGATTGAAAGAATACACAAAAGCTAACAGAACATAAATCAGATTTGCGGCTTTTGTTGTGAAGCAGCAGCAAAATGTATGAATATTATTGAAACTTTAACCTTTAATAGCCGCTGTGAGACTGTAATTCTCTGTTCATTCTGTTTTTTCAGTGTAAAAAAGCAACATGACAAAGGATCTCGAATACTGCCTTGTTGTATGTTCTCTCTGCACTGCATTTGAAGCTTGTGGTGTCATTTCCAGCAAGACCACTTTAAGCTCCCAGGGTTCACTGGGGCTTGCAGACTCCTCAGTTACCACTGTGTTTTGCTGCCATTGTTATGATAACACTATCACTATCATAAATTAATATTTTCATTTGGTCCTGATATGCTATAGAAGACAATAGCAGAAAACATGTTTCAGGCTTGACCTGAACCTTTTAACCACTGTTAAATGAAATATTTAAAAAATACTTGTATAACTGACTCTATAACATAAGCCTGTTTGCATCATTTAAGTATTTTCATGTGCCCACACTCTAAAAAATGCTGGGTTAAAAACAACCCAAACTAGGTTGAAAATGGACAACGTGTTGTTTGCCCAACGTGCTGGGAAGTTTTATTAAACCCAACTATTGTTTAAAAATTACTATAGCCTAGCTATATCATCACAATAAACCTCACAAGAATCGAAAATGGGCTACTTTCCCATAAACCCGGAGTGAGATCATAGACGTCACGTCGTGATCTTTCCTGGCGTTCTGTGGTGTGTATGGCAAGCCAAAGTATTCACATACACCTGGTTGGACGTCTGATTGCACACTGCGTGCGTTTTGACAGCAAAACGCGCGTCCTCGACGTGTGATTTGCTATTAAAAACGTGCGTTCTTGACGTGCGCTTTGGAGGTTCTTGACGTTTGCACTGGCTGTTTGATTTACCTGTTTACACGTTCTTAACGAGCGTGTCCGACTCAAAACGCACGTATTCGACACCCATTTTTGTTATGATAAACGCACATCAAAAATTTGTGTTTTCAGTGACTCCAAAGCGCACGCCGAGAACGCGCCTTTTTATCGCAAATCACACATCAATGCGTTTTGATACACAAAAACGTGTGTTTCAGACGTTCAAATGCATTTTCCGTTATCCCAAAGCGTGCGTTAAGAACGTGCGTTTTTATGGCAAATCACACGTCGAGGACGCGTGTTTTGTTGTCAAAACGCACACTTTTGACACGTCAGTGTGCAATCAGACGTCCGACCAGGCATATGTGAATATTTTGGCTTGCCATAGGTGTGTGACAGTGCCAGCAGTTCAAGCAGAGTGCACGAACCGATCATCTCTTCCACTTTACTATGTTGAAAGATACAGTACAACTTAACGAAATCCGTATCATCTCATGTAATCGCTTAGTGAGTGTTTCAACCGCGGAAAGACGTCAATAAAACAGATTGTGAAAAATGTCACATTTACCGTTCCATTTACCTCAGAAAATCCGTGAAGTGTCCAAAAACTCACTATAGCACTATAGGCTATTGCATATCCCTTATATTTGTACTTCAATATTGAATGTATGTTTGAATAAATCCATTTTATGACAGCCACCATTTAAATGTTTATATTGGCTAAAAAACTAGTAGAAACATAATTAAGTCATTATAAATTTATTATAATGTTGTTTTTAAAACTTCTTTATGTTCTTTATATAGCTTACAAATCAATTAATTTTAACCTTTAATAATATAATGATGTATAGTTTACAGCAAGCTGAGAGATATTTTTTTTCTTTGAGGAACTTTGCCATGTACTTTACCTTATAGGCCCCAAATTAATCAATATTGAATCGAAGGTAATCAAATCAGCAGATGCTGATATATATATATATATATATATATATATATATATATATATATATATATATATTTTTTTTTTTTTTTTTTTTTACTTGAATCAAATGTTGTTTTTCCCATTCATTTTCTTGTCAGAGTGCACCAAAATGCTTCGTTTACATTAATCACAAAAATCACAAACATTTTCTCATGGGGGACGATTCCCCTAGACCCCCCTACAATTACCCCCCCCCCCCCCCCTTTTTCACCTCTTCTGAGTTTGCAGGTCTAATTTTTATCTAGGAAAGTTGTATTTACGATAATTCTGAGAGCATGTGAAGGCAGCATAAATCACAAACGACACAAAGGGGCACACTGACATTTCGACCTTAAGTGTAATGTTAATGTATGTGTAATGTATTTACCCAACCTACCCCCCCAACCCCCACCGGTCTCCCGGATTTTGATACCCAAATGTTGACAGGTATGGCCCCCACCCAAGCACAAATGTGAAACTTTGCCTATGATGGCCGCTGTGTGAAATGACTTGCCTTAAAGGAACTTTGTAGTTCTAACTTTTCTGCATAAATGCCACTTGAAATTTATAAATATTTGTTTTGAGCATTAGCCAAGGCTCAGCTCCTGTGACTGGTGTAAAATCAAAGATGAAATGACTGTTCAGAAGCCATTCTTGTATTTAAAAATGTATTGAAAAACATAGGTATCTGCAGTATGTCAAAATCTACTGGGAATAAGAGAAAGAGCTCAACGCGTGTTTCTTTCAAATGAGTGTGTGTAGGTGTGCGAGGACTTGCTGACACTCTTATTTCTGCAGTGAGACCCTGCCAAAGTGCCAGCTAGGCTGACGTGCATCTGAAATCTTATTTTCATTTAGTGTGCTAGTAAAGGGCTGGAGAGTTATGAGATATTATGAATTTGTTATGATTACGCACCTTTGTGTGGGCTCCAAATGACGTTGGCTAGACTATTGACTGTGAACTGAGCATTTCAGAGTCATTCAAAATGATGAACTCTCCAGTGAGCGTGTCTCAGTAAAATTTATTCCACTATCTATTCCACATGACTTTTTTTCAGCGACAACATCAGCTTGATTGAATTTCATATTCCCATCATTTTTATTTAAATTTCTCTTTTTGCAATTACCTGACTTCTATTTCTGAATGTTTTTATTCTTTATAAACTTTGTTGTCTTAAAAAAAGCCTTAAGCACATTTTGAGCACAGCCTTTGTTAACTATATCAGTGCTTGTGCATTATTTAAAAAAAAAAAAAAACAAGGTTATGGGAGGAATGGTGAACCCTAGCATTCTGAAAGATATTGCAGATCATTTTAAAAGTTAAATAGTTTAAGACACAGATAACATTATGTTAATATATGATTGTTGTGCTGTGTTTGTCAAAGATACCAGAATTATAGTCTAAAATGACTGGTGCAGTTAACAAACCCTTTTTATTTGCCATGCTTTCTGGAACAGTCTGATCACTGCTCAAAGAAACTAAAAGATGGAGAAAACACAAAAAGTGAGGGAGTGAAATGGCAAAAGTGAGGGTGAGAGAGAAATTGGGCCTTTATTACAGCATATCCTCTTTTAGAACCCATTCACAAAAATAATGATAACAACAAAGATAACTACTCTATTGTAATAATAACTATATTAGCATCCACACAAACAGATGATAATCTGTAATAAAGATTATCATAGGTAAGTGTGTGCTGCTGTTATGTTATCTGTGGCTTTAAATGCATGAGCTCTTTAAAGCTACAAGGGTGGATTCTGTCACTGATTTTATCGTTGATCAGTTGTTGAAATTTTTTTTTTCTGAAATTGATTTCAACAATAGCGTTCCTCTGTGTCATTATCACTATAGCTGTAGTGTTGACTTCACTATTCTCATATTATTAGAATGATTATTAAAACTTTATCATTCTTGGTGTAAACAGCCCTTTAGGCTGGTTATATATTGCTAATCTTTTTCTCCTCTGCTTTCCCCTGTGTCCCGTTTCTCTCTATGTAACATCTACCTCTCACTTTGTCTATCTGACTCTCTTTCTGTCTCCCTCACTTTCTACAGCCTCCCTCTGTGTCTGTGCAGGTTCGGTGACTCATCTATTGACAGATAGGAGCATTGTGAATGCTGGGGGAGGGGATTGTTTTCAGACTTTCAGAGTTTCAAATGTACAGATAAAGATCCAGAGACTAATTCACTGAAAACAAAGAGTTTGCCTTGGTGTTGTCCATTATGACAGGACAAAAGATGAAGGGATAAAGCACAAAACAAGTACAGGCTGTGCTGAGAGAAAGTATGCTAAATAGGTTTGAGTGAGGCAGATCATGAGAGATTAAATGGCATATAAATAGAGGCAGAGATAGAGGTAGACAGCCCTTAAAGACTGTGAATTGAAATTTCACCTAGGACTAGTTCACAAAAGTAGGTTTTTAAAAAAATCCAAAATACCCGAAAATTTCGCAGATCAATGGAATCGATCCAACAAAATTAGACACGGTTTAGGAGTTATGGGCGACATACTTTTCACCACTGTAGCGCCCCTGTCAGGCCAATTGGGGTGAGCCTTGGTGACGTTGTAGATGGTGAGAATACTACCAGCCCTCAAAGACTCTACGTCTTATGGTTTGGTCTTCCCGATCATTTTTAGTAGAGAATGCTGATCCTTGGAAATTTTAACAATTACAACAGGGTACACACTTGAATCCCTAATAATTATCTGTCAAAAATACTATAGCCCAACCATAATCATTACTATCCAGATATAATTTGATTTCTCAGGGGATGCCAGTTAGGTACAGTATGTATAGTAGGTATAGCAGGTATAGTAATTTTGGTAATTTGCTCCATTACTTTATATTAAGGTTATCTGAGAAAACATATAGGCTTCATGTCTAATTTTGGCACAATTACATTTTCATAACTGTTATAACACAAATAATGTCACAGTCGTGTTTTGTTTAGTTTCATTGCAATGTTCTGCTTCATTTTCCCTGTCACCTGTTTTGCCTGTGTACTAATTCATTAAGAGGGTTGCACAAAAAGCGCAGCGCCAAAGACTTTAGATATACAAAGCCGGTGCACTCATAATACTATGAATGGGATAAAGTGCAATGCCCAATATAACAGAATAAGTCCCGCATTCTAAATAAAAGATCCAATCACCAAATAGTAAAGTCATTGTGTCACTGCAGCTGCTGTTAGAAGCTCTGGTTGTTATATGTGGCCTTCTCGGCACCTTCTCAACACCCCTAACCATTTATAGGTATATAATTGGGCTATCAAACAACTAAAATAATATCTAGATGCACTGTAGGCCAATACAGGAATTGCTCTATATCCTAATTTAAGGACAAAGGTGGCAACTGATGTAAAGAAAACGATATTTGGTTGCTATTGTGATATTTGAGTATTGTGTGGAAGACGCTATGGGAAAACTCCTTTTTCTCTGATTTTGAAGCCTATGTAAAATTTAAATTTGGCTGGTGAGCTGTAACTGAACGAGCCTATGGCGATGCAGCGTAAGTGCACGAACTAATGGGTGCACTTCCCGACAAAGTGGGCATGGTGCCTATATAAGCATCTGAGCATCTGCCTATATAAGTGGCTCGCTTCACATAGGAATCAGGTTTAATTGACTGAAGCGATGACCGCTCAGTCGTGGAGCCTGCTAGCATGGCCGACTACGCAATACTCATTCCTGTTATCTCAGGGAACCGAGGTTATGATAGTAACTGAGTATCATTCCCTTTCAATACGGTTCACTCGTATTGCGTCAAAGACGCTATTGGGAACTAGTCCAACAACGGCATGCTAAGGCGGATCGACGTCAGCTTAAGACACTTCGTTAAGGGCCCTGAGAGAATAGAGGGTAGAAAAAGGGGCAGGGTTGCCCCAAAACCAGGGATCGGGCTGTGGGCCAGAGCCATCGGGGAGTAACAGTGGGTCGAGCGCACAGAGGTCGACGCATACTAAACAGAGAGTATCTGCGCCTGTAGCACAGGTACGTCCTGACGTCCACTGGACCACGCCTGGGAAGAGGCCATGCCTCTGGTGGAGTGGGCTCTCACTCCAATACGGCATTGAAGGCCCACTGAAGCATAAGCTAATGCAATGGCGTCCACTATCCAGCAAGACAATCTCTGCTTCGTGACCAGCAAGCAAGACCTTAAGCAAGAGAGGGCGCAGGTTAAGCCTTCTAGCCCCCCTTAGAAAGCGAACAACCAAAGTGTTTCTGCCCAGGAATTGTGAGGCCACAGGAGTGTGATATGCTGCTATGGCTGTCATGTAGACTTTGGACAGGGAGTGGCCCACATCCAACAACAGTATGTCACATGAAATAGGGTCTTTTCCCCGGGTAGCATGCCAGCTGCGGAAGACAGACCGTTTGAGGGCGTAGAGGCATTTGGTGGACGGGGCTCTAGCCTCAGAAATGGTTTTTAGGACTTTAGATGGGAGTTCCACAGGCTCCCGTTGAGGGGCCATACATGGAGGGCCCACTGTTTGGGGTAGGGGTGCCAAATTGTCCCCTTCACCTGGGAAAAAGGGGATGGTGCCACACTTCTCTCTCATAATAGGGCACATAGTCTTAGAGCTGAAACATAAAAAAACTGGGGCCCAGGTCAGGAAGCTGGCTAAACCGACCGTCTGCCAGCTGTCTCACGTCACAGAAGTCACATAAATCCCAACACAGAGACTCTTTCACCTAGATATCATCACATAGAGACTGTGTCTGTTCCCCTGAATTAGTAATACAAAATCTCCCAAACCCATTTAAGGGTAAAAATTTAATTGATGTTTAACAAATAAAAACAGATATAATACAGATGAACAAAAGATAAAGCTTGGATTGCTGAATATTAAATCCCTTTCTTCAAAAGCACTTATTGTAAATGATATGATCACAGATTATAAACTAGATGTGCTGTGTTGACAGAAACCTGGTTAAAACCAGATGATTACATTATTTTAAATGAGTCCACTCCCCCAAGATTACTGTTATAAACATGAGCCTCATCTGAAAGGCAAAGGGGGAGGTGTTGCTGTTGTAAGGGACACAGGTCAATTTAGCTCACAGGGAATTATTAATTAATTTATAGGGAATTTTAAAAGAATCACTTATTTTACGACCGAGCAAATGAATCGTCCAGCGTTCGTTTAACGTTCGTTTTGTCTTTAAATGTGGATTGCTTTGTCGCTGTCTTTGGCTTGGTAAAAGAAAGGTGTTTCCCAGGTTTGTTGGATTGATGCCTTGGGAAGCCAATCACGTTCTGGTGTGCTGGTGTATGAATGGAGTCTCACTTGTGACTGAAGTTTGAAGTTTGAGGCGGGCAAAGACTGTAGAGTCATTGATTAACTTTGCGGCAAAACTTAACTTAGAACATGAGACTCTCAGTGGAAAAGAAAGGAAACTAAGTACAGAAAGGAAAGTAAGTGAGACGAGAGTAGCTGGATGGCGTGTTTTCCCAGTCTCCGTGCTTCTTTGTCTGTGTGTGAGTGTACCCACCTTCATCGTGTGTTCATCCTGTCACCGGCCATCACCCCAGCCACGATCTGCAAACCTGTAAGACAAGGAATGTATCAGTGTTCAGTTATCCCTCTATTAATTCTCCATCTACCACCTACTTACCTGCATTACTGTGTTTACCGTGCTGTTCTCCAATAAAACCACCATCTGCTTGCATATCTGTGTCTCCTGCCCTTCTGTCCGTAACAGTTGTAGACATGATATAGAATTATGCAGTTGAACGATGTTTGATTACAAGTCCGTTTAGAATTGTTTTGGGATGATTTTATGCAGTTTATATGTAAAACACAGTCTCTGTGGGTTTTCCTGTGGATTTCAATTCTGTGTCACTTAGAGGTCACTCAGAAGAAGGTCTGATTTGTATCTCTGTTTCGGGATCAGAGAACCTCTGGCGTTATCTTTGTGGGGCTCAAGCTGTGAGTCACAATGTGTTGTCTTTTTGAAGACAACCCCAAGTTGACAACATTCTTCCTTAGCTAGGAAGCAGGCATGGCCATAAAGTACTTAGCTGGGGGTTTCTAGACTGAATGGCGTCCCAAATGTAAGATTCTGATTTAGGGTCCTGAGTGTTGATTTACAATTCTATAGAATATTCTGTTTGAATGGATCATCTGTAAGATTCATTTGTCTGGTTCACCCTCAAATCCTACACTGTAATTTATAGTAATATCTTCAGTTCAGTCAGGCCACTTTCGTCAAATTTATATTTATTATAATGATAAATGCATACAGTTAGTGTTGGCGGTATGGTTCTGTCCTGGGCAAACTCCACGTGCCCATCCATCCAGCAGCAGAGTGATAACATCTCAGATCATTATCTAGTCTTATGTATACTACATTTAGCCAAGGCTGCAAAACCGACTGCCTGTTACAAAAAGATTGCTTTATAAATAATCTTTCTGATGAGTTTCATCTGACTGAGCCTGGTTTCTCCCAAGGTTTTTTCTCTTCCATTTTTGTCACCTGATGGAGTTTAGGTTCCTTGCCATTGTTGCCTCTGGCTTGCTTAGTTGGGAAACTTGATATTCAACAATGTTTTTGATCTGCCTGCATTGACACCATTGTATGTAAACTTAACAGAGCTGGACGATGACATCACTGTTTTCTCCAGAGTTGCTGTATAGATAAATAAAAAAAAAGAAAAACTAATGATTTTTACAAAGGAATGAATCAATACTGAACTTACTTAAGCTGGGCAATGACACTATTTTATTCTAGAGTTGCTGTATAGCCAAAATTATGTTCCTTTTATTACTGGTAAGTTGCTTGACCCCTTAGTTCTAAAATACTTACAGTATAAATAATTTGTTATTTTCCTGGTTGTTACCCCTTTATTCCCAAGACTTTACATATTGTTCCCCTATACTTACACATACTTACTTTATAGGCACACTATAATTATCGAAAGTTACACTGTAAATTCATTGTAATTATGCAGTACTTTCCGGGCTGTAATCTAAAGCGTTACCAAACTAGCTCTAGCCTCTCCAGATGTTTTGTGAAGGACGAAGAGAAAACAACCACATCATCTAAATACAGGAGGAGAGAGTGAAACCCTGGTCCCTGGTGTGTTGCAAAAGCCAAAGGGCTTTCGCTGAAACTCAAAGAGACCAAATGGTGTGCAGAATGCAGTACTGGCTCTGTCTTTCTCTGCTACAGGTACTTGGTTGTAGTCACTAGCCAAGTCCAATGTCGAGAACACACAAGCACTAGTAAGAGCATCCAAAGATTCCTCTATGCCTGGAAGGGGAATGCATCCTTCCTTGTTCTTGTGTTTATCTGACGATAGTTGGTGCACAAGCGGATTTTTCTTGACCACCACAAGAGGTAAAGAGAAAGGGCTGCAACTCACCCAAACTACTCCCTGCTCCAACAACTCTTGAATATGAGCTTTAACAAGATCATACTGAGATAGAGGAAGTCACCTGTAGCATTAATGAATTGGTGTCTCATCTAATAAGGAATTTGTGTTCTATTAAATTGGTACACCTAAATCCCCATCGTTCTGACAATAATACATGAATAAAATATCTGAATAAAACAATGCAGCACCATGTTGACTAAACAACTCTTGGTAACAACTTTGTAAAATATTCATCCCTAACAAACCAGGAACATTGCATTTCTTCTTTTAATCTTAAACTTGGTGAACAGCTTTGGAGAATTTGATGTTTCCCCATTCAAAGAGATAGGAGCTGTAATTGCATGACTAAAATAGCTCCCTGAGAGGCGTTTCAAAGATGGACGCCGAGTGAAATGACTTGCCTGAAAGGGACTTTGGCAGTGCCACGTCACGCCGTGCCACATTTAAAATTCGAACACATGAGCTGTGTTGGAAATCACACCCTATAGACCTTATATAGCACCGCCCCTTTTCATCACTGTGCTCATTGTGTTCTATCTTGTGTTTGTGTTCTCGTTGTGTTTGCATTTTTTACACAACATGAAATTAAAATCTTATGGGAGTATGAATTAATCTGTCATGAAAAATAACATGTATAAACCTTAATCAAACATTTTAATAATCAACTAAAAAGGAATTTATACCTGTAAGATTTTACACTGTACCCACATTGACCAGCGATTTGGAAAGTGGGTGGATGGATGATTCATTTGGCACGACCCTCACAGTGCATTATGGGTATTCTGTAGCCACTGAGTGTATGTTGTACACGCATTATTGCAGTGCATTATGGGATTGAATGAGTGCACTTGATGATGTCCACTATGGTTTCAGACACCACTACAAATGGCTGTTCCCCCAAATAGTGCTGTATTTAGGGGTATGATCAAAGATTTCTGTGACGAGCAGGGCGTAGTGAGAGCCGTGAGAGAACGGCGCGAGGCCGGTGCCGTGAGTGATAATCAGCTGCGCGCTGCACCAGTCTTATATCTCTCATGGAGGAGCTCCGGAAGCATAAAGGGAGGAGCGACGACAATGAAAGACGAGAGAGGACCAGGCCTGGATTTATGTAATGTTATTATGTTTGTGTATGCAGCAGTCGCCCATGAAGGACTGCCGCCATTTTACTTTTGTTTTGTCATTTGTTTATTTTATATTAAAGTGTGTTAAACGTTCGCCGTTTCCCGCCTTCTTCTTCCCACATCTACTAACCTTGCTACAGTTTCTTATCCTGTTGCACCCTATATAGGCCATGATCAGTGACTGGTTGACATCAAGCTTAAAGCTTCATGGCAAAGCATTAAAGTTGACTAGTTACTCGACTAGTCAATTATACAATTAGTCTGTGCAACCCCTAATGCATACCGCCACTCAGCATCTGTCCGTGGCGCCCAGATACGACTCAGGATGTGGCTGTTCAGAATCCTGCAGCACCACAGCGCTCCACTAACATGGTTTACTATTAAATAACGTTATTTTTGTCCCAAATCGTCATAAATGTACATACTGACGTCACCCTTTTTACATTCATAGTTTTACAGCTTGATGTCTAAACATGTATAGGAAAAATGTATAGGTCTAGTAACTCTTTCAAATCCTTCATTTTGCACTGTGTTCAAATTTTTCCATACACTAACCTGAGTGGGAAAGTATATACGTTTGCTTGTTGTGATTACATTGACTGTCGTGTGTTTCCCCTTACTGGAGGTAAAAGGTCACAACACACTTTAGAGTGACTTTAATAGCGTGGAGTAATGAAAAGGATGACTAAAAACTCATTAAAGTTGGGAAATACCCTGAATTATATGCCACCAACATCAGAATCTTTAAAAGTGCTGTTTTATTATTATTTTTTTAATTTACCAAATCATGAAAATACCATAATAAGTTTGCAGATATTTAGCAAACATGCTAAATTCACATACTCGTTTCTCAGAAAAACAACGCTTTAACCAGTTATTTTACTTTGAAATGTGCATTCTGTGTTGGAATGTCTGTTTTTGTTTTGGTCTGTGTGATCCTGCCCACTGTAGCGAATTAACTCAAAGGGGAAATATTAATAATTATTCATAACTCATTTTGATTATTAGTTATGATTAATCATGAATATGTGAATCAGTTAATCAGATTAACTTAATGTAGCTACATTAAAATTAATATTACAATCAATTAACCTGTTCGTCCAGCGAACACTTAGTGTTAATTGTTTATTAAGTCTAAAAAGAGTGTTCATTTCCAGGTTATGGAAAAACAACATTCTTATTGTACAGTACTACTCAGAGCCTGTAGTCAAGATCTAAATCATTTAAGAGGCAATTTATTAGCAGACGGAGTCAGAACCAAACATCTATCTTTATTAATTAACTCACAAACACATAACTAAACTAACAAACACATAACATACACGCAGGTCACACACATACGTATGTAAAACTGAGCAATGATAGAGTTGAACTGGAAGTGGGACCGGAAATAGAGCTACGGAAAGAGTCAAAGACAGTCTGGAAAAGAATCATCAGATTTCTCAGTAATAAAACACCTTTGCTGACAGGTTGTTTACACATTAATACTAAATCGCTGTTTAGTGTTCAAATGTACGATACTTGCAAGGTGCCTTTAGGCTGAGGAGCATCGGATCTGCAGGCTGAGAAGAGATCTTGATGATTCGGTTCGAAGTTGTTGCCAGTATCTTCTGCGTTGGATGAAGTACTATGAAACAACTTAAGCTGTTAATTTGACTCATAGTGGGGAACAAAGTTCTGACTAATCATCACGTAATTTCAGCCAGCTGTCAGCAATCAGTAATCAACATATCTACCCAATCAGCATGAGTGAAGGCCTATATAGAGACACAGTCGACTTACCCATATTCCTTGACAGTTTTTTCAGCATCCCTCCACCACCCTGTCTCCTCACACTTGGCTGGTTACTTTCCTAACCAAAAATACGGGAGGAGTACTCTGGATTTGGGCCAAAAACAGAGCTCTGAGCCCTCTCTTTGGACAGCACGCCAAATACGCATAATATTACGCATACCATTTACTATCTGATTATTTTTAAGTGTGAACTCATGAATTGTATTTAATTGTACAATGTACAGCCATAATATAATGTGTACAATAGGCTACAGACAATATCTTAATTTCATAATGTCCTTAAACATAACAATATTGTTGACCACAAACTGACAATAGAATGTACGTGTCCGGTGCCCAATATCTGTGAAGCCTGCTGAAGGTGTGTGCGAAAAAAATGACGTCATCGAGGTGTGGGTGGCCTCGTCTAATTGTGATCCGGTTGACCAAAACGCATCTTAATAC
This sequence comes from Elopichthys bambusa, assembly GCA_037101425.1. NCBI lineage: Eukaryota > Metazoa > Chordata > Actinopteri > Cypriniformes > Xenocyprididae > Elopichthys > Elopichthys bambusa. The sequence continues at coordinate 28,717,786 of CM074432.1, forward strand.
CAGGTGTAAACAGAACCTAAATTAATAGCTGTGATACCACCCTGAAGGATGCTGCATGGGAAAGCCAGTAGAGGAACACAAGCACTTCTGACTGCAGCAGTGAGGGACAAGATGGACGGCAAAGACGGGTATGGTGGTCACCCGCTTCATCAAAAAAAAAAAAAAAAAAAAAAAAAAAAAGCAGAATTGGCACAGCTGTGTTGAGATGGCAGTAGGATATAGGGTTCACCGCCTGTAAATGTGTGATAGTTAATTTTAATAAATTTAAATAAAGCTTTGTTTCATGTGTTGCTGACTTGTATATGTATTTACTTATTTATTTATATACTTTTATTTATTTACTCATCTTTATTCATGTTTCCTATTGTTATCAGTAAATAAAATATAATCATTTCATTAATTCAAGCATTAATTCATTGTTTGACCGAAAATGTATGTATTCACATTGGCTGCATTTGTCAAGTGTGTTTTCATGCATAGCTATGCCATATGGTAATACAATTAAATCACATTTAGCTTGTTTTACTAAAATATATAATTTTCAGTAAGAAAATATGTAATATAATTAAGTTTTGGTCAGCATTTATCATTATTATTGTGCGCAAGTAGTGTTGGGTAAGCAAGCAATGCAATTCATTCTAGGGTAAGCTTAATTTTTAAGTAGTGATACTTACATTTTTCGAGTATAAAATCAACAGTCTTCTTGAGAATCTTCGAGCAGCTGCCCGACATCTCCTTTGTTCAGACATTCAAAACATTGCAAATAAACACAATCAGGTGTTTTAAGTCGTGCGCTTGTTATTACGTTGTAGGTCACATGATAATGTCAACATGGTGGATGATGTCCGGATCTCATTCATACTACACACATTCAGGCTATATAGTACATACTCTTTACTCTAAGTAAGTACTTATTGAAATTAAGTAATTTGCTCATTTGCTCATCAATCCATGCACTACTCTGTCCTACACAAATTCCGAATACATTTTCCATCATGTATGCATATGAAAGACGTAATATCAGAGTAAAGGTCCTTGCACACCGAGTCAAAAAAAGTTTTTTGGTATTCGTCATCCTAAAAATTCATCACGCACAGAAACCGATGCAGTTTTTTTCAACTGCTTACACACATTTTCAAAACTTTGTCTCTTTTTTTTTTTTTAACTTTACACACAAATCCAAGAACTGCACACACAAAATGAAACACTGCATTCAAAATATCACAAACACATCTCAAAAGCAAACATTTGTCTTACATTGCAAACGCATTCGGCATAATATTCTATTTTTGGATATATCATATACACACAGTTATTCAAAACCTAAAGCTCTTCTTTCATAAGCTGCTATGTACATTTCTGTACAAGACTGAAAGTAATTGGCAGAGAGATGTTGAAAAATTCATGGTAAGCATGATTTAAAGTTTTTGTTTTTTTGTTTTTTCTTACTGTAAGCATTTGTGGTTGTGAATACAGTATTGCACAGTACAAAAGAAAATAAATACATCAACCATGTGTAGTTGGAAAAAAGTAAAAAATAATAATAATAAATGTCCCCATAAAACATGGAAACCCAACGTGTGTGTTTGTTGGTGGGTGAGATGGTTGGGTGTATCTAGGCTCCATCTCTCCTCTTGGCTGGATCCGGCCACAATACTTCATCCATGTCACATGCTATGTTCTCTCTTGCGTATCCAACCTTGGATGGAGGCAGTGTCAGTGTCTCCACATGCCTCCTCCTTTGCCTGGAGAAGTGTTATGCTGACATAGGGACGACGATCATGCACTTTCCAGTGCCATGTGGAGAAAAAAAAATCATCAATAGGGTTTAGAAATGATGAATATGGAAGCAAGTAGACAACAAAAAAGTTGTTCAAAACCTATAACTTGACCTTTGGCCTATTTATAGGCCTATTCTAAAGCCATGATTGGTTGGTGTTAAGTAAAGCAATATGTGTTTGCACATGTGAGGTGTTAGTGTAAGGCACTGATGAATTAGTGTGGCATTTTGATTGGTTGTGTTTGAAAAAGGAAATCAAATTACTTTCTGTTAGATTTTTGTGTTACATAGAGAATTGTGTGTTGTGTTTTGCAAAAAGTGTTTTATAAAATTGAAAACTGAGTCGAAGGCCGAGAATTAGTGTATGGTTTTGCAGATTTGGTGTGTGCTTCTGGTTTTTGAGTGTCAGGTTTCAGAAATTGTGTGACAAGTAAGGCTTTTGTGTGTAAGCAGTTGAAAAAAACGGATTAATCCGTTGCAAAAAAATTCACAAAACAATACAAAATGTTGAGTCTTCAAGCAGTGAGGATGATTTTGTTGTCCCCTCTCTTATTAAAAAGAGAAAAAGAAAGGAAATATTGGGTCCATCTAATTCTGAGATTGCGTAGAGAGGAAGGAGAGTTCCACTATTTAATCAAGGAGCTTCGTGTTTATATAGAGCAATTCAAAGTTTACTTCAGGATGTCAGTGGCTCAGTTTGATGCTTTGCTAGCGATACTAGAGCCACATATTAAAAAGAACGCCATTCTAGATTTTGTCATTCGCTTGTACAGTGGCTCTGAATTGTCAAAACACCTCTCAAAATGCTTGCTATGCGAAAAACACAGAAAATTTAACCTGATCTGAAATTTTTTATGACGGATGAAAGTTTCCTCCATTGACTACCATAGTGAAAGTTTGAAAGATTAAAGTTTCCTCCATTGACTACCACAGTAGGGGAAAAAAATATATATTGTTGTCAATGGGGGGCAAGATCTGCTTGGTTACAAACATTCTTCCAAATACTGTATCTTCCTTTGTGTACAGCAGAACAAAGAAATGTATGACTTGTGCAGCCCTGCCCCGATCTGCAGGCTGCAGCCAGGTGTACTTGGAACAATATGGTTCTAGAATGTTACAACGAGTTGTTTAGCAACAGATAACCAATAATAAACTGCCTTAGTGCTTACCTCATTAAATATTCATGAACTCTGTACAGCCGCAGAAGGGAAACAGTCCAAAGTTCAGTAAAAATAAGACGCATTAACTGGGCTGGTGAAGAAACTATTATTTTTGGTGTATGTTTCAGAAAACATAAGAGAGCAGATGTATGTGTCAACAGATTTACAAGGAGTTAAAAAGCGTGTCTTGCGTGATTGGCTTGTTGCATGTTGTATTGAGTGTTACCATGCTAGTTGCGAGATGATTTGTCCAGTCAAGCTTATAAAATGTTGTAGTGTGAAATATAGAAATAGTTTCACTGTACATTTGTAAAACTATACAAATGTATAGTGTGAAATTTCGAAACTTGACTACCCATGATTCATTTTATAACCCAAGGTAATGAGCAGGCATGGAACAAGGTGGACTTAAGTCATATGTCTTAATTTTTCAGTAACTGAGTAATCGTATTTATTTGCTTTCATATCATTTGTGGCAGTTTTAGTGCCAGGCTAGCTCCCTCTCCTTTTCTACCCCTCCTCCATCTGTTTCACATCCAGTCCCTGAAGGACACATACGGATGGATAGAAGGAAATGACGTGCATATGAAATCACCAAACCATTCAGACAATATTCACATACAGCTAGACGTGTACAAATACAAGATGTGTGTGTTTATTGGTATGTGTGCTGCATGTTCATTAAAAGTCAATGGCTGATCCCACTCTCTCTTTGTCTTTTCTCTGTCTGTCTCTCTAGCTCTTTCTGTCTTTCTTTTCCCACACCTGTGGCCTGTGCGTCATCCTACTAATTCCAGTTTCAAGGTCAGCGCTGTGCAGCTCTGAGCTGATCCCACTGGCTCTTAGTCCACACTGTGACGCCACCACACATCCACAGATTCATTAAAACAGCACATCCGTCTGTACTTTTTCTACTCACACAAACACACCACACACAGCCCACTTTTCCCCTTCCATTCTCACAAAGAATAACTTGACACCTAATTCTATATCCAGCCTCAGCTACGTGAGTCTACTTTCAACACGTAACATTTTATCATATCGTCATCTACTTTCATCTCTTTTTGTTTTTTATTGTTATTTGTTTTCTCTATATCGTCCCCTTGGAATGATAAGCTTCTATCTGCGTTCTGAGCAGTTTTGAGACATTGAGCTACAAAGTACAAAGTGTGCAAAAGCATTCCACATACCAAAAACTATATAGGGAACAAGTTTCTTTCAAACATGAAAATGACAGAGACCCTAAATGTATTCTAAATATACAATATCAAAATCCTCTCAAATTTGTAAATGGGAATTTTTGGAACGGGTCAAATGCAGATAGACCTTCTAATTCTAAAAAAACACTTTTCGCTTGGAATTATAAGGTTCTATCTGCCAAAAAATTAACTGAATCAATAATTTTCAAGAAACACAAACAGTTTGCTTATAATTTTTTAAAACATACAATTAGTGTTGTAACAATGTGTTGACATGCATGAGAAAGTAAAATTTAATGGTTTTTATGTCATTCATATTTTAAATGAATATTTTTTTCTTGTTCAAGTTAAGCATAAAAGGCAGTGCTAAAACTTTTGTCCAGTGCAGATGTTAAATTTAGGTAGGAATATGATGGGTAATTTAACACATTATTGCAGGAACCATTTAAGTTTAAATTTCCTTTTGTTTAGACAGAAAGTAGCTACTGTAATACATCTGAGCAGGACTTTATTCCACAGAAAGTGGGACAGGTGAAATGGCTTTCACTCTAGATATCATTATTTCTGAAATAACATGATAACATTTATTGTTGTAATTAAGACCCCATCAATTAAATTATTGACTGTTTGACTTTTAAGGCTTAATATTGTCAAATTTAAAACATTTCAAGACTAAAAAACTGCAGGAAAAGAGACAATGCTTCAGCAAAAAAAATAAAAAAAATAAATAAATTTAATAAACATTGAAATATGTTTCACTGACTATATATAATTAAAAATATTTCACATTTAAAATATTTAAATTACTTCAACTATGCAACAACTCAGTTTTTACCAAAAATGTAAAATTTAACATTTCATCTCGCTTAATCTAGTATACACTTTAATCCAGTATGCCATAGCATAGAGTTATATAGCTATACAAAACCCGAACCTATCCTTTTAATAGTACTGCTGGCTAACGTTAGCGTGGTGTCTATCTGAAAACACACAAAAAGACTGTAATTCCCTGAAATTTGGGCTGCTGTCATTGACAAGATCATAAATAAAATAGTCGATCATGAGGTTTCTAATAAACATTGCGTTGTGTGAAATTATTTAGTCTTCTCTTCACCAATTTAGCATTTTTCTGGGCTCTCTTCCGCTATCGCGGCAACATGACAAAGAACACTGATCCTGATTGGTCCTCATGTGTGCATTCGAAGTGCTGATTGGCTCACGCAGATAGAACCTTATAGAACCAAGTTAGAGTGTGACTTTGTAGATAGAACCTTTTTGTTTTCTAAAAAAAAAAAAAAAAATTACCAAAATGTACACAACTTAAAAAAAAGAAACATCACATAATGTAAATAAGTTGTCACAGAATATGAATATGTGAATAACTCAATTTTGACAAAAATGTCAGATAGAACCTTATAATTCTAAGAGGACGATATGTTTGTTTATCCCTCCCCATGTTGCATATACATTTAGATCGTGCCTAAGTTTAAGGGAAATTTCCCATTTGTCATGTCTGCTATTCAATAAGCCTTATTAATTGTCTAACGGTTCACCACACGGGAGGCAGTTGTCTGCTGCACTATTACTGCAGAGATGGAAAGAAGGAAAGAGAGAGAGAAAAACAGAATAGCACAAACAGAGAAAGAGAGACTAATTTTAAACTCATTTACAAATGGTTTACTGTTTTTCTTGATTGCTAACACACTTGATACAATTCAATTTTCTCACAACTATGAACACAAACTTCAAACTGTCACAGCAAAACCATGTATTTTTGTCAAAAACAAATTCCCTTTTGTAAGAATCAAACTTTGGCCTCAGATGACACACAAAGCGTTTAGGTTACGTATGTAACCATGGTTCCCTGAGAACAGGGAACGAGACATTGTGTTTGAACACATATGTGGAACGTCATCACGTGAACCGGTGTCTGAAAGCAATTATCAAATCTCACCAATCCTACTGGCCAACGACAACCTATGACATCATTATAGACGCGACCTGGAAGTATAAAAGGAGCAATTACAGAAGCAGTCAGTACCTTATCGTCTGAAGGGACTGTTCAGCAGGCAGCCCTGATGCATGGCAGGTAACACAGTGACTCGTTCCCTGTTCTCAGGGAACCATGGTTACATACGTAACCTGAGACATTCCCTTTCGAAAGGGAACTCTACACTGCGTTTAAACGCATATGGGGAACGATATACCCACGCCGCTATGCTTGAGAGGAGTGCATGCCAAAAAATGGCTAGACAAACGTCAGAAATAGCAGCTTCAACTGAAGTGCCATGTCCACTCCCCCTAAAGGTCATACATAGGCTGTCAGTGAAAACATTCCCTATGGCCAACCACCCAAGAAGGCCTACCAAGGCCGCTCAAAGGCTTCTGGGACCAAACTTCTTTTCCGAAGAAAAGAGGGTACCTTTAAGGGAATGTAGCCAGGGGGCCCGAAGGAACCCTAGCCAGTCACTTGTCAGGGGAACAAAGTCAACCCTGAATGCAGCCTTGGCCAACAACCTGTCTGATCACAGAGTCTCAAATCACATTCTTCAGAGAAGATATCCAGTAAGAGTGACTGCAAAAAGGCAGTTACCAACTCAGACTGGAGTGTAGAGACGGGCATCCTGGAGAGCAGGACTCAGATTAGCACTTTTTACCCTTACCAATGAGGAGAGTAACTCTCTGCTCAATCCTAGGATCTACTCAGCGCTTGACTATTTGCACTGAGGAGGCTGTGCACTCTAAAGGAACCCAACACAGAGGAGTACATTTACCAGCCTAGGGGCTGATCCTCAATAGGGAGGCCTCAGAGAGGCCTTCAACCACTGACCAGCTTAGGGAGCTAAGTACTATGCAGGACAACCCTTAAACGAGGGGAGTACAGGGCTCAACCTAACAGATAAACCGTACTGTAGGCACAAATCATGGAGGCCCAGGAAAGGGCCTGCAACATGACATAAATTCTACAACGTGTAGAAATACATCACAGCAGCCTTGTGCAAGGCCAACATGTGAAACTAAATGCTCAATCTGCTTAAAGAACACCCAGATGTGGTGGGGGAAAGCTTAAATGGTGGCCTGTGAAGGCCACACACCTAGAACAGCTCACTTGCTGATAAGCATGATCCCACAAACATGGAACTCTTTCAGAATGAAACCGCAGAGTCAAACTAGCAGATAAAACTGTAGAGTGCCCACATAACAGTCAACCTTAACACAATCTGACAAGCAGTGAACTCTGAAAAAAGACTTTTTACTCTTTAAGCAAGAGGAGTACAAACATACGCCATCACGCCATCATGCTCTGCTACGACTTCCAGAAAGACACGTAGCGTCAGCTCGTGGCAGTGTTCTAAGCTCTAGGGAGCCAAATGTGATAACTAAACTCTCCGGTGAGGTTAACTCATTTAACTCGTCCTGAGCTTGATTCTATTCATCACATTCCAACAGGCAATGTACTCAGTAAAACACTTAAACTCTTTAAGCAAGAGGAGTACAAATTACGCCAACATGCTCCGAAAGAGGCCGAAAAGGGGCTTACTAATCCAGAAAGACATGTGGCGTCAGCCAGTGGCAGTGTCTAAGCTCTAAGGGAGCCTAATCTGAGAACCAGACTACCAAGTGAGGTTACCTAGCTTAACTCAACCTGAGCTTAAAAACTACAAATTTCAACAGGCAATGTACTCAGTAAAAACACTTTTTACCCTTACAGTAAGGGGAGTACAAAGAATATATGCTGTCATGTTCTGAAGGATGCCAAAAACCGGCCTACTACTTCAAATGGTCATGGGCATAAACCTGTGGCAGTGCTAGTTCTAAGTGAGCAAAACTCTGACTGAACATCTACCAACAAAACTTGTGATACACCAAACTATTGTGCTCTGAAGGAGGCGCAAACAAAGCCTTCTACTACAAACAACACAATCAACATCTTGTGGCAGTGTTCAAACTCTAAAGGGAGTTACATAAGAACCAAACTGAATAGTGAGGTTCACAAACAAACTCAACCTGAGCTATGCATTCCAACAGGCCATATACTCAGTAAAAAACACTTTTTACCCTTAATAGCAAGGGGAGTACAACCTAGTCACCATGCTCTGTAGGAGGCCAGCACAAAACCTACTACTACAGAAAACAGGTGCTAACCTGTGGCAGCAATAGATTTATAGGGCTCACATTGTGTAGGGCAAAATAGAACTAGAGCATTATCAACCCTGAGAAACAGGGGAATGCTTCACTTTTCATCCATACTACCATGAAAATGTGAATTTCAAGGGTGGGTGCTTTTCACCAAACACAGAGACATCTGTACTGAACCCTAGTGAACAGGAGCTAAAAGAAAGCTAACACTGTTTCACTCAAGCTTGAATCTTAATTCAAGAGGTTCAGGGGAAAAGACTAAACAAAGTATAGAATGAAAAGCTCTAGAAAAGTGGGGCCACAGCAACACTAGCATTTTTTTATTCACATAGTGATAAGGGGCCTACCACCTAAGACAACGGCACCAGGGAGACTTAGCAATAGTCTGCTACCTTAGCCGCTATCTATCCTGCACCTACACCAAAGGGGTAATGGGCCTTGGCCTGACAACTCTGATAAGAGGAGTCCAGAACTAGGAAAACTACACTCTCCTGAAAGGGGTAGTAATAAAAGTGGTGAAATGCTTCAGTATATCACCTAAACCCTAGTTCTAGCCTAGGCCAACTATAGCTGTGGGCCTATAAGGCCACACATAAGCATAGATCTGCCTGAGGCTAAAACTCAACCTCTAAAACTCTCAATAGAGAGGAGATAACTCTAAAACAAGAAATAAACTCTAAAAACAAAAGCTCAGAGGAGCGAAACTCAACCCAAGTCAGACAATGTCAGGCGGCCCAAAGGCCAACACTTAACATAGATCTATCTGAAGTAAAGAGTGCCAATCTCTAATACAAACTCTAGCTATGACCAGAGGAGAAAGCTGCTCTACCATATGGTGGCTGAAAAGCCAACATATAGCCAACACAAAGATAACCAACCTAATGGGAACTTCAGGGACCTAAATTCCCCTTCTATTTCTTTTACACACCCAGGAAAAGCTATACAGGAAAACTACGGTCAATATATTAAAAAGTATAAATATAGACCAAGCTTATAACCTGCGGCTTGAAGAACGGAGACTTACCATTATAGAAGGATGGAATCTATAGCCCTTTCAAGCCTGAAAGGGCTTCGGATTGGGATGGGCCAGAACCTCCTGTCTGTCTGAGCCCAGAATCGGATCTGAGCAGTAAGCAGGTTTAAAAATGCTGCTGCTGATCCAGATCTTTCAGCAGATCAGACTGGTAAGCCTGTAACACTGCCATCGTGTGTGAAGCAGCACCCGTCTGAGCCACTGCCGCGTATGCCCTGCCATTCAAGTGAGATGTCAATTTAAAGAGCTTCAAAGGCAGGACCATAGCTTTTGATGTCTGTGCCCGCCCTGTGATGAGAAACATCTCGTCAATAGGGGGCATTGACACATACCTATGCTGGCTCATTCCCTCAACATCAACGAAATTAGCTTGCTGATGTCAGAGAATATGAGCCGAATATGAGTTCTTCCATGCCTTCTCGATCACCACATGTAGATCAAGAAGGAATGGAAGGCTCACGGGGGCTGCCAGATTATGGTCAGAAAGGAATCGTACATCGAGCCGTCCGTGTGCGGTCCCTTTCTTAACGCACTCTCATGGCAGCTGCAGCCTGCCAGAGGCGTGCTCCATAACCTAAACAGCTTCGCAAACGCGGGGCAGGGAGGCTTTGAAGTTTCAGAAGGCTCGCCTTCTTCCATTTTTAATAGCCATCTCCTGCTCTCTTGGGCTAAAAACCAGAAGAGCACTCACTGCCAAATCAGATAATGACAAAGAAAGAACATTATCATCATACAGCAGCCTACCCTCATCAGCCGCTGGGGGTTACGAGAGATTACACCTCTCTCTAACTTCTCAGCAAGGTCCATCTGTGAGCCCCATGATTTCAGATGCTGCTCCGCCTCAGCACAGGTGGGACCAGAACCACTGGGTACAGATGTCGGCGCTCTTCCCTCAAGAAGAGAGCCAAACGAGAGCGGAGCGTCCTAATAGGCAGACGCTCACAGTTTGCACAGACAGCGCCCTCGAGTACTGTCCGTGCATGCTCCTCTCTGTGTCATCAGGTGTCAAAAACCTGGGACACAGATCCACACACTTCCAAAAAACGTTTGTTAGACATAGTAAAGTAGACCAGTCTACTTCCTGTGGAAACAATTACAGTTTTTGCCTATTACTTGAACACTATAGACACATGCTTAGACCAAAGTAACAAACTTAAAGCTTTTGTTACTATACCTTAAACACAGTGTAACCATACCTTAAACAAAAGCGTTCCTTTGCACTTCAGTTGCAATTCTGCACACTACACACTATTTCATACATAAGACACTTCATTCATAAATTAAATCTCATGGGTACCATTGGGAAAACACATCTATTCAAAATACAAAACACATTGAATAATTGAAAACACTTAGACACACACCTGAAAACACTTACTTACAAAACTGATCACCAATCAGCCAACCACAAATAGGCCTCAGTTGAGCCATTTTGAGAACTTTGCAAGCATGGAGGCAGGGAGAGCAAGAGGCAGAGACAGAGGAAGAGGAAGAGGAAGAGGCAGAGGAAGAGGAAGAGGAAGAGGAAGACAAAGAGAGAAAGGGAGGAGTAGGACATTGTCGAAGAGGCTATGCACGGAACAATATTTCAGATGATATTTGAACAATGTTGGTGGATCATGTGATAAATCATGGCCTGACAATGAGGAAAGCTGGGAAGTCCACCCACATCTAAGCCAGTTCACAGTTGCATCCATCATCAGGACATTCAGACTGGAAAACAGGTATGTCTTCAACTCTCCACTCCAGACTGTATCTACAGCAATGCCTGTTCACCCAACAGCAGGAACTTGCCATTGTGGAAATGGTCAGAGCAACAATGCAATCCGTCTCCACCAGCTACGGGAACAAATACTTGCAGATAGGCAAGTATTCATCAACATCAATCAAGTAGGCATTACCACGATTAGACATGTCTTGGTAAAGCACAAAATCACATTGAAGCAATTGTACAAGGTCCCATTTGAGAGGAACTGTATCAGGGTCAAAGGACTTTGACAAGAATATGTACAGGTAAGTGTTGCAGTCCTTTACATTTACAATACAGTATTTATGTAATCCAGTACAGTAATAGCTGAATATGTACCATTGTATCAGTACCACATGCAGAGAGGGACACAGGTACCTGTGTGTTTGTGTGTTGGTGTGGGGGTGTGTGGGGGGGATTCTGTACGTGTAGTACTGAAGTTGTGTGTTTTGAGTAATGCTAGCCATCCATGCTATGTATTTTTTGTTGCAGAAAATCTTGGACATGGATGGAGCTGCACAGCCTCATGAATTTATTTACATTGATGAGACTGGTTTCAACCTCAGCAAAAGTAGACGACGGGGTCGTAATATAATTGGCCAAAGGGCAGGCAATTGTGCACGTCCCAGGGCAGCGTGGGGGAAACATCACAATGTGTTCCGCCATAAGCCTTCGAGGACTACTACACCATCATGCCAAACTAGGTCCCTACAATATGCAAAATATACTCAAATTTCTCTATGCACTTCATGATGCAGATCAGAGCAACCCAGGTTTGTTGTTGTCTGGGATAATGTTAGTTTCCACCGGGCTGCTCTGGTCCGGGATTGGTTCACCAACCATGATCAATTTGAAGTTGTATACTTGCCCCCTTACTCGCCATTTCTAAACCCTATCGAAAAAAAAAAAAATTCCGCTTGGAGATGGCATGTATATGACCGCCAACCACATGCCCGCATGCCTCTTCTACAGGACATTAAAGTAACGTCAATCCATGGATGGATTCGGCACACAAGGCGTTATTTTCCCTGTTGCTTAGCAGGAGAAAATATTGCTTGTGACGTTGATGAGATCCTGTGGCCAGACCCAAACAGACGGCAGGATCTGTAATCCCAGCCACGCACAATTGGCCTGTTTTTCTGTATTTTGTTTTATTTTTGTATTATTTTTGCGTTACTGCATTTACTGTACTGTACTGTACTGTACTGTACTGTAAAGTATAGTGCTGTGATGTGTAGTATTGAGTTGATGTCATTTGTAACCTTTCAGTACTTTCATTTTTGGTTGTTGTGAAAACCTTTGTTGGAAAAAAAAAAAAAAACAGAACAAAAACTGTAAGTGTTGCATTGAGCTTCACAGAATGCTAACTGATGAACTGAATAAAAACAGTGAAAATTAAAGACTGCAGTGTTTTATATAAAGTACACTAGTGTGCTGCTGCTAATCTGAAAGTGTATTCATATGATGCAAGTGTGTATCATTTTGTCATCAGTGACGTTTTGATAGCAGAGTTTCAATTCGACATAGATGTGAATGGTTTATTTCCCAGTGTTGTGTCTTGTGTGCTTGTGTGTAAAGTTTTGACACAATGAGCTGAAGTTTTGCAAAAAGTGTTCAAGCAATAGGCAAAAAACTGTAACTCCATACCACAAACATTGAGGTGTGTGCATCCTTCCATCCTCCCGTTCTGTCATCCACAATCTCCTGCACCTGTAAGAAAGATGGAAAGTTCTATTATAAAGCCATACTCACTCTCTAAAGTATATTTGAACCGTTTTCTCACCTGTATTCGTCATTCTGCTCAATGCTGTCAATAAAGCTCTGTTAACATCATTTTTCTGTCTGAGTCTGCTTTCTGTAACAGTTCTATAGTTTATAATAAATCACAAGGAATTGTATGTAATAAATGATGATTGTGAAGATCGGAGTATAAAGAAAGAAAGGCCAAAAAGAAGTAAGATATTTGCAGAATGAAAAGAGAGACAAGAAAGAAGAACCCAGTGTTCCGAAATGTTTTACATGCTGTGCTTACATAAGAGGAAGGGAGAGTACTTATTAAAATTCTTGGTATTTCCCTTTGAAATAAGTAAAGTCAATCATGTCAAAAATATTCTTTCTAAGAATCAGCTCTGGCCTCTTGGTACTACATTCTGCAAAGCTAAACGCTGTGGTTTCAACACTCTTGAAGCAGAAAGAGCCAAATAAGCATTTTCATCATGTCTAGACCTCTTTGCAGATACAGTAAAATACAACAGTGAGCTTAAAGAAAAGTCTATTTACATTACACTACTTTAAATGATCTTACAACAGATGAAAAACACTTGAAAATAAAAGTTCAAGTATCAAAAAATTGAATATGAATTCGGTATGCATAACAATGCAGTATACTGTCAATTAGTTGTAGTAGTAGTGTTTTTTTTGCCACGAAAATGTTTTTTGCCATGATTTTTACACAAAACTGGCATCCTAAACCTATGATCCCATGGTAGCAGAGTGGCTGTCTCTTATCTAAAATAAACCAATATGAAATATTATATATTAAATAAACATTTTTTTTAGAAAAAATAATCTTTGAGGTCCCTTTTTACTAGAGTTTTTCACAATTGCTGAGACACATTTCTTGAAACCTTCACCCATTTTCTCAACAACCCTGGCACTTGAGGCAAAATTAAACAATCGGCTCAAAATCATTTCACCTTTACTCAAAATCAAACAATGCTTAGAGAGAAAAAATACATAGCCAGTCCATATATAAATTGATTATATCATTTATTAGACACTGAGTAAAAAATGGAGAGCACAGCATCCAAAGCATGTAGTTAGAACAAAATATGCAATTACGTAAAAAAAAGTATATAGCAACTAAGGTGAATATATTGTATACTGAATGTACTACAAGTATAGTATTGTATTGAATATTATATACTATTGAATGTCTGTTGTGGCAAGGAGAATGAGAACGGTGGCCCAAATGTTAATGAGAGTCACCTGCACGCCTCACTGGCCTCAAGCAGGAGTGACGACAGTAAAGGACAAGGGAGGACCAGGCCTGTATTTTACATTGGGTTTTGATTATGTTTGTGTGGCAGGCGTCCATGAGGGGCTGCCGCTTTACTTTCATTTTGTGTTTGTTCATTTTGATATTAAAGTGATTAAACATTCACTGGTTCCCCCCTCCTTCTGTGAACAACTAACCTTGTTAGTTGGGAGGAAGGAGGAACATGCTGTCAAAGAGCCCTCCCCGCTGTGGGAAATCTGCGGTGCCATTGAGCTGAACAGACTCCATCGCTTTTGTATTGATCACCAGGCAGACATGAGGGCAGACTCCCCTCATCACCCCATCTGCCGAGAGAAGTTCCACAAACAAGGAAATAGATGGGCTAAGAGATAAGCCTGCAAATTACAATCACCCTGACCATTTGTGCAAGGGAAGAATGATGACATTAGCATGTCATTGAGCAAACTAATCCTATCACCATTTTTCCCATTGTCCACCCCAGTCCCTCAGTCCTAAGACCTGAGGTGTGAACTAACTCACCAGACAGGTTTTCTGTCTGCTTTGGAAAGTGAATTATGCATAGGAAAAACCTTAACGACATTGTTCTAAACATGAACTTTAAGCTATGCAAATGAACCTTGTGCAAGAGAGAGGCCATCCAGTGGCCACCTCTAACAGCATCAGCCAATCAAAACACTGGCCAGTTTGCATTTCCCTCCTTCTTGGGACAGATTAAAAGGCTTGTCTCTGAGACAGAGAATTGTTCCAGTTTCTGGGTTGCTGCAGTTTCCCGTTCTGGTTCCAGGCTCCAGTTCCTGTTTCAGTCCTGGTTTAAGGTTCCGGTCCCAAGAATTCTATGGAGTTGTGAAGTTGCTCTCTCAAGACTCTGAAGCTCTAAAGAGAGAAACAAGTAAGTTCTGCAAGAAGTGAATTTGGGAGTTTCAAAACTGCAACGGAGACAACAACAACAAGCTTAGCCCCCATCTTCAAAATATCTTCTGCACCAACTTCAAAATCCTCTCATCAGAGAAACCTCTTTCCAGAGACCTTGACATTAGTGTATATTGTCAGTATATGATTATCTAATTTGCATAACATTTTACCTAGCTGATATCAGTTGATAACAAATAATCTCTTGATTTATTTGTTGAATTCAGAATAAGGTTTACTTTATTTCTTCTAGAGAAACTACAGTTTACCTTTCCATAAGATTAACTTGTAACTGCCATAGTAACACCTAACTCATTGACTTGCATTTATTATTAGTTACTCTTGTCTATCCTTTTGTTAATAAAATCCATTTATTACACTTGTGTCTTCCTTGTGTTGATAATACAGTAAGAGGCTCTACAAGTTAACAATATCTCACAAATCCTTCAGATTGGTCAGAAGATGAACTTCCTCCAATTTATATAATTGTAATTTAGTCAACAATCTTGATTGTTCTTTATTGTCAAGGTGAGAGTCCTTGCCTGGTGCCCCAAAATATTGGAAAATCATCTGACTTAATATTAATATTAATACAAAATATTAATATTTAAGACCATAAATAACTACATTTGTGGTGCCCTCGTGTGAGACTAATCCAAAATCACTTCACCATGGATGCTCAAGGTGGTGGGCTGGAGTGATTTGCTGTTGGGACAGACAAACTGGGTTCTGGAGGGGTGGCTGCTGTCCGAGAGGGAGTGGAGAAGTTGCCACCGTTTGCCATAGGCCGGAGCCTGCTGCCTTCCGGCATGACAATGGGGGTATGTGGCAGGCTCACCTGCGCGCCGCACCGGCCTCAAGTTTTTCACGGAAGAGCTCCGGAAGCATAAAAGGAGGAGTGACGACAGTAAGGGACAAGAGAGGACCAGGCCTGGACTATTTATGTTGTTGTTTTATTATGTTTTTAATGTGACAGTCATCCGTGAGGGGCTGCCACTTTACTTTTTCAGGTCAAAATGAAACCCTCCACTCAAAACCATTTAATCTTTCTGAAAATACACACTTTGCCCTCAGACATGACACAGGCCATCAAACACACACACACACACTACTGCTATTGCATTGCACTACTGGTAATAACCATATTTGCCATACTATAACAGTTTCTTAGTGTTCTGAGAAAAGACTTTCTCTCCCTCCCCTCAGTTCTGCAAAAATAAGAAATGTAAGAAGTACTTCGCTACAAATTTGACAATTGTGAGTTTGAGGGCGTACAACATGTGCTACAGTATTTACTGTACATAGAATAGTGAAAGTTCTCTCATCTAAAGTACTGCTACTGTGTACTGTGATTTATACTGTATGCGTAAAAACCCTGTAGATGAGCCTGTAGAACAACTTCCCTCATGGTCATTCCTACACAAGACCATGGCCAACTATAGTACTTTGTATTTCATTAGGAACAAGAGATGTTCCCTTTCGAATGGGAACTTGTGCTGCATCCCCTAGAGGGCACAATGGGGAACAGAATATCCACACTGCTGAAGGGATGAGTGCCTTAATGGCTGACATAAGTCAAAGACTCAAAGAAGTCCCCATCCCACAGGTACATCCCAACAGCTGTCATGATTGATTTCCTACAGCCAGAGCCCAAGCTAAGCAAAGCTCAAGAGCTTGGTATTCATAGAAACACCTTTAAGGGAAAATTGTCATAAACTGGAGCTTCTTCAGAATAGAGGCCTCAACAGGACGACTACAGGGGGCCTAACTACGTTCTATGCCCAGGCAGAAAGCCTGTCTACTGTTCAGACAGAGACTCTGGGTGGAGGCCTCAAAGTCTCAAAGCAAGAGGAGGCCTAACTGTGCCCTATAAAGAATAGCTATCATGGAGGCCCAGAAGAGCCTAGCAACTTGATCTAGCTGGCCAGGAGAAGCTCTGCGGAGCAGAGGCCTCAACAAACAACTCTCATAAGCACACTGCTGCAAAACTCCGCTTTAATGGCAGTAGCCAATGACACTCACAGAGAGCCTAACACCTGCCAGAGCTCTAGGGACAAAGGCCTCGTCACTGCATCCTATGCCTGTACTAATAGCAGGCGGAGCTTAAGAGAGCCTAATGATGCTCATTTTCAAGCAGTAACCATGGAGTTTTATTCGCTTTGATACAATTTTCACAAGCAAGGTGCACATTTTTAAAACTCTTAGTACAAAACTCTAAACTGATCACACTTGTAACACGGCTAGTCATTCTTTTAAAACCCGATATTATGCTTTCATTCTACATATTTTCATTATAGATAATTGTTTCAAAACACAAGATCATTGTGATATGTAATGAGAACATTTGGTTTAGTCACTGAAACACAACATTATGATGATCTTTCAATTTAGTACTTTTAACAATCAATTCACAAGTTCACACTTACAAATAGGTCAGATAAAGTAAATGGTATTTGGCATGCTGTCCGAGGAGAGGGCTCCGAGCTCAGTATTTGGCCTGAACCCAGAGTACACCCCCCATATTCTGGTTAGGAAGATAACCAGGCGAGTGTGAGGAGACAGGGTTGTGGAGGGATGCTGAAAAACTGTCAAGTTTTGGAGATGGAGGTGGAGATGAAACTGCTGTGGCAGTGGAACCGATTTTGCTTTTAACTAGCTTTCCAACTATCCGATGAGATGGTTGTAGGGAGAATTGGGTTCCTGCGGGAGCAGAATAGATGACCCTGCTGTGACATTGGACATAGTGGCGGAGCTCCTGCAGGAGCGGAGTAGATGACACTTCTGCGGCAGTGGAGCAAGTTTGCATGGCTTAACGGAGCTCCTGCGGGAGCGGAGTAGATGACTGCTGCAGCAGTGGACCAAACTTGCTTTCAACTTGCTTTTCAATCCAATAGGTAAGTTGGACGGAGAGCTGAGCTCCTACGGGAGCAGAAGAGATAACACTGCTGCGGCAGTGGAAACGACTTGTTTTTTCCAACTTGGTTTCTAACTATCCAATGAGCCAGTTGGTCAGAGAAACAGAGCTCCTGTGGAAGTGGAAGAGATAACACTGCTGCAGCAAGTTGGAATGAGAAACAGGGCTCCTGCCGGAATGGAGTAGATGACACTGCTGCGGCAGTGGAACCAAACTGGCTTTCAACTTGCTTTCCAATTATCCAATGGCAAGTTGGATAGAGAACTGTGCTACTGTGGGAGGAGAAGAGATAACACTGCTGCGGCCATGAAGCAAGATAAGAAACAGGGCTCCTGCATAAGCAGGTAGATGACACCGCTGCAGCAGTGGAAATGAGCTTGTTTTTCAACTTGCTGTCCAAATATCTGTTACGTGTCTGAACGTAACTTTTGGGTTTCATTTATTTTATCATTTGTCATGTGTTGTTTGTGTACATGCATTATCAAACTGTGCGTGTGTCATTGCAATATTGCGCTCCAATATAAGCCTCCTTGTGTGGAGATTGAATTGTTAGCGGTATATGCCGGTAAATGTATAGTTGCAATTTTCCCTTTAAGTGGACTGTGTGTGAGAAGTGGGAAGCCCCCTTTTGTTTAATTACTACTTTTTTCCTGTTTATCGGTCAGCAAGGAGGTAAGAATTGGATATTTTGTTTTGTTCTTTTGTTGTAGGAAAGTCGACTAAACTTAGGTAGAATAAATCTTTTTGTTTATTGTTTTGGCCGATTAAAACCCACTGTCGCTGAGCCACCTGTTTCTTTTTCTTAAATTAGAGTAAACTTGTCCTTTCATTTAAAGGAAAATAAACATTATCCTTTTTCCACTTTGCTGTTTTGTGGTGTGTTTGTGGGAGCAGGAGACGGAACCCCGGGCAACACATATTAACATGTGCCACTCTGCATGTTATGTTCAGGTGTTTGGAGGTGTAGCACATAACGTAATCGGGGCTCGTCATCAAAATTCATAACTCTTTGATTTAAAAGAATCAAAAACCTGGTGAGTAAATTCAAGTTTCTTCTCTTATCAGACTTTATATAAAAACAGTTAGGTGTAGGGGAAATGTTGTGGAGGTTGAAGTCCACTTTAATTGACTCTCCGTCTGCAGAGCAGTTACATCGTTTTCGAAAGAAAGATTTGCTGCAGATAGTGAAACACTTTAAAATATCTGTTTCCCCCACTTTTACTGCAGTGGGGGAAACAGATATACAGGTTGTTTGTAAAGTGGAAAGACTTAAAACATCTCCATGCAGTTAAATAGGATTGAAGACTGCTTATAGGGGAGACTGCTTGAAGAATGGAGTTGAGAGAGGCATCAAGGATAGGTTTCAATGGGTGGTTTATGGGAGTATCAACTCTGAATAGTGAGGTACTGGCGTTGGGATTGAGTCTGCTTCTGCTGCCAGAAGCCTGAATTTCTGTGATGATCTGTTCTCTGATGTGGCTGGCAATGGGGGGTGCTTCCAATGCATTGGGTGGGATGGGCATCGCCGTTGCAGAGAACAGAGTAAAAGGAGATCTAGCTTAGGGGAGAGCGTTAGAAGGAAGAAAGGCTGGGGCCGAGGCTGCTTGTGGAGGCAACCTCATGCTTGGGCTGGCCCCTGGAGCCTGGGGAGGAATGAGGAGAGTAGAAAATAAAAAAAGCTGGGAGGGAAAACCGGGTGTCTGGGCTTGCACTGCTAGCGGAGGCAGCCTCACGCTTGGGTCTGATTGTGGGGTGGACATGGGAGAGGGTTAAGGAGGGTGAAAAGAAAAGGCTGTGATGGCTGTGCCTGCCCCCATTGCAAAATGGGGCACAACGCTGAGGAAAGCTGTGGCATGTATCTCGGCGGAGCAAAGAGAAGAGTGAAGCCTGGCAGCGGTGGAATCTGGGGCACAGCCAAGACTTGCTGAAGGTCTGCTGCTGCTTGAAGACCCGATCTTGCGAGGGAGGGAGACAGGGTTTTTGAAAATGTGAATTCAGGGTCTTACATCTCTTGCTCACTTGTTACTGACTTTGGAGGGTGGAGTGGATTTTGGAGATGGAAAAGCTAGTTGTAGTGAGACATATGGATCTTATAACTGCGCTTTATTCATTCTCCTAGAGAAATGGACATCAGCACTGATTACCACTAGTCCAGCACTAGCACAGCCCTGTCCATTTCTCTATTGCAAGGATTGTTGGATGGGCCAAGGCATAGGAGGATGCTGGAGATGATGATGGGTGTCTTGCTGGTGCAGGCGAGGGTAAGCCTCACCATCTTGGAGTACAGGAAGCGGCACGGATGGGCCGACGTCCATGCAGTGGCGCCGAAGACAATCGCAGTGTCCGACGAAGCCCAAGCCAAGAAAGCAGTTTGTGTTTAGAACAGGTTGGACTTTGAGGGTAGACGCGGCCAGAATTGTCCTATCGGTTTTCCTTTGGCAGTGAGGCCTGGAATTTAACTGTGTCCAAGTTAATGCCCAGAAATTTAATAGATGTGGCTGGACCCCTGGTTTAATCCTGGGTGATTGGGATCCCAAGCTCAGCAAAAACCAAGCAGGGCTGAGAGATCGATTATTAAATGTTTGTAAACAGCAAAGTACAGTCAGATTTAGATGATCATTTGTTCCTTTATATGTTGCTGGTTTGAGTGGCACATACACATTCATTAAGTGAGGTTCAAAAGAAACTCGCTTATGGTAAAAGACAGAGCTTTGCATAATAAAAATGTGCGCCTTGGATTTATTCAATTGTGTCTGACAATCAAAGGATCACTAAACTTTTGCCATGAAAACACACTGCTTGTATGATGTTTATTTCTTTTATTTTTTTATTTTTTTTTATTTTTATTTTTCATACTTATCCCGACCTCAAATTTCATACTTTTCCAACTGCGTAGGAACCCTCAACACATATTTTCACCATTATGTCTATGGGTCATTACATTACTTAATTTCTGTTTTTTCTCAATCACACAGATGAAGTGGAATGGTAAGATTAAACTTATTTGAATGCACTAAAGAGAACGATTGCATGTATGAATTTGTCCTACCAGTCTGTGCGGCGTCTCTTTACCAATAGTGAAGCAACAGTGGGTTTGAATTACTTCAAAACAGAAATACATATATGTTATAACTTCAGCGATTTTGTTGATAAATCGCAGGATAGTGTTGACAATAAGTTCTTAATGATTCTGTGTGTAACTGTGTGCGCAATCTGTATGTAATGTGCGAGCTACTGTTTGTACATGTGTTTAAGCTACAAGGAAACAGTGCTTCAGCTCAGAACGGCGAATCACCCTTACAGAAAACGTGTATTCCCCAATAAAAATTCAGATGGCATGAACTGTGCTTGTGATTTAGCGACTGAAAGCGATGCAAACTTCAACCAAAGACAGAAAACGAGAAGAATTTTAGCTGTGCTGTTACGGTATTGAACCGTGGGAGCTGGCCGGGACTGAATCTGTGGTGCTGCTTGCTGAGGTTCCTGCTGTGGCTACCTTGCGCTGGAAGAATGCCTGTTCCTTCATGGGAATAGGCCGGCATTGCGAGCGCGAGCTTGGTGGTCGATGGGCCTTATTGTCCATTCTCTATGGCAGGAATGTTTGAATGGGCAGGAGTAGAGAAAGACACTGAAGGAGATTCTTCATTGGAGCTCTATTACGGACATGTTGAGAATGTAGGGCAGAAAAACTGTTAAAGGAACATAGGTGAGTCAACTGCGTATCTAGTCCATTCAGTGGCGGTGCTACATGGGGCTATAGCCCTGTCAGAAGTTTGAATAGCCCCTGTTTAACCCCACCAAGCAGATGAGATGGACTGTTTTTTGATAAAGAAGACAAGAGTGCAGGTAGGAAACCCTGTCTCTGAGGGGGCCAAAGAAAGAGAAAAAAGAGAGAAAGGTTTGAGAAAGTAACACCTGAGCGAAGACATGAGGGAGAGCAGGAGCAGTGGAAGAACTAAGATCCCTCTTCTTCGACGGCAGTAACCTCTGCGTCATGTGAGCGCAGTTTCCTGCATTAGGGCCTTTTCACATGTTGCGTCTTTTGCGAGCTCAAGTTTGTTGTTTCAAATGCAGATGCGGGGCAAATGCGCTCATAATAGAAGTCATGCTCTCGTTTTTTTCCAGGCGCAGCGAAATGAAACTTTTGAATATGCTGCAAGCGCACCGCAGGTCATGTGGCAAGAACCAACCAATCAGCTTCTGCCTTTCCATAACAAAACATCGAAAGCTCAGGTGATATGGACGAACAGCTGATCATAGCTGTACAGAACAGATTTTTATTTCTCATCTCCATAAATATATCTAGTAGTAGAGCTAATGCAAGGGCTAGAAATTCACTGTCTTCCTTGGATATGTGAGACAGACTTCTTCTTTCTTATTTTCCGGCCATCTTACTTTTGAGTTAAACCTCGTTTGAACATACCGCTGAAGACCCTCCCGGGAGAAAGGACCAATCGCTCTGGCACTGAAACCTCTGCAGAGCATCTTTTGAACTACAACATCCAAAATTGCCTATGCAAGTATAAGAAACATTTCTTCAGCTGAGTTTTAAAGCTTACATTTGCTGAACTGATTCCGTGTTGGCTTTCAAAGGTTTTAACTGTCTGTAATTTGCCATTTTGTGATCATCTCTGTTTTCCCTGACTTTACTTTCTTTTCATTATATGTATGTATTCTCTGTTAGTTAGCCGTATATGTATTCACAGTTTCACATATTAAATCCATTATATTCATGTTTTATTGTTTCTGTTGCTGCTCATTAAAAAATCAAGTCACTTCTACGTTCCGATTTTCTACGTGCCAATGTTCAGCCAGGCTCCGGGAGTAGATGAGGATGTCATCAATGTAAACAATCACAAAGCGATGGAGGAACTCCCAGAGCACCTCGTGCATGAAGTCCTGGAATACGAAGTGGGCGCTGACCAGGCCATATGGCATAACGAGTTACTTGTAGTGTCCAGTAGGGGTCACGAAGGCTGTCTTCCACTCGTCCCCATCACGTATCCGGATGAGGTTGTACGCGCTGTGGAGGTCCAACTTGGTGAACACGGCTGCTCCACGAAGTTGTTCCAGTGCTGCTGGGACATAGGGGAAGAGGGTACCATAATTTTATGGTGATTTTATTGAGGGCTCTGTAGTCAATGCAGGGCCGCAAGCATCTGTCCTTCTTAGCCACGAAGAAAAAACTCGAAGCAGCAGGGGAAGTGGAAGGGCAGATGAAACCCTGTTGAAGAGCTTCTTTATGATGGTGATGGAGCCTGGCCGATCTCTGACAGTAACTCTGACGTCATGAATATCAATTATTTTCTTAGCACCCCCACATATTGGTCTAGCCCCCCCTTAGCACCGGTAGAGAAAAAATTATGTCGTTGTGCATGCCTCCACTCATGCTGATTAGGTAGATATGTTGATTACTGCTGTCTGCTGGTTGAAAGGACATGATGATTGGATAGATCATTTGAAAGTGCTCCTCCCGAACTTTGTAGTTAATTAGGAGAACAGTAGTTGTTAGTAAAACATAATTTAATTCAGTAGCAAACAATGCAGCAATATACATGATTCAAATTAACCTTGTTTCTGAATTAATTACAGTAACACAGGCTACAAATGCCACATTAGAACATATACTTATTACCTAACTTATGTAATTGAATACATAATGTTTGTAATAGTATTTATCCAGTGTGTTATCAAAATGTGTGATGAAGTTATGAAACCGTCATGGTTTGTTGACTGAGTTACAGTAATGTGGCAGTCTCTACCATGGTAATATGTATCTAATTTACAGCATCACATGGCATACATACTGTGTAATGTAAAGTGCTGTATTTGATGGCATCTGGCTTCCTTTTGATGCATCTCTCATCAATCTGATGTTACCTCTCCCTTGTACTCTATCCTGCTCTCTGTTCACAAATTGCAAATCTCTCTGTCACACACACACACACACACACACACTTTGAACATAGTGGTTATCATCTAAGATAAATCACTTATGAAAAAATAATTCATTACATTTGGTTAGCCATATCGGAAATTGCAAACAAGTTCTATAGAAACTATGTTTATGTCACATATCTTGCAAAAGCAAACACTTCATTCAAAACTATTTTAACCTTTCTAAAATGGTATTTTTGCATAGTAACTCTACACACAAACGTAAAAAGATTAGCCACATACACACCAAACTACACAAATATGTGAAAAATGTAAAACACTACTATCTTGTATCTTTTGCTTGTTCAGTGTGCAGTGGAGTGTATAGGAGTTTGTCATAGCACTCACAACACATACATGCATATGCACAAATACACTGTATATACACTATGTATGCACAATCATTGATTTTACACAGTTATGGAACTGAACTGAATCAATACTGAACTGACTTGAGCTGAATAATGACACTATTGGCTTGTTGGGGCTGCTTTATAACAGTAGAATTTTAATTTGTTATATTGTGAAGCTGCTGTGAAACAATCTATATTGTATAAAATGCTTAGAAATAAAGTTGACTTTCAGACTTGGCTTGTATGCATATTCAGTGTGTGTGTGTGTGTGTGTGTGTTTGTATGTGTATGTGTCTATATATATATATATATATATAGGTTTTTAGCATTATAAAATGTAGAGTTTGTATTTATTTAACAAAATATGGTTTTGGGCAGAAAAATAACTATTTGGCTAATTGTGTTAAGTAGGTGTGTTGCTGTGTTAAGAGTTTAGAAAAAGTATTTTAAGTATTGGTAATCGCTTGTTAGCAATTGTAAAAAACGTCTCAGGTTACGCATGTAACCATGGTTCCCTGAGAACAGGGAACAAGACGCTGCATCTGAGCGCTAGGGGAACCACCTCTGTGGGAACCGGTGTCTGAAACACAAATCCAGACACCCACACTGCTGGGGACTCAACCTCAGAGAGGCCTGGTAAGGCCTACAATCTGAAGCAAGTCCACTACTGCCAGGGACTAGCCTCCAGGGCGGCCATTAAGGCCTGGTAGCCAGTTTTAAGTGGCTAAACCATTCTAAGAATACCCGCACAAAGGGAACTCACGCACAGAGAGTCACTTAAGACCTACTCATTCAAAAACAAAGCATTGCTAGCTAAGCTTTCACATAAGTGTGGGGACTCACTCACAGGGAGGCCTGTTAAGGCCAGCTACCCGGAGTGTGTCTTGTTGCTACAATATCCACAGTAATGAGGCTGACCACAGAGAAGCCTGCTAAAGCGTACTGACGGCATAGGAAATAGCTACCAGAAAACACATTTACTGGGGCTGCTAACAGAGAGGTCTGTTAAGTCCAGCTACCCGACAGCGCATGTGCTAGCTGCTAGGGGCCCAACATGGTGGGAACTCACTAGGAGGCCCACCTACTACTCCAGATGAACACGGGCATCAGCTCGTGGCAATGCTGAGCTACAAGAGAGCGTACTAAATGACTAGCCTGCAGTGAAGGTCAAATACCGCCCAACCTGAGCCACAATGGTGCAGGGCAGATAACAGAGCTAAAAGCGAAGCACTCAGAAAACACCTTGTTTACAAGGGAGTATTATCCGCCTAACCCTGAGAAACCACAGGCCAGCCACCAAGACTCCATCATGACAGAAATAATATCTATACTCAGCCCCAGGGGAATAGGGGCTTTACATAGAAAAAACCACCCGACCCAACCTAATGCTTGAATGATAGTTCAGCGGGCTTAAGAGGAGCCCAGCGAGGGCCTACCTGAGCTCAACTTCCAAAATGCAGGCCGCAGCAAGCATTACTATTACGAATAGAAAAGGGAACTGTCTATTCTGCCCTACACCAATCTGCACCACGCAAAAAGGGGGTGGGCCTTGGCCAAACGACTCTCCAATGAGAGGAGGCCAGCACTAGGGATACAAAGGGAACCTACACTCACTAATGAGGGGTCAGAGGCGGGAATATAAAACAGACCGCCTTTACTATCCTTAGTACTAGCCTAGGCCAGCAACATAGATATACCTGGTGCTCCTCAGATCAGCAGCCTCCAAGCAAAACTCTCAGCTGAGAGGAGGCAGAAACACACACAAAAACACAGCTAAAGGTGGCTAAGAAATATATAATTCTTAGCTGTCCTAAACTCGTACACAATGAGTGACATAGACCAGGTAAGCCTGTCAGGCGGCCCAGAGGGCCGATGCTGGACATAAATCTAACTGAAGCAAAAAGGGCCAGTCTCTTTGGTACATAAAGTTCTCCAAACATAAGTGGAGGAGACAACTACCTTAACCTGAGGTGACTATCAAGGCTGTCTGTATTAAGAGAAGCCAGGCTGCATAAAAAGCAGCCTCAAAACCACTCTCGAGTGGGAAGAGACCAACTTATGCAGAGGAAAGAAAAAGGAGAGCGGTGGTCTCACCAGAGAGCATCCAATAAGTAAAACCACTCATCCAGGAAAACCAAATTAACGGTATTCCTCTTTTAGCTAACCAACAGGAAACTTCAGGGCCCTAACAACTTTCCTTAAATATATATATACATATATATAAAAAATAAAAAATACAAATTCTGAATGCCCAAAAAAGATCTCCTACACAGGGAACCGAGGTCTAAAGAAATACAACAGTATTATCATGCTTTAGAAAGACCTGAGCGCAGTTCCGCCTGCGGCCACAGGGTGGTGACCTACCACCATGGAAAACTGTAGAGTCTGCCACCCTTAAGCCTGAAAGGGTTCTTAGTATCAAGCCAACGGCAGACCGTCAGAGAATATATTTCATCATTGTCCAGCCACAGGCCTGATGTAAGAAGCTTCCTGGACCGAATAAGAATGGAGAGGGTTAGAAGTTTAAATCCTTAGAGAGAGGAGATCCCTCAGTGACGTTTACCACGTTTCTGCTGGATCACCTCACTCAAATCCTTGTTATTCCTTGAGTCTCGCCTCCTCTGCGACCTACTCCGCCATGGAGGGGGCGCACGAGAGGCAACACTCTGCTTCTGGCCCTGTCTACGACCGCTTCAGGGGACAGACCCGCCCCCTGGTCTAAGTCCCTCAGCAAGTCAGCCTGATATGCTTGCAACACAGCCATTGTGTGCAAGGCAGCACCAGCCTGACCCGCTGCCGCGTATGCCCTTCCATTTAGACGTGATGTCAGCTTAGGTGGTCTAGATGGCAAGGTTGGAGCCTTCAGCGCCGATGTCTGTCCTGACACGAGATAGTTCGCGAACGTCTCATCAATCGGGAGCATCGACACATACCCATAATCTGCCAATCCCTCAACGTTAGCGAAATTCGCTCGCTGACTTTGATGTATTCGCGCTGAATACGGACTTTTCCATGCCTTTTCCATGACCTCAGAATGAAGGAATGAATGGAAGACTCGCTAGAAGTGGAGGGCTATGGCTGGAGAGAAACCGATCATCGAGCTGACTATGCCCGGTCTCTCTCCTAACGAGCTGCCATGGCAACTGTAACATGCCAGCAGCACATTCCACTACCTCTAACAACTCAGCATACAAGGGGCAGGGTGGCTGAACGGATTCAGTAGCATCCTCTCTATCCTTAACAGCCATCTCCTGCTCGGCTGGAAGAGCACTGGCCGTTGGACCTGAGGATGCAGATGAGCTTGCATCCTCTCCCATCAGTGCTGTCTCGCCAGCCGCCGAGCTGCTTGAGAGGTCAATGCCCCTCTCAAACTGCTCGCCGAGCTCCATCTGGGAACCCCATGACCTGAGTCTCCACTCTGCCTCAGCACGAGCGGGACCAGAACCGCAAGGACCAGATGCCGAACTCTCTCCCCTCGAGAAGAGAGCCAGACGAGACCGGAGTGTTTTCAAAGAAAAACGCTTGCAGTTAACACAGGAAGCTCCCTCAAGAACCTCCCGTGCGTGCTCTTCCCCCAGACAGCAAACGCACATAACATGTGTGTCATCTGGTGTCAGATAACATGGACACGGATCAACACACTTGACAAACCTTCTGGTAAGTCTGGTTTTCTCTGTGCATTTCATGCTTACTTGCCGCTTCAAAGTGCTTCAAACAAACAGTCCCTGAAAGACAAAATGTTATGGATGACGTTATTTGAGTGCCCCTTTTATACTTGCGGGTCGCATTATTAGGATGTCATGGGCTGTCGCTGGTCAATATGATATTGCCAAGATTGGATTTGTGTTTCAGACACCCGTTCCCGCGGAGGCGGTTCCCCTAGCGCTCAGACTCAGCTCGAGTTCCCTTTCGAAAGGGAACTGTAATCCAAACACAACTAATTGCAATTTCAGCTGAAAGCTGACCAAAGTGTCCTATTTTTAGTCTCTCTTACAGTTTTTTTCAGTCATCTTTTGGTAAATCGGGATGGCTTCAGAATGATTTTGTCTGGAAACATGGATCAAGGAAGACACACTGGTGGGGAAAGAAGAATGGCAGAGAGAGGGAGGGCTAGAACCCTCACAGTACATCCATCCATCCATCCATCCATACATCCATCTCATACATTTTCCAAAGTGTTTGTAGCGCCTGTAGGGTCGGGGGAAGGCTCGAGTCTTTCCCAGCATCTCAGGTCGTATAAGCAGGAAAACACCCTGGACAGATGACCGGTCCATCACAGGGATGACACAAGAACACATTCATATTCACACTCACTTACAGTCTCCAATTCACCTGTCCTGTATGCTTTTGGATTTGGGGGTAAACCCAGAGTAAACCAACATCAACATAAGGAGAACATACAAACTCCACACAGAAAGACCTCCTGGTACAGCTGGGACTCCAATACTGCACATATGGGATTATACTAGACATGTTTTTTTTTGTTTGTTTGTTTGTTTTTATTGCTTCAGGAATTTGTATTTGTTTGTTTTTTTGTTTCAACTTTTTATTTTCCGCAAAAATTACTCTATGTAATAGATAAAAAACAAATTGGTGCATTTCTCATTCATTGTTTGTGCAGTAATACAGTCAGTAAAATTAGATCTAATTCTTATCCTATAAAGAAATCATTCAAACTTCAAAGTTCATAATTTATGTAATGCTCCCTGTTTTTAGTGTTTTTTATGTCAGTGTGTTATGAATGGCATGTATGTTTTCTGAATGAGAATTGTTGCCAGTGTTATGGTGGAACAAGCTTATTTTGAGACATGTATGAAGTGTTTTGTTTGTCTGAGTGAGTTTTGGAGGCGTGATTAACTGTTTGGCCAAGATTCATGTTGGTAATGCAGACTGTTGTGAAGAGTTTTGAAAATGTGGCTTTGGTATTGAACAATGTTTGTTAGCAATTGAAAAAAACTGTAAATAGCAGTGTTTCCCAGACGAAACAAAAAAGGTGTTAGTTTTGAATGATGTGTGTAATGTGCAGAACTGTGTTTAGAGTTTTGCAAAAAGTTTTACAATAGAAAACTGAGTTTAAAGCATGTGATGTACTTGTAGTTATCTCATCGTTTTTCGGGACTGTTTGTGTCATTGCCACTGTCGTGAATATACTCTAGTAATATTCTGTAAGTACATCTCTATTATGTCTGAGGGCAAAGAGAAACGTTTCAGGAAGTGTGCGGATCCATGCCCGAGGTTTTTGGGCAGACTTGACGTACGTTTTCTTTCTGACCACAACCCCGTAACTCCAGTGAGCCTTCCATTCCTTCCAGATCTTCACGTGGAGATCAAGAAGGTATGGAAGAACCCATACTCGGCTAGAATTCATCCACATCAACGAGGGAATTTCGCTGATGTGGAGGGATTGGGCCAGCATGGGTATGTGTCTAAAAGCTCCGGTTCTGCCGTCCAGACCCCTTATGCAAACATCTCGTCTGAACGGCAGAGCATATGCTGCTGCAGGTCAGGCTGGCGCGGCTTTGCACACTATGGCAGTATTACAAGCCTACCAGGCTGACCTGCTGAAGGACCTGGATCAGGGGCAGGGTTTGTCCCCTGATGTGGTGGCTGAGCTGCGCCGCACCACAGATCTTGCTCTCGATTGGGAGATCGATGGCAGCCATGGTGGCCTCGGAGAGACATTTGTGGCTGAACATGGCGGACAAAAGAATATCATCAAGAGAAGGGCTCTCTCCTCGATGCCCCGGTTTCGCCAACTGGTTTCGCCGTCTCGAGTCGAGGCTCTGAGGCAAGGCCAGAGGTTTAGTGTCGCCGCTCGAGCGCTTCCTCCACCTCGGAGCAAGTCGCAGAAGCGGTGGGATATGAGGAAGAGGAAGATTGATTTAAGGGAGGTGATTGATCCCCTCTCTTGGCGAAGGTAATTCCACATTTGCCTTCGCCCCTCTTCCTTGGCCTCCCGGGGCGTTTTTTAATTACTGTGCATGTTCAGGTTGACACCTTTGAACAGTCAGATGGCCGGGCCCATGATGAGATTTTTCTGAAGGCCCGCCTTCTGGCTTGATAGTGAAAGGGTTCTTTGGGCTTCTAGAACCATGGATTTTTTTCCTTCCCATTTTAAATAATGAAGAAGGAGTCTTTGGTCTTCGAGCCACGGGAAGGTAAGACAAGGTCGGATTTAATTATTTAAATGTTTGACCTTGTGTTGTTCCTGTGTATTTCCTGAACATGTAACAGTAAATGTAACAGTAAATGTAGCCATTTAGGGGTTTTTTTGGGGCAAAACTGGAGTGTTGAGACTGACTGAGCAGGCCACAAAATGGCTGCTGCTTAGTTTTTTTTCTATATATGAGTAGCCTCTCGGCTATTTTTCAGTGTAGTTTGATTTGGCACTCATTTACTCAGTTTATATGTCTACGGCGACCCTAACCGCCTGACATTTTAGCTTTGGGCTTCACTTTATTTCTCTCATCATGAGATTTAGAAGTGGAGATCAGGCTTTTGTTATGGTGCCTGTTGTATATATAGGCCTATATCTTAGCGGCCAGGCTAGAGCTAGGTGATGTGTGGTATATGAAGTAACCCCATATGTATTTACTATCCTTTCAGGATGTGTGTTCCTAGTTCTGGCTTCCTCCGGAGGGAGTTGTTTAGGCTGTACGCCCAATTATCCCCTTGCTTGTGTAGGTGCAATTATGAGTTTAACAGCTAGGTTGTAGGCTGTTTTTGACTCCCTGATGCTGTTTCTCAGGTGGTAGGCCCTTATCTTTGCGTGGATAAGTTATGCAGGTGTGTGCTAGGCCCCACTTTCTAGAACTTTCATGCTAAAGGAATGACTTTCTTCTGAGCCACTTGATGTTTTGTATTTATCAAGTTTGAGTTGACATTGCTAGTTTTTAGCTCCTGTCCTCTGGGGCTTAGATCAGATTTGAGGATCTGTACAGAGAGTGTTTTTCTTTTCAAAAAAAGCATGTAGATCAAAGTTTGTGTTACTTTGGGTTCTAGACTTTTGCCCTACATTGTATGTGAGTTTTTTATGCTGCCACAGGTTAGCACCTGCTCTCATAACAATAGGCCCTTTTGCTGTGAACGGCCTCTATTTGAGTATATGGTGACTTATATTCCCCAGTTAAGAGGTTTATTTGTGTCACTGAGTGCATCACCTGATGGATTGCATACTCAAGGTAGAGCCACTTTTTTGAGGAAAGTTGGTATCTAGTAGCTCCCTTTTTTAGTGATCTTGTTAACAGCGGTATTGCATATAACTCGGATTGTAGGCCTTATGATATTCGGCCTCCTTCTAGTTAGCAGTTGTTTTACAATACTGTTTAACTGATCATAATATGCTCACAGGCCCTGCCACGTGTCTGTTTGAGGTAGTAGGCTTGTAATAGCCTCCCTTAGACCATTTTGGCTTTGTTTGGTTCCCTTTAGTCACAAATATTTAGGGTACATTGCCTGTTGGAATGTGTAGCCTAGCGCAGGTTGCAGTTAGCTTCCCTTAGCTTTTTGGGTTAGAGCTGGTTCCCTGTAGCTTGGTTCCCTTTAAAAATCACGAGCTGAAGCCACGTGTTATTGATTTGGCAGGCCCCTTCAGGCCTCCTTTTTAGTTTACATGATGGCACAGTTGTGTTTTTTTAATCTGTGAGTAGGCTGATCGCCACCTGATATGATGTTCATGATGTTTGGCAGTGTTTTTCATGTATTAATCATAAAACTTCTAATACATGGCTTTTGGGTGGTATGGTTATGGTAGCCACTTGCTGATGCCACGTGTTTACTAAGGCAGGTCTACTTCGGCCTCCGGTGTAATATGTGGAGTTCAGTCAAGTACGCCTCTCGCTGTGAGGGTAACAGGGTGCTTTTTACTGAGTATTCTGAGTGGCTAGCCCCTCAGCTTGATTTGGTAGTGAAACCTTACTGAAGCTTGGTTTAACCTATATCTGCCTCCCTGAGTCTGATTCTAATCTAGTTGAGCTAAGAGCCACCTAGCGCCTAGGGTGGATCTTTTGTGCTCCTAGAAACGGCCATGAGACTTACGCTGTGTGTATTAGAGGTTGCTAGGCCTATGGGCCGCCTGGTTTGAACACACTGGAGTATGTTTGGGTGTATTTCTCTTTGAGAATTATCTGTATACACTTCCGTTGGCCAGAGGCCTAAGTGATAAATCCAACCTCCTTTTGTCTGGTTGTTTATCATCCTTGGGGCCTAAACACTGCCACGAGCTGATGCCACGTGTCTGTTGAGGTTATAGGCCCCTCCAGGCCTTCCTTAATACGTGTTGGCATATGCTGTACTCCTCTTGCTTTAAAGAGTAAAAGGCGTTTTTTACTGAGTACACTGCTCGTTGGATTGTGTTAGGTGGATTGTCATGCGTGCACTTTGCCATTGAAGTCGTCTGTCTACCCCAGAAAGACAAGAAAGGTGTTCAGGGTGGCCCCTAAAACCGGGCCACTTTCTGTATAAGACTTCTGTTTTTCACATAACTACTATCATGCTGTAGGCCCCTCCTTGGCCTCCATGAGTATGTGCCCATTGCATGGTCTACCTGTTAGGTGAGCTTCGTACTTCCCTTTTAGGGTTATGTTTGTAATAGTGCTTTACTCCCTAAGCTGATCATGGTGGCAGGCCTTAATCAGGCCTCCTCCTAGGATCCAGCCTCAGGATGGTTTGTGCTCCCCTGGATCAGGGTTCTGTAGCGCACGGCCTCCTCAGTGCGTTAATTAAGCACTGAGTAGATCCTAGGATGAGTGGATTGTACTCCCCTCAGTATGAGGGTTCATAGCACTGAGTTCTGCTCTCCAGGATGCCCGTCTCTACGCGTGAGTTTGAGTTTGTTTCTGCCTCTTTGCAGTCACTCTTACTTACTATCTTCTATGAAGAATGCGTTTTAGAGGCTCTGTATTCAGACAGGGTTGGCCAAGACTAAGTTTGTCTCATGACAGACCAGGTCGGCCTCCCTGGTGGCATTGGGGGTGACTTCGTTCCCCTCTAGTGACTGGCCGAGGTTCCCTTCGGTTCCTTGGCCACATTCCCTTAAAGGGACCGCTTTTTCTTCAGAAAAGCTGGTTCCAGATGCCTTAGCAGCTTCTGTAGGACCTCTGAGGAGGGCCTTTTTGGAGTGCAGCTTGGGCTGTTGGCTGAAGGGAATGCTGTCACTGACAGCCTGGTGTGACCCGAGAGGGAGTTGCCAAGCAGTTCTCCAACTGCTCTGGAGCTTTTGTCTCAGCCAATTTTCTTGGCAGGCATTCTCCTCAAGCATGGCGGCGTGGGTATATCGTTCCCCATAGCATTTGCAAACGCAGAGTAGAAGTTCCCTTTCAAAAGGGAACGTCTCAGGTTACGTATGTAACCATGGTTCCCTGAGAACAGGGAACAAGACTCTGCGTTTCCTTGCCATGCTTCGGGATGCCTGCTGAACAGTCCCTCAAGACGATGGATAATGAAATAGTTTCCCAGGCGCCCCTTTTATACTTCCGGGGCGCGCTGTATGACATCATAGGCTGTCGCCAGCCAATAGGAATTGGAGTTATTGGATAGTTGGCTTTCAGACACCGACTCATGTGACGTTCCCCATAGCGTTTGCAAACGCAGAGTCTCGTTCCCTGTTCTCAGGGAACCATGGTTACATACGTAACCTGAGACGTTTTGCAGACTTGGTCTGAAGATCCTTCTCACATCCTACATCATGAGTATGTGCTTCTGCCTTCACGAAGAAGGTACAAAGCGACCATATGTTGACTCAACCAGTTTAAAAACTCTTTTGTGCCTGCCTCCATTAATGGCAAGGACAAAGGCATACGATTGTTTGATTGTCTCTGGTTAGCACTGATTATTTATAGTTATTTATTGTTTTATATTATTTGTTCTTATTTACTGTTGGTTATTTTTATTTATTGCTGGTTTTATGGTTTATGTAGAAATTATTTGTGCAATAATAGTGGCCTTTTTATCTGCGGAATATGACGCCTGATATACCTGTCTATATGTCTGCAACCCTGTTTATGTGAGACACATGCGATTTATCTACTTATTTATTGTATGATTTGAAAACGCAGCATACGCTATGCCCAAAATTTCCCTAAGGGATAAAGTATATTGTATCGTATTACAGTACAAAATTATTCCTAATTATTTCCCTTTTGAATGGATGGAAAAGAAATTGAAAGACTAACATTTGTAGGTGTTCAGTTACATCCAGAGGTGGGTAGAGTATACAAAAACTGTACTCAAGTAAGTTCTTATAGAAATTTTTACTCAAAGTAAAAGTGAAAGTAATAATCTTAATAGTTACTTGAGTTAGAGTAAAAAAAAGTATCTAATGAAAAACTACTCAAGTAGCTAGTTACTAGTCACTTTGTAGTATATATATATATATATATATACAGTGGGTACGGAAAGTATTCAGACCCCCTTAAATTTTTCACTCTTTGTTATATTGCAGCCATTTGCTAAAATCATTTAAGTTCATTTTTTTTCCTCATTAATGTACACACAGCACCCCATATTGACAGAAAAACACAGAATTGTTGACATTTTTGCAGATTTATTAAAAAAGAAAAACTGAAATGTCACATGGTCCTAAGTATTCAGACCCTTTGCTCAGTATTTAGTAGAAGCACCCTTTTGATCTAATGCAGCCATGAGTCTTTTTGGGAAAGATGCAACAAGTTTTTCACACCTGGATTTGGGGATCCTCTGCCATTCCTCCTTGCAGATACTCTCCAGTTGTGTCAGGCTGGATGGTAAACGTTGGTGGACAGCCATTTTTAGGTCTCTCCAGAGATGCTCAATTGGGTTTAAGTCAGGGCTCTGGCTGGGCCATTCAAGAACAGTCACGGAGTTGTTGTGAAGCCACTCCTTCGTTATTTTAGCTGTGTGCTTTGGGGCATTGTCTTGTTGGAAGGTAAACCTTCGGCCTAGTCTGAGGTCCTGAGCACTCTGGAGAAGGTTTTCGTCCAGGATATCCCTGTACTTGGCCGCATTCATCTTTCCCTCGATTGCAACCAGTCGTCCTGTCCCTGCAGCTGAAAAACACCCCCACAGCATGATGCTGCCACCACCATGCTTCACTGTTGGGACTGTATTGGACAGGTGATGAGCAATGCCTGCTTTTCTCCATACATACCGCTTAGAATTAAGGCCAAAAAGTTCTATCTTGGTCTCATCAGACCAGAGAATCTTCTTTCTCACCATCTTGGAGTCCTTCAGGTGTTTTTTAGCAAACTCCATGCAGGCTTTCATGTGTCTTGCACTGAGGAGAGGCTTCTGTCTGGCCGCTCTGCCATAAAGCCCAGACTGGTGGAGGGCTGCAGTGATGGTTGACTTTCTACAACTTTCTCCCATCTCCCGACTGCATCTCTGGAGCTCAGCCACAGTGATCTTTGGGTTCTTCTTTACCTCTCTCACCAAGGCTCTTCTCCCCCAATAGCTCAGTTTGGCTGGACGGCCAGCTCTAGGAAGGGTTCTGATCGTCCCAAACGTCTTCCATTTAAGGATTATGGAGGCCACTCTTAGGAACCTTAAGTGCAGCAGAAATATTTTTGTAAACTTGGCCAGATCTGTGCCTTGCCACAATTCTGTCTCTGAGCTCTTCAGGCAGTTCCTTTGACCTCATGATTCTCATTTGCTCTGACATGCACTGTGAGCTGTAAGGTCTTATATAGACAGGTGTGTGGCTTTCCTAATAAAGTCCAATCAGTATAATCAAACACAGCTGGACTCAAATTAAGGTATACAACCATCTCAAGGATGATCAGAAGAAATGGACAGCACCTGAGTTAAATATATGAGTGTCACAGCAAAGGGTCTGAATACTTAGGACCATCTGATATTTCAGTTTTTCTTTTTTAATAAATCTGCAAAAATGTCAACAATTCTGTGTTTTTCTGTCAATATGGGGTGCTGTGTGTACATTAATGAGGAAAAAAAATGAACCTAAATGATTTTAGCAAATGGCTGCAATATAACAAAGAGTGAAAAATTTAAGGGGGTCTGAATACTTTCCGTACCCACTGTATATATATATATATATATATATATATATGTACACTATCGCTCAAAAGTTTGGGATTGATTTTTAATGTTTTTAAAAGAAGTTTCGTCTGCTCACCAAGGCTGCATTTAATGCAGAATACAGTAAAAAGTAAAAACAGCACAGTAAAAACAGTAATATTGTGAAATATTATTACAATTTAAAATAACTGTTTTCTATTTTAAAATATTTTAAAGTGTAATTTATTCTTGTGTTGGCAAAGCTGAATTTTCAGCATCATTACTCCAGTCTTCAGTTTCACATGAAATCATTTTAATATGCTGATCTTCTGCTCAAGAAACATTTATTGTGTACAATTGTACAAAATATTTGTGTACAATATTTTTTTTTCAGGATTCTTTGATGAATAGAAAGTTCAAAAGAACAGCGTTTATTTGAAATATCATCTTTTGTAAGATTTGAAATGTCTTTACTGTCACGTTTGATCGATTTAATGCATCCTTGCTAAATAAAAGTATTAATTTCTTTAAAAAAAAAAAAAAATTCTTACTGACCCCAAACTTTTGAACAGTAGTGTATAATGTTACAAAAGCTTTGTATTTCAGATAAATGCTGTTCTTTTGAACTTTCTGTTCAACTGTTTTCAACACTGATAATAATCATAAATGTCTCTTGAGCAGCAAATCAACATATTAGAATGATTTCTGAAGGATCTCGTGACAATGAAGACTGGAGTAATGATGCTGAACATTCAGCTTTGATCACAGGAATAAATTACACTTTACTATATATTCACATAGAAAACAGTTATTTTAAATTGTAGTAATATTTCACAATATTATTGTTTTTACTGTATTTTTTAATTAAATAAATGCAGCCTTGGTGAGAAGATAGTGTATGTATGTATACAACAATACAATAGCATGTTATTATTTAGATAGATATTTAAATTATTATTATTATTATTATTATTATCATAATTAGATATCTTTGCAAGAAACACAGAAGAGACTAGCATTATTTCTGGCATCTGTAGCCCAAATGCATGTCTTTTGCTTTGTATAATGTATACAGCTACATTTAAAAGAAGAAAGAGAGAAAACTCTTTACATGTGGTTGTGCTCATAACTGCTGAACATCTGAACACAAACAATGTTCAAATGCACACTGACGGATATTCTTCAGTCTGTTCTCCAAAATGTAAACAAATGTATATTGCTGTAAGCGCGTGTAACTGTGTCTACGCAAAGGCGTTCTTTTTCAAGACGAACAGGTCACCGGTGCCGCCACTGCGCAATGGGCTACTAACAAATTACCGTGGAATGGTGTTTATTTCATACTCTCTAAACAATGGTAGCTCATTTAATGTATAAATTAAGTTGTATGTCCAAAAAACGGTAAAGAAATGCTACATACTTTGTTATCGTGCCGTAATAATCTGTTTGGTTGTAAAATGTAGGCTATTGGCTGTATGAATTGAAATCAAATGAAATCGATACCTGTGGAATTGTTCACAGACAGCATACGCAGTTCAACTAATACAAATATTCATCGCTGGCAAAAGAGTGATTCATTTGTGAATGGGGCATCATTCATGAAAAAAAGAGACAGCGCGCTTGGAATAAACTATGCATTTCTGTACATCATGTACAGTATTGCATTAAAATAAAGTAACGAGAGGAACGTCGCCCAGCGTAGTGAAGTAAAATACAGATTTTTCATTAGAAATGTACTCAAGTTAAAGTAAAAGTACTCACATTTAAATCTATTCTAAAAAGTACAAATTTTCCAAAAAAATGCTCAAGTAAATGTACTGAAGTAAATGTACTACCCACCTCTGGTTACATCTAATTGCTTTTATCCCAGACAGCAACATAGTGTGTGGCCCAGATCCAGCCCACATCTGGTCCGCATGTGAATCCACATGTGGGCCGAATTTAGGCTGACACTATGTTACTGACAGGGATAGTATTTGATTTTTTAGAAAAATAATGTATTTCAATGTGGTATTACTGTAGAAATGAAGCAAATTTCGGTCTTATTAAATTTTGTGTTGTGCTTGGTTTTGAACATAAGTTTAATAGTTTTGAAAAGCGTATGTAAACACATCCATATTGGCCTGTATAGGATCATGGAATTTTGATGGTGTTTGTGTCTTAGTGAGAAATGAATTCATTTAAAATGAAATATGTCATCATTTATTGCATTTTGTGCCAAAGCAATGATAAATGATTCACAGTTTAGCTCATATAGACTGATGCTATGATCCTTGTTTTGAAAAAGAGACCTAAGCATTGAGAAATGTGTCCTAGTGATTATAAAAAACTGTAAACACTGTAAACAGTTACATAATATATGTATAAAAAAAAAATAAAAAAAAACATTTTCCCCCATGACTTTGAAAAGAAAAACATAAATTAAGAGTGTGCCTTGTGTTTATGCAGATATTGCTCCACATGCAATCCTCTGCTGGGAATAGAAACTTTATATCTTCTTTTAATTTTTATTTTTTTATTTTTTTAGTGTGCAATAATTTGTCAATCATCACACTGGATGCTTGTGACTTCTCTGAAGATTAAAGTTGCATCAGTTTTTCATATTTTGGGCACTGTGAAGCTGAACAAAATGCCCTCCATGTGACTCAGGCAATGTTGCTTTCACTTGAAGGTCTTGAAAATTCATTGTCTTGCAGTTGCTGTGATACCGCTGTCTTGTAAGTCTGTCAAAATATCGGTGGTAAAACAGTCAATAACTAATCAGCTATCAGATTCTGGTTTACCTGTATGTCTGTAGGACCACACAAACACCAAATAATTGTATGTAAGGTGCAGAGTCTAAAATTTGCCTCTTTTTATACAAATAGTGTTTAGGTTACCTGTAGCAATATAATATTGAGACTAGATGCAAGTCTCTTTAAGACTTTAAGACTCTTGAAGACTAGATAATTGATTCATTTCTCTCTTTTTTTATGGGGGCTGGGAGCATTTGTCAGTCAAGTCAAACTGCTCCCAACTTCAGTGGTTACTCTCAGCCAATGTTGACATGACCTGTATAAGACAACATCCTTAAAACATTCTTTAATGTACCAGCAGTAGTATCAATTTTATGCCATAATGAAGAGGCTTCTGGATTATTGGCTTCCACAACCCTTTCCCTGCATGTTAACTGTGTAAGCTGACCCGATAAAAAAACAAGTCTGTCTGGGTACTTAGCTGCTCAAGCTTACAGAGGATTTCTTCTTAAAAAACATAGAGCAAAAAGAAAAGGAAAACAAAATCCAGAATGTTTAATTACCAGTGCTCTGCAACAGAAAAAACATTTGTCTTTGTCTATCTTTACAGATCCTACATAAATCTCCCTGAGGCAGGATATTGATAAGAAGACAATACTGGTGAAATAAGTCAAATTGCATTTGAGTTTTTCCCCTTAAATCGACTTTTTTATTGCCTTTCTTCCCTGTCTTATTGCTGTGGCATGCTTTTGTAAAACTTCTGATATGCTAAGACTTACAATAGCACTTATTGCATATACATAATGCTGATGCAACTGTTTTGCTTGTATCTTGAAAAAATCAGCATATACATTTCCCCTTCTTTTTTTTCTTCTAGAAAAGCAAACTAAATATGTTTTTTTTTTTTTTTTGAAAAGTCAATATTTCTAGCCCTAGCGAGTTTCTCCTTTCCCAGCCTGTGCTCATTGAATCCCTCTTGAAATCCTGCCCTCTGTTTCTCTTGACCCTGGTTCTCATGTATGAGCAATCGCTCAAATTCTTCTGAATTATTATTTTTTTATTCATTAATTCATTTATTTTTGCTCGGTATGTGAAGTATTGGGAACAAAAATTACTTTCATGCAAATTCTGCTTTTAATGAGATTATAGCCAATAATTAATTTCACAATAATACATATGACAATGGTTGTATCATTGATGCTGCATTTATGACTCATTGACTAACTTGCTAATAGCACATCCTTGATCATAACACATTCAGTAAACAGCTGGTAAACTGGATGTCATACCCCTCAAGAGAACAAATGTCATTCTTAACTCACAGACTTAACAGACTGTGCAACACACAAAACATTAAATGCACATTCTCGAGTGAGAGAGAGAGATGAGATGAAAATAATGTTTATTTGAGACACTTGTATTTATAAAGAAATGGAAGGCGAGATTACACAAACTAAGGGCCCTATTTTAATGATCTAAGCACATCTGAAGCACATGCCGCAGGTACACCTAGGGCGTGTCCGAATCCTCTTTTGCTAGTTTAACGACGGAAAAAATGGTCGTCGTGCTAGGCGCTTGGTCCAAAAGGGTTGTACCTAGTCTCTTAATGAATCATGGGTGTGTTTTTGGTGTAACGAGCATTAAACAAATTAGAGTCTCATTTTCCATTCCCTTTAAAAGCCAGTTGCGCTTGTACCATAGCAGATTCCCAGC
Organism: Elopichthys bambusa; assembly: GCA_037101425.1. NCBI lineage: Eukaryota > Metazoa > Chordata > Actinopteri > Cypriniformes > Xenocyprididae > Elopichthys > Elopichthys bambusa. The sequence goes on from CM074432.1 coordinate 28,758,413, forward strand.
CAGCACAGCTATGTAGGGCCCAGATGGGTGTCACATGGGCTGTCTAACTGGGGCCCAGACAGTTTTGTCCACAGTTTTCATGGAAGCCCCACATGGGTTAGCCCAGATAAAATGAACACTGCTCAGTGTGCACACTACAGACACATCTGAAAAACACAACATACACTACACACTGTAAAACACCTGCAAGCTTTATTCACATACAGACATCAAGAATCAACGTATGAATCTCAACAATGGTGACATGCTTCATGCCGCAATGCATTCTGGGTGCCTCATACAAAACTCATCCATGGCTCCCAGAATGCATTGCGGCATGAAGCATGTCACCATTGTTGAGATTCATACGCTGATTCTTGATGTCTGTATAAGTAAATCTGGCAGGAAGTTTGAAGTGTTTAATGAACAATGTATTTTTCAGATTTTCTAATTGAAACTTTTTTATTGTTGTAATTCTAGAAGATATCCAGCACAAAGTTAATAATGTTGTGCTCATAAAAAGTTCACTAAATGGTGGTTACATTCTTATGACATTGTCTCTTGTTTTTTTTGTTTTTTTGCTATAACAAACAGCTATAGCGGCCAAAGAAACACTACCTAACTGAAGCGAGCACTGACCTCAATCATGCTGACATCAAACCAAACTATTATTTTCAACAAATCATCAACATCTAAACCTCTGGAAATTCTCAATAACAACTTTTGTAGATGTATGTCAGAAATAAAGTCAGTCTGGTTAGTAATAAGTAAAGCTGGTAATGCTGTTTGTGGAGATGTTTAATCAGATCTTGAGAGATTTAATGTCTTTTATCTTCAGTTGATTTCATCTAAGGCTGTGGCTGAAGTCGTAGTTCTTGTTGTTCCTCTGTCCATTGGTGATTCTGCTCATTATCTCCTTATTATCTCATTAACTGTTTCTGTGTTACATTTAACAGCCTGTAGTGTGCACACTGAGCAGTGTTCATTTCATCTGGGCTAACCCATGTGGGGCCTACATGGAAACTGTGGACAAAACCGTTTGGGCCCCAGTTAGACAGCCCAGGTGACACCCATCTGGGCCCCACATAGCTGTGCTGGCTGGGTTGCTATTTACATGGCGGAATTTGCAAGGGGAAAAACTGAACGCTTCTCCAGAGAGGAATCCTTTTAATTTTAATATTTAAAAATGTTTGTGTGCTGCTGCCCTGTGTGTGTAACAAGCAGAGTGTATGTGCACTGTGCACCCACCATAGGCACATATTACTAACGTGCCCTTTAAGTAACAAAAAAAAAAACAAAACAGTGCACCCATGGGCGAATAGATGGGTGCGAGTGCATTTGCTATTTAAACAACGTGGTGCTGGACGTGAAAATGATAACTGCGTCAGGCTGTAACTAGCAAAAAACACTTGTGTCGCGCCTGGCGTAGATAGATCCCAAAAAGCTGCTAAAAATGAGCTAATGCAAGATCACAGTTTATGAATATTTTGACATAATTTAACTGTGTGCAATCAACTTACATTTTGGTGAAGAGTAGAGCTTGTGTTTAGGTTGAGACTGGCTACTGTAAAGTAGCATGTTAGTGTTTGATGTTGCTAGCTAGAACTGAATAAGATTTATTTAAGTTTCTTTGATACTTCTTATTTTATTCTCTTACATACTTGCACACATATATGGACATTTTAAAAAGGTTATAGCATAAAACTCTGTTCTGGAGATCAAGCAAATGCACTAATGTCAGTTAAAGTAATGATGATTCAACCTGTTACAAGACGCAATGCATTTAGTTTGAATTAAGGCAATGATTCAAACTCTGAATGGAAACCTTTCTGTGCTTCTAACAGAAATAGAAAAACAAGTACACATATGACAAACAAGCAAACACAATGAACAAACAGCATAACACTAACTAAAGCATTGTAAGCCCAGCCAAGCTGCTGTCACCAGCTGTCTCTGTACTCACTGTTGCAATTAATTATGGAAGCAGTACTCTCCCTCCTAAGAACGTCCATATTAACAGTGTCATTTATTCAGGGTGTAATTATTCAGTACATATTTGTTTAATTTTTTCATGCTACACCATGACAAATGAGGGTGTAAATTGCAACGAATTGCAGTTTCACTCCTGTCAAATAGGAACTGTTTCTCTTGTTTAGCCATTATGTGGATAACTCTATCTCTCTCTCTCTCTCTCTCTCTCTCTCTCTCTCTGTGTGTGTAAATGTTTAGCTATAATGTTGACAGCTAGATCTTTTAAAATATCTCCACAAATATAGTGAAACCTGACTTGTGAGAACATTTGAAGTTCTCCTCACTATTTAAAAGTTCTACAGGTTTGTGTTAAAGTTGGGTCATAATTTGGCTATTTGGAGTACCTAGTGTTTTTCTGAGTACAGGTTTCAATACATCTTTGACCTCAGGCTGAAACTACTGGACTGCAGTTTCACAGCCTACCACTAGTTGGCACTGAAGACTAACATTTAAAGACTGTTAGTGAGCATGTATGGATGTGCTTGAGTAAATGTGAGAGCATTCATTTGGATGTACAGTACATGCATGTAGGAGTATATGTGTGAGTTTGAGTGCATATTATGTGTGCTTGTCATGTGTGCAATATTGTGTTTGTGTGTGTTTGTCTTTATGCTGTCATGAAGTAAACATCCATGCAGATGTTTTCGACCATTATGAGTGTACAAAGCTATCTGTAGGACTAACATCAGAGACACATAATCAATGGATATTAGACAAAACCCACACGCCCACCTCAACCAATCAACAAACTGGCCAGTATTGTCTGAGAACCTTAACCCATGTTAGCCTCATTACTGCATTAACAAGATAAGATTAAGCCACTTGGAGAGATATTGATTGGCTCAAATTAAAGGCAAAGATAGTCCCTGACCCTAAACAAGGAAATTATGCTTGTTAGCTGGCAAGTGCAAATGACCCGTGTACGTTCATGTGCGTGTGTGTGTGTGTGTGTGCGCGTGTGTGTGTGTAAAAGAGACAAAATCGTTCTATGGCACTCATAGATAAGAGAACCTTTACATAAAACAATTAGCAAAGGACAATACAAACTACAGCACTAGGAGAAATCCCTGTGATAAGATCAGAACCATATCGACCTGCTCTGAGATCGCTTACACCGATTATTCACTGAGACACAAGACCGTTTTCTGATACTTTGACTAGTCTTTCAAAGAGCTGTCTGGGTTCCTTGTATAGCACATCTGATATGCTAATAGTAGCGAATGGTTTTGATTGCTAAACAGATGTTGCCTTGTCATGCCACAGTTCAGTAAAATGTCAAGGTCTCATGCTGATGAGGTCAAGAGTGTTATTTCCATTTTCAAAACGTCACCTGCAGTCTAAGACGCATCATGCATCACTTCCTAGCAACATCTGGTAACTATGGCAGCAAAGCCAAAGGTACTTAAGTTGATTCCATTCTAGGAGCACTTTGGAGGCTCCAAATGAAATCCCAGTTCTGTCAGAGTACTTTAAAACAGTTCAGCATCAAAGAGCCAATGATAAAGCCAATAATACAGCAGCGTCGGCACCAGAACATCTGTGAATTTGTAATAATCTGGTTTGTAAGGTCACTCAGGCCACAGAATTACCGTTACACTCTAATTAATGTGGAATGGGAGGGAACCAGACGACAAGATGCCTCACCCTTGATTGAATTCAGACCTAATGCAGACCGTTTTCTGATTGACAGAATTTATTTCTCTCCGCATTATTATATCTGCCTTCTGCAGTGTCTGCCAGGATCCAAATGTAAAAGTGAGGAACATTTCCCTAGATGCAGCTTTTCAGCAGCTGCCAATCATCCTTCATGCCCTTCTTTAAAAGAGGACACAGACATGGAAAGTCAAATTCGGAAACAGAGATGATGGCTGATTTTTGGAAAGCTGTGAGAAGAGATTTCAACCTCAGCTGGTCTGTATGTGTGCTATATGTTCAATCAGATGCACACATAGAGAGATTATAGTGAGTTTAAAGTGAATATGTGTATTGTGAATTTGTTTATTTATTTATAACAAATCAAACTAAATGGCTGCTGTCATTGTTCAGATAACAACTACTAGCCTTAAAATGTTTGTATTATTAGCTACTTATTCATTTTTATGTATTTTATTATAAGCATAGATTGCTGTGATTTTAAAAGATTTTAACAGTAATTTCTTACATTAAAATATTCATAATTTTACTGTGAAATCAGTGTAGATCATTATATTTTCCGTACTTATGTAGCAAATTACTATAAAAAAACATTATTTTATACCACATCGTGCCACATTGTGGAATAATAGTATTTCAGACAGGACCACTTTGGCAAGTTACTTTGAGTTTATTGAAACACAAGTTATCTTTGGTGGTAGGGTTTCTTACGGGGGTTCTTGCTCCAAAAGAAATCGAACATACAAGAGCTTTAACATTAACCCCCCATGGAGCCATCAGCTTGGAAATACATAGACAATTAAGACACTTTAGTAATGTCTTTAAAAGTGAACAGTGGTAATCGTGTACATGTGGCAGTGGGACGTCTGACTGTAGCTTAGTTATGTGTCTCTCAGCAGAGAGGTCCATGCCAGCTAGGACTTGAAAGCCTTGGTGATCTGAAACAAAAGAAGACAACAACCAGAGGGTGCACAGTAATATGCTCATGCTTATAATGGGGAGGGAGGGAGGGTTACGAGCAGTTTGAGCATACTTTCCGAGCAGTAATGCCACATATATATGTCCCCGGTCTAATAGGAGAATGGTAGTGATTGGAGCGATTTGACAGCTGACTGCATCAGATGATCGCAGCACTATGCCTACGTGGCCTGACTGAACTAACGCTGCGCTTGATAAATCTTTTTGTCTCTTTGTCTTTTTAAACATCTGAGGGGGTGAGGTTGTATTTTCATTATTGATATAATTTTATAGTATTTCTTTACACACTTTACTGACAAGAAAATCATTATGGAAATTTCTTTTTTTTGGTCAATCAGAATTTCTCCATAAACCAGTATAGTACATCGCTTCTAGGGTAAAGATGGGGCTTTGTACAAGACAAACAGTGCCATTAACTCTCACTATTTGAGGACAGAATGGCTCATTTCATCCCAGTCCAAAACCCCATCCATTATCTTTACATTACCAACCTTAAATAAGTGATTTTTGTCCTTGTCCAGGACTTTTGTCTTGCCCACTGGGGTTTGGGCTTCTAAGTTGAGCCCCATTATGGAGCAATGGCAATGTTTTATTCCCCAGGTATTTAGGTTGTTCCATTCCACTTCTTTCATTAGGATCCTACAGTGGATAATATAAAGGCACTATAGTAATCCCATTTAAAAGCTACATGTCTGTTTGTGGAAACAGTTTTGAAGTATTTAAACATAGCCAAAGAGTTTAGCTTAAGTTATGGAATGCTCTTTTTCTCAGGGTGCTATCTTGTCACAGCTGTCTTTCACGGTTTTCACCACCTCTGTTGCTGGAATGCGTATAAACAATGATGTGACATTGTAGAACACCATCTGCCTCATCAGTTTCCATTCTTGGTTCCCAGACTTTGTCAACAAAGTCCTTGGAATTCTAGATGTGATTGATTTGATTGTATCATTGCAAAAGAAATGTACCGTGTACAGTTTATTATAGAGGCTATTGGCCAAAACAGGGTTCTTCCTTGTGTATTTAAGGCATGCAGTGGCCTCCCAAGGGTAAAACTAGTAATGTACTGCTCAGATGAAGGATTTTTCCTGCTTCTGCTGCAGTAGACAGTCCAGTTTTTTTTGGTAGTAGCTGTTAGTGGAGCCTTCTTTTAGTTTTACTATTTTGTGAAGTAGTGATTGGAACTAGTCACTGCTGACATTGTGATTTTTGGATCACACTTCACTTAAGTACATCAGATGACCGCCCCACCCCCCCTTTTACCTTGGCAGTATGAGAACACTGCCAACAGGGGGATGTTCAATCATTTCAAATTAATTTAAACTGGAGGAAGTTGATCAACTGATTTATCTGAAAGATTGGTGAGATATCGTTAACTTGTAGATCCTCTTCTGCATTATCAAAACAAGAAAGACAAAAGTGTAATAAAATAAATTTTATCAACAAAATTATAAGAGTAAATCAACACAAGTGATTAAGTTGGCTGTGGCTATGGCAGAGTTACATTATCTTATGGAATGACAAACTGAAAGAACCTTATTATGTATCAAACAAGTAAATGAAATATTATTTCTATATACTGATAATATACAACAATGCCAATGTCTCTGGAAAGAGGTTTGGTTAAGTGATATTTACGTTCAACGTGATCGAGTGAGCAAAATGGCGGTGACGTCTTCCACTGGTTGTGCTGTGTAACAATCCAGTGGGGAAAGGAGCCAGAACCCATTTCGACAGCCTTGAATATGAAGCTCTGTGGGATGCTGATCTCCTGGAGCACAAAAAGGGTCCTAAAATCTGGAACATGCAGATGAGGCCCTGAAGTAAGTGCAGAAGGTCCTTAACAATCTATAACATGCAGACGAAGGAACCTTGAAGTGAAGGTTTGATCTCCTGAGCTTAACCTTGTTGCAAAGTTCTGTATGTCTTCTGCCTCTCTCGGCCAGTCAGAACTTGGTCAATCCAAGTTCTGTTTCTGTCTCACCTACTGTCTCTCCCCTTACAAGACAGACAGAGTTTCTGTTGAAAGGGTACCTTTATCCTTTTCTGATGAGGAGGAGATTGCAATTTGGCACTTCTCCATTCCAGTGCTGCGATTGGCTGCTGGCATTAGAGGGGGCACACACAGCTTAACCTGTTCCCTTCCGAAAGGGAACTCTACACTGCGTTTGAACGCATATGGGGAACGTCATCACGTGAACCGGTGTCGGAAAGCAATTATCAAATCTCACCAATCCTATTGGCCGGCGATAGCCTATGACATCATTATAGATGCCACCCAGAAGTATAAAAGGAGCGCCTAGAGAAGCAGTCAGTATCTTATCGTCTTCAGGGACTGTTTTGTTTGATTGCGATTCTTCAAATCTGGTACGGAATTTACTATGTCTAACAAACGTTTCAGGAAGTGTGTGGATCTGTGTCCCAGGTCTGGGAGAGGAGCATGCATGGACAGTGCTCGAGGGCGCTATCTGTGCAGACTGTGAGCGTCTGCCTATTAGGACGCTCCGCTCTCATTTGGCTCTCTTCTTGTGGGAAGAACGCCGACATCTGTGCCCAGTGGTTCTGGTCCCACCTGTGCTGAGGCGGAGCAGCAACTGAAATCATGGGGCTCACAGATGGAGCTTGCCAAAGAGTTAGAGAGAGGTGTAATCTCTCGTAACCCCCAGTGGCTGATGAGGGTAGGCTGCTGTATGATGATGATGTTCTTTCTTTGTCATTGTCTGATTTGGCAGCGAGTTCTCTTTTGGGTTTTAGCCCAAGAAAGCAGGAGATGGCTATTAAAAAGGAAGAAGGTGAGCCTTCTGAAACTTCAAAGCCTCCCTGCCCCGCGAATGCGGAGCTGTTTGGTTTATGGAGTGCGTCTCTGGCAGGCTGCAGCTGCCATGAGAGTGCGTTAAGAAAGGGACCGCATGCAGACGGCTTGACGTACGATTCCTTTGCGACCATAAGCCTTCCATTCCTTCCTGATCTACATGTGGTGATCGAGAAGGCATGGAATAACCAGTATTCGGATCATATTTACCGACATCAGCGAGCTAATTTCGTTGATGTTAAGGGAATGAGCCAGCATGGGTATTGATTGCCCCATATTAACGAGATGTTTGCTAACTATTTCATCACAGGGCAGGCACAGACATCAAAAGCTCTGGTCCTGCCTTTGAAGCTCTTTAAAGTGACATCTCGCTTGAATGGCAGGGCATACGCGCTAGCGGGCCACCCTTGAAATTCACATTTTCAGGGTAGTATGAAAGTATGAAAAGTGAAGCATTCCCCTGTTTCTCAGGATTGTTAATGGTTTAGTTCTATTTTGCCCTACACAATGTGAGCCCTATAACTCTATTGCTGCCACAGGTTAGCACCTGTTTTCTGTAGTAGTAAGCTTTGTGCTGGCCTCCTTCAGAGCATGGTGACTAGGTTGTACTCCCCTTGCTATTAAGGGTAAAAAGTGTTTGTTACTGAGTATATGGCCTGTTAGAATGCATAGCTCAGGTTGAGTTTGTTTGTGAACCTCACTATTAAGTTTGGTTCTTATGTAACTCCCTTTAGAGTTTGAACACTGCCACATGTTGATTGTGTTGTTTGGAGTAGAAGGCTTTGTTTGCGCCTCCTTCAGAACACAATAGCTTGGTGTATCACAAGTTTTGTTGGTAGATGTTTAGTCAGAGGTTTGCTCACTTAGAACTAGCACTGCCACAGATTTATGCCCATGACCATTTGAAATAGTAGGCTGGTTTTTGGCATCCTTCAGAACATGGCAGCATATATTCCTTGTACTCCTCTTACTGTAAGGGTGAAAAGTGTTTTTACTGAGTACATTGCCTGTTGGAATGTGTAGATTTTAAGCTCAGGTTGAGTTAAACTTGGTAACCTCACTTGATAGTTTGGTTCTCAGATTAGGCTCCCTTAGAGCTTAGACACTGCCACTGGCTGACGCCCTCGTCTTTCTGGAATAGTAGGCCCTGTTTGGACCTCTTTCGGAGCATGTTGGCGTAGTTTGTACTCCTCTTGCTTAAAGAGATTAAGTGTTTTACTGAGTACATTGCCTGTTGGAATGTGTTGAATAGAATCAAGCTCAGGTTGAGCTAAATAGTTAACCTCACTGGATAAGTTTGGTTCTATGTTTGGCTCCCTTAGAGCTTAGATACTGCCACTAGCTGACACCACATGTCTTTCTGAGTCGCAGGCCCCATTTGGGCCTCCTTCAAGAACATGATGGTGCAGGTTTATAGTCCTCTTGCTTAAAGAGTAAAAAGTTTTTTTATTGAGTACATTGCATGGTGGTATGTTTGGTTTATTTTGACACTGCCACTGGCTGACGCCCGTGTCTTTCTGGAGTAGTAGGCCCCGTTTGGGCCTCTTTCAAAGCATGTTGGCGTAGTTTGTACTCCTTTTGCTTGAAGAGTTTAAGTGTTTTACTGAGTACATTGCCTGTTGGAATGTGCTGAATAGAATCAAGCTCAGGTTGAGCTAAATAGTTAACCTCACTGGATAGTTTGGTTCTAATTATGGCTCCCTTAGAGCTTGGAAACTGTCTTTCTGAGTCACAGGCCTCGTTTGGGCCTCCTTCAAGAACATGATGGTGTAGGTTTGTACACCTCTTGCTTTAAGAGTAAAAGGTGTTTTTACTGAGTACATTGCCTGGTGGAATGGTGGCTCAGGTCGAGTTAAATTAGTTAACCTCCCTGGAGAGTTTGTCTCCCTGAAGCTTAGAACACTGCCACGAGTTGAAGCTATGTGTCTTTCCAGAAGTCGTAGGCCCTGCAGAGCGTGATGGCGTATGTTTGTACTCCTCTTGCTTAAAAAAGTAAAAAGGGTTTTTACTGAGTACACTGCTTGTCGGATTATGTTAAGGTTGACTGTTATGCGGGCACTCTACGGTCTTATCTGCTAGTTTGACTCGGTTTCATTTTGAACGAGTTCCATGTTTGTGGTATCTTGCTTATCAGCAAGCAAGCTGTTCTAGGTGTGTGGCCTTCACAGGCCACCCTTTAAGTTTTCCCCCACCACATCTGGATGTTCTTTAAGCAGATTGAGCATGTAGTTTCACATGCTGGCCTTTCGCAAGGCTGCTGTGATGTATTTCTACATGTTGTAGAATTTATGTCATGTTGCAGGCCCTTTCCTTGATTTGTGCCTACAGTACGGTTTATCTGTTAGGTTGAGCCCTGTGCTTCCCTCGTTTAAATGTTGTCCTGCATAGTACTTAGCTCCCTAAGCTGGTCAGTGGTTGAAGCCCTCTCTGAGGCCTCGCTATTGAGGATCAGCCCCTAGGCTGGTAAATGTACTCCCCTGTGTTGAGTTTTCCTTTAGAGTGCACAGCCTCCTCAGTGCAAATAATCAAGCACTAAGTAGATCCTAGGATTGAGTGTTACTCCCCTCATTGGTAAGGGTAAAAAGCACTAAGCTGAGTACTGCTCTCCAGGATGCCCGTCTCTATGCTCTGATCTGAGTTGGTTACTGTCTTTTTGCAGTCACTCTTACTGGATATCTTCTCTGAAGAATGTGATTTGAGACTCTGTGATCAGACAGGTTGTTGGCCAAGACTAGGTTGCTTTAATTACACCAGGTCGGCCTCCCTGGCTGCATTCAGGGTTGACTTTGTTCCCCTGACAAATGACTGGATAGGGTTCCTTCGGGCCCCCTGGCTACATTCCCTTAGAGGTACCATCTTTTCTTCAGAAAAGAAGTTTGGTCCCAGAAGAGACCCTTTGAGCGGCCTTGGTAGGCCTTCTGTGGAAGGCCTCTTTGAGGCTTATAGCTTGGGCGGTTGGCCATAGGGAATGCTGTCACTGACATCCTATGTATGACCCGTATAGGGAGTGGTTATGGCATTTCAGTTAAAGCTGCTAGCTCTGAAGTTTGTCTAGCCATTTTTTTGGCATGCACTCCTCTCAAGCATGGCGGCGTGGGTATATCGTTCCCCATATGTGTTCAAACGCAGTGTAGAGTTTCTTTTCGGGACCATCTCAGGTTACGTATGTAACCATGGTTCCCTGAGAACAGGGAACGAGACACTGCGTTATCTGCCATGCATCGGGGCTGCCTGCTGAACAGTCCCTTCAGACGATAAGGTACTGACTGCTTCTCTAGGCGCTACTTTTATGCTTCCGGGTCGCGTCTATAATGACGTCATAGGCTGTCGGGGGTGGGGCTTTAGTGCATCAGATACGTCACTTTGTGCCTTCGACAAAGACTTTTTCGACTATCGTGGGTGCAAGGGCATGTGGTTATACAATGATGCCCCAGCTGGAAGAGACACTTGTGGGCTTTCACTCCTGGGAGCTCATCGTCACTTAAAAAATCAGCACTCTCCACCAAGCCATGCAGAACAACATCCATGCTGGTAGGGAAGGTGTTTCTATCATTGGGTCATGCAGGTGCTGCTCTGCACACTATGGCAGGCGCATCAAGCTGACCTGCTAAAAAAATAAAAAAGCCCCTTGGGATGGGGCACATAAAAATAGTAGCTCCTTTCCGACACCCTCATGACACCACTGTCTCATCCCCGCCACCTCTGGTGTTTTTCTTATGGCTATCTCGTCACTAAAGAGGATTGGAGATTTGCAGGCTCTGTCGGTTTTGCCATCCTGCTTAGACTTTGCCCCTGGACTGGTCAAAGCTATTTTGCATGCTCACCCCATCTTCCTAAAGTTCTATTTTTTACTATTCATCCGGTCATCCTTGAATCCTCCTGTCCTCCATTGTTTACTTCACCGGAGCAGAAGAAACTCCACTTACTGTGGAGTTCATGCTCTTCAGATCTACGTCCACTGCACTAGTCAGTGGCGTAAGTCAGAGCAGCTGTTCATTTGTTATGGGGGCCGTAACTGGGGGGTGGCTGCCACAAAGCAAACTATGTTGCATTGGGTGAGGGATGATATTGCTCTAGCCTATGAGGCATGCAGTCAAGTTTTGCCTCTAGGTGTTAGGGCTCATTCTACCAGAGAGGTTGCATCCTCCAGGGCTTTAGCAAGAGGCACCCCTTTGCAGCAAGTATGCAGTGCGGCAGGCTGGTCTTCTCCACACACATTTATTAGATTTTATAGTTTGGATGTTCATGTTACACGGAGCTCACATGTCCTTGAGTTGACATCCCAAGCTTATGTTTGAGGCCTTTCTCGTGTATGTGCGCACACTACACAACCTTGAGGAGTCCAGACACTTCCAGTGTGGTGGTGTTGGTATTCTCGTTCCCCATAGCACTAATCAACGCAGCATTAAATGTAGCTTTTGAAAGGGAATGTCTTGGGTTACTTGACTGTAACCCTGTTCCCTGAAAAAGTGGGAACGAGATGCTGCTCTTCATTGCCACACTGAGGGTGTGTTCAGAAAGTTCTTCAGACAAAATGACCTGATTAGAACGCCTGTCACACGTCTATTTATAGCTTCTGACAAGCATATTCCCATAACGCCATCATCAGAGGTTATTTAAGCCAAATTCTTTGCCGTGTTTGCAACACGTTTTGCACACGTTTTGCACACGTTTGCACGTTTAAACGAAGACGTTTTCCCCATTGCGCAGCATCTCGTTCCCGCTTTTTCAGGGAACAGGGTTACAGTTAAGTAACCCAAGATGTTTTTCATTTCCAGCCTTCATGAACAATTGAAGAGTTAATTTGCAAAAACAGATAACTCAGTTTTTATTAATTCATACAAATCATGTTTTTTTTTATTATTGTGCATTCCAAGTAATATCAATCAAACTGCAGTTGGATTGTTTTGATTAAGTAATAATAACTCCAGAAAATACAGGTAACTTACAAAAGTTCATTGAAAGTATGTTTTTTAATATATTAAAAGTTTTTTTTTTTTTTTTTTTAATTTTTAGCAAAAGCAGATAACTCCAACAGTTGTATTGTCACGATACCTGTCTGTGTTCCCGGTGTCTCCATTATTTGTTCACCTCATGTTTCCCTGTTTACTTGTTTGTTACCATGGACACTCATTAGACCATACCCTCTTGTTATCTTGTTACCTTGTTTAGCTCATTAGCCTTGTTCACTTTGCCTATTATAAGCCTGATTCACTCATTCATTCCCTGCTAAGTCTTGTTTAGTGTACAACTGCATTTCTGAGCATTTTCCTGGTTTCCTGTATTTTGGTTTTCTTGATCTCTGCCTGTCTTTTGGATTCCACTGTCTGCCTGTGTTTGACCTTGCCTGTTCTTGAATTGTCCCTTCAAGAAACTGCATTTGGATCCTCATCCATTCATGCCTCAGAGTAATGCGTTACAGAAGACTTCACCAGCTATGGATCCAGCAGAAGAAATTCTATTCCTGCGTCAAGGTACCAGTACCACCGAGAATTACACCACTCCATTCTGTGCTCTTGCTAATCGTGTAAATTGGAAGGATGCTGTTTTGAAGGACTTTTATTGTCATGGACTAAGCGAACCAGTAAGATCACTCATGCCAAGTGGGGACAATTACCTGTCTTTAGAACAGTTTATATACTATGCTCTGTTGTTGGCTGGTTCCTCCTTCACTGTTGGGGAGTTGGAGGAGGACACTTCCCCTAAACATTATTTGGGGAGAGGCAGTACACATCCCGTTCATCATTAACTCTGCACATGAAGATGTTAAAGCCTTCCCTAAGCTCTTGAGAATGGCTTCAAGTCTGGAGGACACACCATTGACGTCAGTACGAGCAGCCAGCATCCCTAGACCAACGCCATCTAGCCCACCGGCCTCAGCACTCTCAAGCCTGCCAGGTGCCTACGCTGTCCAACCCAGAGGTTGTTCCCTTGTTCTTGGTACTACCCGTTACGGCTATGGCTATTTTGTGTGTTTGGGTCACACACTGCTTTCCAGCCCATGAGTCCACTCCAGAGCCTGCTCCAGCTCATGAGTCTGCTCCAACCCATGAGTCCACTCCAAAGCCCACTCCAGTCCAAGAGTCCACTCCAGAGCCCACTCCAGCCCAAGAGTCTACTCCAGAGCCCACCTCAATCCATGAATCCACTCCAGAGTCCTCCTCAGTCCATGAGTCTACTCCAGAGTTCATTTCTGTTTCATAGCCTAGCCTTGTGACCTATGAACTTCCTATCTGTCCTGATACGACCATGGAAGTCGTCTCTGAGTTCTCTATCTGCTGTGATATGACCACGGAGGTCATCCCTGAGTTTCCTGTCTGCCCGGATGTGACCACAGAGGTGGTCCCTGGGGTTCCTGTCTGCCTCGACGCAACCGCAGAGATCATTCCTGAACTGTCTGCACTGCCGTTGTGGTCGTCTTCTCCACCGTGGAGGTCTTCAAGCATGTCTGCACTGCTGTGGTGGTCATCTACTCCGCCGTGGGGATCTTCAAGCCTGTATGCCTGGCCATCTGCACAGCCTGCACCACCCTGACCATCTGCTCAGCCTGCTCTGCCCTGGCCTTCTGCCCGGCCTGCTCCGCCTGCTCTGCCCTGGCCGCCTGTTCAGCCTGCTCCACCCTGGCCGTCTGATAGGCTTCTGCTTGCAGGCCCTCCAAAGTCTTGATGCTAGAAATGTTTCAAAATCAGTGTGCAGGGATCTACAAATGCACAACAGAGAGCAATCCACAAATGTGTGCATTGATTCACAAATGCACAAGAAGCGATCCACAAATGCATGCAGCCATTCTCATTTTGTGAATGATATTAATTTTTATGAAACTCTTTACATTTATTTGTAGATCTTAAGGTAAAACTTTATAATAACTCACGCTATTCATTTATAAAGCATTGTCCCTACATTAATAGACATTAGTAAGCAGTTTATAAATACAGCTGTAAGAGCTTTATTCTTGATTTATAAGCATATGTACAATGTTTAATGATATTCTTTCTTATACTTTATTAATGATAAATTTATCATTTCTAAATTAAGTATTACATTATTTACAAATCAGTTATTTAGGAGTTGCCAGTGGTTCATAAGATCTTTTAGAAAGTGTATGTAAATGACATAATAGTTATATGATATTGCAGAGTGTACAGTTGTACAGTTTCTTTCTTTTTTCTTTTTTTGCAACTTAAAAAGAAATATTTCTGTGTTCTGTTTCACTCTTTGTTGTGTTTGTTTCTATTTAGAAGATAACTGAGCCTTTAAATCTCCTTTATAAATGCTTTACCAGGCATAAATAGTCCTCACTTTAGATGAGCTCACAAAAATAGTTAAATGAAAACTAGTCATATTGGTAACACTTTATTTTAGGGTCTTTTAACTAGTTGCATATTAGCGTTCATATTAATAGAATATTGGCTGTTTATTAGTACTTATTAAGCACATATTAATGCCTTATTCTACATGACCATATTTTACATTCTTGAACCTACCCAATACCTAAACTTAAAAACTACCGTACTAACTATTAATAAGCAGTAAATTAGGAGTTTATTGAGGGAAAAGTCATAGTTAATAGTTTATATGTGTTCCCTTTACTAAAGTGTGACCGTAATATTTTATAACTACCTGAATTAATCATGAATTACAGTAGGAATATGTGTTAATAAAGCATTTAATAGCACACTGAGTAACTATAACAATGTCTAAATAATACGATGTATAAATGTACATTTAAATAATTTATGAATCATTTACTTACACTTTCTAAATGATCTTATGAACCACTGAAAACTCCTAAATAACTGGTTTGTAAATAATGTAATACTTAATTTAGACATGATAAATTGATCATTAATAAAGTATGAAAATAAAATTATTACACACATTATAGATATGCTTATAAATCAAGAACAAAGCATTTATCACTGTATTTTTAAACTGCTTACTAATGTCCATTAATGCTTTATAAATGATGAATTGACTATTTAGTAATTCTTCATAGCGTGCAGTTATTATAAAGTGTTACCGATCTTAATCTGTTTATTTGTGAATTTGATTAATTTTTGTAAATCTCTTTAAATTTATTTACAAATCTTAATATATTTATTTGCAATAATGCAAAAATTCTAACCCCATATGTGCCTGTCTAAACAGCATGTCCCATGTCGGTTTTGCTGCCCTCAAGGCAATCAGCTTCTGTTGTGTGTGATATAGGTGCACTGTATACTAAAGAGGATCTCATAAAATCCTCATTTGTCCCTCTGTAACCAGCATCAGCCTAAGAGAGCATTCATTAGCCTACCTTCTCTCTGCCTCTGTCAATCTTATGTGTAATGGAGCTTGAATGGAAAGAATGGAGCACAAAAGAGGGGGAGCGCATGGTGTGATTAATGTTCTTTAAGGCATTACCATAGTTAAAGAGATCAGCCTTGGGCTCTTATCCTGAAACTAATTAAGTCTTCTCTCAGACACAGACCTACCTGTGTAGACCTACCTGAACCACTACAGATGGATGTAAATAAAGGAAGTCACCCTTCATTTACTTTGGCGACAAGTGACTGTCTTTATGAGTAAGTCAATGAATCATTAATTCAAATGATTCATTCAAAAACTCAGAATAATTTAGGAACTAATCAAGTGAACATCAGAGTTACTGAATCATTTACTCAACTAATTTAATTGCTGATTCATTCATGAACAAAAAAGTGGACATCTATAGTGAGTGAATCATTTATTCATTTAACTAATTCATTGAAAAACACTGATTCAAACCTTACTAATATATATATATATATATATATATATATATATATATATATATATATATATATGACTTTTGTCAAATGCCTTCCACTCTAATATTTAAAATATTTTTTTAGATTTCAAATATTAAACACAGTTCATGAGCCATATGTGTCCTCATTATATATTTTTATGACCAAGAGTGGCAATTTCTCAGCATGTATTTCAGATTTGTGGATATTAGTTTTGTATATTCACTGTTTATTGATATGTATTGGTATTAAGTTATAAGAAGCAATGACAGACCTGTAAGGAGTGAGTTCTTTATTTACAGTACATTGAAAATAGTATGAGCAATTTGCTGGGTAGGCTTATTTAGAAAAGTTTGATATAGGAAACAATCTAGTGGGAATAGGATACATTTTCAGTGCAGATAGTAAGCCACACCTACCTACTTTTTATGCCCCTTTATGGATTATACAAAAAAGGAATCACATGCCTTGTAAAAGTGAACATAATAGTAGTCAGGCCATATTATCTCTAAAAAGCATCTTTCTGTTGTAATGATGGTGATATCATTTCATGGGCCTGCTAGAAGGCTGGGCTTTCCTCTAAGAGAATTGTTAACTGGGACAGTTTAGTGTCATATTTGGACTTCTTTGCAACAGTGCATGCAGGAGGGGTAGTCCTGGCTCTCATCAGCTAGAGAACATCACACACACATTTCCAGTAATATTGGGATAATTTTGGGATATTCATGTACATTCCCAGAACTTATCAGAAGATATCAATTTATCAAGCTACATATGAAACAAAGATTTTTCTTTAACACTTAGTGACTATGACACATCCAAACAAGCACTGAGAAATGTGTTGTAGTTTTTAGCTTGAACAAGCTGTATAAATTGATAAATGACTTATCCAGTGTGATGTTATACAACCATTTTTGATAAATTTGACAGTAAAAACACTGACTCTAACTGTAAGAAACAAATGATAAACAAAGTAGATTAGGGAGACTGTAATAAAATCACTTAAAGGTGCAATACAGAGCTTTGGCATCTCTATTGCCATCTGTGTTTATAAGCATTGGTAGTTCCATGAAGAACCTTTAACATCCATGGAACATTTTCAATGTACAAAAGGTTGTGTAGATTACTAAAATATTCCTCACAATAAGAAAAAAGAATATTTCTTTTAAGAACTGTTCACTGAACTATTCAAGTTGATGGAGAGATACGTGTCTGAGGAAAGCAGCAGCGCTGAAGACAGAAGTGGAGGCCATCTAGATTGGACAATAAAAAGCAGTAGCTGCTATGAGTTTGGAGTGCACTTTAGTGACCCCTCAAGGATGGTGGCCTGCTCCTGTCTTGTAATTACCTGAGCTTTCTGCTATGCTAGCATGAAGCTGGGCTGTCCTCATGGGGTGTGAGACTTTTCCATCTGAAGAGAGTGTGAGTGTGTGTAACTATTTCCTTTGTCTCAGCTGCCATAGCAGATGTTGGTGCTGGTGCAAGTTCAGTCAAAGTCTCAGATGTGCTGCCAACCTCTGATCTTAGCATGGTCATGTTGTGAACGATATAATATGCCCTCTTGTGATCATTTCAGATACTGTGTTTGTTTGTAGAAATGTAGCAGCGGTCTTCAGAGCCAAACTTATCAAATAGTTAATTGATTAAAAGCAAGCAACTGGCGAGTGGAATTTGTATGCATCCACTCATCCACAGATTTTTGCTTCAAAGCGTAGTGGTTGCACACAGCAAATAAACTCTTCCAATCACCTAAAAGAACGTTCTAAAAGGGCATTATAAATAGGAGATCTCTTTTGCTGCAGAAGTTTATGCCCCTTTTCACAAGATGTAATATAAGTCTCTGGTGTTCCCAGAATGTGTCTTTGAAGTTTCAGCTAAAAATACCCCACAGATCATTTATTATAGCTTGTCAAATTTGCCCCTATTTGGGTGTGAGCCAAAACATGCAGTTTTTGCATGTGTCCCTTTAAATCCAAATGAGCTGCTGCTCCCTGCCTGCTTTCCAAAAGAATAACAGGTATTATGTTGCTCAACAACAACAAAGCTGAAGAATCTCACACGCAGCCAAAATAATGATTGTCAGTAACTGTGTTCAGCCTTACATTTTTCAAACTGGAGTCGGACACTGATGTAGAGACTCAGAAAAAAAGTTACAACTTTTAGTACGCAACTGGACGTTTCTGAATGGTTAAATTTGTGGAGTTGCTGTGGAGTTGATTCAACTCATCGACTAGCATGTGCCGTCATGTTAATCTTTTTGCAAAACCCCTATGGACGACCACTATACATAGCGTACCCTCTTTGCCAAACAGAGCCATACACACCAGGTTAACGTTTATGATTGCTATCAAATGCTGTGAATGGTCTAATATTTTTTCCCAAAATATTACTCAGACAGAAACATTCCTTTTTTAGCAATCAAGCTTGCCAGGGTCAACTTGCAGGCTATCCAAGCTAACAAGAATCTAAATAGTATTCTGTGCTTTGTAGTGATTTTGGATTGGCCTCAAACAAGGGCACCACAAATTTAGTGATTTATGGTCTTAAATAATAATATTAATATTTAGTATTAATATTAATATGTAATTTTGAGCCCCAGCGCTCCTCCTTGCTGCTCTTTTGCAGGTTCGTCGTTTGTCCCTCTGATGCAGCTTTCACAGAGTCTGGGAACCTGGCTAGCGCTTCCCAGCCTGTTCCTCTGGCTCATTCAGACAATCAGACTCGGCTATGGGATTCAGTTTACCAGGTGTCCCCCCAGGTTCAGCGGCATGCTATTTATCTCGGTGGCAGGCAAAGATGCCTCTGTCCTGTGAGCGGAGATTGTGGTCATCTTGACTATAGAGAGCATATAGAGAGCAATAGAGCCTATTCCTTCAGGCAAAATAAAGTCAGTGTTTAGAAAGACAGTGATTTACAGCCGATCTTGGATCTGCGAGTCTTGACCCGGGCTCTTCACAAGCTCCCATTCAAGATGCTAATGCAGAAATGCAATCTCATATGCATTCACCCCCAAGATTGGATAGCGGACATAAAAAAACAAAAAACACAAACATACTCAAAAAGAGTGCAAATTTCCTCTTCCACCCAATACACGCATCACAGTCCCTCACAGCGACTTAGTGCCAGAACCAATTCAGCCCCTGGCAGGCCATCCCCGGAGTGTCAGCTTGGGTTTGAACATGATAAAATGAGGTTATGTACTCCAATTCATTCACAAAAGGGCCCCGTTTTTCAACGGCGTGGTCCAAATCTCTGTAGAAAGCAAGGATGCACATGTCCTGCGTTCTGAGGTAAACACCATGCTGGCGAAAGGAGCCATAGAAGTGGTTCCTCCAGCACAGAGCTTTGTACAGCAGGTACTTCCTCGTTCCCAAAAAGGATGGCGGTCTCAGACCCATTCTCGATCTCAGACATCTGTACAGGGCCCTGATAAAGCACTCATTCAGAATGATCACTTTGAAGCAGATCTTCCTGCAAATATGCCCGGGAAACTGGTTCTTTACCCTGGATCTGAAAGACATATCAATACACGGTCCTTCCGTTCAGGCTATCTCTGGCTCCCGGCACTTTTACGAAGTGCATGGATGCGGCTCTCTCCCCTCTGAGACAGATGGGTGTGTGCATACTAAACTACCTCGACGACTGGCTCATTCTGACCCAGTCGGAGGCGGAGCTAATATCCCACAGATCCATCATCCTCAACCACTTAGAGTGCTCAGGGTCAATTTTACAAAGAGCTCGTTATCTCCCAGCCAACGTGTGTCATTCCTGGGGATAATTTTAGACTCGACCCACATGAGGGCCACAGTAACTCCAGAGCATTCTCTGGCCATTCAGCAGGTTGTACAAACCTTTACGCCCATTGCTTCTCTGCTGCTCAGAACGTTTCAGAGGATGCTAGGTCTGATGAGTTCAGCATCTCCAGCTCTGCAGCTGAGCTTGCTTCACATGTGCCCTCTGCAGCTCTGGCTGAAACCACGGGTCCCGCCCCTAGCCTAGCAACATGGTCGTTGCTCGCTCAAGGTGAATCAGGCATGTGTCACAACCCTGGCCCCTTGGATGAACCCTTGCTGGTTTAAGCAGGGCGTGGCAGTTGGGGCGATAGACAAGAGGAAGGTTGTCTTCACAGATGCCTCCAAAATGGGTTGGGGAGCTCTGTGCGACAACCGTCCGGCCTTTGGTGCTTGGAATAGCCTGGAAACCGAGCTACATATCAACCACCTGGAAATGATGGCGGTATATCAAGCTCTCCAGGTTTTTTGCTTCCTCTCATGTGGGACACCACGTCTTGGTCAGGTCAGACAGCATGACGGTGGTGTCCTTCATAAATCACCAGGGTGGCCTCTCTTCAAAGCCCCTCTTCACTCTAGCGAAAACCATCCTAGAGTGGGCCCAGTGCAACCTGGGCACACATACACATACAAGGCGTGCTGAACACAGGGGCGGACATGTTGTCATGGAGCAACCTTCCCTCAGAGGAATGGTCACTCCACCCCCGCTCAGTCCAGATTTTGGGGCATCTTCGGGAAGATGATCGACCTCTTTGCCTCAGAAGACAATCATCACTGCCCAATATATTTCTCAAAAGCCAGGGACGTGCTGGCCCACGACTGGCCCAGCCTCCTCCTTTATGCTTTCCCCCCAATCACGCTGACTCCCCAAGTAATCAGACGAGTCAGGAAAGGTGCTCACAAAGTCCTCCTGGTGGCTCAAGGGATCCAGGAGGTTGAATCCCCCTCGTCCCCTCACGGTTCCTACCTGGGATCTTTCTGTGGTTCTTAGAGGCCTTAAAGGCCCTCCCTTTGAACCAATCCAGACTGCCGACCTACGACCCCTGTTGCTGAAAACTGCCTTGCTGCTAGCTTTAGCATCAGTTAAGCGTGTGGGAGATTTACAGGCGCTCTCTGTGAGCCCCTCGTGTCTTGAGTTTGGGCCTAACGACTCCAAAGTCATCCTAAAAAACGAGACATGGATATGTCCCGAAAGTCCTATCTACCCCCTTTAGGGCGCAGATGGTAGTTCTCTCAGCTTTTCCTCCTTCTCAGGATGAACAGGAGTTGAACCTACTCTGTCCTGTCAAAGCCCTGAGGTCTTATATTGACCGTTCCGCCTCCTTTCGTCAGGTGGAACAGCTTTTTGTCTGCTTCGTTGGCCGCACAAAAGGTCTTCCGGTCACAAAGCCCAGGCTTTCCAGATGGATAGTCGACGCTATAGCACTCGCTTACTCTTCCTTAGGCCTTCAATGCCGTGGTCCAGTGGCATTTCCATTGCTGACATCTGTGTGGCGGCCGGCTGGGCCTCACCGTCCACATTTGTCAGGTTTTATAATCTGGATGTCCCTTGCGCTTTAGTCGCAGGTCCTTTCTACATGAGCTGCTGTGTCCAGCTTATGGTTTTCCATTACGGCCCTGACCATGTCTGGGCGTAACAATGTTCTGTGTCCTCTATGGGCTTGGGTGAATGACTACCAATGTTTCAGTACCCTGTTGTCTGGGCTACCCTGTCCTGAGTGTCTGTCGTGAGCCCTTTTTCAAGTGCTCTGCATTGATGCTTGGTCGTCCCCCTGCATAGCATGGTACGATTGTACTGTCCCCATAGCATCTTGTCTTATTAATAATCAATATTAATAAGACGAACGACGCAGTACTCGTGTAGTATCGCAAGGGAACCTACTCGGTTACTAACGTAACCTCCGTTCCCTTAGATACGAAATGAGTACTGCGATCTTTGCTGCACTACGCGCAAAACACCTCATGCCGTCGCTTCAGTTGAATTTAATCAATTTGCCATGGTGAGACAGCCTCTTATATAGCCTGAGACCCCGCCCCTTTTGGCAGGCTCGCTCACCATTGGCTCATGTGTTCCGCGCCGTCATTGGTTAGTTTTCTTTAACTTCACGAACCAATGGCTGTGCAGTTCTCACTGCGTGATTGTATAAAGGCTTCAGAATCTGAGAAAAAGGAATTTTCCCCATAGCGTCTTGTCTTATTAATAATCAATATTAATTAATAAGACAAACGATGCAGTACTCATTCCGTATCTAAGGGAACCAAGGTTACATTAGTAACAGAGTACGTTTTTCCTCATAAATGCGAACACGAAAGATGAAATAAAATTATTATTTATGCTCTGTGGAGAGACAACCCTTCTTCATTCGGTGGGCAGTATTACTTTTGGTTCGCGCAGTGTAATTCACAGAATTCCTAAAAAATATGTTGTCACCCACAACTTAGTGACTTTTTTTGTCTTATTCAAGTTTTTCTCCCATCGACCGCTGTCATTTTTTGAACAGCAGTCAGATTAAAAAAACCCAATTTTGAAAAGCATAATTTTGCTTCCGGTGTGTGTGTCTTTTCTTCCACCCCATTACACTAGTATAGTTTATGCAAACCTTTGCAAAATGACAATGACATGAGCATCGTCGTTCGATACCTTAGTGAAGAGATACGGCTTACTTGAGAGAACCATGCAAAGGGGATGGGGGCATGATAAAGCACCAATGAAATGCATATGACCAGGCGCAGAGTAACTCTGATGCTCAGTGTGCAGTGTGCTATGAACGTGAATCACAGTGATCCACAGTGTTCCACATCTACTGCACCATTTTAAAATATTACGACATCGGCAATGATAAGCAATATAGTGCTGGTGCTACCGAGGTTGGAAAAAATTATTATTTATTTATTTATTTTTAATCACAGTCCACACCAATGTAGCACAGGTATTAAAATATTTGTTTTGAACATTTGTTGAGACAACCATCTCTGAAAATAACATGTAGAGCAGTTCATCTCCTAAACAGACATGCAACTGACATATGACATTAATATTCCACAGGACACACAAATGTAATTTTCATTTGATTGTTTCCAGACAAAATTTCTTTATGTTCCAAAATGGCAGACTGCAGGAACAATAGTTTGAAATATCTAATCGCAATCCAAACAAAATCTTAGAGTCCTGCGTGTTTGTCCTTTGCGGTGCGGGTCGGGAGTCAATAGGAACGAGGAGACTCGTATGACCGATGCTATTTTCAGTACAGGCTGATAGCGCTGCTTTCAGATGTTCCAGTGCATATTTGGGTTATGCTCTGTAGAGCGCTGAAGGTTTGTATTTGACACAGTTTGCAATGTTGACCATAGCAGATTACAGACATGTCTGTTGAGCGCATGAATAAAATTGCAGATCGGAGGATTTTACATTAGCACAGAATCCACTCAATCAAGATCAAATGGTTCAGAGCTTGTTCACTGATTGAGATCTGTCCGCCAAATTCTCTTATTATGACCAACTAAGTATATTAAGTGAGAGATTCATGGTGCAGTGTATTCAGGTTAGATTATAACAGGTGTATTCAATAAAGTGTAGAGTTTAGCTGAACTTAAGTGTTACACAGTTTTGCAGTGTTTAAAGGGAGTGTATTTGCTCGCTTTCTGTATCCATTCACAATTTGAATAGATATTGTTTTACAT
Source organism: Elopichthys bambusa (assembly GCA_037101425.1). Taxonomy (NCBI): domain Eukaryota; kingdom Metazoa; phylum Chordata; class Actinopteri; order Cypriniformes; family Xenocyprididae; genus Elopichthys; species Elopichthys bambusa. The sequence goes on from CM074432.1 coordinate 28,782,103, forward strand.
GCTGCTATTCTGGGTGCTGTTCAGGATGCAGTCTTTATGTAAATGGGTCGATTCAAGTATGAAAATACCGTACTTGTGCGTCTATCGTCTTCTTGGGAATAATCTAAAGCTGTACAAATCGACTCTTTCCTGTACACACGCTTAAAAATCTGGTGCCCATAACGTTGTAGCAGAATAAAATGCAAATAGAGACATATTAACTGAGGGACATATTAACTGAAATAATATGAACACAAAATCACATGATTACTATGTATTGTCTATCTGTGCTCCGCCAGACATAACATGTATTTTACAAGAATAAAACGTTTATAATGCAAACGACATAGCCTTCATCACCAGACAGAACGTCAGATCACAAAAGGAAATTATTTCAACCTTAGATACCCCATGAGTTTGAAAAAAGCATGTCGTTAAATATCTCTTTTGCTAAACAATGGCCTGTAAACACTTCAGCTAGAAATGTTAGGGTCATGTTACTTTCAATTGCACGTTATCAGTGACAAACTCAGCGCTTATAATGCTAACAGTTCGATGCACTGATGTCAGTGATATTCTTCAAAAACATGTTGAGACATACTTGGCATACTTTAATTAGAACATAGCGAGTTTATAACACTGAGCCAATTCGCAATTCCAGCTTAACTTCACTTAATCATGCAGTCTATTTAACCCTACACGATGAATTGTTCCGGGTTTATGTTGCTTTAAAGCCATGTTTGCGGTATTCTCGACCTTTGCAATCGTGGGGAGAATGACGGAGGCAAATATGCTGCGCCATTTTTTGCTTTAGTGCTTTTCTAAAATGAAATATAATCGCTAACTGTAACCTGTGTCATCATTAACAATGCACTATAAGTTGCAATGCGAACAAGCATGAGTCACGACGTGCTTACGTTGCACAATCAAGCATTCTGAATTAAACAAATGCGGGTGACTGCACTGTACAGCTCTACTTATGATAAAATTTTAATGTTGATGTATATAAAAAGAGTAAAAGAGCAAAAGAGTACAATTCTACACCCAATCGACATCAAAAGTGCATAAAACCATGAAAATACGTATCCCTGAGATGAAATGGCTGATGTAGTGACGATGCCAGAATAGTGATGAGGATTGCAGTCGTGTCTTTGACGATAGGCCCGGAGAGGCCTCAGTGAAAGTGATCGAAGAAAACAATAGAAGAAATCTGCGATTAGAGGTCCTGCATGATTCTGAAATTTGAAATGCAAGTTTTTGATCACATTGCCGCGACAGCTCAATGAACATTTGGAATGATAGGCTGACATGGACTCAAAAGACACTGTACCATTAAACATTTCCCGTTGTTAAAATGAATAACGTTTTAACTTTGTGGAAGGACAATCGTGGGAAGGTAACATCAGGGTCATCAACTGCGAACATGAAACAGAGAGTTCAGTGCTTATATACTCCAAGTGTAAAGCAGTGATTGGCCAGACCTATTAGTAGCCTATGAATGAATGACATGGCTTCCTGGTAGAACTTACTCTCAATACATTATATATGCTATATATCATGTTAATCCCTTGGTTTCTGGATTCTGGTCTCATTTGTAAGTTTCTTTGAATAACAGCATCTGCTAACTGAATAAATGTAAAATGTAAATACAGAACAGACTGTTGGTTATTCTCTGAAAATCGTTCCCATCCGCTCAAAAGACTCAATCTCATTTGCAGTTCAGAGTCGTTCATTCAAAACTTGTCAGCTCAAGATGTGCTGCAGTAGGTTAGATGTCAGAGATGTCAAATGCCATTTGCTCTTGCTTGTTTGTGACCGACTGCAAAAGCAACACACCATATTTGAATGTATGTTTTCGAATGAGATTTGAGCCATGGAATGAACTAAAAAAACTGATCTCTGCATCACAAATGAATCACTCTTTTGAATCGGTTATTCTCAATAAATTGGTTTGATTTAGTCTGAATCACTTGGACTGCTCACTCATTAGAATCGCCCCAAATGTGAGAAAGAAAGAAAGAAAGAAAGAAAGAAAGAAAGAAAAAGAAACACGTGTTGTTTAAAGCTGCTGTCCGTAACTTTTTTTGGTGAAAAATTATCCAAAATAAATTTTTGAGCATGTGTTCAAAACTATCTCCTTACCTTAGCCTGATTTACAACGGTAAGCTTGTAATGTGTTATAATTCAGGTGGTACTGGTGGGTTTCAGCGGGAAATTCGGGCATATGTCGGCTTTTGTCTTTGCGTCATTGCGTCATAAAGTATAACAAAGTATAACAATAATAATAATTTGCACGGTTTGACGTGATATGAGCTAAGCGATCGTTAGTTTTAATCACCATTGGCAGCGCAATTTACTGTAATGCTTTTTTTCCTCAGTCAGAACAAAAGTGGCAGAAATGTTACTTATTTGTTCAGATGACATTCTCCGGTGAAAATTCTTATTTTGTTCATACTTCCAAGACGCAGAATCTGTGATTCCGAGGTACAGTATCCACACCGATGTGATGATTGACAGCAAACATAAGATTCATCCATGCTGAGGAGCCGTGCGAGGCACAACGCAGATAATAATTCCGCAAACAACTGCAATTGCAGGTTTCAAACAGAGATGGTGACAAAGAGGCAAGAATACGGACATCTGCTTTAACTAAAGTCATTTTTGCAGTATGGTTGAATTGGATCATCAAAGTAGCAAAGACATTTGTTAATAAAGTGAGATTAAATACATAAAATATATTTGTATTAATTAAAATTTATTTCAGGTTTGTGTAATATTGTTTTTGAATTTCTCTGTTTTTATTCATTTTAAGGAATACTGTTTTTGTGCAAATGCATTAAATGCATGCTCATATTTAGTCTAGAACTACAATAACCATCATATTTACACAGCGCACACAACGCTTGCACATCACTCACAATTTCTCACCTTATTCACGAGGTCAGTCTGCCCATAAGCCAAGTTACTTATTTCGCATATCTCTTCAGAGACAAGCCAGACAGCTTGTGGAGACCTTCACCATTCCGTCCAAACAGTGACAAAAGGCTCCTGTCCCTGCTGAGAGCATTCTTCTGTCTGCAAAATAACCATTATGTCAGGTTGATGATTTAACTTAAAGCAGCTCAACTCACATTATCCACATTCCCTTCTTTAACTAAAAAAGCCACACATTGGATGAGAGCCATTTTATTACTTAAAAAAAAACTGTGGGAAGTTAGTGCATGAATCAAAGTGTTTGTGTTCCACTGAGCTGCCAGAACATTGCCCAAAGACAGTCATGGAAAAAGGTGTCATCGCTAGTGACTTTGGGGCGATGCATATTGAGCATTCCTCAGTCAGTGATAGTTAGGAAGAGGAACATGGACCAATGCAGGCCCACGCCTCCCACTTTCACTCAGCTCAACATCAATACCTCACACTAATGTTTACAGTGGCGCGTGTCAGGGTTTGGACCACATACCTCATCTTGTTCTCACGATGCTCAACATGCCATAACAAAATGTAATGAGAGCACACACACATTCTCTCTCTTTCTCTCACCCACACACTGTATTTCTCTTCCTCTCACACAGACAAATGTGTAAATAAATTCTCCCTGAGAAATTCATGCTAGATATTTATTCACACTAAGATTTTTGTACATTTTTATGCCTGTTGTCTCTAGATTATTTAAGTATGTACCATATATAGACTTATAACATCATAACTGAAAGTGCTGAGACAGTGTCTCTCTTTGTGAATATAGGAATAATTTCACAGCTGAAAGAATTCAATAGCATTATAAGGCTGGATTACGTTACGTACAATTACTTTAGTCAAGCTTTGCAATCAGGCCAAGTCTGTGCTTGTCTACTCCAGTCATTTTGATCAAATATATTACATTTACACTGAATCATTTAGCAGATGCTTTTATCCAAAGCGATTTACAAATGAGGAGAACAATAGAAGCAATCTATAGGGTTAGAACATACAGTGGGTACGGAAAGTATTCAGACCCCCTTAAATTTTTCACTCTTTGTTATATTGCAGCCATTTGCTAAAATCATTTAAGTTCATTTGTTTTCCTCATTAATGTACACACAGCACCCCATATTGACAGAAAAACACAGAATTGTTGACATTTTTGCAGATTTATTAAAAAAGAAAAACTGAAATATCACATGGTCCTAAGTATTCAGACCCTTTGCTGTGACACTCATATATTTAACTCAGGTGCTGTCTATTTCTTCTGATCATCCTTGAGATGGTTCTATACCTTCATTTGAGTCCAGCTGTGTTTGATTATACTGGTTGGACTTGATTAGGAAAGCCACACACCTGTCTATATAAGACCTTACAGCTCACAGTGCATGTCAGAGCAAATGAGAATCATGAGGTCAAAGGAACTGCCTGAAGAGCTCAGAGACAGAATTGTGGCAAGGCACAGATCTGGCCAAGGTTACAAAAACATTTCTGCTGCACTAAAGGTTCCTAAGAGCACAGTGGCCTCCATAATCCTTAAATGGAAGACGTTTGGGATGACCAGAACCCTTCCTAGAGCTGGCCGTCCGGCCAAACTGAGCTATCGGGGGAGAAGGGCCTTGGTGAGAGAGGTAAAGAAGAACCCAAAGATCACTGTGGCTGAGCTCCAGAGATGCAGTCGGGAGATGGGAGAAAGTTGTAGAAAGTCAACCATCACTGCAGCCCTCCACCAGTCAGGGCTTTATGGCAGAGTGGCCCGACGGAAGCCTCTCCTCAGTACAAGACACATGAAAGCCCGCATGGAGTTTGCTAAAAAACACCTGAAGGACTCCAAGATGCTGAGAAATAAGATTCTCTGGTCTGATGAGACCAAGATAGAACTTTTTTGGCCTTATTTCTAAGTGGTATGTGTGGAGAAAACCAGGCACTGCTCATCACCTGTCCAATACAGTCCCAACAGTGAAGCATGGTGGTGGCAGCATCATGCTGTGGGGGTGTTTTTCAGCTGCAGGGACAGGACGACTGGTTGCAATCGAGGGAAAGATGAATGCCGCCAAGTACAGGGATATCCTGGACGAAAACCTTCTCCAGAGTGCTCAGGACCTCAGACTGGGCCGAAGGTTTACCTTCCAACAAGACAATGACCCTAAGCACACAGCTAAAATAACGAAGGAGTGGCTTCACAACAACTCCGTGACTGTTCTTGAATGGCCCAGCCAGAGCCCTGACTTAAACCCAATTGAGCATCTCTGGAGAGACCTAAAAATGGCTGTCCACCAACGTTTACCATCCAACCTGACAGAACTGGAGAGGATCTGCAAGGAGGAATGGCAGAGGATCCCCAAATCCAGGTGTGAAAAACTTGTTGCATCTTTCCCAAAAAGACTCATGGCTGTATTAGATCAAAAGGGTGCTTCTACTAAAGACTGAGCAAAGGGTCTGAATACTTAGGACCATGTGATATTTCAGTTTTTCTTTTTTAATAAATCTGCAAAAATGTCAACAATTCTGTGTTTTTCTGTCAATATGGGGTGCTGTGTGTACTTTAATGAGGAAAACAAATGAACTTAAATGATTTTAGCAAATGGCTGCAATATAACAAAGAGTGAAAAATTTAAGGGGGTCTGAATACTTTCCGTACCCACTGTATATGCATAAATCCCTTTTTGGTTGATTTATATTATAATTGATCATAACGCGTTATGATTTGATTATATATATTTCACCCATAATTTGAGATAATTAATTCATTAATTCGTTCAGTCGTTACACTTTGCACTGCAAACAAGCAGAGACTAAGAGGTGTGTTCAACTTCAAGCGGCGCTGCACAGACCGATTGGTGTATGACATCAAAGTACCTCGAGAGAGATTAGAGAGCAGAGGGCTGTTAGACAGGTAGGATGGCCACAGGTAAATATGACCTTTATTAAAAAAGGGTTTATGTGAAGTTTAAGTTAATTTAAGTTATCTAAAAAAAAAAAAAATAAATAAATAAAACTGGTCTTCATTCATAAAAAGATGCCATTAAAGGTGGAATAAGTACATTTTGAAAAACACTGTTTGGAAGTTAGTTGGGCTGACACCAACAACAAATGTGTAACAAATCAGCATTAGGGGGCGGGGCGTATGATGGTCGAGGAGACAGAACGAGCAAGCAGAAGATTTTAAGAAAAACTGCAGGAAGAGAGATGAGACGCAATACAAAAGAGCTCAAAAGAATATCACTGGAATTAAGGTTTATGACTGTGCAAGTGCTTTAGGACCAGTGTTTATATTAGAAAAGCTTTCCAACGCTGAAGAGAGCTAAGCGGGAAGGCCTGAAAACAGACGCAGAGGCTGCTTTGATTTCACTTCACATGTGAGTAACACTGGGTTTGAGTGTTATGATTGTCTGGGGCTGCTGTGCTGTTGGCGACTAACAACGAACACTTTGTATTTACTCTTGTGTACTGTGCGTTCATTTTTTGTGCTTCCTTGTCATTCGTTCATCAACTGTGCTTTATTTTTCGTGAAGCATTTTGTTGTGCATCAGCTGTGATAAACAGACATCCACTCGTATTGCGTGTGTAACAGAGGCCAGCTAGTGAGAGTTGTGCAGGTAAACCACTGCGAACTGACGACCGCTAGAGAATACGGTGTTTAGCGTCATTGTTAGTGTTCTCGCTCTGCCTGCCAGCAGCGATCGGGCTGGGGCTCGGAGGTGGGTGGTTAGGATTGGAGGGTGAGTTTTGGAGGTGGAGCAACGAAGAGAGTGGTGGGTTTGTTTGGGTTGATTTCAAATATCAACAATGTCCAAAAGCTTTTTAAAAATCTACTTATCCCACCTTTAAACTATAAAAATATACTGTCTTTCACGAGTTCACATTTACATATAATTAAATACAGTAAAAGTTATGCTTATTTGGCAAGCTGTCTGGGGGGAGGGCTCCAAGCTCGAAATTTTGGCCCGAACAAAGAGTACTCCCCCAGTTGTGGTAAAAATAGATAGAACTAGAAGTGAAGAGAAAAAATGTGCTATTAATTAGTTAAGTTTTTTTAACCTATTGACAACACTCTCTCTCTCTCTCTCTCTCTCTCTCTATATATATATATATATATAGAAGGCAAGCATTGATGCTAGAAGTTTTTTATGCTAGATGCTAGATGTTTCAAAATTCACAGATGCGTGCAGGGATATACAAATGCACAGAAAGTGATTCACAAATAAATGCCAGGCAGAGATGTGTTTGTGTCATAAAACACATTTGTAAATATATATTTTTATTTACAAATCTTTTTTAATTTTTCTAAATTTTATTTAGTTGTGGTTTTTATAAATTTTTGTGAATCTCTTTACATTTATTTGTGGATCTTAATCTATTCACTTTTTAAATAGATATATACAATAGTAAGTGTTAGTATTAATGGGTCAAGTGTTGACGAAAAAGATGCGTCTTCATTCATTTTGTTCATACTAAAGACTCAGCAACTCTGGTTGAGTTAGGCAGATCATTTCTTTTGTGACCCAGAACACAACAGCAGCAACAATTATAGCAAAAATGTTTAATTTCCAGTGTCATACTGTACATCCCCTTAGTTATAAACTATAGTCTGTTCCTAGTGTGTTATACCTACAGTACAGTATATTTGAAATCATTTCAGCTTTTTTTTTATACATTTTCTTCATATAGTCTTTTCTCTGTCCTTCTCTTGTGCTCCTCCTCGTGGCACTCTCTTTAGTTTGTTTGTGTGTGTAGTATTGCAATACTACAGAACTGTAGGAGGCATTTTCTTCCTGAACCTTCTATCAGTCTATCTATTTGGCCAATGGCATTTTTATTTTATTTTTTATATTTCTCATCTGTTTCCCCTATTTTCTCATCCCTCCTCATCTTCCTCTATCTCCCGGCCTATTCCTCTCATTCTTTCTATCTCTCTCAATGTAATTCTCACTTCCAGCAGCAGAGTGGCTGACTCACCCACTGCCTCATTAAGCTCCTGCCAAATCAGAGAGATTAAACTGGAAGGGATGATGAGAGGGAGAACAGAAGGGATGGAGGGATGAATAGACTGAGGGAGCCCCTCCAGTACCTTGCACGTTTAGTGACAAACTGGAGGTCACGCAGACAGCCATAAAACACTGTGGTATATTCAGTGAGCCAATCTCGTTTTTTTTTCGCCTGGCTTAGTTAACCGTAAGCTCCTGTTACAGAGAAATGGCTGTGTAGCGATTTTCCTTTCCTTCTCATTTTTTGATAAGGAAATCTGATGAGGATAGACACAAATTTTGATAAATATCATGGACTCTTCAGGAAACTTTAGTACTGATTGAAATGCCTTTTTCTTTCTATCACAAAACATTTCAGATTTTTGGCAAACAGCATAACACGCAGGTTAAAAATCAAGTGTAGTGTTAGTTCTGGCAGGTCACGTAAGTCAAGTTCACATCAGCTGACGTCTACCTATAGAAATACGATGCCTATCACATCATCCATACATAAAGTCCTTCAGTAATAGATGTGTTCGACATCGGTTGCGGCTGGATGCAACCGATTGGTGAGAGTTGCCGTGTACAGTTGGGGAGGAACTGAAAAAGGAGATGTGAAGTTGGACACTTTCTGCTTCCCGGAGTGATGCTCGCGCTGTGTGCGCATACTTTATCACACAGCTTAAGTGAAATAAATGCAATATTTGTCAAATACACAGATGTTTCAGAGACATTTTCATTTAGTACTTTATGTACTGCTTACAGTGTCTGTTTGTACACTGTAAAACCTAACAGTGAGATGTACTAAATAAAATTGAGTTAATTGCACTTAAATATTACTGAAAGTTATGTGGACACAATAACTGAAACAGAATTCAAACTGAATGGGTTATAGAAAATTATAATTTCCAGCATGATAATTGGATAATAATTGTATAATTGATGATTAAGCATTAGTAATGAACACCTGCTGTTAACAAGCAGAATCACTAAAGAACAGAGAAACACAAACTAAAACTGACTTATAGCCACAGCTTTGGATGAAATCAACTGAAGATAAAAGAAGACATTAAATCTCTCGAGATCTGTTCGATTTGTCTCCTCAGCAGAGGGGTATTAAACAACTCCACAAACAGCATTATGTTATTACTAACCAATTTTATTTCTGTCATACATCTACAGAAGTTCTTATGAGAATTAACAGAGGTTTAGAAGTTGATGATTTACTGTCTTGTTTAAAGTCACCATGATTGAGATTAGCGGTTGCTTTATTTGGGCTCTTGACCCTTCACTTTTTCACATTAGTTTTTTCTGGCTGTTGTAACTGAGTGTTTATAAAACTCATTTGTTATAACACAAAAGCCTAGAATATATATGATCAGGTGTTGATGGATAAGTGGTGATGATGTTCATCATGTAGTGATGTTCACTGTTCTCATTCAGAGTCTAGTCTCTGATTAAATGTATGATTAGTTTTCGTGATTGTAGTGAAACTGTGATTCTACAGCTTATGGGACAAGTGTTGTGGCAATCAGATAAAGCCTTTACAGACAGTTTTCGTCTATGGCATCACTCAGACTCATACAAACATCAAGAATCAGCATATGAATCTTAACAATGGTGACCATTAAAAAATGATTCATGCTGCGATGCATGCTGGGTACTAGCATAGTACAAAACTCATCTATTGGCTCCCAGCATGCACTGCATCATGAATAAATAATACAGGTGAAATGTCTACTTTATTCTTACTATTTGCTTTTACTTTTGCTGTTTTTGTTATAAATTTAATTGCTTGTTTTGTGATGTTCAGAAGTTTATCTGAATAATTTGTTAATTGTCACCCTTGTTGAGGTTCATATGCTGATTCTTGATATCTGTGTGAGTCAGTATGGTTCCATGGAGTTTTTTAAACTCTAATTGTCACAACAAAGGATCTTACACTGAAAAATCACAGGTCTACTATAATGAATCAGTCAAATTTTTTACATCACCTGTTTAATCAGAGATTATGCAGTGGAAGTGACCAGCAAATCAAACCACTAAACAATGATTTTCATCATCGATACACAACCATCTACACCTGATCTTATTTTCTTTTGGCTTTTGTGCCATTACAAACATGTTTTATAAACACATGGTTACAGCAGCCAGAAAAAAACTAATGTGGAAAAGTGAAGGGTCAAGAGCCCAAATAAAGCAACCGCTAATCTCAATCATGGTGACTTTAAACAAACGGAAACGGTGGTGCGTTGAACATCCTGTTCTGATGACGCAAGAGTTGCAACTAAGGCAGCTGAGAAGGCCATTCTTTGTGTTCTTTTTGAAGAATTTTCGGAGCCTGATAAATTCGGTATAAATACGTGTTAATACTGCAAAATATGCTCAATATTACAGTCACTGCCCTTGCCGTCCAGAATAAAAGAGAACATCCCAATCAAGAGAAGGGATTTGTGGAAACTGTGGTTCCTAATTATTGTGATCCAACATTTGCCTCGCATTTTTAGGATGAAAAGACAAAACATTTCAGATGAAGGATAATCCACTTCTTAACTCCGAGGCTGTTTTATGATCTATATGACCTTATTATTTTTGTTGTGAGTATTAGGCTTATTATTATTGATGATCACTATTGTTGTGCTATGATATTGTAATATTTACCATTATATAATCAGAGGAGAATAGAAAAGTTTATTAAAGTGTCACATTAAAATACAATAGCAAAATATATATATATATATGTATAGTACTTTTGTTACATTCATACCCAAACATGTCGTTCAACCTGGAAACTGTAGCAAAACGTTATGCAAAGAAACAAGCACATAATAAAACATGAAACTTGAACATGAACAAAACCAAAACAAGACATAATCGTTTTAGCCACATCCTGAATGCCATCAAGCTTTAAAACAGAAGATACTGACATTATTATCCCACCTTTTTTTCTATGATGCGCAGCAGAAATTGAGAAATCTTTACAGTTACAGTTTTTCAATACAATTCATTGTGGTAAGTCAAATGCACAAAATGACACTATAAAAGCACCATAAAAGTCAATACGTATTTTTAAAAATAAAATAAAAATTCTTTGCTTTCCATGTGAAAAAATATTTGGAATGAAAAGTTGAATAAATAAACAATGACAGGTATTTCATTTTTTTCATTTAATTTTTTTTTCATGTCTGTTTTTCTTTCATATTTTATTTAGAAGAACAGAGGAATGATTCTCCCACTACAATGCCTCAAACACAGGCACTGTATGTGCACATATATCTTTTGAAACATTTCAGATTAAAATGGAAAATATTATATCTACTTTATTATATTAAATTCATTACTGGATTTGTTCACTCTTTCTCCTTCTTTTTCATAATGGAGGCATGTGCAGTAAAATAATTAACATGGCGTAGTCCAGAGCTGAGCACAAGTGCTCATAGTCTCTCCAGGTCCTTAATAAGGCTGGCCGATGAGTCATCAGCAGGGCCTGAAGGAGGGAGAGATGGGGAGAGGGATGCTGTTGCATACATGGCATATGAGTATCAGGTACAGATTTACTGCAGCTGTGTGATTTGCTCGCACACTTCAGCACAGCTTAATTATGACGAGAGACACAATAGAGTGCAGACGTTTGCTCATAAGAGAATGGTGCAAATGAAATGTCTTGTACAATGGCTGGAAGCTTTGCAGCCACATTTCCAGACTTTCAAATCATTTTAATGTTGCTGTCAGAACATGCCAGGGAATCTAAAAATTATGCACAAATGCTGTCCTTACTGAACAGTGATGTATTATAACTCGAACTGGCTTCCTGTTGACAGTATGGGCTACCTCCAAATACATGTTACTTTTATTTTTTCAATCAATAAATAATGATTTGCTGATCCATGTAGTACTAGACTTACTGAAGCAACCACACAAATTTACCTGTACCAAATACCAACTATATTCACTTTGACACTACGTGGTAAGATGAACCCAATACTGCCTTTTCTTAAAACAAGAAGGTAACAGAATTTAGTAGGATAGTTCATTAATTATTTTATAGTTTCTCACAACACAATTTTTCGATAACAATGTTTTCACTCAGTAGATTAGTCATATTTTTGTGTTCTTTGGGAGAAAGACAATCATAGAGGCTTAGATGTTGATTGCGGTTTTCTTTTTTTTCTTTTTTTTTGGTTAACCATTTCCTTTCAAGTCACAATAAAACAGAAGCAGCAACAGATCTTTTCGTCTGTATTCTGACGAACATTTAAGTGAAACGGATTATCGAAAAAAGTAGCGCGGTGTCTTAATTGGTGGGAGGTGTGACAGACTGGAAAAAGATAAAAGTTTTAAGTAATAATAGGTACCCTAAAATATATATTTTTTCTCTCTTTCTTCAGCTTTAAGTATTTAAGAGTCTTTAAAAATGTAGTCTAATATTACATGGATTTAAGTGTGTTCAGTTGCCTATAGGTGCCGCATTACACTAGAGTGATGAGGAATGTATGTGCTGGTCAAAGGGCAAAGCCATTAAAGAGAGCGCCAGAACACTGCAGACTCTAATCTGTATGTATCATCATTTCCTACAGTTACTACATTTCATACTTCCCTGTTTGAGACCGGTAACATTTTGGCGGGCTCGTCCGGGATCAGGATCTTGGTATCAGCTTCGAGACTGACATGGGAGACCTTGTGAGTGCAAGTCTTCTGGGTTCCAGTCAAGATGGCGTCCTCAGCTCCTCTTCGTGTGTTGCTGTGGGATATCCAAAAACAGCTACATCTGCTTAGTGAAGAACAGCTGTATAGCCTCGCTTTGTCACTGGAAGACATAGAGGTTCTGGAAGTTACTGGTACCAATGAACCTGAACTCTTTGAATTCATCATGGACTACATGAAAAGCGATCAGCTGAGAAAGCTAGAAGATGAAGGTATGTCTTGTTTGCTTACCATCAGAGATTAGATTGATGAACTAAAATCCAGCAAGGAAAGTAAATCACATGGACACTGTTTGTATATTCATTGTTTGTGTTTTCCACTAGATCTTAATTGGTTTCCCTTTCTGTCACTCATCATGGGTTCGTCCTCTGTCTCCGTTGACGCCTCCCCACTGGAAGTATAAAAGGCGATATCGCATCCGTGTGTGCACCTTTTTGAAATGTTTGTAGCCCCAAAGTTTGTTTGATTTGTTACTCTCTATGCTGTTTATTTGCCTTATTCTTTGTTCTACCCCTTGCATTTAGTTTTGTTATTTGATTTGAGCGTGGAGTGTGTCTGTGCTCTTTGCTCACCTGTTTGGTAAGTTTGAGATGAGAGCAGGATAACAATGTTACGTGTCATACATCACGCTTCACATAGTTCATTTTGATAGTTCATTAGATCAGGAGTGTTGCCACCCGCTGTAAGTTTTGATTGTTTAGTTAGAGTAGTTAAGTTAGGGTGTGCCAGTAGCAGGCTAAAGATGTTGCTTTGATTTTTATTTTGAATATTCTAGGTTAGATTTAAATCCTTTAGTTAGAAGAATTTTGTTTTGTTTTATTTTATTTGGCAACACTCGTGCTCTCTTCATTATTTTATTTGGTGAGTTTGTATTATCTCAAAGTTTTCTTGTTTTTCTTTTTGTTTATTGTTAATTGTAAATATATGATTTTGGACACATTTAAAGTCTATTTCTTGTTATATTGGTTGGAAGGTTAAAATGAATAAATGTCTTTTCTCTGTTTGAACTTATGGTGTTCTCCTCTTCACTACCTGCCCACTGTTTGATTTGCACTATTAGGTTAGATCCAAATTTGGTTATAGATTTTTGTGAATGTTACATTCCCTTAATGTCCCAAGACAAATCAAAAAAGTTTAGGGTCATAACAGTGGGTCATCAATGACAGAACAGGTATCTGGGTTGGTGAGACTGACAGATGTTGCTGCTTTATTGCCTCGCAGAGAATTCAAAATGCATGGTGGTGTAATTTCAGATTCTGATTCAGACCTGAGTTACAGTAGTGTATGCAAACAAATTTGAAGTTAGAAATAATCTGAAATCATATGCACAGTGTTAACAATGATCAAACCAGGTAACTTTAAAGACATGTTGACCAACAAAGATGATCTCACTGTTGCAAAATTGAAACGGTTCTTGAAGTCACATATGAGAGAACGAAGTAGCACTGAATTGTTTCAGGAGCTTAGCAATGCTAAGCAGCAAGATAAAGAAACTCCACAGCAGTTTGTCTATAGACTAATGGTGTTGAAACAAAAAGTTCTCTCTGCATCACAACTTGATGGATTACAGTTTAACTATGACAAAAAACTGGTGCAAGGAGTGTTTCTTTATATATGTATCAGGGGCTAAACGAGAAAAAATGAGAATACATCTCTGACGTAACAGTGACTGATGACTTTATCTTAGAGCAGGTCTCTAAATCAGCTAATGATGAAACAAAGTTTGAGCAAATTGCACTGCTTTAATGGAATTGACAGCTCAGGTTTCTGCTCTCACTAAAACCTTGAAAAGATGATGAGACCTACTGCCACAGTTAAAAGCCAAACTGCTGTGCCATTAACCTCTTAATGCATGTTAAAGTTCCAGACAAACCTGAAAGCAAGCGCAGATGTGACGACTGCATCCAGCAAGGAAATCAGGATCCAGTAAATTCAAGTTGGACAAAATGTCAGTCATCAAAACAATGAGCAGCACAACTGATTGGCAGAAAATATGCTGTCATGTTGGTTAAATAGGGTTCTTACTGAAATGCTGTTGAACACAAGGGCTCAAGTAAGCATTGTAGGAAAGTCATGGGTAGAAAGGTTCCTTCCGTATGTGTCCATCAAGCCTATAGAAGACTTACTTTCTGACAACCAGCTTCACATAACTGCTGCCAATGGCTCTGTTATTCCATTTGTTAGATGAATTGAAGTACTCCTTGAACTCAAAAGTAATGGACATCGAACCTTTGCCATTCATGTGCCAATGCTGGCAAGAGACTGTTGTAATGACAACCCACTTCTTAGTTTTAATGTCATTGAAGAATTGATCAGAGGAAGCAGTGACCAGCCAAACAGCACTGAAAATTTGACTATTCTGCTGAGAGAAGCTATGAATGTAAGACAGAGTATAGCTAAAAATATTGTCAATGTTGTTGTTCAGTTAACAGATTCAGAGGAAATGTTGGACAGTTGTGTGGTAAAAGTAGGGAACAAAGGACTGATTAAAAGAGGTGAACTTTGCTAAGTCAAGTGCAAAATTAGAGATTGGCCTGAAGGAGTAGTCATGCCATTTGAACCACTCCCAGAATGTCCAGCCCAAGATGGCCTTGAACAGTTTCCTACTGTGGCAGATGTGCCAAATGGTGCCTCTAAAGTTGTGAAGATTCCTGTCCTGAATTCCACTCAACATGACATTTACCTCCCCGCAAGGACAGTGTTGGGTACCATCACTCCGGTATCTGAAGTCCTACCCCTCACTCCATGTGGTGGTGCTGGAGAAGAGAACAACCACAAGGAAAGTGTGGTTCATGTAAATCAGTTGATCCAAGTGGATAACGGAAGTCAGTTACCTGTCGACAAAACAGTTAAATGGCACCCAGCTGTAGATTTAGAACACCTTTCAAAACAACAGCAGGAGATAGTTCTTCAAATGCTATATGACGAATCTGATGTCTTTGGTCATGATGATGGAGATATAGGATGTGTTGTGAATTCTCTCCTTTTAAGTTTAAAGTTCGCTATGTGTGTGACGTTTTAAGTTATGACTTTTTCTGCATGTACAAGCTTAGTGTAACTGCCTATTCACTATCACTCCAGTGGAACAGTCAGATCGCGTGCTCTCGCTAAAGTGCAGCGTTTATGTGCAAGAGAAAGTTAATGACAAGTAAGTTTTAATTCAATGTATATTGTTGTTAATGCAGATTGTTACACTGTATTACAGTATTATAAGCTTTCACAGTGTTCATTATGTCCTTTATGCTTCGCAATCTTTCTGAGTGTAATTTGATCCTGTTTAACAAGCGGATTTGTCCCACTAGCATCGTGGCTGGTACTGTTAATGTTTACTAAACTTATTCCCTCAAAGTGTAACATTTCTCAGTGTGATAATATCATTCTGTGGTCGTCATTATTACTGCCTGTATTAATAATACAGTCTCATTTCCCTATATAATTTATATTTTGTGGGTTTTGTAATCTTCATTACACTATGCAGTTTATTATTGCTGACTCATGCTGATATATTTCTTGGTCAAATTTATATATCAGTTCATTATGTAAAGTTGTTTATCATTGAGTTTGTAATTTGTTAAGCTGTTGATTATATTTAGACAATGAGTATTTATTTCTGTTATTTTGTTTATTTCAGAAAACTATCTCAAGTACACTTCTATGTGTATATGGTCACTCTTGTGCAATAAACAACTAAACTGTATCTGATGACTCAGACTCCCTGACCAGAGTTCTGCAGCAGTCAATAACATATTCACCAGCTTTCAGTGGGGCAATCCCCAACAGGATGCATTCCAAATCTGAAATTGAAGATAAATCTGAAAGATGACACTCCAGTTCAGAAATGCTACAATTAAATTCCAAAACCCCTATACAAGAAAGTTAAAGAGTATGTTCAAAACCTCCTTGACCATGGCTGGATAAAGAAATCTTCCTCTGTGTACTCATAACCGGTTGTCTGCGTCCGGAAGAAGAACAGTAGCTAATGGCTATGTGTTGACTTTCAAGAGTTGAATTGGAAGACCATTCCAGATAGATACCCACTACAGAGAATACAAGATTTATGGGACAGTTTAGAAGGCTTTACATGGTTCTCCATTCTTGACCAAGGTAGTGCATATCAGGATTTTGGACAAGGAGTCAAGGCACATGACAGCATTTAGCACCCCAAGTGGACTCTATGAGTGGAAGCGTATCCCTTTTGGATTAACTAACGCTTCAGCAGCCTTCCAGAGGTGTATGGAGAGTGCTCTAGAGGGCATCAAAGACAAATGTTGTTCTCCATACCTGGATGATGTGCTTTGCTACTCAAAAACCTTTCACGAGCATGTCGAAGACCTTAGGCAAGTGCTCTGCCAAATGTGTGAATATGCATCAAACTCTGACCAAAGAAATGTGAACATTTCAAAAGACAGATCAGATACCTTGGTCAGATGGTGTCAGGCGAAGGCACTGATATTGACCCGAAGGATCTTGAGGCTGTATTGCAATTGAGAAAGAAAGCTCCAAAAACAGTGCGGGAAGTTAGAACTCTATTAGGGTTTCTAAGTTACTACAGATCCTTCATACAGGATTTCTCAAGGTTAGCGAAGCCGCTGTATGAGCTCTTGCAGAACCCAAAGGAAGAGACTGCTCTGAAAGTAGCAAAGACCAGCCAAGGTAAACAGAAGGTGAGGAAGAGGACCAAAGCACAAATGCCATCGAGAACCCCTATTCAATGGACATCTGAACATTGGGCCATTGTGTCAAAATTCATAGAGATGCTGACTAATCCACTGATCCTAGCATACCCTGATTTTGACTTACCTTTCGTGTTGCAACTGTATCAAACAGAAGCATCCGAATGTTTCTGAGAGAGCACCCATGGGTTCAATTACCACCAGTTCACCCTTTGATTTGGTCTTCATTGATTATCTGCACTTGGAGCCAAGCAAAGGAGGGTACGAATACATACTCATCCTTGTGGATCATTTCACGTGCTTTGCACAAGCATACCCAACAAAGAATAAATCTGCGAAAATGGCAACAGAGAAGATCTTTTAGGATTTCATTTAGCTTACAAGACTGCATACGAAAATAGCCAAAAGTCATCTGCAAAAGGAAAGAAGTACTATGACAGGAAGGTGAAAGGAGTACCTCTCCAGCAAGGTGATCAGGTTTTAGTATGGAATCTTTCTCAGAGAGGAGGTCGAGGGAAGCATCGTCCATAATGGGAGAAATCAGTGCACAAAGTAGTGGAGAAGATCAAAGAGGGGCCTGTGTACAAGATCCAACCTAAAACTGGTAAAAAGACAATTCGAGTATTACACAGAAACCTTTTACTACCAGTGAATGATTTACCTGTTGAAGACCACATTTCAAAAGTACCTGTAAAGAAAAGACAAATGAATTAGAGGAAAGACACAGAGCCGAGTGTGGATCAGGAGGAGGAAAGCTCGGATGAGGAACAAAGGTGCTATCTTTACTTACCAGTGACTGCAGGGAATCATGACTATGTCGAACTACCACAAAAGTCCCAGACTGAAAGGAGATCTCCGTTAAGACCTATTGCAATAGAGTTTTACACTTCTGTAACACCAATACCTATATGGACTTGTTAGATGACTGACTGAGAGAACATAGACTGACCTAGTATTGATGTCAGGAGTCATAAAAAAAGAAGGAGAGTGACAGGTAATAATAGGCACACCAAATTTTCTCTCTCTTTCTTCAGCCTTAAGTATTTAAGTGTCTCTAAAAATGTATTCTAATATTACATGGATTTAAGTGTGTGTAAGATGCCTGTAGGTGGTGCATTACACTAGAGTGATGAGGAATTTACATGCTGGTCAAAGGGCAAAGCCATTAAAGAAAGCGGCAGAATGCTGCAGACTCTAATCTGTTTATCTCATCATTTCCTACAGTTACTACATCTCATACTTTCCTGTTTGAGACTGGTAACAGAGGCAGATCTGAATGAGCTTGCAGTTGATTGTAAGAAAGGGCAAGGTTTAAATAGATGAAATGATTGGAGACTAACTATTCAATTCCAATATACACAGTTTTTTTAGCTAGTCCAGCCCCAAGCTCAAGCTATTAGGTAAGATGGAGGGTCAAATGTCAATAGTGTTTACACTCTTTGGGCAAGTCAACCTACTGATGGATTACTTATAGTTGTCTCTGCATATTAAACTGCATATTAAACTATTCAAATTAATAATGAAGTGGCTGGGAATCAGAACACAGCTAAAATAAATACCTCTTTTTTTTCACAAGTCACACAATGCCTGCATGATTAGATTTGGCATAAAGTATAAACAGCCTTTCCAATTCTATAAATACATCTTGTATAGTCAAACAATTACTAACAACACTACTGCAACTCTGACATATGAAATGCAAAATGAATTTCCCTCACAAGAAATTTGCCCTCCAACCTTACTCTCATTAAGAGCAGTAATATCGGCTCACTTCCTGCAGAATCTTGTGTAACTTAAGCCTTTCTGCTCACTGATCTTAGCATGAAGTCATGAGCCAAGGTCAACGATCACAAGCAGAGCAGCTCATTTGCTCATTCCCTTCCCCGTTGCCCTCACTCGGCACTCCTATGCTGTTGGTGTTTGTCTAATGAATGAATGAGGTGGAGTGCAAAGTGAAGTGTTAAAACATCCAAGGCAACTGTCAGATCAAAGTGCCAATTAGGCCTGTCACATATCCTGAGAGCATAAATTAGCACTTCTCTATACAGATCAGACTCAGCGTCACCAACAACTCCATGTGTATGCTGCACTGCCTGTCGACCATACAGCACACATGCTGATTCAAACCTATTACTGAATGACAGAATCCAAAGGTTAATTATAAACGCACTGCTCATTTTGAACAGATGTGGTTTGAGTATCTCTGACATTCAGTGACAACATTCAGAGCCACCGCTCCTCTAAAGCTTTCCAGAGTGACCAAAGAGGGAAGCTTTTTCTCTGTCCAGTCAGCAGGTGTCAGTCAAACTAGAGTGTTAAAAGGAAGAAGAGAAGAGATGAGGGGAAAGAAACATGTGCAGCCTCTTGTCTCTGAAGCCCGTCATCTCATCCAAGAAAAAGCTCAGAGGGGCATGAACCTAAGGTGATGACGCACGGAAGTTGTACTTGTAATCCTGCCCATGCAGAAAAATTGGGTTGAAAAAACAACAACAAAGGAAGAGTCATGCCGCTCCTTTCTGCAAGCACAACTTTCTGCCACTCTCTTTCTCTCTGCTGCCTTTTAAAACAGACACTGGATAAAGCATTCAGCCTGGAGAGTGGCTTGAAAGAGCAAGGCATTAGACAGCATTTTTACTCTGGCTGAGCTTGTGGTATTATCAGTCCCTCTGACAGTACAGGGGCCCGAGACATCAAATAAGAAGGATAGTCTTTTGGAAGGCACAAACATCAGCAATGCAGGAGAAATAGTAAGCTCCTTAATATATGAAGCCATCTGATTAGAAGCATGTACAATTGAGTAATCATATAGTACTACACACTGGCTGCTCAATAGTATTCAAAATATTTTCTTTTCTGGTGGGTTCGATATAGAATCTATAAAATACTCAGTTTATTTAGCTGTTGTAGTCTTTGTTGTAGTTTATTATGAGTTAGTTTTACAGTGATATATAACTTCATATCAGATATAAATAATTAAAAAGTAATTATTAAATAATATAATTATTTTTGATTGTGCTCAGAAAATAAATGCTACAAGGCAAAATTTCTCTCTAGATGCAGACATTTCAAAGTGTTTTAATGTTTGATTTTAATGCATTACTATGTGCAAAGTAAATTGCATGGGAATGCAATTCAAATATGTTACAATGATAATAATAAAAATCCTCATAAAGATTTAATAATATGATCAATACTTGGGTGTTGAGGGTGCCAATAAACAACACACTCTTATTCTCCCTTTGATCCAGCAAAAGAATTTTCCATGTGCTACAAAAATTATTTTTCTTATAATATGGCTCTTAAAGTGTTGTTCATCATAGCACATGCTGAAGTGTTTTTATTTTATTTTTTTACTTTTTTTTTTTTTAATATCTCATCCCCTTGTCATTCAATTTCCCAACATCCTATTATTTTATCTGCAACTATGTGACAATGTATCAAATATTTGCAGGCCAGTGTGTGGGTGGCAAATATTTTCATATTTCTGTTCATCTGTTCAACAGACAAATAGTCAAATAGTTGCTGTTGGATCTCAGTAACTATAGATTGTCATTGCAATGTGAGGAGCCTCAAGTACTTACTTCTTATACAAAATAAATGGACCATCCTCTTTGTTTGGCAAAGAAACTTTTAGCAATGACTACACAGGGCAAACCAAACTTGTGAAGCATTTAAACACTCTCGCTGTGTCATACACACATCTTGCTCACAAAGATAGATGGCAAAAACTGTTACATTTCTGGCTTATCATCTTACTTTTTGGTATGAAAACCATTACCAACCAGATGATCAATTAGCTATTCGCTTTCTATAGCAAGCCCTTCCTCAGCTCCATAGTCCTCTCCTTATCCGATGTCCTCCTGAGAAGAGTCACCTAGCCTCCTTGCAGCTCTTGGCACTCTACTGCATTTGATTTGCTGAGCAGCAGGGCTTTGAGGCCTAACATAAAAAAGCTAAACAAAATCTGTCACTGATGCTTTATTTACTTCCTGCACAGTTTGTCTCGGGTTGTTTGTTGTGATGTGAAGAAATGAGTCAGGATGAGTCCATACTGTGCATTTTCTGATGCTTTGCCATCTGCACATACATCTACACGTGAGTGGCACAAAGACTTAGATTTGAAGCAAGAATAAATAACAATTTAGCTCAATTCTTTTCTCAAAATGTCAAAACCATTTTCTATGGTTGGGTTAGAATGAATAAGGATGGCACATTTTTGGTTTATTATTTTATAAAAACCTACAGTATTCATTTTCTTCATTATCTTTAAGAATTTCTTTATTATCTGTTTTAATCAATGAGATTAATGAGATGTTTACACTCACATGAAACATACCTAAAAACTACATTCATCATCATTCATTAGCCATTTCAGTCATTTCCGACTCTTGGTGATTCTATGGGCCATGTCTTGCCATAAGCAAGAGACTGTCCATGAATTTTCTTGGTGATGATTTTTCCAGGATAGGATGCCAGGTCTCTACCCATTATAATGGCTTGGGACTCACACATGCGCATTAATGGACAATTTAGCGTATCTAAATCACCTATATCGCATGTTTTTTTTTGGATTGTGGGGGAAACCGGAGCACTCGAAGAAAAACCCACGCAGTGAGAGCACAGGGAGAACATGCAAACATCATGCAGAAAGGCATTCTGGCTCAGCCTGAACTCAAACTAGGGACCTTCTTACTGTGAGGTGACAGTGCTACCCACTATGCCACTCAAGAACTACATTACTGAGCTAAAAAAATAAAATTTCTAATAAGCTGTTATGTACTTTCCAAGACTAAGATGGTTACAAAAACTGACTTTAGCAAAATCAAGGTCAGAAAACATTTATAACACATCAACTATAAACATCTAATAGTTCAGTTCACCATCTAAACTGATCTACAAAAGCAGGATTCTCATCAGGGCAAACCACATGAGGTGCCGCAGTAGGAGAGACTTGGAGGTGTGTTGAACAGAGAGTGGACATACTGTAAGAAACCGAATACGAAGAAAAATTGGAATAGTAAAGATGAGCAAGAAATGTGTGGAAAAATGACGGTGAAAGTGTGCCGTAAAATGGAAATGAAATAGTAATGGAGGTTACACTATTGTGTGTGACATTTATTAAAAAGTGTTCCTGTCTTTTGTTAGATCACAAATGTACATTATAAAGGGGGTGTATATGATTCATCCTCCCATGACTGTGCAGCTGTTACTCCATTAATGATGTTTGGAAATTGAACCAGAAATAGCAAGTATTACATATACAGTAAGTTTTCAACGGTAACATTGAATGGATTTTTATGGATTACACAGCTCCTCATTTTACTTTCCTCAGGAAATTATTTCAGCACATTTAGAAACTGACTTTTGACTTATATTAGTCTTGCTGTCAGCACCCAGGCCACAGTTAATTAATAATTCACACAGTAATTAAGATTCAGATTAGAATTAGTCTCAAATAAGGGAACAAAATCAGGGCACAGAACTCATAGAGAGAATTCAGTTGAGCGCTGGAGCTTTGTAAAGGATCTCAGTATAGTTTATTTAAATTTAGACTCTTAAAGGTGAAATGATCTAGCCATGTAACCATCTTTAAAATCAACCGACAATTTGATAATCAGAGAAAAATAAAGTTCAAGAAACATTTTGTTGCCACAAATAGTTTGAACCCAAGAATGAAAATTCTGTCATCATATACTCAACTCATGTCAAACCTGTATGACTTTCTTTCTTCTGAAGATACTTTGAAAAACAACATTGGACCTCACTAACTTTCAATGTATGGACAAAAACAAATCTGAATTTATATTTATATAACATTTATATAACCATCCCTATCACTTTTTATGACTTTCAATAGCCCTGCAGTCCAATGAAAGCTCCATTCACTGTAATCCTCTGTAACTGTTGATTATCACGTTAAATGTGTGAGTGAATGAATGGATAACGTATATGCCTGATAACATTTAGTCTTGTGACACTAAACATCTCATGAGTCCTGACAGCTTAATGCATTCAGCTTTCAACTCATCACAGCCTTTGCTAACAGCATGTCTGGTAACACTTAAAAGCATTAATTCATTTTGGCACGCTCACACTCCTTGATGGCATTTTTCACAACAGTTTGCATGAGATGCCTAGCTTAAACAGCGGTGCTTCCATACTGAGATGATTCAGTAGTTAATAGTGTGTTTTAGAAAATTACCCAGCAGTGTATGTCTGGGATCTACAGAGGATAAGTGGGGCACATCAGGTGGAGGTTATCACAGCGGGCTCAAACAGTCTCAGCCACGCACTGTAATCAGTCTGCTGATGGGTCATAAAGGGCACTGGGCCCACCGTTCTGCCTCTGTCCTCTTGTAACTGTGGAAATCGCTATTGGATTACTTCTGACACAGATGTGCCTGTGTTCGCTAAGAGGATTGTAAGATTGTTGATAAAATATATCGAGGTTTCCCCGTGTGATTCTATTCATTCCCTTTGTTGCTTTACAGCTGTCGTTTCTGTAGGAACACCTTTTATTTTGCTCTTGACCATAGGTGGCATGTTGTTGCAGGTGTTTTTAATTGTTATAATTCATGATATTATTTAATAATTCCATAAATGTGATGTATATTTTATTATTCATTATAACTTATAGGTCTTGAGTGGAATCAATTAATCTAAATTCATTTGAATTACTGCTATTATGACATCTCTCAGTTTAAAATAACAGGCCTTATGGGTAATTCAGATGTAACTCTTTGACTGGGATTCTTTAATTTGATTTGTCAGTTTTTTAGTTACTAACTTATTCACATCACAAAAGCTAAACTGTCAAGAAAAAGGACAAACAAAAGTCAAAAATCCAAAAAGGCAAATCAAGTCAAACTTTATTTATAGAGCACAATTGACCCTTTGCAAAGACCCGCCCCCCTTAGTTACTGTTGCTTTGTCAACATGGCGTCATGGCGCTGTCACGCCACACGGAGTGAAAAATACATCGCGGAGCTAAGAGGACACTGACAACACGTCGACAGACAAGACAGAGCAGGTTACTTATGATATTAAACAAAGTCCCAGCTTTCAAATTGTGTAGTTTTTTAAGAAGTGTGAACGATAAAAAACGTTTTGTGGCTCTTTAATGTGTCGTGACAGATTGCTGTAGCGCCTCAGCTCAAGCGGCTCGTAAACCGATCATCTTTTCCTACTAGTTAATTTGTAGCATCAAATAAACATGAATGAACATGAGAAGGAATGTTGTTTCAAACACGGAAAGACGTCAGTACACATCATTTTTCAAGTTTAAGTCCACCAAGGTTAATCTTCTAACTCCTGACTGCTTTGTCGGACAAAATGGCGGATTCAGCGAAGGGTTAATTGTACAAATTGTACACAGCCATAGTTGATCCAAAGTGCTTTACAGTGAGAAATAGGAGAATTCAAAAGAAATAGGATAAAAAATATTTAAAGTAAAAAATGAAGTTTAAAAAAAAAAAAGACTGTTCCATAGATTAGGGGCAACTACAGAGAAAGTTTGATCACCTTCTGATTTACAGCGAGAAGAGAGACAGATAAAAAGAAATTGATTACATGATCTTAATGACCTAGAGGCTGTGCATGGATGAATGAGATCACAAATATAGTCCAGGGCCATTTTGTGCAGTGCATTGTACACAAAAAAGTCAACCTAAAATTTTATCTTAAGCCAATGCAATGAGGCAAGGACAGGAGAAATATGATCATTTTTCTTAGTTTCTGTTAAGAGTCTGGCTGCTGAAATTTGATCAGACCACAACCTCAGAAAGTAGTTACTATGTCTGATTTCGAAGCAATTGAAGGTAAAATTTTGGAAGAAACTGTACAGCACCTTAAAACATCAATTTGTTCCCATGACACACTTGCCACATCTTTTTTCAAAAGTGTGTTTAGCTGTTTAGAAGCAGATCTCCCAGAAGTGGTAAATGCCTCACTTCTTTCTGGGACTTTTCCAAACTCCTTGAAAACTACAGTGGTTAAGCCCCTCCTGATAAGAGCAATCTGGATAACACCATATTGAGCAACTATACAGACCAATCTCAAATCTTTCTTTCATAGGCAAGATCATTGAAAAAGTTAAAAAAGAACAAATTATTAATCTTGAATGAATACTTTCAACCTGGTTTTCAACTGCATCATAGTATAGAGACAGCGCTCATTAAGATAATAAAAGATATCCGCTTAAATACTGATAAAGTGCTGGTACATTTGCTGCATTTGACACTGTCGATCACATCATACTTCTTGACAGGCTGGAAAACTGGGTCGGGATTTCTGGGATGGTCCGTAAATGGTTCAGGTCATACTTAGAAGGGAGAGGTTATTATGTGAGTATAAATGATCATAAGTCTGAGTGGACATCCATGACATGCGGACTCCCAAGGCTCAATTCTTGCATTGCTCTTGTTCAATCTGTATATGCTGCCACTGAGCCAAATAATGAGAAAGAACCAAATTGCCTATCACAGCTATGCAGTTGATACACAGATCTACTTAGTCATATTGCCTAACGACTACAGCCCCATTGACTCCCTGTGCCAATGCATTGAAGAAATTAACAATTGGAGTGTGCCTGTAATGACTGCTCCAGTATTTATTAATCAGAGGATAATCAACAATTGTAATCCAAAAGCCAGGCAAAGGTCAAAACAAAGATAAAGTCCAGGGCACAGGCACAAATAGGAAAACCCAAGGATAATACAATGAAACCAAAGAAACCAAGACATGGGAGAAAACAAGGTACAAAGGCTCAGAAATGCAGCAAATACAGACATGCAAGACATAGCCAGGAGTGAATGAAAGAATCAGGTTTATATAGTCCAGACAGTGGGTTATGGGAAATGGAGTCCATGAAAGTGAGGCAATAGGCTGGGGTGGAGTGCCCTCTGGAGGCTATCAAGACATAGCCCCCCTCCTAAGGTGCGGCTTCCAGACGCTCCTAATATAGTCAAAGAAGTCCAGGAGGGGAGTCGGAGTGGATGAGGAACAGGGGGCGGGATGGAGGGCCAGATCCATGAAGTGGAAGAGGGCATGAAAACTGAGGCAAAGCAGGCGACCAGGGCAGAGCAGGTTGAGCAGGCGGCCAGTGCAGATCAGGCTGGGCAGGCGGCCACAGCGGAGTAGGCGACCACCTTAGCAGCGCAGACGAGCTTGAAGACCTCCACGGCATAGCAGACGACTACCACAGCAGCTCAGATGAGCTTGAAGACCTCCACGGCGGAGCAGATGACCACCACAGCAGCTCAGATGAGCTTGAAGACCTCCACGGCAAAGCAGACGACCACTACAGCAGCTCAGATGAGCCTGAAGACCTCAGCGGCAGAGCAGACCACCACCACAGCAGCTCAGATGAGCTTGAAGACCTCCACTGCGGAGCAGACGACCACCACAGCAGCTCAGATGAGCTTGAAGACCTCCACGGCGAAGCAGACGACCACCACAGCAGTGTAGACAGGCTTGAAGACCTCCATGGCAGAGCAGATAACCACCACAGCAGTTCAGATGGGCTTGAAGCAGACAGGGCTGAAGTCCACCAAGTCGTTGCAGAGGACCACCAAGGTGGAGCAGGTGGTTAACACTGGCCTCAGGGACCATGAGAAAACAAACAGGGGGCTCCGAAGCGCCCTTCACGGCCATGACTGGGACAACAGTGTTTCCCAGGTTGGTCTCTGTGGTCATCTCAGGGTGGACGGGGAGTTCATGTACGACCTCTCTGGTCATGTTGAGATAAACAGGCCGTTATGTACGACCTCTGTGGTCACATCGATACAGGCAGGAAGTTCAGGTTCGACCTCTGTGGTCGCATCAATACAGGCAGGAAGTTCAGGTTCGACCTCTGTGGTCATATCAGGGCAGACAGGTAACTCAGGGACAACCTCTGTGTGCGTATCAGGGCAGAGAGGGAACTCATAGGTCACAAGGCTGGATTCTGAGACTGGGGCAAACGCTGGAGTGGATTCATGGACTGAGGTGGACTCTGGAGTGGACTCTTCAATTTAAGTGCATGGCCCAAACACATCAGATGGCCATTGCCATCATAGGGAGTACGGTTGTCAGTGGGACCACCTCTGCGACTCCCAACCTCACCGACATCAGCGGTGTGTCCTGCAGACTTGAAGCCAGTCTCAAACGCCTAGGAAAAGCCTTACTGTCTTCATATGCAGCGCTCATGACGACCGGGAACACAGATGTGGTGTCCATAACAGCTGAAGACTCTGACGAGGCACCCGTGAAGGCTGGAGACATTGATGTGGCATCCGTGACGGCTGGAGGTTCTGCTGTGGCGGCCATGATGGCTGGAGGTTCAAGTGTAAAGGCCATCTTGTCCAAAGACACAGGCATAGCGGCCATCTTGTCCGAAGAAGCTTTTACATTGTTACAAAAGATTTCTATTTTAAATAAACGTTGTTCTTTTCAACTTTTTATTGATCAAAGAATCTTGAAAAAAATTCTGTCAGGACCACTATAGACTAAAGCTGATTGACAATTAGCAAACAGTTTGGATTGGCAGGATGGTTCTGTTCTGGACAATAGCTTCCTGCTCATGCAGTCTAGTATGGATAAGAGCAGGGAGAGCAGCGATAACCCCCAACAAATTGACAGCGAAATATCTGAATGTCATTTTTTCCCCATACTGGTACTGGAAAAAGTAAGACTCTGATACTGGAAAAGTAAGACAGACAAGAATAGAACATTTTAGAAAGGAGCAGCATGTCCCTTACAATCTTAAAAATAAAGGTTCCCTTTCGAGGGAACTTGCGTTGCGTCCCAGCTGACACTTTGTACAACTAGTCCAATCTTGACGTGTGCTGGCGTCAGGCGGAGAAAAGGGAAGGGAACCCGGCAACACAACAGCATCAGCTTTCTGTCTTCAGCAAGCACTCTTTGTCTGTCTTATTTGGTGTTGTCTGTCCCGTATTCAGCAGTATATTATGTATATATATATATATAGTGAAAATGGTGAACCAGCAGTTTAGATTGTGTGTGCATCCATGCCCTCGTTACATCACGGGTGGGGACACACAGGATCTGTGTGTGTGCTGCTTGGGTGCGGAGCATGCACGGTCAGCTCTCGAGGGGGCTGGCTGCATACACTCTGAGGCACTCTCTCTCAGAACGCTTCGCTCTCGCCTGGCCATGTTTGAAGAGAGCGGCCAGGCTCATGTTCCCCACTGATCGGGTCCTTCTTCTGCCGAGGCAGAGTGGCGGCTTCATTCGTGGGGTTTGCAAATGGAGCGGCTTCAGCCCTTTCTCAGCCCTCACCCGCTGGTTCCTCTGCTCAAGCTCGGGATACGGAAGCCTGCCCTGCGGCTTCCTCTGGCCCGAGTGAAAGTTTGATGTTGGGTTTCTCTAGCTCTGAGGAGTTAGACATTCTCAGCATTGATGTGGGTGATTCTGGTGATTCGCCACCCATATCCCCACAGTAAGAGGAGCTTATGGAGGTTGTGTCCCTGGTTGTGTCTAAATTACATATTGAATGGTCAGCCGAGAAGTTGGAAGCACTTAGGGGAAGCAAGTTGGATAAGCACTTCCTGCAGTCACAGCCACAACCTCAACATCTGGGTTTACCATTCTTCCCAGATCTCCACACTGAGGTGGCGAGATTATGGAAAAAGCCATTCTCCTCCTACCTATCTAGTCCCACTGGCCATCATTATTCTTCAATCGTGGGGCTCAAGGAGAATGGCTATGGGCTATTGAACTCTGGGCTATGGGAGTATGCACAGAGTTCAAGAAACATTAGCTGCTTATCTCTCCCCTGATGATGTGTCTTGCCTTAAAGCCCCGACGTTGCCCACCAAGCCTTGTCGCATGACTTCTTCGCTGGTGGGCAAGGTGTACATGGCATTACACACCATGGGCATTGTACATTCCAGGCTGACCTGTTCAGGGACCTGGATGAGGTGGAAGAGGTGGGGCCCGACACTTTTAAAGAGCTGCGTCCAGTTCCATGGCAGCTTTGGTGGCTACAGAGAGACACCTCTGGTTTAACCTCTCGGGTATCAAGGAGAAGGATAAAACTTTCCTTCTTGATGCTTTGTTGTCACTCCCTGGCCTCTTCGGTGATGCTGTGAGCAGTGTTGTCGAGAGGTTTCAGGAAGCAAAGAAACAGGAGGCAGCATTCCAGAGGCTCATACCCCACCGCCAGCGGCAGCCCTTGTATGTCAAGCTCTTCATACAGGCAGCAGCAAAAAGAGAGTGTTGCATCTCGAGTCCCCCCTCAACGAGCAGCACTCGTTGGGACAAAGCAGCACTCTCAGCTGAAGTGTAAACAGGAGAAGACGGATCTGAAGAATGTTCTTCTTGCTAAAATGGCTTCAGGTAAGAGGTCATGACTTGATGCGCAGGCCTCTGAGGGCACCCCCTCCCGTGAGTGAGCGGAACCCTCAGGAAATGGATTTGTTGCTGTCGTCCACTGTGCTTCAGGGCACACCAGTTTTCAACAAACTCAAACTTCATTGCCCACCCAGAATCGTTGCAATTTGCAGATTTTCATTAGTAGATTTTCTGGTAGTTCTTCCCCCATAAAGAGGCCTGTAGAAATATCAACTCGGATTCTTCCTGCCGTAAATTCAATTCAGGAGACCGAAGTTAAATTCAAGCATGCCCAAGGTCAGCCCCGAGGGGGTGATTCCCTTAGTAGATTTTCTGGTAGCTTGGAAAGCTACTCCAAATGTATCCCAGCAGGTCCTTTGTACTGTTCAAAAAGGATACAGAATCCAGTTAGGGCATCAGCCACCCAGATTCAATGGGGTTCTAGTCACAGTGGTGGAGTCAGTGCAGGCTTGGGTAATGGAATAGGAAGTAAAATCTCTTCTAGTAAAGGGTTCTACAGCCGGTACTTCATAGTTCCGAAGAAGGATGGGGGTTGTGTCCCATTTTAGATCTTCATCACTTAAACCGGTCTCTAAGGAGATACAGGTTCAAGATGTTGACAATAACTTTCATCATGTCTCAAATCAGGTCAGAGGACTGGATCAATGTGAAAGATGCATACTTCCATATTTCCATCCTTCAACAACACAGGAAGTTCCTAAGGTTCGCTTTTGGGGGCGAAGCATACCAATATCAAGTTCTTCAATTCGGTCTAGCATTATCCCCTTGCACATTCACAAAATGTATAGACTATATAGACAACTGGTGGCTAATATTAGCTTAGCTTCAAAACATGGTGGCCCGGCATCGAGATGTCGTGCTCGACTATATCAAGCGTTTGGGGTTAAGGCTCAACAGCAAGAAGAGTATGCTTTCTCTAGTACAGTGAACTACTTTTCTCAGTTACGATGCAGGCACATCTGTCTCCCACACATATTGAGTCGATTCTTTGACAAGTAACAAGAATCAAGCTAGGCCAGTTCATCAATGTAAAACTGTTTCAGAGACTGTTGGGGTTCTTGGCAGCTGCGTCCAACATAATACCTTTTTACCTGCTGTACCTGAGACCCCTACTGTGGTGGCTCAGGACCAGGGGGTCTTTTTTCTTCAACCTCTTTCGTACTATCAAGGTTACACGCGGATGCCTTCGTTCCTTGATCATGTGGAGGAAATCTTGGTTCCTTTCCAGTTTTAGGGGCATCCTATCATCAGAAGATTTTTTGACAGATGCATCCCCCATGGCCTGGGGGTCATGGAGGGCTGCTTAGCCCATGGCCTCTGGAAGGAACATCATCTCTTATGGCACATAAATTGCCTGGAGATGTTAGCAGTAATGCTAGCCCTAAGGCATTTCCTTCCAGACCATAGAGGCTACTATGTTCTGGTGAGATCAGACAATACATCAGTGGTCTCGTATATTAACCATCAGGGGGGTCTGAGGTCATGCCCTCTATGCATCAGATCCTGTTGTGGTCCCAGGGCAAACTGCTATCTCTCAGGGCACTGTTTATCCCTGGGCACTTAAATTTGGGCGCAGACATACTGTTGAGGCAGGGTCTGAGGTCCGGGGAATGGAGACTCCACCCCGAGGTGGTGGTGGTCATTTGGAGAAGGTTCGGACAGGTCAATGTGGATCTGTTTGTGTCTCGAGAGACAACTCACTGTCCATTATGGTTCTTTCTCACGCATACAGCTCTTCTGGGGCTGGATGCCATGGTACATACAATGCCGAGGCTATGCCAGTATGCTTTTCTCCTGATCACTTTGCTTCTAGAAAGAGTACATTAGGACAGGGGTTCGTCTTCTTATGATAGCCCTGTTCTGGCCTGCCCCTTTTTGGACCTGTCAGCTTTCCTAAACAGTCTCCTTTGGGAGATTCCAGTCGGGAGGGACTTTCTAGCACAGGCCCAGTTGCACAATATTTAACCCAAGGCCAGAGATGTGGAAACTGTGAGTTTGGCCTCTGAAGGGGATCAGTTTCTAAATGCAGGTCTTTCCACCAAGGTGGTCGAGACCATCCTTAATTCTAGACCTCCTTCCACGAGGAAACAATATATTTTAAAGTGGAGAGTATTCACTTTATGGCGCACAGTGTGGACCCAGTTAACTGCCCAGTGTCTTCAGTGCTGGAGTTCTACAAGACCGTTTTTGTTTTAAACATTCACACAGAGACACACAGAACATGCAGGATTCATATTTAACCCTCTGATTAAATATGAATGAGCCTGAGGCTGATTTGGGGTCCTGGTGTAGTTTTGACATGCCCTGACATTTGTGCTTTTTTCAGTTGTTTATAAACATATTAATGACAAAAGTCTAATTACACTGTATTCTACAGAAACTAGGGTACAATAATATGTGAGCAACAAGTATGTACATGTTTGTATTATTGAGAGAATTATGTATATGCGTGGTTTTTGAAAAAAAAAAAAGAAAAGAAAAATAAGTCACTGAAATAAGGCCTCAAAATTTTTCACAAGACTTTTGGGAACTGTATATTTTAGTGTAGAGTTTTTGCTTCAAAATTATGTGGAAATTATCCTGCCTACTTGGACGCATAAAACAATGTATTGATTTTAAATTTCTAAGACACTTTTTGTTTACACAGGCCGTATGCGAAGAGGCGTGAATCTTCATGAATAATGCTGTGATTCACACCTGAGGAGATTAAGACCCTGCCCCTAATGAGCCGCATAATGAGCCATTCAGTCAGGAATGTGACTGAGTCAACTAACAAAGAATGCAATGAAAAAAGAAATATATCATTTGTTTGAAGTTTATTTAAAATATAATTAACTATATAAATGAGTCAAAGACACATTTTGAGTACACAGTTCTACCTGGAAATAAAATACAGCAAGTTCAAAGATATAAGTGAACATCATGTACCTCGCATTTGGTGTTTCTGCACTGGAGAAGAAAAAAAAAACCTTCCTGCTTCCAGTCAGTGATCTCAGTATCATATTCATGCAGTCCAATGTGGGCAAATATCTGGTCATTATGATTCTCAAATCTGTGAGATAAAAGAAAGAAAACCCTCTGTGAGCATGCTGATAACAGGATCATATCAGCTATTGTATTAACGTTAATATAATGTCCACTCTTAACAGAAAACATGATTTTTGTGATCTCATGCATGCATGTACTATCGCACATCATGTGAAGAAAATTTTGTATAGGCCTAAATTTTTAATTACAGTACTGGTCAAAAGATTTGTCAATCATACTATTTATAATGTTTTTGAAAGAAGTCTCATGCTCATCAAGCATTTATTTGATCAAAAATACAGAAAAAACAATACTGTGAAATATCATTACAATTTAAAATAATGGTTTTCTATTTTAATATACTTTAAAAAACAATTTATTTCTGTGCGAACGAAAGCTTCATTGATGTGGCACTATATAGGCTATTTTACAGTAAATGCTTTATAATCTGTCCAAAACAGGCCAAAAGAAATATTGTCTAAACATTCATATTGCTATGACATTTTATGTATCTTATTTGTTATATTATAGAGCCTATAAATGTTAATGTGCAGTTTAATGTTGCGAAGACATTTTATTTCAGTATTTATTACATATTTCAGTCGATTTCACTCATCTCAGTATAGCAATATTTTTTGGGCAAAGCCAATAATCATTCACACAGAGACACAGAACATGCAGGATTCATGTATAAAAAGTGTTTTTGCAGCTTAATATTAACAAACACGAGTCTATATCACGATTAGAATAAATAATTTAGGGATAAAAAAAACTTACCTTTCACAATCCTCTGCTTGATTAAGTTGATCCTCGAAATGTAATTGAATCCAGTCATGCTCTTCCATTCAGATAAATCCTTTTAGAATTATTCCTCAGTGCATCTTAAAACGATGAAAAGTACATGAAACTGACTAAGCTCGATGCATTTTTCCAAGCTGACGCGGGCATTCACTCTGTTGCATTGATCGAATGAAAAGCTCTGTGGGAGTAGCATTATCCGCATTAGCGGATAATGAGCTGACTCGCAAACGACTGACATGTCTCTCTTTTCAAACAGATTACATAAACAGAGAATATTTCTTTTTTATTTGATTTCTTTTTTATTACATGATTTAAAACCTGACATTTCAACGTTTCTTTAGACATATGTCTCATGTTTGTGTGATAAGTATTCACTAAGTTACAGTTCATTTTCTGAGGGAGTATCAGAGAGATGACAGGTCACGCATCATGTTAGTTTTCTTTATTTTGCAAAAAGCACAACATTTAGATTTCACTGTGAGTGTACACAAATAAAAGAAGACATTCTATAGTTTCAATTGATATATTACTTCTATCTCTATGACAAAAAATGACGGAGTATTTTAAGTTGATTTTGCTGCTATGTGAAAAAAATCCAGCAAAACGCACTGGCGTGTTTTCCGACTCCAGAGTGTTAAACAGTCTTTTTGCAGTTTAATATTCACAGACACTAGTCTATATTGCTATTAGAATAAAGAAAAACTTAACATTCACAACCCTCGGCTTGATCAAGTTGATCCTCGAAATGAAATTGAAACCAGTCACGCTCTTCCTCTGAGGTAAATCCTTTTAGAATTATTCCTCACTGCATCTCAAAACGATGAAAATTACATGAATCTGACTAAGCTTGTTGCATTTTTTCGAGTTGATGCGGGCGTCATTGACTGTTTACATGGATCGACTCAGAATTTGCGTTTAAATTCTGCGCGCTCTATGTGGGTGTGGCCGTATTTGCAGATAATGAGGTGACTCACGAATGACTGACATCTCTCTATTTTTAAACAGATTACATAAATAGAGTATATTTGTTTTTTATTTGGTTTACATTATTTAAAGCCTGACATTACAACGTTTCTTTAGACATTTGTCTCATGTTTGTGTGATAAGTATTTTCTAAGTCATAGGCGCCGAAATGGTTGAGCACCCACGGAAAAACGCAACATATTCTCCATTCATTTTAAATAATAATTAAAAAATGATTGCGGCTTTCAGACACAACTTTCTTCTCATTTTTATAGTTCATTTGAGGCCATTTCTATGGTGTTATTTTTATGACAAATGTCGAGAGCGCATTATTGTAACGCAAGAGCGCATCCATGTAAAAAAATCTCTCCGCAGGGAGATTTATTTCATTCTTGCACAAAACTGGACTCGTGCTTTCAAATATACAGTAGTTTCATGGCTCTGCTCTAGCTCAGATTTTACATGTGTGCACTCAAACTTTGTCCAGTGCACTCGTGAATCTCTACTTGCTCTTTCTCTAGAATTATCTTCTCTCCTGGATTTAACATTGCCAGCAGCTTTCAACCACCAAACTTTCACGATTGACTGATGAAATAACGCAGTGTAGGCCTACCTTTAGCACAGAAATTATAGATTCACCTTTGTTCCATGAGATAGCATGGGTGTTGGATGATATGGAGAGTGGGCACCCACCGGCAGAAACATAAATCAGCACCTATGCTCTAAGTTACAGTTCATTTTCTGAAGAGTATCAGAATTTAGTATTTTGAGTCCTATTCACACTGGTAAAAAAAAACGAAGTGGTATCGCCGGCGCGACAACCAACCCCTGAGAGTTAAAATATAATAGGCCTATACAAAATTGATAAGCGTTAACTTCCTCGACGTAGATGTTCTACACAATGACATGACATACTACGCGTTACAGCCTAGGACATAGCGTAGTACATCAGGGCTGGATTCTAGAATCCACTGGATTCTGGAATTCAGTACATATCTTTTGAGTTATTAATTAACATTTATCTTTCTAAATATTACATTATTTGAATTACTTCATCAACATATGTTAAAGCATTTATTTTCCTTTTCAAACACTAGAAAATAATTTTGAATACTGTCTGTACCTCTCACTGAGAGAAAAGTACATCTTATTAGTATGTTTTGATAAACTTTCCTGTTTATAGTTGGAGCCTGGGCCAACTTCAACCTTGAATAAGCTGTGAATCATGTGTATCTGTGTAGGTCCTTTGTACTGGTGGACAACTGGCACTCTTCTGGAGAACAGACAGGCACCATATCATGACCCCCAAAAGGACATCCAGCACCTAAATCCAGAGTCCCCTCGTCAGCATCCCCGACGAATGGAGATATGCTTCTGACTATATGTCCGTGTGTGGATGATTACCAAATTTGTCTATTTTTCTTAGCCAACCAGAATCATTCAACCTGAAGTAATGACGTAGTTAGACTCTGTTAGAGTATAATTGTTGTGGAAATCTGAATGTACGCAGAGCGGCCTACGAACTCCTTGTGAGACTTGAAGATGGCTTCTGCTGATAAAACTGCAAACTATTCTTCAGTAAAATTTTCTTTAATTTATTTTTTTTAAAACTCTGATTCCGGGTCTTTATTCAACATATCTGGTCTTCTGGGTCTTTAACTGTAAAATTCCCCTACAATGGCACTGTGTACTACGTTGCAGAAGTTAACTCTTTTTGGAAGTACATCGAATGTGTATGGCTGTTGTGCCGGAAGTTCGTTATTTTACTTTATAGAGTTTTAAATAAGAATATTTGTCTTACACAAATGCATCGATTCGCTTCAGAAGGCCTTTATTAACCCACTGGAGTCATATGGATTAATTTTTTTATGGATGAATGCATTTTTTTGTCTTAAAAATCTGGGCAGCCATTCACAACCATTATAAACCTTGGAGGGCTAAGCATATTTTTAAATATATCTCTGATTGTGTTTATCCTAAAGAAGATAGTCATATACACCTAGGATGGCTTGAGGGTGAGTAAATCATGGGATAATTTTTGGGTGAACTATCCCTTTAAGAATACAGTAATAATGCTGTGGAAACAACAATCTACAGTAACATACTGTACTCAGATTATACAGTAGGGAATTGTTGAGAATACAGTAATATTACTGTGAAAACAACCAGATTCATTTACAGTGAGAGTATGTGCAAAACACCCTCCACAAACCCTTCATGTGCATGACCCGTTTGAATGTGTACTAGGATATTTCTTTCATGTCAGAGAAGTGAGGTTAGCTGACACTATAATCAGTGAGATCACAATTTTTGAAAAACACTGAAGTGCTCCTGCATAATAAGAGCTTTTGTGTAAACACAGACATATTTTTATAGCCTGTTTCTATGGCACAGTTGCAGTGCGGACAGATGGTGGTGTGAAACCCTATGCATATTGTAATATATTAGCAGCAGGTATATTACGTTGATGAGGATTAGTCAGAGCTATGAAAATTTTTGATGAATGTCTCATTGTCTTAGTATGGTTACAGGTGATGTACAGCAACCATGCATAGTCATCTGATATTGGTATACTAATACAACCTACAGACATATATATCATGTTTGATATCACATTCCCATTACAAGCATCATGGGGCGCTGCAGGTGCTGATTTAAAAAAAAAAAAAAAAAAAGCATTTGTGAAAAGAAGTCAATAAAACTACCTGAGAACAATAGAACAATCAGTGGCAACTCGTCAAAGGAGGCAAGGGAGGCATAGCCTACCCAAAATTTTGAGGAGAAAATGGGAGAAAGGAGATGATTTAATGTTAATAAAATTTCAAGTTATTAATTGTATTTTTTTTATTGTAATTTCACTGCTGTAACACCATAACATGTTACTGAAATCATTACAACCGCAGGGAGTAGAGAAGAGGAGGGGGAGGCACATGAGCCGTGCTCGTCTTGTGCCTCATTTTGCGAAAAATTAGCCAATCACCATCGAGTGTTTTACATTCAGCGCTTAGGAGAGCCAATTTAAAGCAGTTAAGCTAATAATAGGCTAATAATAATAATTATCGGCAGGGGATCCCCAGACCACTAGAATTTTGTGTGCCTCCACTATTTGAAAAAAACCCACGACATTTACCTCAGAAAAGTCATTCAATGACTTGTAAACTCCATAGTTAGCTAAAAAGATAACTGAAGAGAGGAGCATTTTGATTAATATATGCACTATACCACTTCGAATTATCAGTAAGACCAACGCCTGATGTCTCTCTAGACACATTTTAAACATTTTTAAATCTGAAAACTGCAAAACACAATGAAAAACAGTTGACTGAAATGCGGGACATGATAACTACTGAAATATTCAGAGAAAATGTTTCTCAGGTCAGTCGAAGTGCTCATGGTACGCACAGTGCGTACAGAGCCATACAGCTGCAGGTGCCACTGACAAACATGGTTAGGAAATGTCAGTCAGACAGGATCATTTTAGGGCATGTAGGATGCATGTTTAAAATGTTTAAATATTGCAATAGAGAATTTATAATTTGAAATTAATAATCAGAAGAATCAAACAAGTGCCACACTTTGATAAATGCCATTCGGCCACACAAACATCTCTCCTTCTCTCTCTCTCTCTCTCTCTCTCTCTCTCTATGAGTGGTGCATGATCAAGGATCTCATATTGATTTATATGAGGAAAAACAACTTGAGCTCTGCAGATGCTGGAATTTGCATTCAAGGCTGACATTTCATACACACTGGTTAAACATACAAACAATGCAATGAAAATGAAAACTTTTCTTTATTATAATTAAATCAAGTATGGTGAATATTTTATTATTTGTGGTAACTCTGCTTTTAATGAGACAGTGAGGGGGGAAACAGAGTGAGAGAGAGAGAGAAATTATTAATTTATTTCAACTTTACCTTTGGACTACGAATGTCCCCTGAGCCTATGAATCAGAGTATGACTCATCTTCATTTAGAAAATGCTCCGTATCAGCATTAAGAAACGGGCTTTGTGGAATGAATGTAAGTCTCTATCTAATTACGCTCAAATCTTAGCTTTGTGATACAGCGGCAGTGCAATTCACTATGCAACTGCTGCAATTATTACAAAAACACTATATGATGATCTTTCCCATGGGGCTGACTGGTCCACATCTGCGGGAGGCTGAGTGGGCAGGTTCTTAATATAATTGACCGATACAATGCAAATGAGTTCCATTGAACCTCATCTTGTTCTGTTGGCCAGGATCAGGCTGTCCATTAAATTAGATACTGGACAAAACATTTTAAAGGATTTGATGCTAGGTAGGTATGGCTTTGTGAAAATCATGATTTATCTAGACATTGTTTTCTATGATTTACAAGAACAAACTCAGGATAAAATAAATAAAAAATTATATGCAGGGCATGATTGTAGTATTTGTGGATTAAGATAACCTGTGCAAAATACAGTTTTACTCACTGGCTAGTTGTCTATTTATAGAGCACAACATGTTGAAATGCTGCTGTCTGACTAGTGTGCTAAAAAGCGTTTTTCCAAAAGGTAACTGAAATAAAATGGAATTTACAATGACTTCATTATTGTCATGGAACAGAAGAACGCAACAACAGGTAATATCCAAAACTAGATTTATTGCAGGCATGCAGATAACAAGCGATGTGAGAAGCTGAGTAACTTTGAGAATGGACACGTTGACTTGATGATAGCGGTGAATGACAGTTCTTATCTGTTTCAGTTGGAGATGAGAGATGACTGGAAGACTGGAAGATGGATGACTGAAGACTATGGAAAAGGATCTCACAGGTAAGTTTCACAAAGGTAGATAGTCAGGTTAGTATTTCTTGGTAGGAAC
Source organism: Elopichthys bambusa (assembly GCA_037101425.1). Classification (NCBI taxonomy): domain Eukaryota; kingdom Metazoa; phylum Chordata; class Actinopteri; order Cypriniformes; family Xenocyprididae; genus Elopichthys; species Elopichthys bambusa. The sequence goes on from CM074432.1 coordinate 28,821,382, forward strand.
GACGAGACCAGATAAATGGTGAACTCACTGGTGAGCTTAAATAGAATAGGGTGGGCGGGCATCTTGGAGCTAATTGGAAAGCCTCCAGGACGGCATCAGCAACCTATGTAACCAGTGCAGGAGGTGCCGGTAGTTCAGGGAGCCATGCTGGTAAAGGTAGCTCGGGGGGCTATGGCGGTGTGTGGGCATTCGGAGAAGGGAGTGGACTCCTGGCTGTGTTTGGGGAAACGAGCTGATTCTGGAGCGGACTCTGGACTGAACTCTAGAGAGAATTCTTGACTGAACTCATGAGCGGAATTGTGAATGAACTCTGGTTAGAGGAGACTCGGGAGTGGACTCATGGTCAGTAGTTAAATCTCGGACGGACTCATAGGCTGGACTTATTTCTGGAGTTAACTCACAGGAATGAGCAGGCTTTGGAGCGGACTTGCTGACCGGAGTTGACTCTGATGCAGGCTCAGAGGTTAGAGTGAGCTCCAGTGCAGACTCAGGAGCTAGAATGGGTTTGATACTGAACTCTGGGGCTGGAGCCATCACTGAACTGTTGAGGGGCTGGAGCCAAGGTGTAGCCCAAATACACATAATAGCAGCTACATAAACAGAAAGGACAGCCTCTTCAATTCCACCTGGGCAGGCAGGAAGGGCAGGCTCTGGAATTTCACACACTGGAATGGACAGGGCAATTTCTCTCACTGGAACGGACTGGGGAATTTCTCTCAATGGAACAGACTCAGAGATTTTACTCACTGGAATGGACTCTGGACAGAGGAAACAATAAATGGAGTGCTTCCTTGAAACCACCCTGATGGATATGAGAAGAGGATTAGCTAATTTCGATATTAGGCCCGCACTGTTGGATACAACCTTCAGTGCTCAGTAACAGGCTGGGGATTTTGCTTTCCTGGACTGGGGAATGTTAGGATACTCAAGAGTGATGGCCATGACCACTGAGGGTTCTAAGGCGACAGCAATAATGGTTGGAGAAACTAGTGGTTCTTTGACTAGAACTGACTTTATAGTGAAATCAGGACAGACAGAGATGAGGGAACTTGTGATGGTTTCTCTGTAGTCTTGAGATGATGGAACCGATGGTTCAATAGTATATGTGGAACCACACTGCCACAGAATGAGGTCCAAAAATTGCTCAAGAGTCTCACATCTATCAATCCCTGACACCAGATGGCAGCTGCAGACTGCTGACAGCAGACAATGCCAAGTATTTAAATGTTTGAGCAGCAAGCTCATTGGTTGCTGGTGCCACAACATCAAATCAGCTGTGCTATATAAATAACGATGTGATCTCTACAAATTGAGTTAAGGACCTATCAGCCTGCTTTCATGCCAGAACTTTGTATTTATAATTTTACAAAAACTTTGATTTCAAATAAATGCTATTCTTTTCACTTGGCAGCCATATTTATAATGCCCCCAGGCTGCAATATCAAATCATAGTACACATGCACATGAATGGGGAAAGTCTGAAATACTGAAAACAGTTGATCAAGATTATGTTCCAGTAACATATTTCACATTGAGAATAAAATATGACAACAGTGGAATCATCAGATGTGCTTTTTGGACTCAAATCTAGCTAATATGCATACTCTTGACAGGCCATTGCACTCTTAGCCCGGATTTTTATATCTAATTAAACATATAATTACAATATACAGGTGCTGGTCATATAATTAGAATATCATCAAAGTTTTTTTTTTTTTACTAATCCCATTCAAAAAGTGAAACTTGTATATTATATTCATTCATTACACACAGACTGATATATTTCAAATGTTTATTTCTTTTAATTTGGATGATTATAACTGACAACTAAGGAAAATCCCAAATTCTCAAAAAAAATCTCAGAAAATTAGAATATTACAAGACCAATACAAAGAAAGGATTTTTAGAAATCTTGGCCAACTGAAAAGTATGAACATGAAAAGTATGAGCATGTACAGCACTCAATACTTAGTTGGGGCTCCTTTTGCCTGAATTACTGCAGCAATGCGGCGTGGCATGGAGTTGATCAGTCTGTGGCACTGCTCAGGTGTTATAAGAGCCCAGGTTGCTCTGATAGTGGCCTTCAGCTCTTCTGCATTGTTGGTTCTGGCATATTGCATCTTCCTCTTCACAATACCCCATAGATTTTCTATGGGGTTAAGGTCAGGCGAGTTTGCTGGCCAATTAAGAACAGGGATACCATGGTCCTTAAACCAGGTACTGGTAGCTTTGGCACTGTGTGCAGGTGCCAAGTCCTGTTGGAAAATTAAATCTGCATCTCCATAAAGTTGGTCAGCAGCAGGAAGCATGAAGTGCTCTAAAACTTCCTGGTATACGGCTGCGTTGACCTTGGACCTCAGAAAACACAGTGGACCAACACCAGCAGATGACATGGTACCCCAAACCATCACTGACTGTGGAAACTTTACACTGGACCTCAAGCAACGTGGATTGTGTGCCTCTCTTCTCTTCCTCCAGACTCTGGGACCCTGATTTCCAAAGGAAATGCAAAATTTACTTTCATCAGAGAACATAACTTTGGCCCACTCAACAGCAGTCCAGTTCTTTTTGTCTTCAGCCCAGGCAAGATGCTTCTGACGCTATCTGTTGTTCAAGAATGGCTTGACGCAAGGAATGCGACAGCTGAAACCCATGTCTTGCATACGTCTGTGCGTAGTGGTTCTTGAAGCACTCTCCAGCTGCAGTCCACTCTTTGTGAATCTCCCCCACATTTTTGAATGGGTTTTGTTTCACAATCCTCTCCAGGGTGCGGTTATCCCTATTGCTTGTACACTTTTTTCTACCACATCTTTTCCTTCCCTTCGCCTCTCTAAGAGCTCTGTGAACAGCCAGCCTCTTTTGCAATGACCTTTTGTGTCTTGCCTTTCTTGTGCAAGGTGTCAATGGTTGTCTTTTGGACAACTGTCAAGTCAGCAGTCTTCCCCATGATTGTGTAGCCTACAGAACTAGACTGACAGACCATTTAAAGGCCTTTGCAGGTGTTTTGAGTTAATTAGCTGATTAGAGTGTGGCACCAGGTGTCTTCAATATTGAACCTTTTCACAATACTCTAATTTTCTGAGATACTGAATTTGGGATTTTCCTTAGTTGTCAGTTATAATCATCAAAATTAAAAGAAATAAACATTTGAAATATATCAGTCTGTGTGTAATGAATGAATATAATATACAAGTTTCACCTTTTAAATGGAATTAGTGAAATAAATCAACTTTTTGATGATATTCTAATTATATGACCAGCACCTGTATATGTAAGAATTACCTATATGTCATAATAGCAGCTTCTACTGTCATGAAATTCTCAGAATGTCGTCTGCTACATTTCTGCTGCCCAGAGAGAATTGCTTATTAACAGAGCTAATCCCTCTAACCTTTATCTGCAATGATACTCCTGATTCAGTCAGCAGCACACTACCAGTTAATAATTGTCTGGGAGAGGTTCAGGTCTCATGCTCATTCAAAGTAATCAGATACCATTTAAATCCTGTGATATTGGTTTGGGTTTTTTGCGCTGTCCTCGACATTGTGATTAACATCAGAAGCGTATTTCTTCGGTTAAATGATGAAACAGAATCCTTTGTGAATGTGACTCAGCATGCTCTATGACTTGGGAAACGGATGTCACATTGTTTCCCATGGTTACGGCTCTAGTTTTACCAGAAGTGATGCTTTCATTCAAGCCTAAATCTTCAGATATGGACTGTTTCCTTCACAGAATACATGCCGTATATGGCTGCGTCCGAAAGCTTAAAAATGCTGCCTGAATCAAGGCACTTTCAAATCCAAAGTTAGCTTCACTGTCTTTAGATATCTTCATCTGATCATTTTTAGAAGGCAGCATAGATATGTCCCTCGCTGCCTTTGATATCCCACAATCCTGTTCCATTCTTTGATAAGTGAGCTAAAAAATGAAGATAGTGTCTGAAAGTTGTGGATGGTGACCAGTTTGTGTGTTAATGTATGTTTTTGACCAGCATTTTTCACTTACTATTGTAGTAATTAAATATTCGCTTAGTTATCACTGTTTATCTCTATTTTGTTTCGCTGCCTCAGAAATCAGTTTCAGCATATACATTCAATCACAAAAGTCATTGCCTGATAGGGCAGCAAGGTTTTATTGCCTGAAAGTCAGCTGCCAAAGCTTTCGGATGCAAACTATGTCTAAGTTCTACTGTGGTCAGCATTTACTTTGCATTGACTTGTCATTAAATGTGATGTAATAATTTATATGCCACCACACTGGGTCTAACCAATCGGTCTCTTAAGTATTGGAGATAATGAGACACACACACCTGAACATAATGATAAAATCAAATGAATAGCCATGGCAATTAAGAAAGAGCAGGAAACAGTGCAAAACAAAGACGGTGCCATGCGGTATGACAGAACACTTCCACCTGGATGGTGCATCTTCAGAGATGGGCAATATTTTAATTAAATGTATTTAAAATATGTATTTAATTACTCTTGAGTATTTTGTAATTTGTATTTTCCTTAACAAAAAAATTAAATCTAATTTGTAATTAAATACTTTGAGAGAGTATTTTGTATTTAAAATACTAAAAATACATACGAATATGTCACTTTATTCTCGCATACAATAACTTTAATCACCAGGCTTAAAGGTAGGGTAGGTCATTTTTGGAGAGGCTAGCAATAGCGAGTTAGCTTTGAAAGTATAAGATCCCACCCTCCCTTTAGAGCATCTCCAAAGCCACGCCTCCTTCAAAACACATGAACGTGCACAGCAGGGAGCAAAAGTGTCACGAGAGACAGCATTAAATTACCTCATGTCTCAAAGCACATAACATTATAATAATAATGAACAAACAACTTAAAGAGCTCTGACCTGTACCTGATTCCTGCAGATTCATTTCAGCGTTGGTAGTGTTGCCACTGATACGCATAAATTCAAGTCACGGACCGCTCCGAGTATAACGTCACGGGTTGCCATCTCTTACTTACAGTAGTTATGGTGTGAGCGCAGCATAAGCTCATTATTTTGGTCATAGTGATAGTCATAGACGACCATCATAGTGACAACAGTCAATCAAATTACTTTCCAGTGTTGCATGAATGCAATTTGCATAAGGTAATCTGATTGGCTGACATTTGTGTTGGCGCTTGAAAAGTTGAGAAATTTTTTGGCTTGTTTGAGATGCATCGGCGCTGCACAGACCGACCGGTGTATGACATCAAAGTACAGAGAGCGCGATTGGAGAGCAGATGACTCTTTACCAAAGCCACTGGAAGGCAAGCCTGCAACCTTTAGCCAAAAAACCATAACGGCTAATGCCAATGCTCTGCCTCTGTCGGTACGCAGTGAAGGAGACCAGAGGCTGTTTTTTGAATGGATGTCAATGGATGAGAGGCTTCACTATGCTGATTAAACAGCTTTTGTGGGGAAATAGGTAATCATTTAATTAATCGATAGCCTGTTTGCTACTCTTCAGCATGTTTTACACTAAACAATACTTTCGTTGGGAACCATATGTAGATTTTAGCTTGATAAAAATTATTTTTTTTAAGAGAAGGCAGACTAGGGAATGTTGCGACTGATGTCACTGCCATTACACGATAGGCTGAGAGGTGCCGCACGTGATTAAGTTAGCCGTTACGCTTTCTCTAATGGTAAAAGATACAGACCCTCTCATCACCCTATAATATACAATCTCTGTCTTTACGCTTTTGAATCGTTCTTGCGGTACTTTGATGTCATACGCCGATCGGTCTGCGCAGCGCAGATGGATCTCAAACAAGCCTTTTAACTTCTGCCACGAGCAACGCGAGTGAAGCGACCCACAATTTAGTTTGGCAACGCATTCAAACATTCAAAATAAATTAGAAGTGTTAACGGGGACGCCCAATGTGAATGGACCATAAAAGGCAGCTGCTGTTTAGGACCCTGAGCTCGTTACTGACGTTGGCCTTACTTTGCATAGCAAGGTCAGAAGCAGGTAAAGAAGCTGCTTTTGTGCTCAGTCAAACTGCTTTAAGGTAAAGTATCTAGTAAAATATACTATCGGATATTATTCACAATGTCTTTATCGGACAGAAGATTAATGCAAATGGCTAGAACTTGTGAATTGACTTGCTAGCTAAAGCATGATGTACGCTGTCTAGTGATGTGCGGATCGCAGTTATATATCCGCAGGCGCTGCAGATAATCCTTGGACGGGTAGGTCAAGTAATAAAAAAAATAACATTGATTAATTGAAAACCCAGTCAGTCGTGTCTTAAATTAATGTAACCATAAGTATATTCTGTCTGTGCGTTTGTTCTTAAAGTGACAGCAGCCTAATAAACCTGCTGCTGTCTGTCATGAATGTTAATCAAGCAACAAAAGAAAAAGACAAAATCTCTCACTGCTCCTGACTGATTAACTTTAGTATCTTTATAAGTGTCAGAGACACAGACGGAGGCAGGCAGGTAACAGTGTAACAGATGATGTCTTTGTAGGTGAAGGATCCACGGGGAATGGAGAACAGACGATGGAAGACGAATGGAAGAGGATACAGGAATCTTAGGTGAGTAACAGGTAAGGAGTCCAGGTAAGAGAGACATAGTGCTTTCCATAGACGAGACCAGACGCTGAGTGAAGTGTGTGAGGGCCTTTTGAGTGGTGCAGATGATGAGTGACAGCTGGTGGTGATCAGTGATTGCAGATGGAGTGCAGGTGAGGAACCAGAGGGATGCTGGGAAGTGGAGCCTGGGGAAACGGAGGAGACAGACGGTGACTGTGACAGTACTCCCCCCTCCTGGTAGGCGCGTCCTCGTGCCGTGGATAGATAACCGGGAGGGAGGGAGGGAGGGAGGGAGGGAGGGCGTCCTGGAGACGTGACGGGTGATCTGGGTGATACGGGGTAGGTTGTCTCCAGGATGGTACATGGAGGATCAGGAAGCTTGGGGAGCCATGGCGGTGCTGGCCACTCAGGAGGCCATGGCGGAGCAGGCTTTATGGGACACCATGGCGGGTCTAACAAATTAGCTCAAAAGAAATATGAATAATTAATCATAGTTATAATTAATTATAAATATTTGGATCAATTAATAAAATTACTTTAATGTAATACAATTAATATTACAATCAATTAACCTGTTTTGCCAGTGAACACAGTGTTAATTCTTTTATAACTTCTAAGAATTATTTATTTCCCATAACCTGAAAATTATCTTATTGTACAGTACTACTCAGAGCATGTAGTCAGGATCGGCATAATTAGTGACTCCAGTATATGAGCATGAAACACGGACAACTTTACGTGTGACATGAACAAGACTTTATTAACTAAACACTTAACTACTCTAACATTTACACACATTCATGCATACAGTTTACCAAGGGAAAGAGAGCCGAAGCAGAATACAGGAAGGCAAGAAGTTACAGCATTGTTTGAAATTCAGCAGATCAACAGCCTTGAGCAAACCATCAGTTTAGTTTTAACAGGCCCTTCTTTAAAAGGGGTAAGGATACTTAATGTATCACATAATGAGACTAAGTTTGATACTTGCATGTCTCGCCCATTTGTATTAAAACTGTCCTGATGCCATTTGTGGAGGCTCTCGTTGAATCTTTGCTGACATTGTCTTGATGAAAGAGAACCAGTTGGATTCAGAGAATCTTTGGTGAATGGAAGGTCTAGGCCGAAGCCTGGCACAAGCTCGGGGTTCCTTAGAAGCTTCTAGAACAGCATCATCTTCTCATCAGCGTTTTTCAGTAAAGGAAAAGAGAAGTGAAGAGAAAGAGAGCATGGTCTTGTGATCAGTGATTTTAAAGGGTGAAGATGACACACCCTCTTGAGGTGACTGAGCCAATAAGAAGTTTTCCCCTCAGAGGGAAACTTTTACGAGTCTTTGGATTGGATGTTTGAGTGCAGAACCTTATAGATTCTTATAATACTAATGTGTCACAGAGTAAGTAACATGTAACATAAATGACCAAATAGGAAACGAAAGTTGGAGTCTATAGATACCAAACATGTGATTTTAGTTAACCATAAATTTTCAACTTTGAAACATTAATACCAAAATAGTTCAAAAGAGAGAATTAATACATAGAATAAACCCTATAAAAGGAAAATCATGAGGGGAAAATTGGATACACGTTTATACATTTCTCATGTGGTTACATATAGAATATATAAGGTTAAAATGGTTTATTTGTCCTTCTCAGAAAGAATGAAGTCAGAGTCTTCTCTGCACATTCCTGACAGCAATAAAATAGGAACAGGACACCTATTCTGTCTCTGTGTTGCAGTTGTGAAAGAGTGAGTTTCTGGGTAATTCATTAAATATAATGAATAATTGTGTCTGATTGGTCCAGACGCTACATGGGTCAGGCCCCTCGGGTTCCGTGGCCTTGGCCCAGACCCCAGGCTCGGCCACCAGGGTCAGGAACGGATAGCCCCCCCACCCCAAAAAAAAAAAAAAAATACTTGGGCGAGACTCTGGGTGTTTGAGCTAGAAAAGACTCTCGACAGGGTCGTGGGCTGGAGCGGGCTCGTGGGCTCGAGCAGGTTCTTGTCCTGAGTCTGACTCAGGGACTGGAGCGAAGTCTGGAGCTGAAGCCATCATTGGACTCGGGACGAGGACGGGAGTCGCCTCTGGACTCAGGACGAGGGGGACAAGGATGGGAGTCGCCTCTGAACTCGGGAATCATCACAGGACTGAGGTCAGGGACAGGATCCTGGATGAGGAAGAGATTCATAGCTGTGGTGGCGGCCATCTTAACTGACAGCTCAGGCGTGGCGGCGGCCATCTTGACTGGGGGCTCAGACGTAGTGGTGGCCATCTTGACCAAGGGCACAGACGTGGTGACTGTCATCTTGCAACGAGGCTCGGGAACGGTGGCCATCTTGCAACGAGGCTCGGGAACAGTGGTCATCCTGCGACGAGGCTCGGGAGTGGCAGTCATCTTGCGAAGGGACTCTTGGACTGGTAGAAAGGCCGATGATGGAATCAAGCTTTCCAGAGACTGGAAAATGGCCTCCTCCCAGTCCAATCCCAGGGAGCTCCCTGATCTCACTGGATCGACGAAGTTACCCCTGATCTTATACAAGTTCTTGATCTTCTCATCATCCAGGCAGCTGGTCTGGATGAGACTACAGAACTTCTGTGAAGGTGAACAGATCACAGCTGGATTGGGCTGCCACTGCAATCTGTCCGGCGAGTTCCCAGCCAGAATCCGTGGTGCTTTGCATAAGGTCTGGTCTTCTGTCAGGGACACAGATGGAGGCAGGCAGGTAAGTGTTAAACAGGTAGTTTTATTGAGACAGAGGCATGGACACTGGCAGAGGGAGAATGCAGGTGAGTGAATGAATAAGCACTTTGGAGCAGTCACTTAGCTGGAGTGTAACAGATGATGTCTTTGTAGGTGAAGGATCCACGGGGAATGGAGAACAGACGATGGAAGATGAACGGAAGATGATACGGGAATCTTAAGTGAGTAACAGGTAAGAGACGTAGTTCTTTCCATAGACAAGACCAGATGCTGAGTGAAGTGTGTGAGGGCCGTTTGAGTAGTGCAGATGATGAGTGACAGCTGGTGGCGATCAGTGATTGCAGATGGAGTGCAGGTGAGGAACCAGAGGGATGCTGGGAAGTGGAGTCTGGGGAAGGTGAGACAGATGGTGACTGTGACAATAAGGATCGTCAATCTACATTTAATTGTTACAGTGAGCACTTCAAAATGATTGCATGTAAAAAAAAAAAAAAAAAAATTGTATTTCCAAATTACAAATTCTTACAGCAGTATTTTGTATTTTATTTAAATACATTTGATGAGTAAGTATTTGTAATTTGTAACTAAATACTTTTTAATCTCTGCACGTCCTTGCGCCATAACAGAAGAAGTCAGGGTAGGAGGGGGCTTTAGAGGTGGCTGAGGTGAAGCCGATGTGCCAAGAGCCCAATGGTCGCTGCTGACATTGAGGGTGGAAAGAGCATAGGCATAGGAGCCAGGGTGACAGGTTGAGGTGGAGTGGAGCGCACGGAGGAGCTCCCCATGTCCAGGAGGAGATGACTCCCAGCAGTCCAGCGGTGTAACAGCACCATTGAGAGGAGGCTGAGGCGGAACAAAGGGGCTGATGGGAGGCAGCGACGACTGGTTGGGGACTGGAGAGGAACTTAAAGAGCAATACAAAAACGTTAAAAAAAATGGTCTCAATGGTTTCATGTAGAGGTGGTGGGAGAGGGAGGTTGGGCAGGACCAGAGAGTTATTCTAACCGGACATAACCGACAGAATCAGATGATGATAAAGAGCTAAAAAAATGAAATTCTCCAGAATTAGAATAGTTATTTTGCCCAGAGACCAAAATCTCAGTCTCAGTGGCAGGAGGGTGAGCGGGGCTCACTTCTATGCCCTTGAATTCCAGGAGTACTCCCTCGGCGATGGATGTTGCAGCTGGCTTACACACCTGGTCAAATACGTGTTGCTCAGACTCCGTGGCAATGTTCAGTTCTGTCGCTTCTGTTGGCACTGGCTCAAACATTGCGGTGGAGTCTCTCAGGTTGCCTGCGGTGGGCTCTTGCTGCCAATCCTTGCAGTCTGGGTGGTCTTGGCTGTGCACTGGGTTGTAAGTGGGGCTGCCGTCGTCGCCGACGGGTACAACGGTGAGCGGTGGTCCACATGATATCAGCACCCACTCCACGAAATCCTCGAAGCTCCCCCAAGGTCCCTACCCAGACAGCAGCTCCTTAGTTGTGGTGTTTAGGGTGGCATACATGAATGTGCAAAGATAGTCATCTGGGAAGTTTGATAGATTAGTGAGAAAAATATAGTCCTCTAAATGTCTCTCGAGGGAGCGATTTCAATGTTCAAGGCACATTAACAAAAAACAGGATTGTCCAATGTGAAAAAACGAAAATTCAAAAAACCAAAAAACACGAAATGAAACAGATAACGAGACATACATCTGAACATAATGATGAAATCAAATGAATAACTATGACAACTAATACGGAGCGGGAAACATTGCAAAATATAAACAAAGTCCATGCGGTGTGGGGCACATGTTGTAATATGGAGAAATTATGGGGGAAAAAAAAGTGTGCACATCAAACCCATGTTTGGTACAGTCGCAGCACATGCAGCAAACTTATAGAAAAATATTTACTTTGACTGATGAAGACCCGAGAGGTCAAAACATTGCAGTGGCTGAATGAAAACGTATTTCTGGTTAGAAAAGACACAACACCCATTTCTGAACAAGGAAGTAATCCAATCGAGTGGGTCTCCTGCCCCTTTTAAATCAGGAGGTGGTGTAGACCGTAATTAACGAGGAGGGTCACAAAAGATGACAACATTAGCCTTTTCAGATACACTGAGAAAAAGCCTGCACTTCTGGTAATAAGCCTTTACCAGTTCAAGGTTCAGAAGAAATAGTGGCAGACTTGAAAATAAATAAAAATGAAGTTTGAATTCCATAAACAAGCTAATAACACTGTCTATTAAATGATAAAGTATTCTAGCATAGACTTCCCTTTACAGTCTCTCACAAACATTAATGCATTTCTTAAGGCAAGTACATAATTGTATTACTTTTATAGACCGAAACTTAAAGCCATGTACCCGTAACAAAACACTAATTCAAACAAGATGTACTGAGAGTCCTTTTAAACTTATGGAGCTTAAACTTATGGTATTTAAACCCTGTGTGCCATGCATTAGGTCCTAACAGTGAAATGTTTTTCTCATATGATTTTTAATAACTTTAATAAGCTAAATGAAATGAGAATTTCATAAAGAAAAATGGGAAACCGTTGCCCTATAGGAACTCTGGTAACACAGTGTGAATCTTTACAAAGTGATGCATGCATCTTACTTAGTATATTAGTTCCTCCTGACCTCAGTTTCTCTATGTCGATTTCACAGAACTGACATTAATTTGTTTCCATTAATTTGCAATTAATAATAGCATACTGTAAGGCCACCCCCGGAGCATCCCTGATTGTGTATTTCCACCACTAGGTGTCACAACTGAGTCACCACAAAGTTTACACTGTGTACACATTCAAAGTGTTCAAGTAGCACTGAACCTATGTGAAGATCAACGGTCCTGTTTGATTTTTGCTTTAGCAGACATGACATTATTCCAACCTGTGTTGGGAGACAGTGTAGGTGAATGATCCATCCACACAACAGCCTTTGTGGCCCAGATAATTGAAACCAGTCAAACCAGAGGGCTGGGGCTCACTAGGGGGCCTCAGCAAACTTCCAAGGGGTCTGCGGGATAACTAAAATATATTTCATACTATATTCAGTTAAACTAACTACCACAATGTACTTCAACTTCCAGTTGTCTGCTTTAATTAGTCATTAACTAATGATTTGAAAATGTATCATGTTATGCCTTTACTTGTTGTAAAGTAATAACAATGATATTTTTTTAAATCATTAGTTAAAGATTAATTAAAGCAGACAACTGGAAGTTGAAGTACATGGCTTCAAACCATTGTGGTAATTAACACATTAACTTACACTATTAGTTAATAAAATGTTATTAAGGAATTAATACATTATGACAATTAATAACAATTCATATATTACTTAAACTATTAATCATATAGAAACTTTATTAGTTGCTGATGCTGTAATCATTAATTAATGGTTTAGTTCTCCATGAGTCATACATTAAAACATGATTATCTGTGCATTAGTTAAGCATGAATTAATGCGTATTAGTGCACCCGTATTGTAAAGTGTTACCACTAATTAATATACAACTAATATACAACACTCCCAGTTTCCCAGTTCCCAAGTTTGAAAACAAGAAACATTGTCATAATTACAGAAGAAATATCTTAATAAGGAGGACCTTCAAATATTCTGTTGGATGCTGGACTATGGGGGGCCTTGAGTCAAAATGGTTGGGAACCACTTGTTTAGGTTGTTAATACTAATGTTACTGATTGTGTTATTTCAGTGTACCGATTGGGTTCATTTATATAAATGATTCTAAGTGATTTTTTATTTGAGTTTGTTACATTGTACAGCACCAATTTGTATTGAATTTGTTTCACAGTTATTCTTAATGTGATATTTTTAAATGTGATACTTATTACATCCAAATATATATATAAGAATAAGGAGATAAAGAAAAAATATGCAAAATTATTATTTCACCTCACATTTTCACTGGTACTTGCAACACTTATATACATTTCATTGCTGTCGGTGTTTAGCCAAACACAGTGCAGGAAATTTGCCTCTCTGACCCACTGAACAGGTTTGATTTGGGCTTGTTAATTAAGATGCATCGTACTCATTATAATGAGAACAAGCCTCGACATGATTCCAAAGCTAGGCGTGATGTGTTGACGTCAAGCACAGCCCCTAAACGACAGAAATAGACACACCATTAAGTGTGTTCTCACATTAGACACAATGAGATGGAAACAAGATGCTCTCTTTCAGACCACCACTCCTCCCTAAAGGTGTATGAAGTATTTCAGGAACTCCAGAAGCAATACACAGAATATGAAGGCAAGAATACCTTTCCAAAAATCTCTTCTCATTATATAACTCACTCACTGTGCTCTTAGCATAACCCATGGCCTGAGGGTCAGCTTTTCATAAATCTCATTATTTTAAAAACGTGGCCCAGTTTGGCACATAGCCTGTGTTCTATAGTGATATGAAGGTATGAGTGCACGAAAAGAGGGAAGAGAAGGTGTCAAATCAGGTGTGGAGGAAAAATCCTTGTACCAGACATATAAGCGTTATGTTTTATGATCCAATCAGTGTGGAATTTTTTTTTAGTTTACTGAATATAACTTGCATTGTTTCCAAAGGTAAACAAAGGTGTAGCTGATGTTCGTGCTGACATCCCATCTGTGTGTCCTAACATCCTATTTCTGTCCTGTTTTGTAATGGATAATCTTCTCACCCATCCATTCAGTCATGATTTTCACCACACACATTTTCTGAGTGTTTAATGCACGGATTAATGGAAGTGTGTAACACAGCTACCATTAGACAAATTTAGAATCACAGGAAATTCCCAACCTAATCGCAGTGATAAAAGTTAATCCATGCTTGAAATATGATTAAAGGCTGAGATGATTCACCGGTCAGTTAAACTGAGAGGCAAGGTGGAACAGACCACCCACACAAGAGCTGAGTAGGATTACAATCAGGTCTTCACGAGGTAAATCAAATAAAAGCATTACATACATTTATAGCACTGCTACATTACTTCTAAAAATAGACATTTATGAGGCATATATCTTTCTCACAAATGTTTATAGTGTTATTTTGTTCAAGGCCTGGAGTGAGACCAGCTACATGTTTACCAAAACAAGTTCAATCACAAGCAGCTGAGTGGGTGCACAGATGGATTTCAAACCTTCCACTTTGAGACATTGTACAAGAGAAGTTCACATGTGAGTGCATACACTACATCATCTGTATCAGGAGATTAAAGAGTCAAAATGAACTTCTAATGCAATCTTTCCCTTGACATTTATTCCAATGTAACAGCATTAGCCCGGGATGATCCCTGTGATTATGACATAATATTAAATCAGTCTCTGAGAAGAAACTGCAAAGTTTCTCATACCTGCAATGTTATTAAAGGAATATTTTAAATTGCCACAATATTCATTTTTGATCAATGAATATCAATCAAAAATGCTTTATTATATTTGTTTCCAAACATCCTAAAAATGGAAATAAAAACGTGCCACTCACCTGCGAGACTCCAGAAGACTCTGTGTACCACTCACCTGCGAGACTCTGTCATTATTTTACAGTGTAAAACAGTGACATAAGATTGGGCCAGCTCTAACTGTTTTACAAACAATGGCAGTAAGGAAGTAGGCTATTTAGGAAACCTTTTTAAAAGCACTTCTTTTTCTCCTTCTTCTTCTGTTTGGTTATGCTAGTTGCACAGATTTTACACATTTCAAGTTTAAATGTCATGATCAACTTTTTGTTTTCAGGAGTAAGGAATGCATTTTTTTAATACTATTCAATGTCACTGAAATGTGTCTTGCTGGTAGTTGAACTAGTTCTGTATGATGTAAAATGCATATCTATTGTATGTGCCCCGTTTTTTCTATTATCATGTGAGCAATAAATATGTGACTAATTATGTCACAACATTGTGGTTTTGAAAATCATTAAAACAGCTCAAATGTGCAAATAAATCAATTGCCTGATTAAAAACTGTTATATGACTCCTGATATTTTCTGCTAATGAGCTGCTATAGTGGTGCATTCATTTGCAAGCTAAAAGAAAGTAGAAAAAAAAATAAAAATAAAAAAATGGAGGAAACATTGAATGCTGTACATTCAATTTTTTTTTGCCTTGTTAGTTCCAGGATGACACCCTGCTTGCTCCCCACGGGCAGACACGGCTGCTGCTTTCTCAATTTATAATCTGAATGAAAATCTAAAAATAACCACAGCATTTTATGAATGAAACACTAAAAATATAACTCACATCCATCCCTCTTTCGCACCCTCCCTCTCCTCCCCTCCCCCACCTCTCACTTCCTCTTTTCCCTTAGTGCTGAAGTGTCTCAGAATCAGATGGATGACACCACATACCCACACTCCTAGTCGTATTAATGTCCTGGGCTGAGCCTCCAAATGTCAGTATACATTATCACCTGATCTATAAAAACTCTGAGACCTTGATTTTAGTATTAGCACTCCGGGCCTAGGAATGCTGAAAATTTGTGAGTATTTGTTGACAACCTTCATGTCTGCTGCTCATGCTCAGATTCTCAATGAAGAACAACCCCCAACCCCACCTCCCCAACCTGTGACTGGACAGTGCTGATCTTGGACGCTGAACTAGTCCCATTAATATCTATAGCTTGTGATCCAATCTGAAGCCTTATGTCTCTTGTATCATTTTTAATGGTTAAAATTCCACTTTTTAATTGCATATTATTCACAATAGCCCCTTTCAAACAACATTCCTGGTAAAAATGTTCCTGTAAAATTACCAGAACAACTTTTCCAGCAAAATATACAAATGTGCTGTGCTCCCACAAGCAACTGTCACACGCTGTGTAGATGATCAGACATGAACATGATGATAAAGAGAGAATGCAGTCTTTAATAAATCCAAAAGGGAAATCCAAACAAGAGCTTTACACACATGTAACATAACTTAACTGAACTTAAATAGTGGGAGGTTAACATTAACAAAGATTAATGAATGCTGTAGAAATGCTGTTCATTATTAGTTAATGTAGTTAACTAATGTTAACTAATGTAGAGACCTGCACTCCCGCGGGACCCAACGCGACAGAGTGCAGCATGGGACAAGATTTGATGGGTGCGTGCAGGCGCGGCTGGTGAAACACTACTCGTGTGCGGGTTGTGGGAGAATCAAATGACTCGCGCGACCCCCGCAAAATAGAAATATTTAAAAACGAATAAATTGTTATTCATATATTGCAAAAAGGCAACAAGAATAATTAATATAAAATGAAAACGATTTACAGTCGCGACTTGCAAGCATATGCAAGATTCTATTTATAACTTGCGTTTGCAGTGTTGAGCAATGTAGCCAATCTGTTGATTTCTGAGAAGCAACACAATCAAGTGTTAGAATCTCAACACTCAAAACGAGTTTTTATGCAGTGCTGAAATTTGAATCCTATTATTTTAACACACAAAGTGTAAACATTATGAAAGATTCATTGTTCAGATATTCATTGTGTTATAACAGAGCATTGTGGGATCACGATGAACCGAGATGTCAGCTTTTTAGTCATTATCAAGGGAGCGCTTGGCACGCATTCTGCCATACCGAACCATGCACGCAGCAGCTTACTTTTCGGTTAAAACTAACTGTGGTTTGTGAATGTTGATGCTTTAATAACAAATTTTATGGGAAGCATTTATGCTGGGATGTTGTAGCGACACATAACTTATTTCATGGATGTATGGACAAAAATCTATATAAGGTACTTTTATGCAGGATTTTGCGGGCGGGAGCGGGACAATATAAAAATTTTTTGCGGGAGCGGGACAGAATCCTGTGGGAGCGGGGATCTAAACTAATGAACCTTATTGTAAAGTGGGTAACACTTTACAATAAGGTTCATTAGTTAAACATTTGTTATGTATTAACTAACATGAACTAACCATGAGCAATACATTTGTTACTGTATTTACTAACCTTCGTTAACGTTAGTTAATGAAAATACAATTGTTCATTGTTTGTTCATGTTAGTTCACAGTGCATTAACTATGTTAACAAGATTTTAATAATGTATTAGTAAATGTTGAAATTAACATTAACAAAGATTAATAAATGCTGTATAAGTGCAGTTCATTATTAGTTCATGTTAAATAAAGGCATCTTTACACAGCAGATTTAAGGCTGCTCTAAAGTGGGTCTGTGTCTGCTCAGACTTCAGTGTAAAGACGCAAGGCCACATAAAAGCAGCCGGGTCTGACCCACGTCTGACCCACCTCAGCCCCTAGTATCAAAGGTGACTCTGATATTGTTCAGTGTAAATAAGCGCAAAATATAGCCGCCCTAAACTACGTCATTGTCATGACAACCAAAAGCATTCCAGTCAGCTCAGGCGGCGCAAGATTCAAGAAGCAGGAGACGAAACATATAGGGCAAATAAAAAAAAAAAAAAAAAATGTCTACCAACAAGGGGCAGTGAAGTAAAAGAGTCCTGTACTCACATCGTGAAGCAAACCACCAAAATAACTGCAGAGAATCGTCATGTGTCATCAATTCGCTTTCGCTGTTTGTAATCTTCCTATGAAGACACTGTCAGTTCAACGCGCTGCTACATTTCCCTTTTGAGGAAACCCCACGCTGCGTCTGATAGGATCGCTTTGGGAACGCCCCCAGCGTTACTGTGTCTGATGCACATCTGTCAACTATTACAATGGCAAGAGTGAACGTCACGGGCGGGTGATGTCACGACCAGGAAAGGATAAATACACATCCGGCAAAACCTGGCTTCAGCTTTTCTGCCTCAGCAAAGCATTCTGTTTGAAACTGTCTTATTTATTGTTGTCTGTCCCGATATAGTACAGCTCAATATCTTCACACTTATTATGGCGAACCAAACATTTAAACCGTGTGTTCCTCCCTGTTCTCGCTTCCTTATGGGTGGGGATACACATGATTTATGTGTTGTGTTTGGGAGCGGAGAATGCTCTTTCAGCCTTCGAGGGGGCTGAATGTTAGCACTGTGAAAAGCTGCCACTCAGAACGCTCTCCCGCCTCTCACTTTGAGGGAAGTGAGCAGGCCAGCGTTCCTCATGACTCTGAACCCACTGCTGCTGAGGCAGCACGGAGAAAGATGTCATGGGGTTCGCAAATGGATTGGAGACGGGCATGAGTGCTCTTTCTCAGCCTTCACCTAGTAGATCCATCGCCCATTCTCTGGTGTCGGAAGCCCGCCCAGCAGCTTCTTCCGCCCAGGGAGAGGGCTCATTGCTTCAGCACTCCAGTTCTGAGGAGTTGGATGTGCTGAGTGTCGATATGGGCGAAGAAGACTCGCCATGTCTTTCCCCAGCATATGAGGAGCTGGTGGAGGTGATCACTCGCGCTGTGTCTAAGTTGAATATTGAATGGCTAGCAGAGAAACAAGGCGCTCATCCTAAAAGCAAACTAGACAAGCGTTTCCTAACATCTAATAAATCACCTCCACCAAGGGGCCTTCCTTTCTTTCCTGATCTGCATGACGAGTTAACTAGATCATGGAAAAAGCCATACTCGTCATGACTTTTCAGCCCTCAAGTCAAATACTAAGATATAAGGGGGCTGAAAGAGTATGGCTATGGGGCGGTGCCCTGGGTTGAACAGACGCTCGCGAGCTAACTGTCCCCGGTTTCAGCATCATCCCTGAAGACCCCTACGCTTTCCACTAAGCCACTAAAAGTTACATCAGGGCTGGTGGGTAAAGAGTTTATAGCAGCAGGTCAGGCTGGTGCTTGTATGCATATGACTGCTATTTTACAAGCATACCAAGCCGACCTGCTGAAGGATTTGGATGGCGGAGAGGGGATTGGCCCGGACGCAGTTCAAGAACTGCGTCGAGCCACAGACCGCCAGAGCAATTGGGCACTCTATGGCGACAGAGAGACACCTGTGGCTCAACCTGTCAGAAATAAAAGAAAAAGACAGGGCCTTTCTCCTCAACGCCCCACTTGAGTCATCTGGCCTGTTCGGCAACACTGTCAACTCGGTCGTCGACAGGTTTAAGGTTCAAGGCATTCAAGAAATATCCTCCACGCTGTCATCCATCCTCTGGGGTTGCTGGGCGTGAGCAGCCCCAGCCATATAGCTCCTCATATAGAGCTCAGCAAAAAGAGAGTGTCATTTCTCACGCTCCACCTCAAAGATACGGTGGGCCGGGACAGCACTCTCAGCCCAAGCCTTCGAAGCCAAAGACAGACCTGAGGGTCGTGCTTCAGGCTAAGAAGGCTTCGGGTCAGAAGAAGTCCTGACGCCAGTGGTGTCAGACTTCTGAGGGCAGCCCCACACGGGGTGGAGCGATGTTTACCTCAGTATACGGTGCCTCATTTAGAGGCCGAGTCTGCATAGTAGTGATCCTGAGGTGGAACCATGGTATCAAGGTCCCGTCCCTACTTCGGCAAACTCAATCGCAATCACAGCTGTCAACCATGACGTTACACCCCATTTTTATAGCATCAAATAACTAACTAAAACCAAACGTACTGGAAAAACAAACACTTGAACGTACGTCTGTGTGATAAATGAAAGCTCTAGCGTAAGTTCTGCCAGGAAGATTTAATGTTATGTCACCTATTAGTTTAGATCTAACCAATCATTATCTTACACTTGGAGTATAAAAGATCGGTACTTACACATGTCTGAGTTCGCAGATGCTGACGCCAACCTTCACCTCCATCCTCCCCACCACCACCAGGATGGTCCCTGTCCATACCTCACCAGGGGGTCGGCTGCGCCCCTGTCTTCATCTTCAGGCAGGAAATGCAGAGTCCGCAACCCTTTAGGATGTGAGCTATGGCTTACATCAAAGAACTTTCTTACAATATTTTGCTTGCTGATTGTTAATAAATATCATTGTTACGTTATCTTGTGCAGCAAATTAGCTCAAACAAATATAATAATTAATCATAACTAGTAATAATTAATTATAAATATTTGGATCAGTTAATAAAGTTAACTTAATGTGATAAAATTAATATGACAATCAATCAACCTGTTTTGCCAGCAAACACAGTATTGATCGTCTATCAATTTTCAAGACAGAAAAATAACGCTTTCTTAGCACGTAGCTGTGATCGAATCGTTATCAGGGACATTGGGTTTATAAGCAGATCAGAATCAACTCGCAACAGTGTGCACACGATTCTTATTTAACCAAATCACAAACACATAACTAAACTAATAAACACATAACATACACGCAAATCACACACATGCATAGGTAAAAATGAGCAATGATAGAGTTGAATTGGAAGTGGGACAGGAGATGGAGCTATGGGAAAAAGTCAAAAACAATCTGGAACAGACCATCAGTTTTCTCAGTAATAAAGCACCTTTACAAACAAAGTTGGCTCACAAATTAGTGTTCAAAAGTACGATACTTGCAAAATGCCTTTAGGTCGAGGAGTATCGGATTTGCAGGCTGAGGAGAAATTCTTGATGATTCGGTCCGAAGTTGTAGTCAGTATCTTCTGCGTTGGATGAAGTAATATGAAACAACTTAAGCTGTTAATTTGACTCTTAGTGGGGAAAGAGTTCTTTCTCTCTCTCTCATAGATGAGCACATGGCTGGGTTGCAGGCCTAGGGTTGCCTAGGGTTGAAGAGGCCTGCAGCAAAAGGGAATCGCTTCAGTCATCTAAGAAGCAAGAAAAAGAGGGGAGAACTGTGCGTTGGCTTTTAACCTCTGGTGCTGGACATTCCCCCTCTGGGTCAGTGGACCAATGATACATGAGCTCCCAACAGGAAAGTTTACGATCCTTTGTGTTTCTAGCAGGAGATCTGCACAATAACTGGTTAAGTTGTTTTGAAGAAACTTTTAAAGATTCTTGAAATACTGATATGTTGCACAGGTATCAACATATTTTATACACAAACATTAAAATCTTCAAGATACAAACTCAGACACCAAACTTGGTATAGGTGAGTTTACATTAACCATTGGTTCTTATCATAAAATATGCATAACAATACTGAATTCAAAAACCAGAGATAATACACAAACAGTAATAATGGATGCCATGTCCTATGGATATGCATGTTCATTTATAGAACAGCCTATGAATGCAGGAAAATCTGTTTTGAGGATTTTCTATGTGTCTCTTTGTCTCTGCTTTTCCACGTGGCAACACACACACACTTCAAGGCAATAAAACTAAGACTGGTCTTCTTGGGGGATGGGGACAGACCCCAGAGTAAGTTTTAAACAATTATTTGTTAAATATAACAAATAATTATGTCCGATTTGTCTCAGTCGTTACACTTGCTTCCCGAGTCTTTCTAGTAGAACTACCTAAAATGACAGAAACCATCTTTTGAAAAAATTAATTGATGTATAACTGGATTTTTAGTTTGGCTCTAGTCCCATTCAATTACATGGAGAGGGCAAGGTTTATGACCTATACTGCAGCCAGCCACTAAGGGGCGATCGAAATGCATTGGCTTCACTTTTCGGGACGTGTGCGGCACACTGGGATGCAATGGTCAGGCATCCATCTAGTGCATATTTACATAGAAAAACAGTTAAAAGCAGCAGAACTTACTGTAAACAGCTCCGACAGAGCTTTATGATTGGCAATAGTGGGGACCTATGATGCAAAATTTACTTTTATAAGGTGTTTGAACACATATGTGTGTCCACAGTGTGTGTAAACAACCAGCCTATAATGGTAAAAATCCACCTACTCCTTTTTTTATAATCCTCCACACAAGCGGTTCCAGTTCCCTTTTGAGGGAACTCACTCTGCGTTGGAGTCAGAACAGTCAGAACAGATCGTGGTTCATTCTCAACCACGTATTTAAAAAAAAAAAAAAAAAAAAAAAAAAAAAAAAAAAAAAAGATGCAGGCACGTCTCTCCCCTGTTCACACAGAGTTGATTCTAGTAGCCTTAAACAAGTTAAAGCTAGACCTGTCCATCACTGTAAAAAACAGTTTCAGAGACTGTTGGGTCTCATGGCAGCTGTGTCCAACGTGATACCTTTTGGCTTGCTGTACATGAGGCCCTTACACTGGTGGCTCAGGACCAAAGGGTTTTCCCCAAGGGACAACCCATTTTGCATGATTAAGGTCTCGCGGCGATGCCTTTGTGCCTTGGACATGTGGAAGAAACGTTGGTTCCTGTCTTAAGGCTTACTGTTGGGGGCTCCTTGTCGTAGCTTAGTGCTAACAATGGATGTTTCCTTCACGGGTTGGGGAGCGATCCTGGACGGATGCTCAGCTCAATTCCTTACCCATGCCCAGAACTTTGGAAACTGTGGGCTTGGCCTCTGAAGGGGCCCAGCTCATAGATGCAGGTATCTCAACTGAGGTTGTTGAGACTCCAATCCAGAACTCCCTCCACAAAGAAACTCTACGCTTTGAAGTGGAAACTGTTCACTTATAACATTTTAATCCCATCTCGGGGCGCCATTACATGTACCCGGTGACTGATTTGGCCCGCTGCCCTGCTCCTTTTCATTTATTTGTTTACTTAGGCTATTTATTATTACTCTATATATTAGTGCCTGCGCGACGCACATTGGCTTTTAATATTAAACAGACAGCCTAATAATCATGAATGCACTCCGCTATCTTGAACCTCATCTCCGGTGAACAGCTTCAACGCGCAAAAGAAAAACTAACATGAAGGCGTAGTGGAATGCAGCGACCTGTGGCATTTCCTGATGGATCAAGGTTGTTCCTTAACTTCATTGTCTACGCGCAATTCACTCTAGCTATAAGCGCGTGCGAGTATGCGCTTAGCTATTAATGTTGTTGTCTGTTTACGAAGTGCTGAACTGTCAATCACTATATCATCGTGGCCTATAACTTTGTCAGGAAAAGACCCAAAAGCAGGGATATATAGCAACAAATCAAACTTTATTAATGAAACAGAAGATCAGAGGGCCGGGCTGGGCCAACAACTTAAGCAGGGCAAAGAGAAGAGGATATGTCGAAGTCCAGGCAGAGTTCGCCTGGACTTCGAGTTATTACCGCCCGGGGAGTCAGGCAGAACAGCAAACAGTTCAAAGGTGAGAGCAGGTGCGGCGTGAGAGAGACAGACGAGCAACAGAGAGATCAGTGAGCAAACCAGGACCATAGACAGTGCAGAGAGAGTCAAACCGGGAAGCAGTCCATATAGCACAAATGACAAACGGAGATCCATGAGCATATAAGCAAGGTACCAAGCCAAGAGTCCAGAGCGCTGGCAGGAGAGGATTCCATATTCGAGAGTTTAAAATCTGAAATAGGCCTACACACAAAAGGAACAATATCACTTTAAAAAAAAAAAAAAAAAAAATTTTTTTTTTTTTTCTTTTTTTAAGCAATTTCAACTATTGATATTTAGGTTTAATGTTTAGGCTATTAAAATGTTTATATAATTTAGCTATATGTTTTAGTTTAGTTTGTTCTTATTTATTTCCAGTTAATAGGCTAATTGTAGTGCTTCAACTTAAACTTATTATTTCAGTCTATTGCAAAGCAACATTTCTAATTTTCGTGTTTTTCAACAAATATTAAAGTCCTATTTTATTTAATTTACTTAAATGTTAAAACTTCAATGTTTTAAGTTTTAGTTAATAATAACCCTGTTCCCACAAATTTTCGCGAATTAGGTAGGCTAATGCCGGTCCGGGACTCCATTAGGCTGGGAGTCTCACACTTAGAAAGGCCCCCTCATAAATCCACAACAAAAAAACAAAAACAAACTTTTTCAGAATAAGGGGAAAGTCAATACCTTTTGTGTATTTCTAACTTTGTTTCCGTTGTGGTCCTGGTTTGACTCTCTCTGCACGGTCTATGGTCCTGGTTTGCTCATTGATCTCTGTTACTAGTCTGTCTCTCTCACTCCGCACCTGCTCTCACCTTTGGACTGTTTGCTGTTCTGACTGACTCCCCAGGTGGTAGCGACCTCTGCCTGGACTTTGACATATCCTCTTCTCTTTGCCCTGCTAGAGTTGTTGGCCTAGCCCGGCCCTCTGCTCTTCTGTTTCATAAATAAAGTTTGAGTTGTTGCTATATATCCCCGCTTTTGGGTCTTTTCCTGACAAAGTTATAGGCCACGATGATATAGTGATTGACAGTTCAGCACTTTGTGAACAGACAGTGACATTGATAGCTAAGTGCATACTCACGCTTAGAGCTTGTGTAAATTGCGTGTAGACAACGAAGTTAAGGAGCAACCTCGATCTATCAGGAAATGCCACATAGGTCGCTGCATTAGGTAGGCTAAAAGATAGCGTTGCAGTCAGACTAAATTGAGTTACAGACCTTATTCACGAGTTCTCATTTAGGCCAATAATCACACGCCCTTTGCCTGTTGGTACAGTGCTGGAGTTTTTGCAGGAATGATTCTCTGCAGGGTTATCTTCGTCCACAATAAAGGTGTATGTGGTGGCTATATCTGCTTACCACACTCCTTTGGGTGAAATGTCAGCTGGTAGAGACCCCTTAGTAGTTTGTTTCCTCCATGGCACTTTTGAGGCTGAGGCCTGTAGTTCAAACGAGAGTACCGTCATGGGATTTGGCCATTGTTGTAGAAGGCTTGTCTCTGGCTCCCTTTGAGCCTACTGAAGAAGTATCGGAGACATTTTTGATTCTGAAAATTCTCTTTCTCCTTGCTATCAGGTCTCTCAAGAGAATTGGAGACCTGCAAGCCCTTTCAGTATCTCCTTCATGTTTATACTCCAGGCATGGTAAAAGCTTTTCTTCACCCTTAACCGGGGGATATTCCTAAGGTTCCCATTTATGTGGCTAGAACTATTACACCGCAGGCCTTCTTTCCTCCTCCTTTCAGTACTCCGGACAAGGAAAAACTAAATCTGCTTTGCCCTGTTCGGGCCCTAGATACCCATGTACACAGAGCTGCCCTCTGGCGAAAGTCTGATCAACTCTTTGTCTGTTTTGGGCCACCCAAGAAAGGGTGCCCAGCATGTAAGCGGAGGATGAGCAAGTGGATAGTCAAGGCTATTTCTCTTGCGTACAAGTCGGCCGGCCATCCTTCACCTTTGGTGGTCTGAGCCCATTCGACTAGGAGTATGGCTGCTTCAAATTATTATCAGGAGTTTCTCTCCAGGATGTATGTGATGCTGCAGGGTGGTCTTCCCCGCACACCTTTGTGAGGTTTTACAACCTAGATCTGGGTTCCACTCCTGGGACCAGTGTGCTCTCGTCCTATTGCGCACAACTGGTTTTCACACAGACAGGCACTTATCAGTATGGCAGCGAGGGTATAAACGTTCCCAAAGCGTTGAAGATTCCAACGCAGTGCGAGTTCCCTCGAAAGGGAATGTCTCAGGCTACACATGTAACCATGGTTCCCTGAGAAGGGAACGAGATGCTGCGTTGTGTTGCAATACTTCCTGCATGTTTGTGATCGTCTTGTTTCAGCCTATTAGAAGCTAAAACTGTTTGGTCTGGGTATGCTTTATAGTTTTCTGGTCGATGATGTCACCCACTATGATGTTCCGTTAGGCCATTGGACTGATTTTACACATGCTTCACGACAATCACGCAAAGTGTTCCCACAGCATCGAAGACGTTACATGCATAACCTGAGATGATTTCCCCCTACTCTTACGCCCATGACTGGTAGAAAAAATACCGCCATGAGTGAGCCGCAGCAGTCCATCATTTCGGTTTCCTCGCTCTTGCAGCTGGAGATATATAACATTACAAATGTTCTGTTACTGGATGTACAAACAAACATAAGAGTCTCATCTGAGCGACTGAGGACACCTTAGATTTCATTTATGAAGGAAATGTGCAGAAGAAAGATGGTAAAGTGTTATATATTTGCGCAAATCATTTTACACTGACTGCTTTACAAACGAGGGTCAGTTCAACGCAGTTTGCACAAAAGATTAAAGGGTTAATTTACCCAAAAATGAAAATTCTGTCATTAATTACTCACCCTCATGTTGCTGCACACCCATAACCTATTTTTAAATAGGTTTTTATACAAAAACAGCTTTTTATGTAAAAGTCACTTTATAAAAGACCCACATTCTAACTTTCATTCATGGGGATAACACAGATTTTGAATTTGACATGATTTAGTGTACAATGTTTGCTCATCTTTTGGAAAATGCAGTTTTAAATCTTTAACCAGTAGATGGCTGCAGAGCTCCACTATTTGCTATTTGACTAACTGAAAGACATCTTTTCACAAGATTTTTTTTTCTTTTTATTCTTGTTATTCTGTCTTTTTTCCCCTCAGAATTGCAAGTTTATATCCCACATTCTCCAGTTTTGTTGTTGGTGTGTATCCAAAGCACAAATTATTAAAGCTCTGCCCTCTTCTAGAAAGGGGGCCGGGAGCAGCAGCTCATTTGCATTTAAAAAGATACACAAAAACAGCATGTTTTTGCTCACACCCAAATAGGGGCAAATTTGACAAGCTATAATAAATTATCTGTGGGGTATTTTAAGCTGAAACTTCAGAGACACATTCTGGGAATGCCAGAGACTTATATTACATATTGTGAAAAGGGAATCCTTTAAGCAGACTTCTTACATCAGTGCGTTTGGACCTTCCTTCGAAGGCTGTATTCGAAGGCCGCATTTGAAGGCCAATTGCAACACAGCAGCACAAAAAAGGCTGTCTGAATTCAAAGTTTCCTTTGAATGCAGAGTGCTTCTCATTAGTTGCATCCCAATTCAGAGGCTGCATCCTTCGAAGGCCAATTGTGTCACAGCAGCACAACAAAGGCTGTGACAATTCAAAAGCATTCAAAGCCTTCAAATGCGGCCTCCAGCTGCATCCTTTGTTTCCCATGCAATGAAAAATACAACAGATGGATCTGAAGGCGTGGCCTTTGAAGTCCGCACCCTTCGAAGGATGCAGCCTCTGAATTTACTTCAGTCTCTTCGCGTCCTACTTTCAAGAAGAGGGCGGAGCTTCAAGAGCTTGTGCAACAAATAAACAGGTCCATCTCAAGCACTGAAACTGTCAGTAATGGTGTTCAGTTTGAACCGGAGTCAGAAATTGATGCATACAGAGCCTGAGAATATATGCTGCATGGAGACAGAACAAGTAGTTTAGTTTAATTACGGTTATAAATTGTGTTGTCATCTTTCTTTTATCCACTAGTAGTACAAACCTGTTATAGCGGACCCCATCCGAATAATGGCCATAACTTTACTGATGAGTTTTATGAAGTTTATTGTACATCACACAAAAGATGAAGCATGCATTTTCATTCCAGAAAATCACTGTAAGAGCTGAATAAAATACAGTACAAGAAGTGCACATTAAAGTCTTATCCATAAACTCTCTCTCCCTTGCATTATCATCAACATACATAGCGATCGAATCACACAAAAACACTCGTTACAACTAACAGTAAATCATATATACAAACCAAAAAAAAAAAAAGCGCTAAAACTACTTATCTGTAAAAAAATTCAGATGAACTGTAATAAAGTGCGTGCTCTCCCCTTCATTGCTGCTGTAACCAGTATTGCTCCGGAGACTATAACCGGCATTTGCTTACGAGACGTTGTCGGTAAAGCTGCTCGAGCGCAGAGAAAATGGCAGACAGGATACAACTCGCCGAGGGCAGGAACTATGGTACTGCAAGACTGTCAGTCAGCAGCCAACAGTCAATAATCAAAACGGCATGTCTAATGAGACTGCTTTGATTTAATGGGGATTAAAAAATAAATAAATAAAAAATAGTGGATTATCATCATTGTAGGGGTGGTTGTGTACATATACTGCCAAAACACATTTATGTCCAAACACAATGTAAAAGTGGATTTTGCATAATAGGTGACATTTAAAATTATTGTGACATATGTGAAAGGTGGAGAAGAATTCATATGTGCGTCAGGTTTTTTGACAAGAAAGATTTCCACATAAGGTACACCCGTGCATCCTCGCTCGTAGCTCCTCTGAAAGCATCCTTACTCTTCATTCCTTGTCAACCGCAGCTATCACAGTTGCTAGGCGACAAGACGAGAGCAATCCTCCATAGGCTAGACCGTCCCATTTAAAACGCTCGGTTCGACCTTTGTGGACTTCAAAGGCCACGCCTTCAAAGTCCACGAAGGTCTGACCGAGCGTTGTTGAATCCTTCGAAGGATGCAGCCTCTGAATTGGGACCCAGCTTATGTGTGAAAGGGGCTATAGACCACAATTGCCCCTTTCACACATAGTCTTTACTACTAAAAGGGGCTATTGTTTTGTCATTATGAATATAATACCATTTCTTTTATAATATTTTTACTACTTAAAAGTTACACTTTTGGCCCTCTGGTGGTTTTAGTTGTGCTTTGGCTCTGCGTGACTGTGCAGATATGGTTATGCTACTGCTCATAAAACATTCACTACTAGGTTTAAGAGATATAACCAGTTTAGATGGAAAGGCTATCAGCTGAAGATGTTACTGTAGCTATACCCATTAATAGATACGGTACTTCCTTGAAAATAAATTCCAGCACAGCGCTACAACAACCATAATGAAATTACCCTTCACAATAGATAATGTTTTACAATGAACTTAGAAAGCTACATATAGCATATCTGTTCAATAAAACTCAACTACTGAGTAATAAAACATCTCCGCATCACTTCCACAACATTTCCAATCCCTCAGTTCTCGCCAGCTCTGAAAAGCCAAGCCAATCTTGATTCGAGCACTGTCGCTTTCTTTTTGCCAGCAGACTCTCCTCTGCTCGGTGGTTTATAAGAGGTTTAAGATTTAGCGGTTCCCTGTAAACCTTTCTCACTCGCTGTGACACCTAACCTATACCACTCCCACACCATATGTGCAAAGTAGCTGGAGCAACGTTTTTCTAACTAGGGATATTAAGAGACAGGCACACGGGCGAGTGACGTATGTACACAATCTCCTGCGAAAACCATCCCGCTAGGTCTAAAATATAACCACTAATAACAGGCTAGCGAATCAAGGTAAGACAAGAACACTTAAGAAGAAGGACTGATGATGTATTGACTCATTTAAATTTTGTTCATTTTAAACCAAAAAAGTTACATAGTGTACCTTTAAATTATGAATTTGCCGTGTATTGCAATTCCAGGTTCAGTACTAGTTAAACTGAATCAACAACATGTGGCATAATGTTGATTCCACTTTTCTTTATTTATTTTTTTTTAAATCTGGGTTACAAAGGAATTGAATAGGAAACAAATCACAAACCTTTTTGGTTTATAATAACTGCACGCTATGAAGCATTAGTTAAGCATTAGTAAATAGTCAATTATTTATAAAGCATTAATAGACATTAGTAAGCAGTTTATAAATACAGCTATAAATGCTTTGTTCTTGATTTATAAGCATATCTATAATGTGTTTAATAATTGTATTTTCATACTTAATTAATGATCAATTTATAATTTCTAAATGATGTAATACATTATTTACAAACCAGTTATTTAGGAGTTTTCAGTGGTTCATGAGAATTTAGCAAGTGTAAGTAAATGATTAATAAACTATTTAAATGTACATTTATACATATTATTTAGACATAGTTACTCAATGTGTTAAATGCTTTATTAATACATATTCCTACTGTAATTCATGATTAATTCAGGTAGTGATAAAATATTTAGTAATAGTCAGTTAACTATTTTTGTGAGCTCATCTAAAGTGTGGACTATTTATGCCTCGTAAAGCTTTTATAAAGGATACAGAACATAGAAATATTTAAAAAAAAAAAAAAACTTTACGACAGTCAAGTCATCATTTATATAGCACTTTTCACAATACATACTGTTTCAAAGCAGCTTCACAGTGACAATAGGGAAATTATTATCAAGCTAAAGTTGGTTTTTGATTGAATCACTTCCGTTGTAAAAATTGTTAATTATTACTGTAGGGGCCACTTAAATGACACCTTTCCTATTGAAAACCGAATACCAGGTAACGTGATATAAAATAAATAAAAAACCTCTGCAATGTCACAGAAAATAAAAATTCCTGTACACCTCCAGAAAACATAACTGTGCTAAAATGAAACTAAGCCTTTGCAATCTGATATAAAAATAATTTTCTGTAAAGGGTAAACATTGCTGAATAAAAATTTACCTGTGCCAACACTGGATTACAGGAGTGCCAAAATACAACAATCTTTTTTATAAAACAATAATAATAAAATATTTCAGTGTCAAAATTGCCTCAGTACTAACTTTAAAACATTAGAGAACAGCAGTAGCTTTTATTAAAATGGGTGGTCAAACAGGCAATGGTCAGACACTGGCAAACACAGTAACGGAGAACAGACACAGTCGTGGACGATAAACAGGCAGTAGATCAGGGCAGGCGGAGAACAATCACAGATCAGAAACAAAGCAAATAGTCCAAAAGGCAGGCAGCAGAGAATCATAAACGAGGAACAAACTGGGTCACAACAGGCAGGCAAAACAGGAATAAATGCTCAGAAATGCAAACCGTAGTAATACAAGTCCTCACAAGCAGGAATTGTGAAGAGACAGTTTATATAGGCCAGTGAATGAGCTGCAGCTGAGCAATGTAATCAGTGCCAGGTACGGGCTGATGGGAAATGTAGTGTGTATGTGTAAGAGTCAATATTCGCATGAATGAGCCCTCTGATGGCCAAAGGAGGGAATCACGGAGTTTGTCTCTGTGACAATATGCCTAAATAATAAGATGTATAAATGTATGTTTAAATAGTTTATTAATCATTTACTTAAACTTCCTAAATTATCTTATGAACCACTGAAAACTCCTAAATAACTGGTTTGTAAATAATGTAATAGTTAATTTAGAAATGATAAATTGATTATTAATAAAAACTGAAAATACAATTATTAAACACATTATAGATATGCTTATGAATCAAGAACAAAGCATTTTTAGCTGTATTTATAAACTGCTTATTAATGTCTATTAATGCTGATGAATTGACTATTTACTATTTTTTTTTTTTTGTGGTAATCAACATTCCCTTACAAAAAATAAGTTTATTCAAGTGTGCTATTAGTATACTTCTTTTAAACTAAAATATAAGTATACTTTCAGTCTACTTTTTAATGTACTTCACAGAAATATACTTAAAATTGCATTTAAGTATACATGACTTGCACTCACAGAAAATACGTTTATTTGGCGTATACTTGTACTCAATCTTATGACAGAGATATACTTTAAATTGTGATTAAGTATTTTTAAGCATACCTGGCTTATAGTTGTGTTTAATTTCTCTTTGTGAGCTTTGGTTTGGAGTGGCTGAAATGCATCTTTACACACAACTGCCAGCCTGCATGGAGAGCTTCTTGAGACTCCAAAAACACCAGAAGCTTCAAATACCTGTTGCTGCTCAACACTGGCTTTTTTTTTTATAGCTGCCCTTTTAATACAATAAAAAAATTTTGACAGGAACTTTCATTAATAAGCCTTTATCTGGCAGAGTTCTACTGTGCTCTAAATCACTCACAAATCTTATGATAATTTGATAATCTCCATTCAGTTTTCACACAATATTAGTTGTTTTCATGCTTTTTGCACAACATTGCACCATTTCATGCTTTTCATCTTCAGAAAGATCTTTCTTCCTTCCCATATTGCATGAGAACTGTGACTTGCTTAATAATTTGGAACAACCTCTAAGTAGGGTTTCCATAGACCTGGCAAATTATTTTGTCTGAGATTGATACCAGTTATCTAAAAAGTCATGGATAAATAAACAAACATTTTCTTAGAAAAACTAAAATCTGAATGTTTATTCTACTGAAATCTTACTGATATGTCACTTGCATAATAATTTGGAACGCGGTGTACGTACGGTCTTATAAACCCCGCCACAGACTGAATTTCCCGGCTATCCATATTTTCACTGTTATATGCAATCATCAACATTATACAGAAATCAAAACTACCTAATGTTACCGAATTAAATGTTGAAGCCATGAAGAGGAAACGACTGAAGCTTTGGGGGTGTTGATGGACTCAATCTACTCCATCTGTATTTTGATCACCATTGCGAATCCCATCTGGATGTAGTCTTTGACAAAAATGCGATTTTCTTAGCTTTTTGTTTAAAATGTTGTTGTCTTTTAATTTAGCACCCACATTCAAGTGTTGATTAAAAAAAAAAAAAGGATGCATGAAGCTACAATAAAATGGAAAGAGTTAAAGGTATATTTCAAGTACTAAAAAAATAATACCTAAATAGCAACATATTTTTGCACTTTAGGAATACTACTAATATATAAATAGTAAACTGTAAGTGATGTTCCCTTTCGATACTACACTCATACTGCGCCGCTAGACACAAAAGCCTATTTCACAAGTGCAAATTTCCTAAAAGAGCAAGTTTTAAGCAGCATTGTTTCAAATGTTGCGCCACGGCTGTGGTACATGCAGGGCGCCCCTGCATGCTGATGATGGGCACAGTGAGTACGTCTCCTGCCTGGGAAAATCCCACGCAGAGGCAGCGCTTAATGGGACGAACTGTGCTCGCGGATCGCTTTCTTTTCAGAGAGCAGCTCCGCCCCTGCGACCTCCCAGGAGCCTGTGAGGAAGAAACAGTGGGGTATGGGGACTCAGTGCATGGATTTGAGTGAGCTAACACCGGCCCAGCGAGTCAGGCTTCTACAGCCGGTACTTCCTCATTCCCAAGAAAGATGGTGGTCTCAGACCCATCTTAGATCTCAGACACCTGAACCACTCGCTCCCGAGACAGAAGTTCAGGATGACTACATTGAAACAGATCCTCGTGCAACTTTGCCCCAGGGACTGGTTTTTCTCGCTAGACCTGAAAGACGCTTACTTTCACATCCAGATAGCCCCCCGTCACAGACAATTCTTGAGATTCACCTTCGAGGGAGTGGCTTACCAAAATACAGTCCTGCCATTCGGGATGTCCCTAGACTTTTACAAAGTGTATGGACACGGTTCTTTCCTTTTGAGACAAGATGGAAATCTGTCTTGAATTACCTCAACTACTGGCTTATATTGGCCCAGTCGGAGGACGAGCTAACATATAGATCCGTGCTTCTCAGCCAAATTTCGCCAAGAGCTTACTGCTCCCTAGCCAACGCATCTCATTCCTGGGAGCAGTTTTCAACTCAGCCCAGATGAGGGCCACAGTCTCGCCAGAGGCTCTGGCCATTTAGCAGCTCATGGCCTCTAAACTTGGAGCCCCTCTTCCTCTCAAGTGGTTTCAGAGGATGCTAGGCCTGATGGCTTCCGTCTCCCCAGTCCTTCAGCTGGGCCTGCTATGTATGCGGCCCCTGCAGGGCTCTACAGTGCAAGCATTTCATTCGCATTTGCGCCTGAAAATAACTACGTGCGAGTGTGAAAAAATATTTAGCTGCACTGGTGCGAGTAACCCGATCGATTCTCATGCACAGAACTATAATACAATCGAAAACAAAAAGCGCACCTCCTAAAATGCATCTACACTGAACAACAATTACGTGCGCGATGGACTAGAACACTCCAAAGATTTTTTTCAAGGTGAAACTGGTCTTATGCTGTGCCGCGGTCACGGTGAGCAAGTGATATAACCTGTGTTGCGGCTGAACACCAGTAACACCGTCGATCGCAGCAAGCCTAATATGTAGCCTAAGTTAAGTAATATCACACGAGTATACTCCTGTTTCTCCGAGTACTGGCATGTTTGCAAATGTGATACTTACTGATCTGATTGAAGTCTAATAAACAAGTTGATATCAAGTGATTTAACATTAGACACAATGTCTGTTTTTGCTCCATTTCGTGAAAACAGTTTCAAACAAAGCCACACCAGAACTGTTGTGCATCTGCAAGCCACGGTAAATGAATGAATCTGCGTTTTGAACAACTGAATGTATGACTCACACATTAAGATTTACCGCCACATTTGAATGAAAATACATTTTTCATATTTTTAATTATATTTAAAAACATTTGTACAACATTATTTACCAATGAGCTCCATTAAGCAGTCTATGTAAATGTGTCTAAAAACCACTTCAGATGGACCTTCTGTGCCACTTCTGCAGTACAAAGATTTTTGATGATTTATTTTGATAGGTAACAGTCTGATTGGGTCTTATTGTTCTAACTGAATTTATTGTTTAACATTTAAAAACAAATTTTCTATTTTAATTTAAGAAATTGATTAAATATGATGCATACATTTAATAAGATTAGAAAAAAAAAATTGCTCTTATAATGGTAAAAATGCCTGTGGAAATTAATTTAAAGGGGCAAATATCACCCTGTAATGGGAAAGTTAGTGTCTGTTATTGATCAGAAAGTGCTCCTAAAGAAAAATGTTAACGTAGAGCCCTGCCCTGCAGTTTTGGCTAAGACTTTGGGTCCCACCTTGTGCTTGGCAACACAAGTCGCCTACGCATCAGGGTGAACCAGGCCTGTTTAGCAGCCCTGACTCCCTGGAAGAACCCTCAATGGTTCAAACAAGGTGTACCCCTGGGGACAGTTTCCAGAAGGAAGGTGGTCTCGACGGATGCATCCAACATGGGTTAGGGCACCCTGGGCGAGGACAGACCAGCCTTAGGCTCCTGGTAGGACAAGGAAAGTCGGCTACACATCAACTGCCTAGAGATGCTAGCAGTTTGTCGAGCCTTCCACGTCTTAGTCCGATCGGACAGCATGACAGTGGTGTCCTACATAAATCTTTCGTCCAGGTGACTCTTAACGCTGGCGAGGCACCTCTTGGAATGGGCACAGCCCAACTTGCGTTCGCCAAGAGCGTCGCATGATCCGGACAAGTTGAACCAAGGACTGGACATGCTGTCTCTGAGCAATATCCTCTCAGTAGAGTGGACGCTCCACCCCCAGACGGTTCTCGAAATTTGGGAGATCTCCGGGAGGGCAGAGGCCGACCTTTTCGCCTCAAAGGACAACTCTCACGGCCCAACCGTCTTTTCGAAGGTCAGGGATGCGCTGACCCACAACTGGCCCAGTCTCCTACTCTACGCTTTTCTCCCGATCGCTCTGATCCCTCAGGTCATCATACGCATCAGGGAGGATAAACACAAAGTACTGTTGGTGGCCCCGCTTTGGAGAAACCAGCCTTGATTCTCAGAGCTGTCTCAGCTGTTGACAACAGCCCCTTGGCCAATCCCCCTGAGACGGGACCTCCTCTCTCAGGCGAGCAGGACAATCTGGCACCCCCAGCCCGAGCTGTGGGCTCTGCACCTTTGGCCTCTCGATGGGAGCCTGCAAACTTCACTGTGAGTGTGTTAAATACTATATCTCAGGCTAGAGCCGTCTACGCCCTAAAATGGTCGGTCTTCTCCGCCTGGTGTACAGCCCGGAATGAAGACCTGGTTTTGTGTGACATACCTTCAATATTATCATTTCTCCAGGAGTGTTTAGACAAGGGCCTAACGATTCAAAGGTTATCTTGAAGCCAAGGCATGGCTATGTACCGAATGTGCTCTCGACTCCATTTAGACTGCAGGTAATTACTCTCGCAGCTCTACCTCCCTCAGGGGATGAGCAAGAGTTACATTTACTCTGCCCCGTCAGGGCATTAAGAACTTACATCAAGCATTCCGCCCCCTTCGGATCAGCTCTTTGGGTGCTTCGGCAGCCGCACCAAAAGGCTTCTGGTCACGAGGCAAAGACTTTCGCATTGGATTGTCGACGCTATCACGCTCTGTTACTCGTCTATGGGCCTGCATTTCCCCATCAGAGTATGAGCCCATTCCACTAGAGGCATGGCCTCATTGTGGGCCTGGTCCAGTGGCGTTTCCATTAGTGACATCAGTGAGGTGGCCGGCTGGTCCTCGCCGTCCACGCTTGCCAGGTTCTATAGCTTGGACGTCCCAGCAGTGCATGCCCGGGTCCTCTCTGCGTAACTCAGACGGCCTCAACTTAGCCCGTTTGGTATGCGTCACAGTGTTATAGGAGCTAGCTCCTCTATAGTATGTGTAACTTCTAGGGATGCAATGGCTTCGCCCTTCGATAACCTCTCCTTTAGGCCCCTCCGGCACCTATGGTGGGTTCCAGGCATTTCCCCATCACAGCACGGCCTGATTGAATATGTTCCCCATATGCATCTAGCGACGCAGTACAAGTGTAGTATCGAAAGGGAACATACTCGGTTACGTATGTAACCTCAGTTCCCTGAGATGCTATGAAGCCGCACGACTCTGTGTCGTCGCTTCAGTCGAATGACCTGAGATCCTATGGCGAAATGCCTGCTTATATAGCCAGTTGCCCCACCCATTTTGGCGGGCTCTGGCGCGCTGCATCGCCATAGGCTCGCACAGCTCTGCCGCGCCGTCATTGGTTCAAAAAGTTTCACTGCTCGAACCAATGGCCATGCACTTACACTGCGTTATTGAAAAAGGCTTCAGTGAATCGGAGAAAAAGGAGTTTTCCCCATATGCGTCTAGTGACGCAGTACTCGTTCCCCTATCTCAGGGAACCGAGGTTACGTACGTAACCGAGTACGTTATGTTAACTTAAAGAAAACTTGCAAGTATACTTGCAGTGTAAAACTACTAAACTAGTAGTTTACTGAGAGTAATTTCAATGTGTACTTTCATATACTAAAAAACTACTAGTATACTTATAAGTTCACTTGTAGTACAGATTCAGTACAAATGAGAAATGTAGTTGTGAACTAGTTGTGTACTGTTACACTTATAGTACACTTAAACGTATACTTTATATATAGTAAAAGTGGGCCAATTTAGTCCCAAGCAGTATTGAAATAGTACACTTACAAGTATACTACTAGTACTTTGACATTAGTATACTTACCACAAAGTATACTTAAAAATGTACTTGAACATTACTTAAGTATACTTAATAAAATTAACTTGAAGTATGCTTCTTTTTCTTAAGTGTTGTCACAAATGCTGTTGATTAAATGTAACTTGCATTGACCCTGCTGTATTCCTTCAATTGTTCAGGTCTTGAGCACCAAGAAAGTTTATGGTTGACACATGGAGGAAGATGCAGCAAAGACAGCTGGAATGTAAACCCCCCATTATCAGGCTGACCTCGTCACACACTCCCAGCATAATTCACACCATGCTGTGCCAACACACCCATGGCATAGCCTGACAGCTAGCCGTCATAATATTTACATGCTGCACCTCTGTCACAGAAAAAAAGCTGCAGACTCAACACAAGGCCTGGCAGATGCTGTGAAACGCAGGCCTCCTTTTAATAAATGGGTACAATTCTTTCCAGACTGTTCATAATTCAGAGTTAAGGAGAACACCATGATGTCATAAAAGTGAAATGTTAGGAATTAAAAGCATTTCCTCTAATGACGGACCGCAAATGTCGGAAGCTCTGTTTTTGGTCATTGGGATGTTTTATTATACATATATATATATATATATATATATATCTTATATTCTGGGAGTCTCTGCAGTAGCTCTTATATAGTAAATAGCAATCGCTCAAAGGTAGCCAAAGACACTTAAGCAACACTGTCTAATATGGTAAACTTCTGCAGTGGTATGTTTTGCTCCAGGAGAGAGGAAACCAAATGCATGCATACGGAAATAGTCCTCTTTCTTTGTAATGCAAACAAGAAAAACAAACCTGCACATATGTCGCCAGCCAATAGCCTACTTTAAGAAATAAAGGGCCAAAACACTTAAACTTGGGGTCTTTTATTCTCGACTGTGACCAAAGGTTAGAATTAGGTTACAGAACAGACAAAAATGTTTAGAAATAAAAATAAAATAAGAATTGGTTTCCACTCTCCAAGTTATAACAATCAATGTGGCATTTAAAGACAATAAAAAAAATAAATAAATAATAAAAATAAAAAAAACAGAAAGACAACGGTAGTGGCCTTTACACCCCTGAAATTAAAACTGTAGCACATAAGGCCACATGCATCATTCAAACTATCACTGAATTGTCACAGTATTAGCTTTATCATAGATTAGTCTTGAATTTGAAACAAATAATTCAACACAAATCAAGGTTACACAAGTTTCAAAATATTTGCACAAAATGTACAAAATACACATTTATGCTTCAATATAAAAACATAAATCACTCACCCTGAGTGATTTTCCCATTTTATGCACAATATAATTTCCATAACATATTATATTATGAAATGGGCAAATACAACACTTACGCTTGATTCACGATTCACCAATGAACTTGAGGCACAAACAAACTCTCCACGTGAGCTCGCAATCAATCCTCATCAACTGTTGCAAATCACAAAACAGTCTCCTCTATATACGACTCCCCAATGCAATATTATTCAAATACAAGTGAATATTTACCACCTTTTTGGCGTTTTATCGACGTTATACACACAAGCAATATCGCACACTCGGCTAGGTGCTACTTCCACTCGCGCTCTAGCGAAACCAACTGATCTCGACTCGTTGAAACCTTAAAGGGCCAGTATCATAATGTGATTACATGGAACAGGTAGGTTATCAGCGTATATATTGTAAATGTATTCCTCATAATGTATGTTGATCTTAATTAGATATTTACATTTCAGGTCATTTTCCCCCGTTACACATATTTTGGAATGTATCCCAAAATTTTCAAAAAGTTAACCAAAATAATGTTTAGCTTGTTTATCTTATAAATCAAATTAATGAATCACATGCTTGTCCATATGGATGTGACTGTGCAGTTTGAACACAAATGCAAACAATTTGCATGTCTTGTAGAGCCATTACAAAATGTTTGTATAGACATCCATGGCATCTGTTCTTATCACTGCCATCACAGCACAGAGCCTGTGAACTGATGACCAGTCATGTCAAAACTGATGAAGTCATGGTTTTCACTAGAGAACATGAGGCCATGTGAGGAAGTGATGTTTCTCATTCTTCTTTTTTAGGAGGCAAGATAAATGGTTTGGATGAACAACAGCAAAGGCATCTGCAGGCCATTGCTCTGCTGCCAAAGCTAAAATAATAATAATAATGGTAAAGTGGCATTTTCCTGTTGAGACTTTTAAATATTTTTTTCTAAATAGCTTTAGTATAAATCACGATTTTCTCCCTTTATTCCTTCAGTGTGTCACGCCTGAAAATCATGTTTCCTGCTTCCTTGGAAGACCTTTGTAAACAAGTTGTCATCCATGTAAATGTCAGATCTTTGAATCTAAATACAGTAAGAGGTGATCTCGAGAGCAGTATTTTCATGATACTGACTACAATTTATTATTTCCAGTAGAGAAATATAAATAAATATATATGATGTGATAGTCGCATGCTGTATTTGTCCAACTGGTGTTATTAATTAACTTGATAAATATGCAAATAGGAATGTTAACCCAGAGTTTAGAAATGTACATTATGGAATCTCAAAACTTGACTACCCAAAATTAATTATCAACCCAGAATAAAGTATGCTCAGTTTAAAACATGGGAAAAGATTGTCTCATAAAAATGTGAAAAGCCCAAAATTCTCTACTTGAGAGTATTTTAACTTTTCTCTTAATAATTTCCCTACTGTACGTTATTGGAATGATTTTGTAATTGTGAAATTATACACTTTTATACAGTATTTTCCACTTGATTAAATAACTATATGGCCTTTGCTCTGTAGTGCGTAGCACAGATCCCCAATAATATTATTTAATTTGTAATAGAGTGTTTGCCAACTCTGGGAGTTCCAGGTATTCATAGAATGATAATTATAGTGATTCATTGTCTGAATGCCTGCCAAGGAGGTGAGTGGGCATTTGTGTGTTTATATGGACCATTGTGAGTGTGTTGGTGTGAATGTGTTTCAAAATGTGTTACTCTGGAAAACTTGCAACAGCTTACACTGCACACACACGCAGTGCAGTTTGAAATTGAAAAGTGAAGCTGGCAAAATAAATGGCAGCCTATGCAGAAGGGGTCCAAGGGTAGTGCCAACACACACTGCCAACTCAGCATGTAACAAACAGCAGAAGCACAGAGTGAGAGAGAATGAGACTGAAAAAGAGAAAGAGATGGAGAACTTAAGCTTGAACTAGCCAAGTACACCTCACTCTGCAGCCGCATCTTTAAACTCAACAAGCCAGAGAGAACAAGAGCAGGATCATAGAAGTCAGCCAAAACACCAGATAGCAGCACACTGAAAGTGTAAAAAAAAAAAAAAGTCTGTAAATAACTAAAGAATATCGCATGTAAGCACATACATTGATAGGGAGGTTTCCAAGGCCATCAGGATCCCAGCTGTCTCATAATTTTTGCACTCCATGATGGTTATGAGCTCTGTTGTGCTTCTCTCCTTGAGCTTCATGTGAACTTCAGTACATAATCTGCATTGCAATGCTAACATAAACAAAAATCTGCAGTTTTGACCAGAGTTGTGCAAAATCCATAACTGAAGAATTGAGATCATTTTCAGTGCGCTGACATTTTAATTGAATTGCCCACACCCCTCTATCCATCCATCCATCAATCCATCCATCATCTTCAAACTTCAGGTTTAAACTGCAAACTGTCAAACCTGTCTGTCAAGTTAACATTTAAAATTTGTCTTGAACATCTTTGCTTTGTTAATTTAAATGCAAAGTTATTCAAATTTCTTTGAATTTCAACTCATTTTAATTATACTTCCATGCATTCACGTTGCAATTGCTGTTTACTTTAATTCAAATTCCATTGAAATTCATGATATGAATGTAAAATGTAAAAGGTATTCTCAATTTAATTCTGAATAGTGCGCAACCCTACTTCTGACAGTCATACATGTATGTACCAGGTTATTTTGTAAACCTGCCAAGGTCATGTGATATTTATTGAAACTTTTAAAGAATCTTTGTCCTGTCCTTCAAAGCTGTTCACTCGTCAAACACTGGCCAACAGCATGGTTATTGATGTGTGTATGCATGCAAAGTCATCAGTTATTTGGCTGATGATGAAGAGAGAGATGATGGAGAGAGAGATCTCCTACGGGCTTTCAAATGTGGGCAGGTTAAGGTGATGTAAGGACTTTTAGAATCTATGACACAACGACTTTACCATCCTAAAAAGAAAGGTTACAGGAAGAACAAAAGGTTTTAAACACGGATTCCATAGGAGAACTTTTTTAGGTTAAACAAAGACCTTTTTCTTCTCTAGTTCTTTAAAAAAATAAAAATAAATATCTCCGCATCTAGATGATGCAAATAACCTTAGAAGAATCTTTATATGACAATACCCTTATACACGGCTCAAAAAAATTAAAGGAACACTTTTTAATCAGAGAATAGCATCAAGTCAGATTGATCTGGACTGTGTTTCCCAAAAGCATTGTGAGCTTAAACTGTTCGTAGCTCCATTGGTGGCAATGAAGCTACGATCAATTTAGGCTTACAATGCTTTTGGGAAACGCTGCCCTGGTCAGTTAAGTAGCAGAGGAGGTTGTTAATCAGTTTCAGCTGCTTTGGTGTTAATGAAATTAACAACATGTGCACTAGATGGGCAACAATGAGACTACCCCCAAAACAAGAATGGTTTTACAGGTAAAGGCCACTGACATTTTTTTTCCCTACTCATCTTTTCTGACTGTTTTTCACTAGTTTTGCATTTGGCTAGTGTCAGTGTCACTACTGGTAGCATGAAGCGATATCTGGACCCTACAGGCAGTCCAACTCCTCCAGGATGGCACATCAATACATGCTATTGCCAGAAGGTTTGCTGTGTCTCCCAACACAGTCTCAGGAGCATGGAGGAGATTCCAGGAGACAGGCAGTTACTTTAGGAGAGCTGGACATGGCCGTAAAAGGTCTTTAACCCATCAGCAGGATGAGCACTGCCAGAGCCCTACAAAATGACCTCCAGCAGGGCACTGGTGTGAATGTCTCTCACCAAACAATCAGAAACAGACTTCATGAGGGTGGCCTCAGGGCCAGACGTCCTCTAGTGGGCCTGTGCTCACTGCCCGGCACCGTGGAGCTTGATTGGCATTTGCCATTGATCACCAGAATTGGCAGGTCCGCCACTGGCGCCCTGTGCTTTTCAGATGAAAGCAGGTTCACCCTGAACACGTGACAGACGTGAAAGGGTAACAGGCCTGTAACATCGCTCAGCATGACTGGTTTGGTGGTGGGTCGGTGATGTTCTGGGGAGGCATATCCATGGAGGGACGCACAGACTTCTACAGGATAGACAATGGCACCCTGACTGCCATTAGGTATCGGGATGAAATCCTTGGAGCCATTGTCAGACCCTACGCTGGTGCAGTGGGTCCTGAGTTCCTCCTGGTTCATTCTATTGCGCCATTTCTGTTTAAAAGCGAAGTGTATAATTTCTGCGTCATCAAACAGAACTGCAAAAATGACAAAAATGTTTTACAATGTTCAAACACTTCCCCAGTCAAGCTACTGGTTGGATAAACTGTTCTGGCTCAAATGTTATGAAATAAATGCTATTTATAGAATCAATGTTATTATTGTCAGTCCAGATTGCAATTCCGTCTGATGAAAATTTTTTCTTAAATCATTTGCACTTTAGCTCATAAATAGAGCACATGAACATGGAGTTCCTATATAAGGCAAGAGATCACAGCTCTGACTAATGTACTGTAGTTACAGGGATATTTATGAATGTTAATCAAATATTGTGTAACACAGCATTATAAAAGATACATTGGATACCTATGAGGAATTCTTGGAATGTTTCCTCACACAGCAGGGGATGATCGAGCTGTGGTTAGAATCACAGACTTTCTATTTTAGTTCAAGATGTTTATATTACATCACTTCAGTCTAAATATCATGATCTCAAAGATGTCTCAAGCAACTTAAAAGCCATAGTTTCTTTCCTCTCTGTCATTTTAATTCTGGTTCTCTCTCTTTTCCAGCATTCTTGAGATTAGGGAGAAATTCCAAGTATTCCATGTCAAGGAGTTTTTCTATTTGTGTGAATGTCATTTAACCCTGAAAAACACTGGTAAATGTACAAATAGTTAAAAAGCATGCTTTTGTACTTTTTCTGACGAGAAGCATGGAGTATTATGAATACAGTCTTAAAACGTTCCATTAGTTAATCTATTTGTCTCTGTTTAAAGGCCAGAAGCTGGAAAGTTAGTGAAATGGGTTTTTCATTGCGGTCTTCCTGTAAAGACTTGATTGGTTCAATTAGTTAGTGCTCACATTAGTTTTTCTAATTCACTTAAGTATTGAACGAGTCCTTTTCTGGGGTTAATGCCACGTAAAGTCATTACAACGAGCATGTCCAGATGGCATTAAGTGTGGTAATCTGTTTTTAATCCCAATTCCAATCCGTTATCTAAATGAAGGCCATGGGGGAAAAAATACAACAAATGAGACCTTCCTGGAATCAGTATGAGGGCCAGTGTGCAAGATGTCACTGCTGAAGAACCAGCTTCACAATCCCATAATACATTCACATTATCCTGACGTAAGCCGTTGACTGCTATTTAATTACCATGACCTTCAGCATTCACACACCTCCACTCTATCTCAGAACCTTATTACTGCTGCTCCTGTTGTAGCGGCAGCTGAATGAGGGACGAGACGAGATGAATGGTAGTAATATTTACATCCAAAGGACCTCGGAGAATGAAAGACTGACTCACTGATGGTCTAAGGGTCAGAAGAACAGGGCCTTCATATCTCATCTCATACCAAAAACATTCCTGTCTCTG
The DNA here is from genome assembly GCA_037101425.1 of Elopichthys bambusa. NCBI lineage: Eukaryota > Metazoa > Chordata > Actinopteri > Cypriniformes > Xenocyprididae > Elopichthys > Elopichthys bambusa. The sequence goes on from CM074432.1 coordinate 28,865,098, forward strand.
TTGTGTATACTCTGGGCGGGGGGGGGGGGGGGGGGGGGGGGGTATTCATGGTAAACTGGCCAACTGAGATAAATGTTGTTTGACGTCATCCTCTTATTTATAGAAAGGTAATATTTGGGCATGGAAGTGCCTTTTCGTGTCAGACTCAAAGTACAAACACTCCACAAAAATACACACACACACACACACAGATGTGCCAACTTATATAAATGTGATGAGATGTGCTTAGAAGACATACAAGCAAATAGATAGACTTTTTTTAAATGAGGGTTTGGGAGCCCTATTGTTCATGATAAAATAAAATTTGAGAGAGGTCATTAGATCAGCATGCAAACATCACAGTACATCTAGCAAATACAGCATTGCTTTAAATTCAATTTAAAGGGTTAGTTCACCCAAAAATAAAAATTCTGTCATTAATTACTTACCCTCATGTTGTCCCAAACCCGTAAGACCTCCGCTCATCTTCGGAATACAAATTAAGATATTTTTGATGAAATCCGAGAGCTCTCTGACTCCTCCATAGATAGCAATTTAACCACCATTGTCAAGGCCCAGAAAGGTACATCGTTAAAATAGTCCAGGCGACTACAGTGTTTATACCTTAATTTAACGAAGTGACGAGAATACTTTTTGTGCGCAAAAACAAAACAAAAATAAAAAAAAATTTATTCAACAATCTCTTCTTTTCCCTGGCAATCTCCTACGCAGTTGACAGTAAACACAGTGCAGCGCTTCTGTGTTTACATCCAAATGCCAGCTCAGTATTGGCTGACGCTGTACACGTGAGCAGCACGATGCATGCGTGTGATGCTGATGCAGGAGCCGGCCAATATTGAGTCGCCGTTCTGACGTAGTATACGGAAGCCTGCACTGTGCTTACTGTGTCAACTGCGTAGGAGACTGACATGGAAGAGAAGAGATTGTTGAAAAAATTAGTTATTTTTGTTATGTTTTTGTAATTTGCCTTAAAGGTAAGCTGTCTAATGCATTTTTCAAGATGTGTTCAGCATGCACACACTAGCACACAAAATCAATATATAAGTAAATTGCCAGGTTTTCAGGAAATATAAAAAATACTTACATAACTGGGCCTGAAGAAAAAGCCCATAGATCCCTGCTTACACATACTTGAACCAATAATGTTTCAAAAGCAGGAAACATGGAAAGACAGTTAACTATTAATACCAGTCCACAGACACACATGGGAACAAACAATCAAACAGCGGATCTTGTTTGAAAGTTTCAAAATTTCGAAGTTATTTTTAGAGTAATGAGATCATGGGCTGAAATGCATGCTGAAGATAAATTATATTCCATTAGTTTCTCATTTGTTTATTATTCTCTGTTATTGTCTACTGAACATTCTTTTTCTCTTTACTTGACCGCTGAGGCATGCTGCACACGTGTGTGTGTGTGTGTGTGTGTGTGTGTGTGTGTGTGTGTGTGTGTGTGTGCGCGTGCGTGCGTGCGTGTGTGTGTGTGTGTGTGTGTGTGTGTGTGTGTGTGTGTGACCGCGAGTGTGTGTTGGTCAAATATGAGCGAAGAAGCAGATAGCTTTTAGTCAGCAGGGGGAGAAAACACTTCACCCTTCATTCAGACACATCCTGTTCTCTCTCTCACGCTGTGAATGTGCGCATCTACATGTGTGCGTGAGTGTTTTAAGCAGTTCATGTTACAGGGTAGGGTTCAGTATATTGCCAATAGTGGCAGTACTGGTGATCCACATAGCTTCAATGTGGGAGAAAAAGTGCTAAAAACATTTCTATCTCTTATCTTCTTTCTCTTTCTTTCTCTCCCTCCCCGCCTTCTTCCATCAATAAAAAATGAGGATTACGCACATCTTCCCCTCACAGTTCTCTTCTCTCCCTCATCTTTCTTCTTGACAAGATTTGCGCAGGGCAAACTGTTGAGCACCTCTCACACACACATGGAATTACATTTATAAAGACATGAAATGGTATGAAAACAGACTCTCAAAGTTTCTCCAAAAAGACTGACAGATACATTCATAGCCCCTCTCAGTGACACTCAGGAAGACTGCAGCACACCTGCGCAAACATACCACGCACCCTCTTGATGATGTCTTGATGCTTTTGTTTGAGGACCGAGCATCACTGTAGTGTGCTGGAGAGAGAGCTTGAGTGTTCCTTGTCTCTACAGATCCCATTTCCCATTAACTGCATGGTGCTATGCTCGCATGTCATCAGTGCGTCAGTCTTGCTAATATCTCCCACTTTAACCGAGGGCTTAGCGAATCGTTTCCTGAAAGTGTGCTCTATCCATAGGCCCAGGAATTAAACTTTTCCTGTGTAGTGGCATTAAAGTGTGGAATTGAACAGAGACAGTAAGCCCCTAGATATAAACCCATATTATGGACCGTGGCACAGTGGAAGCTCACATGCAGGATGATGCAGGTTTGAGTCTGAACTGTTACAAAGTCCAGGCAGTTATGTTGGGGCTGCATTGGGGTTTTTTTGCACAGTCAAATTAATTGGTCCCCAAATTAATTACCTACCAAATGGCCTGAACAGAAGTGGTGATAATTTTGATTTATCCCAGTGACTAAAGTCTTTTGAATCAATTCACCAAAAAGATTCACTCGATGACTGGCTCAGTGACATTTTTTTCAGATTACATGGTTCTGCTAGTAGATTTCAGTAACTGAGCATATGTTACGTCCTAAGTATGTTATGTTATGTTATGTTATGTTATGAGTCAATGAATCATTAAATAAAAAGCATAATTACATCAAAGACTTTACAAAGATGGTACACTCGTATTACTATGAAGGATAAAATTGCAACTCACAATATGACAGATTAAGTCCCGTCTTCTAAATAAAAGAGCGAATTGGCAATTGGTAAAGTCATTGCATAACTGCAGCTGCCGTTAGATGCTCTGGTTGCTACAGAAACAGTCAGCGTTCTGAGACACATACTTAGGACTGTGCATGCGTTTTGGCTGGTCCAGCTTGAAAAAAGCCTTTTTTTTGTCATAATTTGAGCATTTAGAAACCAAATTTAGGAGACAGTTGTTGTCAGATTTCACTATTGTCAGATTTACCTTCAGCGCCCGCTCCAGCCTGTGAGTCCGCTCCAGCCCGTGAGTCCGCTCCAGCCCGTGAGTCCGCTCCAGCCTGTGAGTCCGCTCCAACCGGTGAGCCCGCTCCAGCCCTTGAGTCTGCTCCAGAGTCCACTCTAACCAAGTCTGCTTCTGTCCAAGACTCCACTTCAGAGCTCACTCTAGCCAATGAGTCTGCTCCAGCCCATGAGTCCACTCCAGAACCCGCTCCAACCCGTGAGTCCGCTTCAGAGCCTTCTCCAGCCAGTGAGTTTGTTCCAAACCCCTCAGCCAAGATGGCTGCCACGCCTGAGCCTTCAGCCGAGATGGTTGCCCCGTCTAAGCCTTCAGCCGAGATGGTTGCCACGCCTGAGCTTTCAGCCCATGAGCCCTGTCTGCCTTGATATAACCAAGGAGGTCGTCCCTGAGTTCCCTGTCTGCCCTGTTACGACCAAGGAGGTTGACCCTGAGTTCTCTGTCTGCCCTAAGACAACTACAGAGGTCGTCCCTGAGTCCCCGGTCAGCCCTGATATGACCACAAGAGAGGTTCCTGAGTTTCCTGTCTGCCTCGACACGTAGAGGTCGTTCCGGAACTGTTTGCCTGCCTCAATATGACCATGTCACTGGAGGTCACTCTGGGCAATGCCTTGAATGGCGTTCCTGAGTTCCCTGCCTGTCCTGTTATGGCCCTAGTGGCCACCCTAACTTCTCTGTGCCTTATGTTTCAGTTTTGCATAGTCAGCTGTGTTGGCCTATAGATCCACCTGATCCACCATGGGGGTCTTCAGTTCCGTCTGCACAGCAGTGGTGGTCATCTGCTCCGCCGTGGGGGTCTTCAAGCATGTCTACACTGCAGTGGTGGTCATCTGCTCCACTGTGGAGGTCTACAAGTCCATCTGCACGGCTGTGGTAGTCCTCTGCTCCACTGTGGGGATCTTCAAGCTTATCTGCACTGCTGTGGTGGTCGTCTGTGCCACCGTGGGGACCCTTAAGCCCATCTGTACTGCTGTGGTGGTCATCTGCACCACCACGGGGATCTTCAAGCCAGTCTGCACTGCTGTGGTGGTCATCTGCTTTGCCGTGGGGCCCTTCAAACCCGTTTGCGCTGCTGTGGTGGCAGCCTTCCCCGCACTGCCCACTTGATTGGCCTGTTCCGCCCTGGCTGCCTGCAAAGCCTTCGACCCTAGTTCCCCTGCCCCTCCATGGACCTGGCCCACCATCCCTCCCGCTGGTCCTCCTCCAGTCCACCTCCCTCCTGAAATTTGTTTTGCCATGTTGGAGCATCTGGTATCTGCTCCTTAGAGGGGGGGTAATGTCATGATCACCAGTTTGGAGTCCCGTGGTTAGCCACTAGAGGGCACTCTACCCTGGACTATTGTATCACTCTTAGAACTCCATCTCACATAACCCTTTGTTCCGGACTCATCACTGATCATTGCACACAGCTGTCTTCATTTATGTCATTAATTTCTGCCTATTTATACCTGGTTTGTTTCTGTCAGTTTCATCAAGGTTTTGTGTAATGTTACCTGCACATCTGAGCACTTTCTTTGTTTTCTTGTTTCTTGTGGACTGTTTTTCATGGATTTTGACCCATTGCCTGGCATTGTACTACACTGTGGTTATCCTAATAAAAGCTGCAATTAGATCTTACTTTCAAGTCTCAGAGCACGTGACAAGCTGTACTTGCATTACAGAAATAGCTGCCTGAGAGGCATTTCAAAGATGGCCGCAGACTGAAATGACTTGCCTGAAAGGGACTTTGAAGTCATTCACAACCGGAACAAGTCTTATTATGTTTTTTGTTTTTTCTAAATGTTTGCCTAAAAATCTACTAAAAAACTTCTGTAGTGTTTCTAATGTTGCAATGAAAAGTAGTGACAGATCTTTTCTTTTGAATTGTGATGAGTGTTAATGAAAAAGAAAAAAACAGGGTGGGGTGTTGATTCTATCCAGCAGTTTTTGATTGGATTTTGTGATGTGGGTGTTGCTCTCAAAAGTGAAGGTAGATGAACATGAGCTTGCAGGGGTTTGGTTTAAGTGGATGAAATGTTTGGAGAAGTCCTGCATATGTCACCAGAAAGAAGTTTGTCATTTCACCGGAAGATCAAGTTATGATATTTTGATTAACATTACAAGGACAAAATAAATAAAAAATTTAATTAAAATCATACATACAGTATACAAAGATTAATTGTTCACAAGAAGATCTCCAATATGCATTTAGAAAATAGATGAATCTTCATTTCAATTGCCAACTTCAAACAGTGCTTTTTCAAAAAAGTGTTTTCCTCACAAATGACAACTGTTAATCAAATTTCCTCCATTGTATGAACTGCTGAGCATGACTTTTATCAAGTTATACAATAAATCTGGGCTAAAATTAATAATGAGTTTCAATAACCTTCTAGTGCCACTGTAATGTCTTTGTCTTCAGTCACATTTACACGTCTAAAATATGACTGGTTTGCACAATAGCCTTTGCAGGTTAGAAAACCCCTAAAAGCAGTAGCACAATTCAAACTAGAGCTCATTATCCTCAAAAGAGAGAGACATCAGTGAACGAGAAACATGAATCAGTGAATGAAAGTATACAAAAATTCAAAAGCACAATTACTGAACAACTCTCAGAAAGGTTGCCATTTAGTCCCAAGTATGGCTATCTTAAACAGCAGAGTTACTGAGATCACAATCCTGCCCTATCACTACAGTTTAACTGGGCAAGGTGTTTAACCTCTTGTTGCCTCAGGGAACTATTCATTCAATGAGTTCGCCATAAGTTAATTGGATAAAAAGTGTCTGCTAAATGGCAGGTAACAGTGCAGTGACCACAGATTTAAACCTCTAGTTAGCGTGACTAAAGACAGAGTGATGTACTACCCGGTCACACCTTCCTCTTTAGCAATGATTGATGGTGATCGGGGCAATTCTCTACACATCACAGCTCTCTCACCCATACTGGCCCGGCCCCTCCTCTCAGCAGCATAAGCAGCGGTTCAGACACATTAGCACTCAGCCTAATTGACTCTCTGAGATTATCGTTTCCTCACAAACTTTATGGAATGAGTTATGATCAGGTCTCCAGACCTGAGGACAGGGCTTGATTAATCCCTGACACTCATTCATTTGGATGTATGTTTTCATCACCGCTCCCCGCCAAGCAGTCAAGCTCCACTCTGTTCGCCAGTGATAAATCAACACACCCCCGCCACCGTGCTGAAAACACAGTGCTAGGAGCATCTCTCTCCTGCCTAAATAGACATATCCATAGCCTCTTCACTTCAAAGTAAATATTTTATTTACTTCCACCTGTTAAATTATTTTATTATTGTGATCCGTCTAAAAGCAGGTTCATTTGTTTCTGATCAAGAGAGTGTCTGAGGTAGAGTGTCCAGAAGCCTGTTGATTAGCTACATTTTGAGTTTAGTCTTACCTATCATATCACTTTTGACTGAGCAGGGGTGTTTCCTCAGAGAAGGCAAGCAAGGCAGTGCCTCCTAATAATAATAATAATAATAATAATTAAAGGACCCTCGCACCCATGTCACTGCCACCCGGTGGCTTTAGAAAAACAGAGCACGGTGGGTAATATGCATTTAAGTATATAAATATAAGAGGACTACGTCAGTCATTTGTATTTGCCACACTTTCTGCTACTAGTTGGTGGCGATATGACTATAACTAAATTTTGGCATGTAGATGTCTTCGGGTTAGGGCACTTATCAAACATGTGAAGTTTGAGGCAGATTGGACATTGTATGCTTGTTTTACAACAATGTCCTGTTTCATGATGATAATAGCATGCTTTGGCAACTCAGCTAAGTGTTACTAGCATGTTTTAGAATGTTTGTAGCATGTTTAGTACTCAAATGCATATTTGAGTATGTTGCTAGTAGGTTTTTTTCATGTTTATGTTTCATGTCTTTTTTTTTTTTTTGTAGTTTCATGTCTCATTGTTATGTTTCCCATTTGCCATGTGCTCCCTTTTGCCATGTGTTTCCCTTGTTTGTGTCATGTGATCCTGCCATGTGCTCCCTTGTCATGTGTCCTATGTTGTCATTGGTTCATTGGTTTGATTGTGCACAGGTGTGTTTTGTCTAGTCATTAGTCCCTGTGTATATATATATATATTGACCTCATGTTTCCTCAGTTTTTGTCAAGTATTGTCCCTGTACCACTGTTGGTAAGCTCCATGTTTCGTTCATGTGTTTGCCAAGCCAAGCCACGTTGAGCCAAGCCACACCACACCACGCCACGCCACACCATATTTTGTTAATGTTTGATGGAAATAAAGCTGCACTTGGGTTCTCTAAGACTTGCCTACAGTGGATCAGTTACAGAATACTTGAACGTCTACAATGAACCCGCTTCACATCATGGCCGCCACACCAGAGAGTCTCCACACCCCGATTGTCATGTCAGGAGTTATCCACTCCCATAACTGCCCAGCCAGAGCCTGTTTACATCATGCCTGCCCACGTATAGTTTTGGTTTAGTTTCATGTTTATGTTTCATATCTTATTTTTGTAGTTTGATGTCTCATTGTTATGTTTCCTGTTTGCCATGTGCTCCATTTTGCCATGTGTTCTGACACGTGTGTAAAGTTTCATGAGTTTTCGAGCATGTTTAGGCCTCCAAAAATTCTTATTCTTATTTCGGAGAATAAGAATAATTGACCAAGCAATTACAATAGGGTCCTCACACCATCGGTGCTCAGGCCGCTCGGGACCTGGTCTGGCGGAAGCTAGATATTTTACGTCATAACTTGTTAAATATGGATTTTTTTTTATTTTTTTTCTTCAGAAGGCCTTTATTAACCCTCCAGAGCTGTCTAAAGTACATTTATGATAGATGGATGTGGATGGAGGCTTCATACACATTGGCCCTACTCACTGCTATTATAAAGCTTGGATGCCTCAGATTGTGTTCATCAGAAAGAAGAAAGTCATATACACCTAGGATGGCTTGAGGGTGAGTAAAGCTTGGGGTAATTTTCATATGAAAGTGAACTAATCCTTTAAGTAAACAACTCACCCACTCAGATATGGTCTGAAAATAAGTTGACTATTAAAAAGAACAGCTTAACATCAGTTCACAAATAAAATATATTGTTTAAATTATACTGCCTTTAGTTATTTTTTTATTTTTTTAATGTAACGTAATGTTTATTTAACCTGGAAAATCTGACATTAAGTGTACTCTAATGAGAGTTAGTTGGCATGTAGTTTCAATGTTACTTATAGTTAGTAGAATATCTAAAGTGGACCGTTAAAATAAGGTCTAACCATTCGATTTTGGGGACGATCACTTGTACTTCAGCTGAAAGTAAATAACTCTGCCTCTTTCAATGCTTAAAGCAATTGGCTGATTGCTGCAAACGTCCAGAAATTATAATTAATTTTCAAACAACAGTGTTGAGAGTTGCGATGACAATTTACCCAGACTAAATTGGACTTCATTTGTTCAGCTTTGTTAATCTTAGAGTCAAGTAATACAAGAACACCGTACGGTGCCTTGCTCAAGGGTCTCACCTCAGTCATGGTATTGTGCTGGAGAGAGTGCTGGACATTCACAATCCCTACCAGACCTGAGACTCGAACCCACGACCTTTGGGTTATAAGTCTGACTCTCTATCCATTAGGCCACAACCGCCCCTTGTGATAAGTGATAACATTTTTTAATTATCCTAAAGCCGACTAGCCTGGACTCCTTCCTTTCTGTGTACAGACGTGACGTAATGACGCAAAGACGAACAGCTGCATGCTCGAATTTCCTGCGGAAATCCACCAGGTGAGCGACCGGTAAGCTGCCGTTCACTACGGTAAGCTTGTAATAAAACATTATTACAAGCTTACCGTTGTGAATCGAGCTAAGATAAGGAGATAGTTTTGAACTCTGGCTGGATATGTACTTGCTCAAAAATTGATTTTGGATCATTTTTAACCAAAAAACAGTTACGGACTGCAGCATTAAGTGAAATATTTTGCGTAGCCTATAGGCCTATTCCCTTTTATATGTGTTATGTAGGCCTATTGTTTTATTCTGTTTTCTTTGTTCACAGAAGCGCTGCAGATGCGTGATGTGGTGTTGTGTGAACTCATGTTCTACATATCCTTTCATTTTCGCTGGTTTCAAAACGCACAACAAGCTGCATATATTACTTGACATTCGTTTTCACTTAAATGTAGGCCTAATGCTTGACGGTTAGTGACATATATCATCAGAAAAACTAATGCCAAGGCATTGCCATTGTGACTTACCTATGATGAATTGACAGCGGACATTTCACACACTTTAGAACGTGAGCGCAGACATTTCACACACGTTGGATATGTCAGTGTAACATTTGCATAGGCTGTAGCCTACTATTTGAATTCATGATTGGTTGACTGCCAAATCAAAATATTAAACAGAACGATAAAATAACGTTATTAACCGGTTAATGGCCATTTCAAATTGGCGTTTCTATTCAGAACAATTCAATTTGATTTTGTTTCCGTTTCTGGTTACGTTCTGGTCAAAATTTAGTTCGTTTTCGGTTCTTGAACCGGTTCAGAGCCCTGATTACAAGTAATCACTGGTATCATGCACAACACACAATACTTGATAGACACACAGCCTAAAATAGAAACAGATCTTTGTCATCATCTTCAGTCCATCATCTCTCAGTTCATCCCTTACTCCCTATGAGAGATTGGAACAGTGGCCGCAAAAATAGCCTGTCATGAGAGATTATTCATCAGTGTACAATAAATGAAGTGCAGGAGAAAAATGTGGTTCATCTTCACTAAATACTTAAGTAATAAAAGGGCGTGTGACTCATTGTTTCTATGGGTGTAATGTCTGCTATTCCTCCTCTGATCATTTATTTAAATCACGGGTGGCCGCCCGGTTCCTGTGTGCAAAATTACAGTGTGACTATATATAGGAAACAGGGTTACATCATGTAACATTTTTGCCACACAGACAGACATTTTTTTTGTATTTTGCTTGTTTATAGACGCACTCAGCCTACAGTATTTTCTTTTTTCCAGCATTCTAATTGTCATGATGTTTGAAGTAACTCAAAGTGAATATGTGATTTGTCAATTGATTTTTTCCCCCTTCCAGGCTATGAATAAAACCTTTTAATTATTGATGTGCTGATGTCAGCAGTCCATTTGAATGTTGTATGTGGTGCAGACCTCTTTCTCCAGGCTGGTTCTTCCCTTTCCCTCCCTCATTTTTTCTCCCACCCCGTGACATGGTAACAGAGTGCTGGAGAGATGGAGAGGAAGATAACAAAGTCAAAATGACAATTACAAATAGACGACAAAAGCTATACTGAGGATAAAAAAGAGAATTGGAAAGAATGAGAGAAGCAGATGGAGAGATGAGGAATGGGCTGAGAGTGAAAAAGTGAGGGAGAGAAAGAGAGCGAGCAAGCCATTAATGGAACTTGGAGTGCTGTGATGTTGCAGATTGCTTGCGGAGATATCTCAGCCAATAAGAGCACAGCACCTGAAAAAATGGGAGGAGCATAAGTCCATTCACAAAGTCAGCAGCAGCTCAAATAAAGGCAAAGAGGTAGAGCTATCTGGTGCATTCTGTGTGCTCCATTCTCGAATGCAGCTACACAATGCCTCTAATGGCAGCCTGACAAACATTTATACACAAGCAAGCAGATGAATAGAGACATTTCATATTTTCAATGAGGGAAATGTGAAGTGATTCCATACATGTTAAACCAAGAAATACGTTCTATTCAATATTATAAAATGAACTCTGTCCTTAACCTAAACAATGAATATAAAAAGAAGATATAATTGTACAATGGAGATGAATTCATTGCACAAAAATATACAAAATTAAAAATTCTGCAGGTATACACAAATATGTGCACACGTTTGTGCACTGAGGAGAAATTGACAGCTTGAAGGGGGATAAACTAAAATCTTCCAAGATTAGTCTGTGGTAAAAAATAAATCATTGAGTTTGGATTTAGCTATAAGATGTTAGTCACATCAGGTCTGCAAACAGGGGAGGGAAGTGTGTGATTCACAGTCACGCATTTCTCCAAATGCATTCTTTTAAAACTAAAAGCAAACAGGCCAATGCCAGCTATTCCCTACTCCCTCTCCTCTGCTTGAAATACACTGTTAAACTATTCCTGGATCCGAGTCACCACCAAATTTATATCCACCTGGGTGAAAATAGATTCTTCAAAAATAGAGTGTGTATTGCGTAGGTTCATTTTCAACTTTGCTTGGTGCAGACACACTTTCCATCTTTTCCTTTTTTTTTTTTTTCTTTTTTTTTTGACTTTCCTTTTTTCAGTGCTGCAGGGGGAATATGTGTCAGATCCTCTTCCTGCCAATGAGAGAATCCAACAAAGCTTTGCTCTACTGTCTTTTCATCCTCCCACTAAAAAGATGAATGAACGTGTGTTATTTCTGCTCGCCTCGTCCTCCTGTTAACTATGTTTCCAGAAGAGGCTCTTAATCATAATCTAACTTGTATCATGCCTGCAACCTCAGTACTGCAGATGTGTGAAATTATAAATTATTATGGGTTGTGTGCCATTCTGAACTGAGAATGTCTTTTAAATTCATATTTCGTTTTTAAAATTGATTTGAATTTGAATGGAATTCAGAATTGGAATTCAAATTTGAATATAAAGGAAGTCAAAGTAAAATGAATTTAAATTAAATAAAAAATCTGTAATTTTTAAATGTAATTAAAGAAAAGTTTGACAAGATAAAGCCTTGCCAACTATGTCCCCTATATGTATAGATAACAAATGGAAAATGGCAATTTTCACCTATATGAGGCACTGGGCTGCCAGATGTCATGTGAAAATTTGAATGCACAGGCTTTGGATGCCTAGGTCATTTCATTCCCACCAAGAAGCCACAGACCACTACTGTACCACGTTACTGACCACAATGCTGATATAATCAGGGGAAGAGAGGGGGGGACGATGCTAAACAGAGTGCTGTGTCTTCAAGATACAGACTGAAAAGGTGACGGATACTAGGTCTGTCAGTGTGGCAGAGCCAGTGACATACGGCCATTGGGGGTTCTCCTGAATAATTAAATGGATGAAACATTAGGACGCAATGTTGCACGATCAGCTGTCCTTGCAAAAGCTTGAGGTAGGCTAAGAGAGGAAGGGAGAAAAAGAAAGGATCAGAGTGAGAGAAAGAAAGATATAACTTGCTCCTCACTGTCTTTAAACAAACAACAGCTTAAACTACGAATTCCTATGAAGCTCATGGAAAATTTTAGTGTTAATATTTGAAACCTGACTTCTCATGTTACATGTCACTGGTTATGTTTCCATCCACCTATTGATCCACATTTTGGGATCAAAATGCTCATTAATTCTAAAGATGCTCATAAATTCTAAAACTGCACATAAAAAAATGTATGCGCTCAATTCAGGCAGATACAGATACCGATAAGCAGACATGTGCATTAACTTTGGCGGAAACACATTTTTCAAATAAATCCCTCAATGTGCAACAAAAAAACTCACATTACTTCGCCTCAACAGTGGATGTGATTGGATAACTGGATTAACCAGCAGACCAACTTCATTGCACAGCATCTCAAATGTTGGTTTGATCATTCCGAAATGTATGCTAAAGTCTGCCATGAGAATGATTAGGTATAATGACCTCCCAGAAGCATCTCACACGAATGCATTTCCAAATGCCAGGTGTCTGAATGCAAGATAACATGTCAGTGTTTATTGCGTTTCGTCTGCACACAAAATTTTTAATTCAAAATTTGCACAAAAGTTAAAGGAACATGGCACTCTTTTTGAAAACAGGTTCATTTTTCAACTCCCCTAGAGTTAAACAGCTGAGTTTTACCGTTTTCGAATCCATTCAGCCGATCTCCGGGTCTGGCGGTAGCACTTTTAGCTGCAGCTTAGCATAGATCATTGAATCTGATTAGACCGTTAGCATCTCGCTCAAAAATTAACAAAGAGTTTCGATATTTTTTCTATTTAAAACTTGTTGGAAGTTGGAAAATTAGCCTATTTTCAAAAATAGTGACGTGTTCCTTTAAATTCGCAACCTTGGATGGAAGCATAGCTAGTGTCATTGAATACAACAACAAATCTAAGAATTATTCAACGCCACTTCAAGAAAAACCTTAAAAAAGTAACTTCTGTTTTTTGTTATGGTCTGTATCTCTTCTGCTGAACACTTGCTTCATTATTTATCCGTGCGTTCTAGGTTTGGACTTGCAGGCGTATCTGGAAAAGCATGCTTCAAATATTTCAGATATTCAAGTGCAAGTTTGGTGTCACTGCATACATGACCCAACAGCTGAAGGCCCACTCTGTGAGACAGGCTAAAATGAAGAAAAAAAGAGTGTGTGTGAAAAGGACATTTGTCTATCTGTCTGTCTGTCTATCTGTCTCTCTCTCTCTCTCTCTCTCTCTCTCTATGTGTCTCATTTTTCTGTCAACATTCCTGATTATTAATGACATAATAAAAGACAGCAGAAGATCTATTAAGTTGCATTTACATGGCAAAACTTAATGCACATGCATCAGATATCACATCTTTTTATATTTGCTTTAAAAAAATACTGACCTTTTACATTAAACCCCTTCATATGTAAGTTTAAAATATTCTGGCTGAGCCCCCAGCTTGAGTTTTTCATGGCGACCATTATTACCACTTTATTGTTTCCATGATGACGCGTCATTGCTTGTTACGTGACACACCGCCGCCACAATGGCGCTGTATGACTGATGGTCTGCTTTTATTTCATTTTTCTTTTCTTTTCTGTTTTTCAAAATATTCACAAATTTGTTAACTATAGCATGAAATATCTGATATTCTGATTGTTAAATATTTGCAGGTGGATGTATTTTGCTGTTTAAACAACTTTATAACGATCGCATTAGTTGAACTATATGCGAGATGAGCGCCGCCATGTTAGTTTGCACCGCAGTACAGAGAATCGGATCTGTTGGATTTACAACCAATGAATTCATCCACTTCTCCCGAAATACATGAAAGTAAGTGAGCCGGTAAACTGGGAGAAGAATGAAGTAAGTTTCTTACACAATGTGCATCTGATGTGGATAATTATTATGGAAAGGATTGTTATTGCTGCTTCTATAGACATCAGTGTGTATTTTACAAACTCTAAATGTGTTGTTTTGTTAGTACTTAAGTGTATTTAAATGTCTGAAACCTAAAATAAACATTATGTCGTTGAAAACACTGCATATTTGTGATTGTCAAAAGGCTGGTATTTTTACATATTTTACTATCAACTTTGTATCAAAGTAGCAGTACGTTTTTTTTATCACCTCAATTAATTAATTAAATTTTAATAAATTAAATTCGTAATTTTCAGTGGCTATTACAGTATATAGCTACGTTATTTAGATGTGATCATGTACATTACTAAATTGCACTCTCCTTCCAGCTATGGACTAACCATCTGACATTAATAGTGGTGGAGGATAACTCTCCCTGCTAATCATATGCAATTTAACACAGACTACACAGGAAATACCCCGTAGGGTTACCGATTTAGTGAAGCAAATTTGTCTGCTGGGCCTGGGAATAGCTCTCATAAACAGTCTAATTTGTACCAATGGTTCTGAGAAAACAAGGAGATGGAAACATCTTAGACACAGTCCATCAGCCACGTTTAAAATATCCTCAAATAGATGGAACATAAATAAAGACCATTTTCACAGTCATACATGCTTTTAAAACAATATTAGATTAGTGAGAGCAGCCCACAAAATATTTTTGCCACCCCATCTGAAGTCCTTTTCTAATTTTACTTAAACTCTGATCTGATATGAAGAGATTAAATATATAAGGTAGAGAAAAATACTCTTAAAAGGTCACATGGATCCATTCTGCACTACCTTTGTTGAAAAAGTTTTTGAACAACGTAATCAGCTCTATTTTGAGTCAAGGTGTTCAATTCAATGAGTTGGCAGGTGTGTCGTTCCTTTAAAAACAAACATAAACTTTAGATGTTTTCATAGTGGATTAAGCTTTTCACATCACAAGAATGTTTGATGTTCATTACTTCAGGCTCCATGAATTTACAGTTAAGCAGATGTTTAACAATGTCCTTTCTCTAATCAAGAATTTTTGTCAATCACTTCAAGAGCAAAGCATATAACACTTCAAATGTGAGCTATTCATGACTTTAACTATAAGAACAACACTGAACAAGAGTGATGTGAATAGGACGATGCCATAGAGGGAATCATCTTTCACAGTGAGAAATCATCACCGTGAGCATTGCCAGTTGTCTTGTTGGCCAAAAGCCACCCAGATGCTTCCAACAGCTATTGGAAGAATGTGCTGCAGATGTGTTAAATTACAGAGGACATTTCTAACTTTAATTATAAAACTGAAACATGCCATTCCAAAAAAAAAAATCAGTTGTTAGTCAGTTGGAAAGTCAGTCAAATTCTTGTCAGCGTTGTTCTGGCACACACTTAATCACACATTTATTGTGACACAGCCCAAAAATATCAATACAATATTGTGAGGAGTCAAAATACTTCCAAGACATACAGTTTTCATAATCCAATTGTTATTGAAGTGTTTCATAAACACTGGAAAGCTTTCAGAAATTATTATTATAACCAAATGGATATTAACTGAAATACTACACAAAGTAGTTGTACAAAAAGTATGTTACACCACAAAACCATAACTATTTAATTAAAAAAAGCTAAAAGGTGATTCAAATGGTGAAAAAGTCACAGCACCAGCTGTACAACTGGACTTCTCATTATACATGTGCATTAGTATATACATCTAAACTGAAAATCTAAACTGAAAGAGTAAAAAAAAGTTACTGTCCATATTAATTTAGAGTAATTCTATAGGGATTACAAATCTTTAAAAGATAAGTTCAACTATAAAAGAAAATTCTGTCATCCTTTACTAACCCTCATGTCATTCTTTGTGCATCCAGATGAGTTGCACATACAGTAGTTTCATGTTGAAAACAGTTCAGTTCTATTGGTTCTCATATCTTGTAACTGGATGCAACATGTCAAATACTGTACATGTACAGGCACAAATGAGATTTGATAATTACAATGACGTATTCCTATAGCTCAACAGGTAGAACATAGTGCTGATAAAATTTGTACCTTGAACATATTCTAAAGCTGCAGTGACACTAGACTTTACTTACTAAAGTTCAGTGAAAGAGAGAAAGTCATACTGGTTTGGAACAATATGAGGGTGCGTAAATGATGACAGAATTCTCATTTTGGGATGAACTATTCTTTTATTGGCCATTAAAACATGCTACTAAAACTAAATTGTTTTAATGTGTGATAAGGGTCAACCGACCACATGCTCACAAGAAATGAGTGCAAGTTTCAAAAGTTTTCACTGTAAAGCTAACGATCATTTTGTTTAGCAGAGGATTCCCAGATAAGGTTAATGAAGATGCTAATATCCCTCCTCGCTATTCTCTCACCCTGACAGAGGACACGACGTCTCAATCAAAAGATGGAGACAGATGAGTAGCTGAACGTGGGAATGAGAGAACAGAAGGAGAGGGGCGTTCATGAAAGCAATCCATTCACAAAGCCGCCTTGAAGGACAAATCAGCAAGGAGCATCGGAAGCAAAACTGTGTCTAATCCTGCTTTAGGCCTTCTCGCTTCTCTCCCCCATTTCACATTCATTATTGATAATCAATGGCTAGCTGGGAGGTCATTGTCTGGGGGCTGTGTGTGTAGGGAACCTAATCTGAATGTGAGCATATGCATCAGAAACGTGAGGGGCGATGAGTTGAGGTTTATGTGTCTTCTCTTTGAAACAAGTTTAAAATGTTAATGTTAATGATGGGTGAGTCATGATTACCCCCATACTCCCCAATCCAGCCCTTAATCAAAAGCAAGTCTTAATGAGCTGAGTTTCTGTGACAAGCATCTCTCTGGTCAAACCATGGCTTAATTGTTACCTAAACAGCTTTATCCACATTATATTTGGCAGAGATGGAGGAGAGAGATCAAGTTAATTCAGACACCCCACATGAGAAAATCAGTGGCTCACAAGCCATTGCTGACGCAGTTTTTACGTGGGCCTGTGTTAGATCACAGGCCTGAGGGCACTCTAATGGCTCTTGCCTTGGTCAATCTGACGGGATTAATATAACCTTCACAAAGTTCAAGTGTAGTTTTAGGGCAAATCGGCCAACATGGCTACTTATCCAAGGATGTCATTTTCTTTCATACAAAGGTACAAACACTTTATAGGTGCCTTCATTCCAGCTGTTTAAACATAAGTATAAATATAAGGGTCAATGACATTTAAGACATGAGTAAAAAGGAAAAAAAACATCTTCGAAAAACTAGTTTAGAACACGTACTAAATATTTTCTTTGTATTCCAGTTGAAATAATTTGATTTTGAAATAATATGACTTTTCAAGAAAAGTAAATAAAATTAAATACATATGACATCTTAATTTATTTCCAAAAAAATAAATATAAATGTAAGTATTTAAAAAAAAAAAAAAAAAAAGATAAAAACACTGATATTTTAAAAAAGTCATGAATTGATTCATAAATATCAATAACTGTTTTGGCACCTCATGACATTTTACAACTTGAAGTAACTTTGCCTTGTCATGAAAAAGGTAAAATTCATTGACTTTGATTTGGCAGAAGATTTTCAAATAATAAGCAGTAAAGCAGCCGTGTTAAAATGTTAAGAAATAAAATATTATTACAATTAAAAATATGCTCATCATAGAGGACATTCATACATTTAAGTCTCTGTATCTATTAATTGCATTTTTATGTATCTTTAAATAAATTAACAGATAAAATAAAAAATGGGCCTCACGACACTGAACGCAAAATCAAGCCAAGAGAGAAGGAAAAGAGGACTTTGACAAAACTAATATGGTAAAGGAGTAAGCAGGTGAGACAGCTGTGGACTCAGGTCATGAGCACCTGATAGAAATAGTCAACGTCATATATGACAGAATTTATAAGCTGCTCAGGCCTCAATATAAACCACATTAATTAATGACAAATGATGCATTATTTTATGAGCAAACATGAATCATACATTGTTGCTACAAGAAAGTGGGCTTCGAGTTTCAGACTTAGCAAAATGTAAAGGGTAATGATTCTTTCCTAAGGAACTGGGTTTTAAGGGATTCTTTGTAAACAGCTTTATGCTCACAGCTGAAAAACAAGCTGTGTGAACACAACACCATAAGAGCAGGTTGAATGTTTCATTTGCCATTCATAGTCGACACCCCCAGCTGTGAAACAACAGGTGGTCAGTCAAGAATTAATATGTGATTACTAATGAAATGTGACTCATTCCTCCAAAGCTGCTCACAAAGTAACTTTTAAACCATCTCCCACATGAATTTAAACTGTTTCCTCAAATGTTCTCTCCCTAAAAGTCTCACATAATGATCTACACAGAGAGGAATCACAGGGGTCCAATTTTCAAAGCATGAAATTGGATGCCGCTGACATTGTGTGTTTGTGGTCTTTCCTGTAGCTTATTGCAAGGGACATAAACATCTCATTCACAGTATTCAATTCCCACAGTAAAGAGATGCTTTGAGTGCCTATCGTCAACCTTGTTATTTATATTTTTTTTTTATTGTTTGTGTGATTTTTTTTTTCCCCACCCTTTTATCTCCTTCTGTTTAGCAGAAAAGGTTGAATGAGCCATTCATGGGCCTGGCCGGCTTTATTGAGACACCTATTTGTGAGTAATAGCCTCTGTCACAGGGGTGAGAGCCGGCGCACTGCACTGACAGGATCATTGAGCTGTTGGGGCAATTTGTCCCACGATGCTGCACTTTTATCTGGAGATCGTTGGCCATGGTGGGGAGAGAAAAATGAGGGGGAAAGCAAGAGAGAGAGAGATGTACTGTAGCAGAAAAGAGCGCTTTCTGGATAAGGCAGGAGGTATAAAAGGACGTTTAACTTACTATTTTGAAACTATGACTGGATGCCTGACGAATCATCACATGTAACAATCATATATGTATAAATACAGATGCATAAACAAAGGGACAACGACCATCTGCTTGTTCTATACATTTCCATTGCCATATATCAGACACTGGGATGTCAAGTTTGTTCATGGATTGTCACTGCTCTCTAAAAGTGGTGGTATCCTAAGCTGAGAGATGTCGTAAAATCTTCTCATAAGAGCTCATTCGTACATCACTCAGTGCATTTCTATAAGTGCTTTCCTGCCACCGTAGACTCTGTGGAGTGCTGCAGAGGACAGACCCATTTCTGTGGCCTGTCTTAAGGAATTGTGATGGATATGATGGTGCTCTTTAGAATTCTAAGTATTAATGCACTGCCCAGAATAGGAGCTGATGGGGGCCGCTAGACTGAAAATGAGTAAAAAATGTGAGGGCAGAACTGCTTTATATAGGACAGATCCTGCTGGTAAAGCAAGATCAATAGTAGTGCGCAGGTGGCTCAAGGTTGCCACGAACACAATGCATTCGGTTTGATGTTTTTAATGTTGGTGTGGGAGCACCATTCACATGTTCGTTTATTTTCACATATAGTCACCATTTTGGTTAGGGATGCACAACCAATGATTTTATTGTTTCTGTCTATTTTAAGATTTAGATCATCATCTCCAGATTAATATTGGAGAACAGTTCTACAGATGGTGGCACCAGATGTTAATGCATTAAGGATTTTTTAATTAATCGCATGCGTTAACACTTTCAGGTTGACATAGATATATATATATATATATATATATATATATATATATATATATATATATATATACATATATATATATATATTAGGTGTAACGTTACATGTATTGTGCATGAAGTCACATGACTAATACAGTCGGTCACTTGAGATCTACACTCCAAACCAGAAGGGGGTGCATGCAGTAATGCAATGCTGTTTGCTACCAGTAAAAAGCGCAGAAGAAGAAGAGATGATCAATCGGTATGTTTACATGTTATCTTTCAACCAATTCTTCAACCGCGGAAAGACATCAATAAAACAGCTTGAGAATAATATCTAACCTGGCATTACATTTACCTCAGGCATTTAGTGTCAACAGCATGTTAGTTCACTAGAGAAATTAACTCTAGAGAGGAGCCTTTCATATATGCACTATATTAGCCTATTTATTGTATTTACTTAACCTGTTAGTAATGTCTTGATTATTTAATGTATGTTTCACAAGCTCGCCTGCCCATTCAGTCTGACTAAAAGTTATATGCATTTGACGTGCTGTCCAAGGGGAGAGCTCAGAGCTTGGAATTTGGCCCGAATTCAGAGTACTCCTCCGACAGGAGCAGCTCGCAGCATCAGGCGGGTGGGCCCTACTGAGCAATGAATGAGGAGCAGTGTGATTCAAAATGACCGACCGAGCGTGCCCATCTAGCCTCTGCCAGGAGCAGCTCACAGCGTTGGATAAGTGGGCCCTACCGGCCGATGGCAGGGTGAAAGATATTTGAAAAACCCGGCCGGGAGAGCTCTCACAGCATCCACCAGAAGGTCAATACTCACGGCATTGGACAGGTAAACCTCACTGCACAGAGAAAAAGAAAACATGGACTCTTGACCAGGAGGGCTCTCACAGCATCCAATGGGAGTTTAATACTCATGGCATTGGACGGGTAAGCCTCGTTGGATATAGAAAGAGAACATTTTTTCTTTTTTTAGCAGATGAGGGTACTGGAACCGGTTGGTCCTGATGTAGCTTTGGAAAGCGTCTGAAGACCATCTTCAGAGAGCTTGGATCTGCTGCTGGGGGAGTCCTTTTTGGGCTGCTTAGGTTACTACCCCAATGCGAAAAGAGTGACTGGAAAAATGTTTTTCTGGGATGTCTGATTGTCGGAGAATGGATTTGAGGTATTTTTGGAACCAAAACCATGTAACAGGTTTGTTGGAGTCATCTATGAATAGAGGTTCAAAAGGGGATTTAGCCGGAAAGCTTCTAAATTGGAGGTAAGCAAAAATGGATTGGTATCACTCCGGGAGTAGTTCACGGTGTCTGATGGGTGAGCCCTACCGGCCGATGGACGGGATACAGCATGATTTGAAACGACTGACCGGGAGAGCCCACATAGCCTCCACGTCGCCTCAGCTCATGGCGCCAGGCAAGTGGGCCCTACTGGCCGACGGTGGGGTGGACAAAATTTGAAGCACCCAGGCGGGAGAGCTCTCGCTGTGTTCGATGGGAGTTTAATATTCACTGCATCGGATGGCTAAGCTTCGCTGGATGGAGAAAGACATAGTTGCTTGACTGGGAGAGCTCTCACAGCATCCAATAGGAGTTCAATACTCACAGCACCGAATGGATAAGCCTCACCGGTAGTTGACTGTTGCACATTGGCACAATGAGCGGAGGAGATGCTGCAGCTGTGAAAGCAGGTTACACTGTAAAAAACTGCTGCAAAATTACAGCCAGTTTCAAACAGTAAATTATTGTTATTTCAATAAACAGTTAAATCATGTAAATTTACAGCTAATGATCATTAAATTAAGCACTTGCAGTAAATTTACAGCATTTAACAGTAAACCTAAAAAAACGGTACATAGAGGCGGGGCATCTTCAACACAAGCCCTCATCGTCTCCAGAGAGCAGAAAGCAAGCGGTCAATGGAATCTCTTCAAAACTCTTACCGTCTGCGTCTGCTAAAGAAGAAAACTGTTCAAGGTAAGTTTATTTATTTATTGTTATTTTGCTATGTTGCACTCAACTTTTTTTGTAAGATATTTTTGACTGTACTACTTGGCACGAATCTTGTGTTGCGGCCAGACAGACAGTTCTCAACGGGGGGTGAAGCATTTCACTAGTCAGTGTTCTCCAAACTCCAATTATAATGCTAGGTTCACTAGGTTTGAGAATAATTGACGACAGGGCGCTGAAAAATAATGCACATCCGAGGTTGTAATGCAGCCATGACTCGAAGCGCAAATCAACGGCCCGTCGTCAGTTATTCTTCCTCGGTCACCACACCTTGAGACATTGTTCAGATGTTGTATTTCAAGACATTTGTCAGGTTTTTGTCCTTAAAACAATCTTGTCTGTAATTATTTCTTACACATCTGATACCAAGCCTCCATTGCTAATTCAAAACGTAATTTTAGAGCTAGTAATGGAGAAGTGCTTCAAGACACTACATCACAACTGAGAAATGGCACAAAGCTTTTTAATTGCAAAACTATTTTATTGATAAAGTTTCAATGTATGTTCACGTTCATGTGCAAGTGCATGTCACTATATGTGTGTGTGTTTGTATGGGATAAGGAGTGGCAGAATGAGAGTATGCGTTCCATAAAAAAAGTTTGTCATTTTTATCCTGTTTGTTTGCTATATTTTTGCTATATTTGCTTTATTATTTTCTTTGTGGGTGTAGCCTTTTTTGCTGTTGTAGGTTCTAAGGACGTTTAAGATAACATAAATCGAAGTGATATGGAACTGTAATGCAGTCAAATCCTCAAGATGCCTGGAACTACTTGGACTTGACTGAAACAGCTGTAGTAAAAAAACAGGTAAAGAGGTAATATTGTGAAAATTATTTGGTTTTCTTTTATAGGAACCCTTAAATTGATTTACATGTATTTACGATTTAGTAAGATCAGAGTCATGTATTCTTGCAAACTTTGTGCACACATGCAGTATCTTTGCATTTTGTGAGGCAAATGCAAATTCACATTCCAGTTGCATACAGAATACACCCATAGCTTACAGACACTCACTTAATTATTCACTCATCTCTGGCTAACTGGAAAATACACATTCACTTCCTTTTACACACAGCTAAAATGTCTTGGCCCCTGCTTCTGTTAAAGGGTTAGTTCACCCAAAAATGAAAATTATGTCATTAATTACTCACCCTCATGTCGTTCTACACCCCTAAGACCTTTGTTCATCTTTGGAACACAAATTAAGATATTTTTGATGAAATCCGATGGCTCAGTGAGGCCTCTATTGCCAGCAATGCCACCGAATCTCTCAAGATCCAGAAAGGTACTAAGAACATATTTAAAACAGTTCATGTGAGTACAGTGGTTTAACCTTATAAAGCGACGAGAATACTTTTTGTAATAACAACTTTTCAACAATATCTAGTGATGACTGATTTCAAAACACTGCTTCTGAGCTTTTGCTGGCAATAGAGACCTCACTGAGCCATAGGATTTCATCAAAAAGATCTTAATTTGTGTTCTGGAGATGAATGAAGGTCTTACGGGTGTGAAACGACATGAAGGGTGAGTAATTATTGACATTATTTTCATTTTTGGGTGAACTAACCCTTTTAAGATGATATTTTGTCTTGTTTTCTCTACTGTAACAAACTTACACCCTCATTTATATACTTTATAAGTTTCTAATTACGTTAATCTACTATACAGTTAATTTTCTGTGTGTCCAGACTGTATATGATTACTATCTTTTGCCATGTGCTACATATAGTCACTAACATTTTCTTAATGTTTTCTCTCAGGCCTGGGCATGTTGACCATTTTCATTAGACTTTTTGCTAAATCCTTCCAAAGTTGGTGTTGATGTATTGACCTTTTTTGTTTTTTGTGTCTCGTCTTAAGGTTTATTCACACACTAGTTCCACAGACTAGACTGTGCAATTTACATGTTTCTCTTTGACGTTGTTTTTTCCTTCTAAAACTGTTATCATACTGTTTAAATATAGAGCATTATAGTGTCAAAAATAAGCATTCTCATTATTCATTTTCATGGTATGCATCTACAGATCTCAAATTTCTTTTTAAAAACATGTGTGTTCTGCTGAAGAAAGGCAGTTGTACACATCTGGGATAGCATCAGGGTAAATTAATAGTGATAATTTAGTTTTTAATTCTTATTTGTGTTGGTTAAAGCAAGTGCTATTTTCTTTTTTCTTAACTTACTGTTTGTGTTTATGCTGAGATTCAGTTTGGGTCAGTTTCAACCAATTGCCCATTGTGCCTGAGTTTTAATAAATAGCAAATGATGTACCATCATCTATTTCTTCCTTATTTATTTACTCTCCTCTCCATTATATACAATACTAAAGATTTTAATTATGTATCGTTTATGTAATGTATACATTTTTTTAATATTGTAGAATTATAGTTGTAACCATTGCTGCAAGTACTTTACTTTGAAATTACAGTACAGCTGTAATATGTAAAACGGTATTGAAATGGTAGAATTACGGTAAATGGCTGGAACTACAGCTGCCAGTATTTTAGAGTGAAATTACAGCACAACTAAAAACGGTGTTGAAAGTGTAAAATTACGGTAAATGGCTAGAACCACAGCTACTGTGAAATTACAGTAAAGCTGTAAAATGAACAACAGTATTGGTACTGTTAAATTACAGTGAACAGCTGTTAACTGGAAAAATGGAGTTGAAACCGTAAAATTACGGTAAATGGCTGGAACCACAGCTGCCAGTATTTTACTATAAGTTTACGGGTAATTTTTTACAGTGTACACAGAGAAATGGAGCTCCTACGGGAGCTGAAGAGATAACACTGCTGCGGCAGTGAAAGCCAACTGGACAGAGCTCCTGTGGGAGCAGAAGAGATGACAATGCTGAGGCAGTGTAAGTAAGTTGGATGAAGAAATGGAGCTCCTGCAGGAGCAGAGAGGACATCACTGCTGTGGCAGTGAAAGAATGAAGTGGGCTCTTGTGGAGGTGTGTGGGAAGACACTGCTGTGGCAGTGAAGTCTTTTCACTATTTGAGTGGATTGATGGTGTTAATTGAGGGGGATATGGTCAGCCTGTTGGTTTGAGCATGTTAGAACGAGCTGGAGCTGAAGAATTGAGCTTAGGGTTCGTTGAGCTTCTTTGGTGTGGAAGCGACAGAATCTAATTGTGGCGAGGGGGCCGTGGTTCAGCGAGGTCTGCAGCAGGAAGGAGAGCCGACCCTTTGTGATGGCCCAACAGCTCCGGGACTCATGCCGCAAATGGCTGCTGGCTGAGGGAGCCCAGATGGTGGCATGCCCCGGGGTCGGCGAATCTCTTCCAGCTGTCTCTCTCTCTTCCCCTTTATCCTCTCCATCTACCTCTATCTCTCGACCTGTCCCTCTCCCCAGGTCCCGTCCTCCAGGTCCTCCTTCAGTGCCGCCCTGAGGGCGGGGTGGGATCGGAGAGGATTACGCCGCTGGTGCACGAGCTCCGCCCAGGGGGGCTGACCAAGACTGGGACTGATTCAGCTTCTGTTTTCCCTCTCTTTTCCACGCCAATCACTTAACCCACTTCCTGCCACTAGGGCAGCGGGGAGGTCTGGGCTGGCCTGTTGGCGTTGCGGGGACCCGGAGCATTTCATTGACAGGTATCCTATGATAGAGGTGGGGACAATGGTCCCGGATGCCCCGTAAGCTGCCCCGGGTCAGGCTGGCTGGTCCCAAATACCTGTGAGTATTAAGGGGGGTACCTATCAGGCTCTGGTGGATTCAGGATGTAACCAAACCTCGATCCATCAAAGCCTGATTTAACCAAGGCATTGGATGCAAGCCGCATGCTTCAGGTACAGTGTGTGCACGGGGACGTGGTGAAATATTCTTTAATGTCCGCTATTATTCAATTTAGGGGACAGAATCATAGTGTGGAGGTTGCAGTTAACCCGCACCTCCGACATCCGCTAATTCTGGGAACTAATTGACCTGCTTTTAGTGAATTATTGAGATGTTTATGTACGGATATCTCTTGGGAAAAGAGAAAACGGGAAAGGGGGCGCTGGTGCAGTTGGGAGAGGCTGAACGGGGACCACTGAGATCTGAACCAGGGGAACAGAGTGAAATCGGGAGGCTGATCCTCTCGGAACGCGATGATTTTCCTCTGGAACAGTCTCAGGATGAGTCATTAAAACATGCTTTTGAACAGGTCCGTTACATCAACGGTCAACCTCTTCAGCCTGCTTGTCCGCTTTCCTCTCCACATTTTGTAATTGTAAAAGACAGGTTGTATCGAGTGACCCAAGACACTCAGACAAAGGAAGATACAGCACAGTTATTAGTACCAAAAAGCCCAGCTCATTGTAATCCTATGGCTGGACATTTAGGTCAAACAACAACACTAAATCGTCTCATGACCAGATTTTTTTGGCCGGGCATTCATGAGAATGTGTGCAGGTGGTGCGCGTCTTTTCATGAATGTCAGCTGGTAAATCCACCGGCCTCCCCAAAAGCGTTGTTGCGCTCCCTCTTCCGTTAATGCAGGTCCCCTTCGAAAGATTTGGGATGGACCTCATCGGGCCATTAGAACGATCAGCAAGAGGGCATCGTTTTGCATTAGTGCTGGTGGACTATGCAACACGATATCCCAAGGCAGTGGTGCTCCGCAGCATCCCCGCTAAGAGTGTTGCGGACGCACTGTTTCGTTTAATCTCCCGAATGAGGATCCCAAAAGAGATCCTCACTGATCAGGGCACGGAGTTTATGTCGCGAACATTACGCGAGCTATACGAATTTTTTGGGCATTAAATCGATTTGCACCAGCATCTATCACCCACAAACGGACGGGCTAGTTGAAGCCTCCACTGTGTTTTCCCCCTTTGAACTTCTTTACGGACGCCAGCCCCGAGGGGTTTTAGACGTCCTGAGAGAAGTTTGGGAGGGCGGACCTTCTCAGAGCAAAAATGAAATTCAGTATGTACTGGAACTGAGAACAAAACTCCACACTTTGGGGCGGCTGTCTATGGAGAATTTGTTACAGGCTCAGGACAAACAAAGCCGGCTGTACAACAGGGGAACCAATTTGCGAAAATTTTCACCGGGAGATAAAGTGCTTGTATTACTTCCAACTTCGAGTTCTAAATTACTTGCAAAGTGGCAAGGACCGTTTGAGGTCACACGGCAAGTCGGAGATCTCGATTATGAGGTAGTACGATCAGATAGGAGCGGGGCACATCAAATTGATCACTTCAACCTCCTAAAGAAATAGAGTGAGGCAGAATCAGTGATGCTGGTGACGGTAGTGAGTGGAGAAGATGATCTCGGTCCAGAAGTGAGCACTAAAACTCAATCTCTCGCTCTGGCCCCGGGAGGAGATCATCTCTCGCCCTCCCAGCTCACTGATATGGCCAAGTTGCAGGCAGAATTTGCCAATGTGTTCTCGCCCCTACCCGGTCAAACGAATCTCATTCAGCACCATATTGAGATTGAGCTAGGCGTGGCGGTGCGCAGTCGGCCATATCGTTTACCTGAACACAAGAAAAAATTGGTTCAGACTGAATTAGAGGCACTGTTGGATTCTTCTATTAACCCCTCAAAATGGGGTTAATAGAAGAATCCAACAGTGATTAGGCGAGCCCGATAGTTTTGGTTCCTAAGACCAACGGCTCGGTTAGATTCTGTGTGGATTACCGCAAAGTAAATGCTGTGTCGAAATTCGGCGCATATCCAATGCCACGGGTTGAGGAATTGCTTGATCGGCTGGGTACAGCTCGTTTTTATCCGACACTGGATTTAACGAAAGGATATTGGCAGATCCCCTTATCACCTATATCTAAAGAAAAAACAGCCTTCACCACACCATTTGGATTACACCAATTCGTTACACTTCCGTTCGGGCTGTTCAGGGCACCGGCCACTTTTCAGCGACTCATGGACCATATTCTCCGGCCCCATGCTGCATATGCTGCTGCCTATCTAGATGACATCATCATCCATAGTAATGACTGGCAGCGTCATATGGAGCATTTGAGGGCTGTTCTGAGAGTGCTGAGAGTGGCCGGACTCACGGCCAACCCAAAGAAGTGTTCAGCTGGGCGTGTGGAGGTCAGTTATCTGGGCTTCTACTTAAGTCACGGACAAGTGCGTCCCCAAATTAATAAGATGGCAGCATTTGCAACTTAACCTAAGACCTAAGACCAAAAAGGAGGTGAGACAGTTCCTAGGGCTGCCGGGATATTACAGAAGGTTTGTGCCTGATTATTTGGACCTCACCAGCCCTGTGACTAATCTCACTAAAAAGGGAACACCAGATCCAGTCCAGTGGACGGAGCTGTGTCAGCAGGCTTTCACCCAAGTAAAGGCTGCTCTGTGTGGCGGACCGCTATTACACTCACCTGACTTTTCTCTCTCTTTTTTGTTGCAGACTGATGCATCGGACAGGGGGCTAGGTGCAGTCCTGTCCCAGGAGATAGAGGGAGAGGAATGGCCGGTGCTGTACATTAGTCGCAAGCTCTCGAAGAGAGAAACTAAGTACAGCACCATAGAGAAGGAGTGTTTGGCCATCAAGTGGGCCATCCTCACCCTCCGCTATTATGTCCTGGGGCAGGAATTCACTCTCTGTTCAGACCATGCCCCTCTGCAGTGGCTCCACTACATGAAGGATACCAACACGCGGATCACTCGTTGGTATCTGGCTTTACAGATACCGGCTCCCCGGCCTGAGTCGGGCGGTGGGGGTATGTGGCGAGGGGGGCGTGGTTCAGCAAGGTCTGCAGCGGGAAAGAGAGTTTGGAGATGAGCGGTGAGTAAGTGGGTCAAGTGGAAATAACAAACACCTGAGTCTTGTTACAGTAACTGGCGTAGAGAGATTGCATAAAAGACTGAGAGAATAAGAAGCTGTCAGAGAGGGACAGACTGCTGACTGGTGGAACGTACGCTGGGGAGTCCTATGCTCTGGAGAACTGAAGTTTATATTGTTTATGCCCTGTGTGATATTGAGTGCTGTTAGCGCGACTTTCTGTTTCTTTGAGGAAAACTTAATAAAAGCCACCAGCAGCAGTTAAGCCGACCCCATCCTCTTCCTTCCCATTATAGAACATTGTTACACGAATATAGCTCTTAAAAGCCTCTGGTGACCAGCCACCGAGAGTTTGAATGCTGGGAGGGTCCTTTTTTGAGCAGCTGTGGTTGCTGCACCAGGGACAAAAAGAAAGTTTGGGACTGATGACTAGGCCTGCTAGCAGAGGCATCCTCAGACTAGAAGGGAGAAGGGCCACTTGTAGGGGAAAAGGTTAGAGGCAGGAGGAAGGGTTATCTGGGCCTGCGTCGCTTGCAGAGGCGGCCTCGCACTAGGAGTTGCAGGCAATGGATGATGGGGAGGGTTAGAAACGGTGGGATGAAATGGATGAAATGGCTGAGATGGCTGAGCTTGCGGAGGCTGAGCTTGCGGAGGCAACCTAACACTAGGGGGAATGTGTTTGTCAAGAGGGGCGGACATTGAACACCCTGAATGGAGTGTAGTGCCGGGGTAGTGTGTAGTGTGGCTGAGAGGAGGGAGGAGGAGAGTGGGGCCTGGCAGCGGTTGAATCTGTGGCACTGCCCAGCCTTTCTGAAGGCCCGCTGCTGCAGTCAGACGCTCGTCTTCTAGTGCGTGAATCAAAGACGTGAGGGGGAGATGTGAGATGAAGATATCAGCCAGCAGCCATATCACCCTGTAGCCCAAGACTAGTTGTCCTCTGAAGCTAAGCAGGGCTGAGCCTGGTTAGTACCTGGATGGGAGACCTCCTGGGAGAACTAGGTTGCTGCTGGAAGAGGTGTTAGTGAGGCCAGCAGGGGGGGTTCACCCTGTGGTCTGTGTGTCCTAACACCGCAGTATAATGATGGGGACACTATACTATCAAAAAAGCACCGTCCTTCGGATGAGACGTTAAACCAAGGTCCTGACTCTCTGTGATCGTTAAAAATCCCAGGATGTCCTTTGAAAAGAGTAGGGGTGTAACCCAGATATCCTGGCCAAATTTGCCCATTGGCCTCTGTCCATCATGGCCTCCTAATCATCCCCATATACTGGTTGGCTTCATCACTCTGTCTCCTCTCCACCAAGAAGCTGGTTTGTGGTGGGCGTTCTGGCACAATATGGCTGCCGTCGCATCATCCAGGTGGATGCTGCACATTGGTGGTGGTTGAGGAGATTCCCCCTTCAAAATGTAAAGCGCTTTGAGTGCCCAGAAAAGCACTATATAAATGTAAGGAATTATTATTATTATTATTATTATTATTATTAGGAATTATTAGAGAGGTGGCCTTCCGGGATTATGCGCATTGTGAAGCTTAAGTGGCAAAGCAAAGATAACAGTTCACATTTAGAACAGTTTGGACTGTCTAAGAAGGTGGACACGACCAGAAATATCCTATCGATTTTTCCTTGTGCAGTGAGGCCTGGAAATGAACTGTTGAGTTGATGCCCAGAAATTCAATGGAAGTGCTGGACCCATGGTTTTATCCTGGCCGATTGGAATCCAGAGCTCAGCGAAAACAGTGCAGGGCTGAGAGATCAATTATTATTAAATGTATTGTAAATGTTCTTAGATGAGAAAAGCCTAAAACGCTTTATAACCTGCATATAATCGCCTCTGACTGTGGTGTGATACTGTAATCATTGTTGGATGTTGAATGATCATCAAACAGCAAAGTACTGTCTGATTTAAATGATTGTTTCTTCTTTTATCTGATGCTGGTTTGAGTGGCACACGCGCATTCATTTAGTGAAGTTCGAAAGAGACTTGCTTATGGTAAAAGTAAAAGAGCTATGCATAATAAAAATGTGTGCCTTGAATTTATTCAATTGTATTCAACATTCTCTAAAGGATCACTAAACTTTGCCATGAAATCACTGCTTGTATTGTTATTATTAGTAGTAGGAGTTTTTTTTTTTTGTTCTTTTTCTCGAGTTCTATTCGTTTTATTAGATACAGATGAAGTGGAACTTTATGATTACATTTGATTTATTTGAATAGTGAAAGAACGAATTGTGAATTTGTCCTACCACTCTGTGCAGCATCTCTTTACCATTCGTGAAGCTATGGGTTAAATTACTTCAAAACAGAAATACATATATGTTGTATATGTATTTTGTTGATAAATTGCAGGACAGCGATGACAGTAAGTTCTGCGTTCCTTAATGATTCTGTGTGCAACTATGTTTGCGAGCTGTATGTGGTGCGCAAGCTACTGTTCGTGTTTGTTTAAGCTACAAGGAAGCAGCGCATAAGTTTAGAACGGCAAATCACTTGTACAGAAACTGTTTAAAACGTTCCTGATCCCAATGGCATAAACTGTAAAAAACAAACAAAAAAAAAAACACTAGAGTCAACTAGAGACAGAAAACGAGAAGGATTTAAGCTGTGCTCCTACGAGGTTGAGCCGACGAGGGTGGAGAATGGGAGCTGGCTAGGACTGAATCTGTGGTGCGGCCCTGGCTTACTGAAGGCCTGCTGCACCAGCTGGATGCTCGAGGAAGCGTCAGGCTGTCAATTTCTCTATGGCAGGAATGATTAAATGGGCCAGATTAGAGAAAGACGAAGGAGATTGCGGATGTTTTGCCTGCGGTGGCGAGGGTAGGCTTCGGCATCTTGGTGTGCGGGAACCTATTTGTTTGGGCTGGCACCCATGAGATAAAGCCAGGGGATTTGCAGCAGTGTTAAACTATCACTCCTTAGGCCAGAGGATTGCGGCAAAGATTCCTTGAGGACGAAAGATTCTTCATTGGATGGGAAGAGCACGATTTTGGACATGTTGGGAAGTTAGGGAGGGGCCAAATGCTGGAAAACTGTCATGGAATATAGGTAGGTCTGCTCAATATTTCTCGCTAAATGAGTTGATTAATGTCGGCATGAAACGGAAGTTGCGATTGTCTTTTCTTCTCTGCTTTGACGTCTATCCGAGTGAAACGGCATTTGAAATGATTGAATCATTGGAAGTTGGCCGTTGCTAACAAAATGGAGGCAGATCTGAATGCCCGTTTGCAGTCACTTGTGGGGATTTCTCTCCACCGGACTCACTGCTAGCACCCTCCCGTTACTGTAAGAACTTTATTTATTGAGGACGACGACGAAGACGGTTAACGGCACTAAACAGCAAGAGAGTGCGCGCGAGAGAGATACTGACTGACTGACTGAATTACTGGATTACTGAATGACTGAATGACTGAATGACTGACTGACGATGCATGTGTCCACTGGTGTGGAGCAAGCAGAGAAGAGCTACGGTTCATTTCTACAGAAGTTGAGCTTCACGCTTGCATGTAAGTTAAGCGTGATGCTCAACTTCCATAGGAATGAATTTAAAAACACTCAGGTCGCTTGCTCTGCTCCAGTAGACACACAGCCTGACTTACTGAGCATGTCCTCCATCAGGTTAAGTCATTCATGAAAAAGTATTTGTTTGCCATGTCCAAAGAGTAATGTTTTCGTAATATCCTTTCAATGTTTAAGGGTACTGTACACCCCAATGACTGGCATCACCTGTGGTTAATGCATTGATCTCTATAAAGTGAAGCATCAGCTTCAGCATTTCCCCCGCTTACCCCAGCGACAGCATTTACCCCTTATGTCACTGGATCTGCTGGCAGTTCCTGATAGCTCCGCCCTTGAGTCATAGCATGTGACAGAAAGAGACGATGAGTCGTTTTGAGGGGGAGGGGAGGTTAATGTTTTTGATTAAAGATTACAAGGGCACATGAATTAAAAAAAAGAATAATGAAGTGCACAGATAAATTGTAAACAATAAATAATAAATATTGCAATATTCCATAAAAATAAAAAAAATGTCAATATTGATTTTGATTGATTGATTTTGTGGCGACTTTAATTGAATGTGCTTGTCCCGTGTTCTAAATGTGCTACTCCCAAACTTTGTTAATAAAACATAAATTACAAATTACAAATGCAATGAAAGTACAGGTATCGGTATCAGCGAGTAGTTGATATATCACACATATTTCAACAGGGCATCTTGCTTTATTATTATTATTTACGAATTTCTTAAATAACCAAACTTCAACAACAAAAGGGCAGATCCCTTGAGACCAGCTGATGACGCTTTGAATTGATGCTCAAGTGATAAAAAATTCAATATACAAATAAGCTTTCCTTTGTTTCCTCCATCCTCATTGTCTTTCCTTGCAGCCTTCCTTTGCATGTGGAGGGTGGAGCTGAGACGCGAGGAAAGGAAATGAGGATGCACAAATTAATGAGAAGCACCCTTGTTTTTAGGGATACATCCTTCAAAACAGGCTGAATGAAGGACGCAAAACGAAGGCTGCCTTCAAAGGATCCTTTAAATTTAATGTCCTTTTGATCCAAGATCATTAGGGCTGGTTCACAGAGAATGCCTTCTTGCTGTTAAAAACGCAAGACGCAGGTCAGTGGAACAAAAGAAAGTCTAGAGATGCGTTTTTCAAAAGTTATTTTAACTTAAGTGTTGCATTTTTAGAATGCTGTGTCATGCACGAGACACTCCAAATTATGCATTAGCACAATAGTTAAAGATGTCTAACATCTGTTTACATTGACAAACAATGGAAAAGTAGCACAGTGGGATGGAAAAGCACAGTACACTGTTGTTTATAATATCAAACTAATAGGTTATATACCTCTGTGAAGTTGGCACCCCATAAAACAAAATAATACCCAAAACTATGCCATTCGTTTATGTTTGAGCTGATTTGTGCCGCAAAAACCAACGTTTGTGCTGGTTTGGTGTTTGAGATGAACATTATTTTTTTGGTTGTGTGATGTGACTCGCTACCCCGCTCCAAACCAGTGCCATTCGTTTTGCTCGGTTTGTGCCATTAAAACAAACACTGTAACCATTTTCCTTCTGCAGATAACAAATATAATTTGAGAGCTGTGATGTCACTCTCCACCCCATGCCATCCAAATCAATCCAAACCAGTGCTATTCGTTTGTGCTCGATTTGTGCCTTTAAAATGGACACTGTATCTATTTCCCCTCCTTAGAAATAAAGGAGAAACTTTTTTAGAAACAGTTACTTCACTCTCCACATCACTGTTAATTGCAACAGCACAAACAGGCAAAAATAGAGCACAAAGGAATGGCATCGGTAACCTCACATGAGGTGAGGAGTAACTGTTGTAACTGGGGTGGAGAGTGTTTTTTTTTTGTTTTTTGTTTTTTTTTGTTCACAAATCGAGTACAAAGGAAAAGCACCGATAATGATTTAGACCAAAAGAGGGTTGTTTTGGGGATTATTTTGTTTAATGGGGTACCAACTTCTCAGAGATTATTCATATCCATTGGTGTCGGCCATAGCATGAAAATAATTATTGGCTTGTTGGTATGAGCCAGAATTTCAATATCAGCGCATCCCTAATTTGTTCATTATTACTTACCACATTTACACTTCAGACAAAGAGAAGCAGAATAATTATTCAATTTACTTGACTAAATCCTGCATCCATATTCATGAATGAAACAATGGAAATAATTATATTTCATAATTTGCACATATTACATTATATTACCTAGGCACAAAAAAATACATGCTATCAGATTCAAAACACATATGTCATCAGCAGGCGACACAGTTCTCAGAGGTAATTCCAGCAGTTATATCTTCTAATTTGCAGAATTCCACACCTCACTCTCTCTTTCTCTGTCTCTATTTCTGTCCCTGTGTTGGGAACTGAATACAGATTTCCCATGAGAATGGGCAATGAAAGAGAGAACAAAATCTAGCAGAGCTCGGCCAGATGGCAGCTCTAATGGCCACTTGGCAAGTGCCTGCCTCTGACTTGCTTCCTCACTTCTTCCTTCCCTATGAGTCGGCACCTCTCGAAACAACAACTCAACTGCTTAAATCAGACGTGCACTTTGACACAGCCTCAGGTACAGCTTACACAAACATGTCTAATGACGGTGATGTGAATCACAAATTTCCACTGCTTGCTTTTGTGGCCTCTCCGTGGAGTCCTTTGTGAGCAAACAAACTCATAACACATTCATAGAGAACATATTATATTCAACATTACTCATTTCATTATAAAAAATAAAAAAAATAAAAAAATAGGAAAACTGAATTGAGCAGGAAAAAAACTGGCCTTGGAGAATAACAAGGTGCGAATATGTGTAGACAAGGCTTATATCATTGATGTATTCACTCATATTCTCCAAAAACCAAACAGAGGATTGAGCCCGCTGATTTAAGCACTAATGTAGCATAGAAAGACACACAAACAGGCAGATGGGCTGGGCTGTACGGAGGAATGTGAATGCAAATGCGTATGTGTGTGTGTGTGTGTGTGTGTGTGTGTCTGCGCGCGACACTGGCAAAGCATTGCGGCCGCAGCCCTGTCTCTGACTCAGCCTCCTCCCTAGAGACCCCTGTACTGACGTCACTTCAGCTCAGCGCCAGGCCAGGCAAAGCTCTTGCCACCCAGAGAAAAACAGGTAGACTAGCGGAAGATTTATCCCAGGATCTGAGCAGATCACATCCACACCCCAGAAAATTCGGCATATATGTATGCAGTGTATGTTCCGTGCCGTGGTTAAAACAAACAACTCACCAACACAACATAGACCGCAGGTTTATGACACTAACAGAAGCTTTCATAACGAGTATTTATTTATTAATTTACTTTTCATAACAGACTGAGGGCCTTGCTCACGAGACTCATCCTGACATATCATGACAAGCCTATGTTTAAATGAGATGGAATCAATGCAAAAACACTTCTGTGCTCTTTAAACAGATATGGTGCTACTGACTCATGTTATGTCTCAATATCTGGCCTGAGTGATGATGAAGCTGATGCACTGACGTGATATCACAGAACGAAATAGCTTGTCTCCATCCACCCAGGGGTATTAATACTCCTACAAAAATAATGCCTAATGCTAGCAAGAATGGAGAAGAGGATAAAACAGAAGAAATTTAAAGGCAGTGTTTATACTGAGTGCAATAACAGTGATCAACATTATTGGCAAAAGCTAACTACGCCCACCATAGCTCAGACAATTTACCCTTAGTACAAATAGCATATCACTTCTATTTATACTTCAAAATGGCATCTACAGTATCACTATTTTTACCAATCTAAAATAATATGCCAAACTTTAATAATAACATAGTCTTGAATTACTATAGCCTGATCATGTATGCAAGGAATAATTGACGAGGGACCGTTGAATTATTAGAAAATAGTGCACACCCGAGCTTCGTGTCGTGGCCACATTACCACCTCGGGTGTGCTGTCATCAATTTTTTTTTTTTTTTTTTTTCAGTTTTTTTCTCCTTAAAACATTCTTGTGTGTAGGACTAATTTCTTATGCATGAACCTTACTGTAAAGTGCTACCAAGACTTTATATTTTAGAAAGACAGTAGGTGCAACCCAATTCGCGTACTTGTGCACTATTCTATGACATTTTCAAGTATAAATGTTGTTGCCAAGTCCGCGAATTTCCCTCAGAATTGGGCTACTTTAACATTGTTGCCACAGGTTGTTTTTCATGTCCACAGGTTGAAGCAACCCCAAATAACATGATATTTAGCCCCTGGAATGCAAATTCACCCAAAAGCAGATTTTACCCCCCGGAACCCTATTTTTACCCACCCCACCAAGAAGGCTCACAGACAACTTAGCAACTTAGCCCCTGGCTGAGCTTGGAGGATGGAGGCCTTATCATAACAACTCTCTCTTGACAGAGGAGGCCTAGCTACATCCAACGTCTGTCTGGGGTCCTCATAGAAAGGCCTAGCAACCTAACACTAACATAGCAGATGGAGCTCAGGAGAGCAAACAGACCCATTTCCCAACCCAGGTGCACCAGAGGAAGCTCAGAAAAAGAGCTCAGTGCTACTGATCAATTCTGGCTCCAAAAATGGAAACCTCAATATGTTGACTCTCTAAGATGAGAGGAGGCCTCACTGTTCTATACTCAGGGCAGCTCCCAAGGAGGCTCAAGAGAGCCTACGACACAGAATTGCATAAAAAGGTGGAGCTCTGGGGGAGTGGATGCCTAAATGTACAATTTTCTTACAAAAAGAGAAGGCCTAACATCACTTTATCAAAGGAGCAGCCGAGGAGGCTCAAGAGAGCCTAACGACTCAGTATTGTTACCCCATCAAGCTCCCATCAAGAAGGCACATAGCACGCCTAACAACTTGATGCTGCTACCCCAGGTGGAGCACTAAGAAGCAGCCCTCTAGCAAAAAAGACTGAAGGACTAACAGTGCTCTTTAGAGAAGCAGCAGCCAAGGAGACTCAAAAGGAGCCTAACAACTTGACAATACTGCCTGCTGATCTATAAGGCAGGGGCCTGACAGGAAGATTCTCATAATCTAACCTAACAACCTAACAACACTCTAGTCCTAAAGCAACAGCCAAGGACGCTCAAAGAGAGCCTAACAACCTGGCAACACTACTTGGTCCATAAACGATGAAAAATCCCTCCATGCGACAATTATCGAGAGGTGCATCACTAAGTCCTGTTGCCCAAAACAGCTTCCCAAGGAGGCTTGATGGAGCCTAACAACTCGCACTGTTATGAAGCTCAAGGGAGTGGAGGCTAAAACAACTCTGTAATGAGAGGAGGCTGACAGCGCTTCAGAGAATTGTTCTGCTGAGGCCTCCGCTCCCCAGAGATCCGCTCTAATAGTGTTATCAAGTAGTTAGGCTTTCTGTTAGCCATTCTGAGTATAGGACATAGTTAGGCCTCCTCTCCCTTTAGAGAGTTGTCATGTTGAGGCCTCCATCCTCAGAGCTCAGAACTGTTAGGATTTCTGAGCTCCCTTGGCCACTGCCTTCTGAAAGCAGTGTCCAAGAAGGCTCGCAAAGAGCCCAACAACTCAGCACTACTGCCTGTCGAGCTCTGATGACAGAGCCTGAGTATGACAACTTTCTAAAGCGAGAGGAGGCTTCTATAAGTGTCCCACACTCAGAACAGCTTACCAAGGAGGCTTTGCAAAGACAAACAACCAGACATGCTATTTAGGTGGAGCTCTAGGGAGTGGAGGCCTGAGAAGAATGACTCTCTATAACTAGAAGAGGCCTAACAAAGCTTCCCTGTAAAGGCAGTAGCCAAGGAGGTTCACAGAGAGCCTAGCAACCTAGCAAACATGCCAAGCTGAGCTCTGAGGATGAGACCACAGCATGACGACCCTCTAAAGCAAGAGGAGGCCTTACGGCATCCTACACTCAAGACA
The DNA here is from genome assembly GCA_037101425.1 of Elopichthys bambusa. Lineage (NCBI taxonomy): Eukaryota > Metazoa > Chordata > Actinopteri > Cypriniformes > Xenocyprididae > Elopichthys > Elopichthys bambusa. The sequence continues at coordinate 28,903,043 of CM074432.1, forward strand.
GCTTATCAAGGAGGCTTACAGAAACGGCTTGACACTGCTAACCAAACAGGGCTCAGAAACCACAACTTCTGCTTACTGAACCTGTCATTCAGTAGAACATTAAAATCCAAATGGCCGGGTCAGAGCCTATAATGAGGACGCCTCAGCTACTAAGAAATAGTAGGGAGGCATCGACACATTCCCATGCTTACACAATCCTTACACATTTCTGTGATAAAGGATAAATGTGGGCCAAATATGGAATCCCTTATGATCTCTCTGCTACAGCATAGAGATCAAAGGAAAAACAGAAGGCTCACAGGAGCAGGGAAGTTATGTACAGACAAATTGTTTTCCACAAAATCTGTCTCATGCAGCCAAAACAGACCTAATCTGTCATTGGCACAGGCTATAACTTCCCACAACTCCTAATTGTTATAATAATAATAACAACTACAGCACCTTTCTGTCTCTAATTCCTCTGAATTAGATAAATAACAAAGAACAATAGTATTATTTGAGTCAACAAGAGGAGCCAAAAAAGGAAAACTTCCTATTTGACTTGCCCAAGCTCTGCCTACAACCCCTGTGCTCAATCCCACCTCACCATAATGGAGGTTGCGGTTGCTCTAAAGTGAGTGAAGGCTTCTATCAGTGTCTCACGCTCAGAACAGCTTATCAAGGAGGCTTCGCAAAGCCAAACAACTCTATTATAAAACACTGCTATTCATTTAAGCGAATGAGAATGACTCTCGTTATAGAGGCATGACTCCCTATAACAAGAAGAGGCCTAACAACGCTTCACAGGTCCTCTTTTATACTCACAGTCGCACCAGTAGAGACATCACAGGCTGCCGCCTGCCAATATCAAGTTCGTTGTCATGTTTAGACTCATGCTTCAGACACCGGATATGTCGGAGGCATTTTCCATAGCGACCCCTAGGAGATGCAGTGGACTACAAACATGGTGGATGTGCAAGTTAGGCAGTTAGAGAGGTTTAGATAAAGGAGGTTAAGTGATTAATTATCAGTATCTGACCTGACAAAAAGATATTTATTCATGTTATCTAAGTTATATTGCATCAGCAACAGCATTGTGAACTTTTGTAATGATACGTTAGGTACAAACACATGTTGCAAACATATGAGGAGAGTTCACCACATGAAAAAAAAAACTGGTAGGCTACAGTTTTTATTAGTTATGTGGCTGTAGATAAAGCGCACAATGAAGGAGATGCATGGAAAAGTCTTTTAATCTACTGATAATAACAACAATAAACAGGAAAACAGCAAGGAAAATACAACCACAATCAAATAGACGTAAAATACTACTAGACAAAGACCAGACAGAAACAGAGGGCTAAAATACATGGTAAACAGAGGACTACGTAACAAGACCTGAACACACCTGAAATGAGGACTCTAATCAAATCAGCAACCATGGATACAAACAGGGGGAGAACGAAGGAGAACTGAACTAAATAATTAGGAGATAACAATGACAATCAGACATGAACTGAACAGAAAAAAAAAGATCAAAAACACAAAGGCAAAACAGACATAATCCTCACATTACTCCCCCCCTCCGACCTTCGGGGAGGGGGGCAGGCACCCTGGAATCCTGCTGGCAGGTTAGGAAGCCTCCAGGGTGGTGCCAGACGTGCAGGTGACCAGGGTAGAGCCGGCAGTTCCGGGAACCAGGGCAAAGCCGGCAGTTCGAGTGATCAGGATGGAGCCGGCAGTTCGAGTGATCAGGATGGAGCCGGCATTTCGGGTGACCAGGGCGGAGCCGGCATTTCAGGTTACCAGGGCGGAGCCAGCATTTTAGGGGGCCAGAGCGGACTCGTGGGCTGGAACAGACTCAGGGACTGGAGCCGATGTGTGCGTAGCCCACGCACATCAAATAGCTGTGGCCATAATGGCCAGCGCTGCAATCACTGAGGGCTCAGGCGTGATAGCTAACTTAGCTGAGGGGTCAGGCATAACGGCCAACTTGGCTGAGGGCTCAGGCATGACGGCCAACTTGGCTGAGGGCTCAGGCATGACGGCCAACTTGGCTGAGGGCTCAGGTGTGGCAGCTATCTTGGCTTAGGGCTCAGTCATGGTGGCCATGACGGGAAGAGACTCAGGGACGGTGGCCATGATGGGACGAGGCTCTGGAAGGGCGGCCATGATGGGATATGACTCTGGAAGGGCGGCCATGACGGGACAAGACTCTGGAAGGGCAGCCATGACAGGAAGAGACTCTGGAAGGGCGGCTATGACAGGACGAGACTCTGGAAGGACGGTCATGATGGGACGAGACTCTGGAAGGGCGGCCATGATGTCTCTCACTGGAACGGATTCAGAAATTTTCGGAGATGAATATAGTAGGTACCAATAGACTCTTTTCACAGACGGTGATGACACATTTTAACGGTCATCAATATTGTAAATCCTGCCAAGTTTTTTATATTTTCTTTTTTTTTTAAACGTAGGTACATTTATAACACTATACTTAGTATTATATTACCTTTGCATCAAATTACAAAAATCTAGTTAGATGTTGGATGAGGATGTTTCTAATACAGCGACTATGGGAGTGGCAGTAAAAATGACATCTTTCTCTCTTCTGACTGCCGTTATCAATCGCTCTCTATTTTTTTCCTCTTTTTGAAAGTTGTGAAAATACTATTGTGGAATTTTTCTTTAACTATTTGAGCAAATGGAAACACAAAAAATATTTTTAATGTATTCTCTCATTCACCGCCATAGAATTTTACCCAACTATGATGATTTCCGCTTCTGAGAAACCCGGAAATGTGAAAAGGGTCTATAGAGCTGGAGTAGGCTGGGGTGGCTGTGACAGAGTGGTGTTGGTACTGGCAAAATTTACCTCACCAACTGTGTACCATCTCAGAACTAAGTCCAGATACCACTCAAGGGTCATATTGGAATTTCCAGGTGGTATCCACAGGGTGGGTTTAAAACCACTCCAAAATAAATCCATCAGCTGTTGATCATTCCATGCAGTCAGATGACAGTGCTATATGAACTCCTCTACATATAACTCTATATCACGGCCTCTTGGAGCACAAGATCTCACCCACAGAGTATCTTTACTGCTGCTGTTGTTGGATCTGGAGACACTGTGACCACTTTCATTGGCAGTGCTGAGAAATCCAACCTTCTATAAAGGTCTAGTATACATGGGAAGTCTTTAAATCTACTAATAATAACAATACACAAGAGAATAGCAATGAAAATACAACCACAATCAAATCATTTTAAAGCCATATCAGTCTAAACTTCTGATATATGTTTTTCTGAGTGCACACATCCGAAGCATGCGCACAGAAAGCTGGATGTCAGACAGCGCATCCTGTGAGTATTAAACTAAGTTCTGTTTCACATGTTATTGTGCTTAAACTGTCAAATACACACACTGTAAACCTGGATAGTACTACTAACTTATAAAGATTGAGTATGCTGCAATTAAAGTCTGTTAAATCATTGATGCAACTTAAAATGATTACATTTTCTGAACAAGGATTTGAGTTTTATTTTTGTGTAGTTCAACATTTTTAAATAAAACCCTTATAAGTAAATTATTATTTTTAAGTTTACTGAGCAATATAAAGTGATGTCATCCAATGTTATCAGAAGAGTACATTCAACATTGCACAGTGCACAAGGTTATGTCACAAACACACAAAGTTCACATAAACACAGTCAGTTATGTCTGTGAACATAAACAGCAAGTGAAGAAAACTCATATGTATATTAGATCTGTGTACTAAAATAAAAGCAGCATAATATACAGTACCTACTGCTATATATGCTGTTAATATGAATCAAACAACAAAAGAAAAACAGAAAATTACTCACTGTCCTTGAATGAATAACTTTAATAAGAATAAATTTCTTATTTGAATGCTGCTGTTAAATGCTTTGGTGAGGAGCTCTTTCTCTTTCGTAAATGTTTAATATTTTATTAAACACTATATCAGTTTGTCGTTATAAGGCTGTTAAAAGTCTGAATCTCTGAAATAGATATTTTACCCTGTCTACTGTCATGATAGCCACTAGTGAAGGGATTGAGATTTTTCCGATGCCCTCAGCCAATCAGCATTAATGACATGATCCCCCCCCCCCCCCCCCCCCCCACCCTGCGGTTCTGAAGTGACCCGTGTGGCATTTACATCTCAGTTGGTTGAATCAAAAAGCGTCCATGCCCAGTATTGAGTGCCCATGAGCAAACATAGCAAATTTCAAATAGTGTACTTTTGAGGGGCCAGGTGCCAGTCAAGCAACTGCCATTGAGATAAATGTGAACACTAATGGATTGTTCTCTCCAAATATATTTCTCATCAAGTGTAGTAAATTAATTTCTTACCTATTGCTGTTTGCATTAAGGGGGGACGATCAGCATTGTTCACAGATTATGTAGACTATCCAACAGTGTGGACCCATTCAGCATTTGTTAACTGGACAAACCCATTCAATATGACAAAGGAATGGTCAGAGACCATTAGTAGCCGATTGACCCTTCGCAAAGACCCACCCCCCTTAATTACTGTTGCTTTGTCCAACAAGCCATTGCGCTGTCACGCCACACAGAGTGAAAAATACATCGCAGAGCAAAGAGGACACTAACAACACGTCGACAGACAAGACAGAGCAGGTTACTTATGATATTAAACAAAGTCCCAGCTTTCTAATTGTGTAGTTTTTTAAGAAATTTGAACAATAAAAACCGTTTTGTGGCTCTTTAATGTGTGTGACAGATTGCTGTAGCGCCTCAGCTCAAGCGGCTCGTAAACCAATCATCTCTTCCTACTAGTTAATTTATAGCATCAAATAAACATGAATGAACATGAAAAGGAATTATTGTTTCAAACGCGGAAAGACGTCAGTACACATCTTTTTTCAAGTTTAAGTCCACGGAGGTTAATCTTCTAACTCCTGACTGCTTTTTCAGAAAAAATGGCGGATTCGGCGTTCTGATTGCTTAGATCGCTTATTAATCAAACTCCCAGCGAAGGGTCAATTGAGCCAAGTAGACATGGACAGATGGACAGTATCATTTTAGCATTTGCATTTAATAATCTAAGTAGCTCTTTCTCTTTCAGAGTGGGGCTTTTGGTGAAATAAACTGATTTAATAACATTATAATTACAATCACTTAGCTTCAGTCATCAAAACCATGCAGATTACAGGTAGATGCTGATAAATGAATATAGCACAATCAGCAGTCATTACTGAAAAATAAAACAGCCTGAAAGGCTTTATTTTGCAATAATGAGTGGATAACTTGACATTATCTTGCTTATTATACAGCTACATAAACAAGTAAGTTTTATTTTAGATGTCTCCCTAATCAAATACACGTGATTCAACTCATCAAACATAATGCTATCCAATCATTGCACTCAAACACGAAGAATATGATTTTTTTTTACGATTTTTGAATAATCATCTTTGGGCTGGAAATATTCCATTATTTAAATGATTTCAGTGTGTTCAATCGAATTATTGATGATTGCATCGTAATGTAAGTGCATGAAAAAAACAAACAAACAAACATTAAATCTTTAATTTAATCCCCCAAAACAGACTTTAAATCACATATGATATCATATGACACCATTTTTCTTTGTTTCATAATACTCAGTTTATGATTATAAACTGAGGTTGGTGTCTTTAGAAGAAGTATCTGTGCTAAATTTGAAATAAATCACAACAATCTCACGCTATGAGCATAGCCATTGATACAGGCTGCAGTGATTTTTAAAAAAAAATTTTAATGGAATTATTTGAAGCTTCCGCTTTTCGAGCAAGCCATAGTGTAAGCCCTAGCGCCCTAATGCCGCCACTGCAAATATTTAACATAGGGTGTGTCTTAATCAGCTCCCTAGTTCACTAATCAGGGCATTGATCTTTGAGGGACTGATTCTTGAGGGAGCCATTTTAAGGGCTGTCTCATTCACAAAATCCTACCAGTGCACTGACATGTTTGCCCCCTAAAAAGTCCTACAATGCACCATGAAAACCACGGAGCATCAATGCTCATTATGGCTGTGTCCAAAATCTTAAAAATGGCCAAGGTAGTAAGTCATCAAGGCACATCCAAATCCATTGTAAACTTCACTTCCTGTCTCCTGAGATAACTTCATCTGATTGATATTTGAAGGCAGCATAGATGTATCCCTTGCGGCTTTTGATATCCCACAATCCTGTGCTTTCCATTCTGTGACAGTTAAGCTAATGGTGTTCGAAAGTTGTGGTTGGTGGTCAGTTTGTGTGTAAATGTACGTTTTTGCCAGCGTTTATTACTTTTGATGTAATTTCTAACATGAAATTACTATTGTAGTAATTAAATATTTGCTTAGTTTTCACCAAAGCTCTCTCTGTTTTGCCATAGATCAAAACCATTATGCTGCCTCAGAAGTCTGTCCAAAATCAGTCTCGTAAGTTACCTTCGTGTGCAAATTCTGCCTGAAAAAGCTTGTTAGTTTTCGGATGCAATCTATGTTTCCTTCAGTGGCGTACCGCACATCTGTGAGGCCCCCCTGCAAAGCACGAGATGGGGCCCCTACCACCAGCAGTCATGTATGAAAATTTGTTGTGCACCTGCTGCTGTCCGTCTATAGCCTATTAGTTTAGTCAAAAACCTAAACGGAAAACGAAAATAAATTTGGTTAATCAATTAATTAAATAAAGTGCATTTAATAATCAACAATCAAGTAAAAGTTTGAAAATAAAACATTTAGCTATATAAGGAAGTTTTATATAAACATTTTAATATAATTGTTTCTACTCCAATTTGTTGGTTAAATTTAACATTTAAATGATGGCTGTATACTTAACATACATTAATGAAGACAATAACAGGTTAAGTAAAAATATAATGAATATACTGTGCTGTATATTAAATGCTATTTTAGGGTTATTTCTAGCTAACTATCCAGTTTATGGTCATTGAATGGCTTTTCTGAGGTAAATGTGGCGTTATGTGACATTGTTCTCAAGCTGTTTTATTTACGTCTTTCCTCGGTTGAAACACTGATCGATTTCGCAATAGTTTAAAACGCTTTGATAAGCAATACATTTCAGGAAGTTGTTCTGTATATTTCAACGTTCTTTCTGCTGTTCATTCATGTTTACTTGCTGCTGTAATAGTAGTAAAGAGGAAGAGATGATCAGTTCACGCTTGATCCGCACTTTCTGTACTGAGCCTGGGGCACTATGGAAGCAATTGTTTTCCGTCACTGAACAATAAAAAAGGTAACTGCAAATTTGCAAGTGCAAGTAAAACATTTGAATAAAATTTGCATTTGCATTCTAATTTGATGGTTTGAACTATAAAATCCATTTATTATTTGCATTTATTGTTTATTGTCTGGGCTGTTTTACCCATACTGAATTGATGTCCATGGGATACACCATAAATGTATAAATTTGTGTTGTATTTTTAAAACAAAACATTACATTTATAACATTCTTCAGCAGTTATTCCCAAATGGTAATCATATCATTGTCAGAATCTTGTATGCTTAATTGAGTACACAAAGATCTAATGCACTTCTGAATAAAACATGCTGATATGGTATGCTGTGTTCCTAATGTATGGACTGGACGAGTATATTTGTGCATGGGAAATCTTCTTAAAAGCATTTACAAACATGCTCCATTAACACAGCACTATGGAGGGAGGGTAGAGGATGGCTTTTCAGTGGCAGTATTATTATCAAATTCAATAAGTGAGCCCCTTCAGACATGAAAATTGTATATAATTATCTTTCCTATGCAATTACCCATTGGATATAATTGGAATGGCACTTGCAACTTGTCTTCAGCATGCACAAGGAAACGCTTTGATATGGCAGTAGCTTGTGATACTAAATAGTTGCAGTTGTTAATATGAATGTATTTCAAGGAGAAAAAAAAAAAAGAATCAAGCCTGAAAACATGAGATGAGAGACGTGGTTTCACTCAGCTAGCTAATTACATGTTAAAAGGCTAATTACAAAACAAATATGCCTAAGGTTTAGCTGACTGCTAAAGGTTTCAAATAACATGAAGTCCCAAGTCAATAAGACTAACTGATTCAATATTAACTAATTCTGAAAAAAGGCAGTATTTCAGTTAGCTGAAAATCAATAAGCCGATGGCGAGTAATTGATTTTCTTTCAGAATGGCCAGTCTTAAATTTAAGTATGCAATGAAAAAATGATAGTAAATCCTTTAAGATTTCAGTGTTGACCTGAGCTCCATTTTGTGAAGCAGGCTGACTTGTTTTGTAATGCATTGCAGTGAAACCAAACAGTGGGGATGTTTGGGGGGGAAGTCAGGTACACCCCATTCACTGGAGGTGAATGAGGCCTAATGGCACTCCTACACTCTGACTCACCCCATGCAATTTCCCCTCGCATACCTACAATCCCCATCCCCCCATCCCTCACTGCCCCGTCTTTGGCACTCTCCCTGTTTCGAAATGTCAACCATGAGGTAAAATAACTGACTGGCTGACTGGATGGTAATTGTATTGCTTAATAATTGATAGGCTGAGTGTTGATGCTGCTGCTGGGCTGGCGGAAGGAGAGAAAGAGCACCTTGCTGGCCTTTCACTGTTCACAGTCAAATTTCTATACAACACTACTATGACCTTCATTTCACTACACTATCCCTGATGATACTGATGTTGATATAATTAAAAATGGCTTGAGGCATTAAACGTGAGTTAAATGTCTTTACTTCACTTTTCATAAAAACAACCCAATGCTTTAGGCTTTATTTGAGGAACTTGTTGGAAGGCTTGCATTTATGTAATCTTAACTGCTGGGAAACTGCAATGGAACACACTGGACATGTTAGACCAAATGGAAACCCACATGACACATTTGTCACAATGCTTTATGTTTCAAGAAATGGACCAGTAGAACCGCATGGTGCTCCACAGAATTGATCATTCTTGAGAGCACAATTAGTCTATTAAATTACACACTGAAAAATGCTGCATAATTAAAACATTTTAATTATGTCTGCTTAATCAAAAAAAAAAAAAAATTTTACAAAATAAAAAAGAAAGAATTATTTGATGCTAGAAATGTAACAGTAAGACTGATGTAGAAACTATCCACAAAAAGTATTTATAGGAACAGATCCATCACTTACTCTAAGAAGCTCTCTGCATCTAAATTCAAGGACTTCTCCTGATGACAGTCCCTCTGAAACTCACAAAGAGAGACTAGAAATTTAAATGAGTTTCCCATTAAATGAATTATTCATTTACAGCATTATATTTGAATGAGAATTGACCCATGAATTTATATCTAGCACATGACTAGCCAGAGCCCCGGTAGCTGACTAACTATAGGGATGACAAGAAACACAACATCCAAAGGGCTTAAATACCACAGTAAAGAACTATGCATAAAGAATGAAGAGAAGATAGGAGAGATAGAGAGCGAGAGAGAAAGCAAGAGAGACAGGGCTGGGAATAACCAAGTGACAAAAATTCCTCTGGGTCCCTCTAGGTAAGTGTGTGACTTCCGGTTGGGCAGCTGTTTAATTGTGAAATGACTCAAACCTCTGATGATCTGAGGTCGGTTGGCCATCTGTCCAAGCAAACATGGTAAACAACAGGGAAATGCTGGCCACTGTTTATGTCATTTCTCAACCTGACTGTCCACACTGTCTGTCAGACCTTCTTTGTGCAGCCTAGTCTTTTCTTTTAGTAGTTAAAGGGGTGGTCTAATGCTATTTCATGCATTCTGACTTATTTACACTGTTGAAGAGTTGGATTATCATGCTAAACATGGCCAAAGTTTCAAAGCACGAGTTGGACGTATGACAGAGTATTTCTGTGCCAAATGACTACTTCTGGTTTCGGTACGGGATTCGGAGAGTTTTGTTCTAGTATGGCCCTTTATCACGTAACAAAGGGTGGAATTCCTTGTATAGACACTTCGCCCTGGTAAGCGTGCACACACATCACCCAGAACAAGAGCAAGAGCACGTCCATCAACACGTTTTGTTTGGGATACGGAAGCTGAGAGATTTTTCAACAATGGCTGTGTCCCAATTCAGGGGCTGCACCCTTTGAAGGTTGCATACATCATTGAGGCAGTCTCATTTAAGAAAAATAACCGTTAGATTGCAACATAAGAAAGAAATAACAGTATTTTACACCTCACAATGAATATCAGTCAATTTTATTACGGTTACTTTTCTTAAATATGACATGCTTGATGAAGTATTCAGCCTTCAAATGCGATCTCCGGAGGATGCAGCCTCCGAAATGAGACGCAGCTCCTGTCACCAAAGGAGTGTGTTTACCTTTTTCAGCTTCCCAAAGAACTCAGCATTAAGGGAACAGAGGATGAAGTTTGTTTTTCAGGGGCAGCAACGGAGTTACACACGTTTGTTTGTTCTCGGGATTTCGGTGATGAATACTTTGTAAACAAGTCCCAGTTCGGCGCTGGATTTGCAGATCGCTGGTGGTGAGTAAAGCTGCATCAGATATCTGTGTTTTGTTGGTAATCGGCGCGCAAGTGCATATAATGTAAACAACACGAACGTTTTTGTTCCCTTTGTATTCACAATGATGTTGCAGCTAGCAGACGATCTCTACGCAGAAGCTGCGCGTGACTCTTTAGCTCCGTCCACGGCACTGACGGCAGACACGTCTCTAGGATCTCTGCTTTTTCTGGAAAGACTCGGTTTAGCGTATCTATCTTTTATAAATATGACAAAACTAAAGACTTTTCGGAGATATGAAGGATGCAGTGTTACTCTATATGTACTCAAAATTAACATGAGATTGGCAGAAACTGTGTGTGATACCCTCCTTTAAAGGACCTTTAGTTAGTTATTCTTTATTTTTTTCTGTATATAACAATTCATTTATCTGTCCATCCGTTCTCCTGGTTCGTCACCTTATCATTTAGGAATCTGCCAGAAGACACTAAGCTTTCCAATACAGTACAGATCAGGCCCGTTGATTGGTCACTGTCATTACCCAGCTTAATATACAGAGGGAAGCAGACAATTGTACACCTATTAAGAGCAATTGATTGGATGTACTTGCACAGCTGCCAAAAGCACCATACCTCTTTGAACAACGCAGGGTGGGTATAGAGAAGGGGGGTCAGGGGTTTAACAGCCGATAATGGGAGCCAGGTCAGCCATTAAAAACCCCTCTGGCCGTCAGCCAGGAGGAATCTGCCTGTTTCCGCTATTGCCCTCCAGTTCTGTCCCTGTCTGCAAAGCTTTAATGTGCTAATGCACAAACGCACAAATGGGCCTCAGGGTGGCACGGAGCGGTTTACCGGATCTAGGAGGTGGGTGGATGTGTACTGGAATACCACAGCAAACTGGAAAAGTATGGGATCCAGATTCGTGGAAAAGAGAGCCATAGTCAATACCCGGAAAGGTAAGCTTAACAACTTTATCATAAGCATAGCATATTCATCTTTACTGAAAAGGAAGTCTTAGCTTTGACAGCATAAGCGGAAGAAACAAGGACATAGGATGAATAATGCCCGATTTGTGAATGAACAGTGGATCTTTTCAATGAATTGGGGGAACTGGTTCACATGAAGTGGACAGAGCAATTGATTTTATGACAGTTTTATCAACAAAAAGTTCAGATTTGCATTTAAGTGGACACATGGGACACATTAAGTTACAATAAGCACCTTTGTAAATATAACTTGCAGTAAGCAAAATAATACACACAATAAAAAACGTATTCCTTTATTTTGTTGTTTTAGAGCATATACACTGGGATGTTAGGAACCTTTATTACATCCTGACTTAAATGAATCACTGAATCAATTTATTGAACTTTAGAATTCATCAAATTAAATCCCATCACTGCTCAGCAAAAACAGGACGAGGGAGGAATGACATTTGCAATTAATGTTTCACTTTTTAACTATTGATTTAACCACTTGGTAAATGTTCTGAATAGTTATTATAAAGTTTCACCAAGAAAATTAATGATATTAAGGGTTATACTGGGGGTCCCTGGTTACACTGATCTGCGAACTGCTGAAATATAGTAAAATAAGGTCTGCAGAAATTAATAAATTGGCAGCTCGGTGATGTATCTCCAAATCTGAGTTCTAAAGTGTTGAAACAATACTTAACCCAAACAGTTCTAATTTTGTCCATAGCCTCTATAGTCTCATCTGCAGTCATCTCGTCTAATGGTGATGTTCATCTGCCGCTGCCCTGGCTGCGTTTCAAATAGAGCTGTTACTACCCCCTCCTTCTCCCAAATTGCATTAGTGCTTAACCAGGCAAACCCTGAGAGGCAGCAGCGATAACCATTACAGACAGTCGACAGGCCCCTGCCTCAGTTCTGCCACACAAGTCGCCTGATAAAACAGACACGACTGCCATCCCCCCTGCTCTGGCGATGTGAAATACAGCGAGCGACGAAACAGCTTCATTCTGGCGGCCTGTTCTCATCCTCGGTTGAGTGAGCACAGCAATAGGAGGGGTAATTTACACCCCAGCCAAACCTGTCATTACCCGAGGGCACTTGTTATGGCTGCACCCGATGTTTTTCCAATTCACCTCCAACCCCTGTGACTGTCAATCTCCTGAGTGGATGTAGTCGGGGGGGGAGAGAGGCAGGGGAGCGGCACTGGGAATATTCCAGGCTCATGTGGACAGCGGGCAATTTTCCTCGGAGGGGATAATGGGAGTGGAGTGGCAAGAGGCAGGACTGCCGCCGTAAGCAAAACAACTCTGATTGTCTAAGGGTAGCGCTCCACAGCCCGCCAAACACTCCCATGGTTGGTGGCCGGTGTTGTTTAAAGTCTTACCAACTGCTTTTTAAGTGTGCTTCCCCTACTAACACACACGCAAGCTCTCAACAGGACACTTTTTATTATTTTACCACGAGTAATCCACTTTATTCATGTTTTTGCACAGCAATTTATACAGAAGTGTCTCTAAAAGCGCAAGATCCAAAATTGTGCAGTCAATATCCGAGGTGATGTGGCTGCTCGTTATATTTACCATTTTATGGAGAGATAAACATGAGATAAACACACTTTCTTTTCCCTGCATTACACCAGCTGAATCTCCACCTGGGAAGTGCAGATGTTTGTCAAAATCGCTGTGCTCTATGGATCCTGAGACAAAAGTAGCACACACAGAGAAAGCTTAACACAACACAGGTCTTTCTCTGACGTTGCTCTGGGACTCCCTGAGGTCCCGTCCTCTAGAGGTGGGTCCAGGCTGTATGCGTGTCCCTACACAAATGTCTGAGTGTATGTGTGTCTCTCTCGCTGGCTGCTCTGCAAAGGAGTTGCAGCAGCCATCAAAACACACACACAAAGCTTATACTATCATTATCTATCTATCTATATCTATCTATCATCTTACATATACATAAACATATGTATTTCTTTGTTGTCAGATAGCCCCGCCTCCCTGAGGTTTGAAATCAGACATCTAGCAGAGACATTGCTACGTGCTGATGGCAACGTGAGGCTTGTCTAGTTTGAGAAAACCTGAAAACAACAATTTTATCGACTCTATAACAAGAGTGATAATGATCTTGCTGAATTATTTGGTTTCGTTAATGAAAAACAACATCAGTTGGTTGACTTCACCTTATAATCTAATCATCTATGATAATCTATGACAACATTTCAATAATCTATAATTACTTAACACATTTACAAAGGAGATATTGATGTTTATTGACTATCCACTGCAATTATAGAAGTGTTATAGTCATTTTTGCATCAGCAAATTTCATTTCCAAGAAAGAGGATAAATCTCAGACCTGAGTCAATTTCTGCTATTTGTAGCTAAAACAATCTATGCATCCATATAGTTTGTACTTAATATACCATTTACAGTTTAAAAATTAGGTATGTATTGGCCGATATGTTTTGGTTGATAACCAATAAATGGTTGATATTAAAAAAAAAAAAAAATAATAATCTATACTATTTTGTCTAAATACATTAGAAAAAAACCCACTAACATTTCTTTAAATGCTAAGTGAATTTAGGCATTTCAACAAATTTTTTATGAAATACTTCAATTTGTTAAAGATTCCATTCACATTTTACAGTCTTGTCAAATTATTTGTGTTTTTAAAGATTAAGCAAGATAGATAGATAGATAGATAATTAAGTAAAAATAGAGGAAATGAGCATCCAAAATTAAATCTAAATATCCAATATTGATCTATAAGGAAAAACAGTATCAGCTCATAACCAATATAGTTCTGATTTATTGTGCATCCCTACTTAAAATTCGTAGATTCTGATGTGCTATGATGCAGAATAATTCCCATTTAGTTCTCAGTGCAGCAGTGGCTTCAGGATGAGCTAGTTCTAATGCTCATTACCTACTAGAGAAAAATGAGCATTAGAACAGGATGTATGTGCATATTAATATTTATAAAGAGCTCAGGACATTCTGTTCTGTTCTATGAATGAGTCTGAAAGGAGGTTATCTCCTCAAACTACACAGTCGGTTTGTTCTTTACAATATCAGGAACATACAGAGTGAGTCGGATATGTGCCAAGTCTTTTAAAGCCTGTGTTTTGAGACTTATTTAGCTTCATTTTCCCCTCTTCATATATTTCCTCTCTTTGTTATCAAAGTTTTAATTGAAAGTCAGTGAAAGGTGGCACAGCACCCAGCTGAGCTCTCAACATAGCTGTCTTCTCCTCTGGGTTAGATCTTCCTCCCATGAGGCTACGAGCCCCTGCGTCATTCACAAAAATCATTCAAATAGCTTCGACCTCAAAGCTTCGTCTTCATTCAGAAATCTTTTTATAGCACAGGCTGTGCCGGAGAAGGGGTGGATGATGAGGACGGTTGGCCGGAGGGGGGAAGAGAGGTGGGTATAAGACTGTGTGTGTGTGTGCTGGGCTGTTTGGGGCGGAGGCTGCTTACATAGCACCTGACGCCAGCCCCTCTTCGCTGCCTCACCTGTCTGTCTCCTCTCCGACACGTGTGTGATTGGAGGACATGGGAGCCGGCGCTGTGACGGACTGCTGTGAATGTGTGATCCAGCAGCATGAAGGTTCATTGGCTGAGGGTAAAGACGTCACAGCACCTTGTTAGTGAGATGCTGCAAACAGAGCAGCATTGCTGAGGAAACAGAACTCGTCACTAAGAGAAACCTTATTCACAGCTACGACACACCCACCAACAGCTCGAGCTGTAAATAACTTCAAATTATGCATGGAAAAAGCTGCAAAAAACATTATGAGCTGATCGAAAAGATCAAATCCTGAAACTATCCAAATAAAGGCTACATGCAAGCCGTAAATATAGCTTTTATATTCAAGGCTGTAACCAAATATCCAAATGTAGCCAAATATAAAATGTATGGCAGATTACATTCCTATATATTTTAATAGCTCAATAGAATATATTTTAAAGGGTTAGTTCACCCCAAAATGAAAATCCGGTCAATAAAAATAAAAGTCAGTGGGGTCTGATGTTGTTTTCTTCTTCAAAATATCTTATTTTGTGTTCCGCAGGAGAAAGAAAGTCACATGAGAATACACATTATTAGGTTGTCTCCTACAATTCCCTGCTCTGGTTAGTCCGAAGACGTCTGCAGAAATAAGAAACAAATGCAAGTATTTTCAAAACTGAGTTATGCATGAAATCGGGTCTCTTAGACTATGATCTGTCTTGTGGCAAACAAGTTGGGCTAACCATTGCTCAGATTCAGATCTATCAAAATCCAATCAAAGAACTTTGAAGCCATTTTACTCAATTTCAGTGTTGCTATAGTTACTGTGTTTTGCTTTTTTTAGGACAGAACACCCCATGAGGCACTCAGACTACCATCCGTACTACTCTCCATCCATAAAACCTTGCCATCCCGATACATACTAGTTGATAAGCATGGAAATCAATTGTTACCCGTTAGTGTACAGGTCTGAGTGGATGAGAACAAGCACTAGAATGGGGACATGAACATATTCCTGACATATTCCCACAAAGGAGACTGCTGGGAAATTAGTGAGGTGGCACTAATCAGCCCCTGTGTGTTTATTGGGGGCTGGGGGGCAACTGGAGTGCATTAAAAGCCATTAGTTGTCTCTAACATGGCCACGCTCACTTATTTTGACAGGTTCATACAGCAGGCTGGTTCTCTGCACAGAGGGTGTATCTGTATGCACGCACACACACGCCTCCCGATCCTTCACATCCTCTTCAGCGTGCGGCCCATCCAGCCGTGACTGCACACAGTCAAATTGGTTTGGGGTGGGAGGGGGATCTGTGAATAGAAGCTGTTTGTAGTCAAAAGCAGCTGGGCAAGTGAGTGATGAGGAGAAAAAAACAGGGGAGAGATGGCAGTGTGTATAATACCCTTGATAAACAACGTGATAACAGTACTTAATATACTATAAAGATTTTCATGTTCTTGTAAGGAAATTGTAATGCTTTTATTAAAACATATTAATAAAAAACATATGTATGTATGTACGTGTATATATTTTAATTATGAATAATATGTTAAAAGATTATAATACAATTATATATATACAGTATATAATTGTATTATACAATATTATTTATAATTACATTTTTAGATAGATTGTATCTATCTGTGTGCATTAAAATGTTATAATTAAGATTATAAGAGTAAAACATATATAGTAAAATAAATGTCACTTAAACTTGTGTGTGTGTGTGTGTGTATATATATATATATATATATTATACAACCTTTGCAAAAACCTTTCCAAATTTTTAAGGTAGCTTTCAGAAAAAAAGGCTTCTAATAAAAGTTATTTTCCAGGAGTGCCATGCCATAATTTATTTGACTTTTTAAGAATTTTTTAAATAAAGTACACAAAGAAGCCACAATGTGGCTGCGTAAGGTATCCCTGCATTAAAGAGTCTTTTTTCCCATCATGCACAGTATTTTTGTAGTCCTTTTCTGGCAGTACACACTTCCAAACGTAATGTTGTGGTGGTGATGCTTTACTGCTTGAGTGGCAGAAGTCAACATCTAGTTGTGTGTTCCCTGAATATCCATAGAGCTCCCCTTAGAGACTAAAAGTGAAGTCACTGATGGTTCTGAGATCTGAAAGAAAAGTTTTGTGAAGTGAATGATGCTACATGTTCATGTGACTGCATCAGTGCTGCCAACGCACACCACAGCCAGAAGGGTCAGCCTGAAATAAACTTACACCAGAGCCAAGAAATCCTCTTTAGCTCTCGCTCTCTCTCAGCAAGAGCTCCATCACAGTTCACAAACTGCTTGCTTTTGTTTTTGCAAAACTCTATGGGTGAAAAATGCTAATGCATGTGACCGCAGTGTGATACAAGCATAGCTGTCGATATTAACTTAGTTTACTTACTTTCAGGCACCATTTTTACAATTTACACCATATGGTTATTCCATTTTACTAGAGACTGACAGTACATTTATTGCGTTTTAACAAATGCAGTGTCATATCTGAGAATTTGTTAATGTACTTTGATTCAACGGCAAAATAAATAAATAATTAAAAAATTTAAATGCGAGTAATTAGAATTACTGTGCCGCTATCTTGAATCTCACTCTCTCGATCATCACATAACATCTTTCCAACTCTCATCTCACAGCAGGATCAAGGCTTCACAGTTGACACATATTAGTATGCAGGCAGCTTGTGAGAGTGGCTGTGACGTCAGCAGGAGTAGAGAGGGTGGAAAAGGTGTCCTCTGGCTGATCACACCATTATTAGAACAGCAAACACGCTTAAACACCATTAAGTTCTATGTTACATGTGCCATTTAGTTTCCACGGTAACGACAGGGAGGTGTATATTTAGAGCTGATGGAATAAGATCGTGAAGGAGAGGTAGAGATGGGGGTAAGAAGCAGATGCAATTTATCAAAAAATAAAACATCTTTGACATGATTGAGTCACAAAGTATTTAAAGCCTCTGTGCTGATTCATGCCGGGCTGGCCAATCCAAACTAATTAAAAAGAGATCTTTTTATCTTCTCTTTTTCTTTCAAACAGTCCTTTTGGTAAGAGATTACAAGAAACTCACTAGACAACAGGAGACCAGCTTCTTGTTTTGAGAATTTGTTTTGGCTCTATAAATCTTGACCAGTTGGAGGCAGCACCGTCTTCAATCCATGCATTTTAAACCCTGAACCCATGTTACTTTACTGTAAGGTCACTGTTCCTGGCAACATTTAGCATCATTTTCTAAACATGAATGATTTAGAATAGGTTTAAAGAAAGGATATTAATTTGTACCTGTAACATATTTGGCAAAGAAACAGACTAATGCATATAAAAGCTCAATTCTATTTATTCTATATATTGCATTTTTCTAGGATTTTCTGGTAACTTTACAATAAGGCCCCATTAGTTAATGTTAGTTAATGCATTTTCATTTGTCTTATTAATCATTGTTAACATTAGTTAACACCTTCAAAATAAAATAAAAATAAAACACAATTGTCCAGTTTATTTTAGCTCAGGCCATTAAATAATATTAATAGATACAACTATGGATTTTAATAATGTATTAGCAAATGCTGAAGTTAACATTAACTAAGATTAATAAATGCTTTATAGAAGTTATTTTACTAATGTATTTACTAATGTTAACAAATGGAAACTTATTGTAAAGTGTTACCATATTTCCAGGAATTAATTATCTTATTATTACATATCAATACTTTTAGTAATATCAATACTTTTATTATTTATAATAATAATAATATAATCTGTATTATAATGATTTGCAAGATGAAAATATATTTATTTATTTATTTAAATTCATTCTTATTTAGGACCAAACAGCAGCATACATTCTCTCGTATTTCCAAATCTGTATATAAAAAAAGGCATTAATTATCTTATTATTACAAATAAAACAAGTAATATCGATACTTTTATTATTTATAATAATAATAATAATAATATAATCTGTATCATAATGATTTGAAAAATGAAAATATATTTATTTAAATTTATTTATTTACAATTCATTCTTATTTAGGACTGAAGAGCTGCATACATTCTATCGTATTTCCAAATCTGTATATATAAAAAGGCATTAATTATCTTATTATTACAAATAAAACAAGTAATATCAATACTTTTATTATTTATAGTAATTATATAATCTGTATTATAATGATTTGCAAAATTAAATTTATATATATATATTTTTTTATTATTTACAATTTATTCTTATTTAGGACCGAAGAGCTGCATATATTCTCATTCAGAGTGAAAGGATATAATGAGGTGTTAAAAAAATATTTTGATCCTGTATCACACTGCTGGTGAGGTGTTGGGGTATGTGCATGTGAATCAGATGTGAAGCGACTCAGCGGCTGGAGTACAGTACACAAGGCACTGAGTATTACCATGGCAGCTGAATCCCACCCGAGTCCTGCAGGTGTGTGACTCACCCCCACTAGCTCAACAAAGGGAGAGAGGCCGCCGCATAGAGACGCAATCTCTTCGTGCATCTCTCTCTCGCTATGTCACATGCTGCATTGCCAACTTACATGTGGGCTCTATGCATGCCCATGATTGTAACCCAACATTTTCACATACCGTACCCATGCAAATGCATTGACTACGGCAAACTTTTTACGTACATTACAATCGAGATTAAATGTTTCTCTGTTTCGCACATAAAAATTCTCCTTTCATGGTGAAGATTGTTCTGGAGGAAGAGTATGTAATGGCTGATGATTCTCTTATTCTAGCTGTTAATAGAAACTACACAGGAGGCAGCTGGACTTCAGAACTACAGTCATGAATGCAGCAGAAATGAGTCAGGAAAAAGTGAGAGTTGGGTCGAATCCATGTGTGAAGTGATCCTGATTTTGGCTATGAGCTGAAGTAACAGAGCCAGTAATGTTGTAAGGTCTATTATTTATTGGTCCAATGGGAAGTGGCAGCTCAGCAGGTATGAGATGGATGCAACTTTGAGTGCCTCCATGCAGTTAGCTTTAACGATAACTATAATAAAATAAAATGGCCTCAAGTTGTGAAGAAAAGCAAGTAGCAACAACTATTTTTTCCATTTGTGATACACATACAGGTACAAGTAAGACTAATTATTGGACTAGGTTTAGTTCATCAGTTGTTGACTGGATGGAAAGAGCTCTGAAAGCTTTTGACTGTAAGAATGATTGGAGAAATCCAGCATACGTCACCAGAGACATTTCACTGAAAGTTTGAGTTACAACAGTTTGATAAAGAATTTAAAAGAAAAGTTAATAAATGAAATGTGCATGTTCACAATAAGATGAACAACATGCATTTAGAAGATAGATATGAATTTTCATTTAGTGCTGACTTTCATTTTGGTTTTAGTTTTTATATTATAAAACATGAAACCTTTACAACCCATCTGTATTATCCATTAAAATGTCACTAGATAGCAATAACACTACACTGTGCTGGGAAATTTTACGCCGTAAATAATTTTAAATAATACCAGTTAGCAATTTAACTTTGGCAGCCCTAAACCGGTAAACTTAATAATTAAATACATCTAAACAAAAACTAACAATTATAGAGTAAAAACTGAAAACAAAATAGAACAAAACATGGAAAATAAATGAAAAATAAAAAAAAATCTAACATACCTACCCTCAGCCAGATATGCAAAGTGTTCATGAAATGAACATGAAGTACATGAAATCCATCCAGAATTTTTGCCCACACCACCAACATTTTCAACAACAAATTACAAAAACAAATTCTGGAGTGCTATTGTTTATTTTGTTCTGAAACTACATGAAAAGTTAACTTAGCAATCTAGTAAAAAGCATCAGCTTCATTTACTGTGGTTGATTTTTCACCATCGTCTATCGTCTTACTGCTGTTCTGAGTTTAGCTGATCGAGCTCTTGGGTTCTTCTGCACCTCCTCCTCAGTTGGCTTTATCACTTTCTTCAGACTGACCCAATGTGCGCTCTCTCGCCCCCTCTCCCCTTCTTCGTTTTCTTCCACCTCCTCCTCCTCGTGCTCCTCTTTTTCTAATCCACACTGGGCTTTGGCTCGCTGGCGAATGCTGCGGCGTGGTGGGGCAGCCAGGTCCTCTCCACGCAGGAAACGCTTGGTCAGCCGGTCCTCCAAGGAATGGAAGGTGAGAACACAGAGTCGCCCCTTGGAACGGAGCAGAGTTTGCACCACATTCAGGCCAGCGTGCAACTCGTTGAGCTCGTCATTTACAAATATCCGTAAAGCCTGGAAGGTTTTGGTGGCAATGTGTGAAGGCCGCTGCAGGCGGTCACGCCGGGCGTATAGCGTACCGGCTGGAAATGCTCCTAAAATAAGAGAGACAGAAGTTAGTTATTAAGTTAACAGAGTGTGCTGCAAGGTTCCTTTAAAAAAATATCTTATACTAGTAATTGTACTAGTCTTTTGTTTTAGTTTTGTCAGTTATTACTCCAACTAAAAGATATGAATTGATTCACATATATATTCCAAATTGGTGCCTATTTAGTTCAAATATCTGTCAGAGCAGTGTTTCTTCATCTTACAGTTTTTTTCAACTGCTTAGACACATTTTCAAAACTTTGCCTCTTTTTTTTTTTTTTCAAAACTTTAAACACAAATTCAAGAATTCCACACAAAAAATACAAAATGCCTCACATCTCTTGCAAAATGAAGCACTGCATTCAAAATATCACAAAAACATCTCAAAAGCAAACACTTGTCTTACGTTGCAAACATCTTTGCCATAATATTCTATTTTTGTATATATCATATACACACAGTTATTCAAAACCTAAAGCTCTTCTTTCATGAGCTCCTATGTACATTTCTGTACAAGACTGAAAGTAATTGGCAGAGAGATGTTGAAAAATTCATGTAAGCATATGTGGTTGTGAATACAGTATTACACAGTACGAAAGAAAATAAATACATCAACCATGTGTAATTGGACGGAAACAATGGTTGTGATTGAAAAAGGAAATCAAGATACTTCCTGTTAGATTTTTGTGTGTTACATAGAGAATTGTGTGTTGTGTTTTGCAAAAAGTGTTTTTTTGGTGTTTGAGTGTCAGGTTTCAGAAATTGTGTGACAAGTAAGGATTTTGTGTGTAAGCTGTTGAAAAAAAAAAAAAAACTGTAATCAACACCAAACTCATTTTATAAATTATCAGTTAGATCAGAGGTTCTTCACTTTGGCCCTCGAGATCGAGTTTAGCTCCAACACTTATCAAACTCACCTGCCAGTAACTTTCTAGTAATGAACCCTTTTCACATTTCCGTGGTTCCCAGAAGCAGAATGTAATATGTAATTTTTGTATTTCCACTTGCTCCAATAGCAAAAGAAAATTCTGTGATAGTTCCCACGACTTTCCAAAAGAGGGAGAAAACATAGAGACTGATTATGCTGGTCAGAAGAGAGAAAGATATCTGCCTTCACTCCCTTAGCCATTGTATTAGAAACACCCTCGCAGCTGTTAATTCAGATTTTTTTTTTTTTTTAACATTTACTGCCAAGGTAATATAATATAATATACAGCGTTATAAAGGTGTATTGATAAAAAAAAATAAATAAAAAAAATTCAAATTTAATGAAAATATGAAAAAATTGATAACTGTGTTGATAACTGGAAATGTGTCATCAGAGTCTGTGAAAAGCATCCGTGATTAGCTTGTTTAGGTGTGTTTTATTGGGGTTGGAGCTAAACTCTGTAGGAAAGTGGACCTCGAGGGCCAGAATTTAGAACCCCTGATTTAGATGATGTACCATTAAATATCTTTAATATTATTTAAATTATGTTTCATTTCACTCACTTTTAACCAGTTGCTTATTAGCTTGTGTATTGGCTGTTTATCAGTACTTATAATTGCATATTAATGCCTTGGTAACACTTTACAATAAGGTTCATTAGTTAACATTAGTTAACTACATTAGTTAACATGAACTAATAATAAACTGCACTTCTGCAGCATTTATTAATCTTTGTTAATGTTAATTTCAATGTATACTAATACATACTAATACATTATTAAAATCTTGTTAACATTAGTTAATGCACTGTGAATTAACATGAACAAATAATGAACAACTGTATTTTCATTAACGAAGATTAGCAAATACAGCAACAAATGTATTGCTCATGGTTAGTTCATGTTAGTTAATACATTAACTAATGAACCTTACTGTAAAGTGTTACCAATGCCTTATTCTGCATGACCATATTACATCCCTAAATCCTACCCCATACCTAAACTTAAACACTAGAACAACTACCTTACTAACTATTAAAAAGCAGTAAATAAAAGTTTATTGAGGCAAAAGTCATAGTTAATAGTAAATATGTGTTCCCCATACCAAAGCGTTACCAATATATTATAATTATAATTAAGTTAAACATGTCAAAATACTTCAAACTGTTTTTTTAAGTAAATAAATTGTAATTCACAAAATTGCAGTCTGTTGCATTATTCTATATGTTTACACTTTCCATGATAATAAACTCCAAGTTTCTTTATGAAGTACATTATTCAGTATGATGGATGGAAGTGCAAGGGGTGTTTTTCGCAAAAACAATCAAAAACCAAATTCCTCATTAAGAAGAAAAAGGTGCTGTACACTTTAAGATCATATAAACAAAGAGACAAACACACAGCTGGGGACACACAGGGGCTTATTCCAGATCAGTATGTGTGATGACACAGTGGTTTTGAAAATAAACAGGCTGTTCTACAAAGCTCCCAAAGCTCATGGAGAGATAGGTCCATGTTGTATATTGTGCTGAGATGAATTGGCTCAGTCTGAGCAAGGGGAGGTGACGTTGTTCCCTGAACTGACAACATGCAGAGCTTAAAGTTGCAGATAGAAAGAAAAAGAGATTCTGCTGATGCTATACACAAGTTGTCTTATTAGAGGGTACAGAACATAAAAATATGAGCATACACTATACAGTATATATCCACCGTAAATACAGCCATGACAATCAATAATAAAGTAAGTTTATGATAATACTTTAATGGTTATTTCTGAATGGCAGCAACATCCAGATAATTATATGGAATTTGTTTTAAATTATTTGAGCTAAAAAGCGGTCAAAATCATATTTTTTCAAGCATTGGGAACATTGTAGACAAATTAAATACTGGTTATGCTGTACAATGCAACAATACAGTACACCTAGGTTAGACAAGTGTATTATTAGATGTGTTTGATACGTTTTGAGCCATTACCTAACATGCATAAAAATAACAATAGGTAACTATAAATAGCAGTCACATCTACAGCACTTACTGTGATTCACAGTTTATGCTGAATGTTAGCATGTCAGTGATTAACAATGTTTTTTTCATCCTTCATGGCTTCTGATAAACCTTTTATGATAAAATCTCTGCTTGCATGCATTAAATAAAAGAATGACTCACTTCTAATTTTCTGAAACTAAACATGGACAAAACTGAGATCATTATTATTGGAACATCACTCATTAGCAATATTCCTACTATTTTTTCCTGTGAGATTGCTGGTACTCTCATCAAACCTCCTCTGTCTCCATTCAGGCTCTATCACTAAATCAGCGTTTTTTCAGTTACATCGCCAAAACTGTCATCCATGCATTTGTCTCATTCTGTCTCGATTACTGTAATGCCCTTTTCATTGGTTTACCTGCCAGCTCCATTGCCCGATTACAATATATTCAAAACGCTAGGATACTTACCCACACCAAACGTTCTGCCTACATCACCCCAATTTTGTATGATTAAGTATTAAAGGGTTAGTTCGCTCAAAAATTAAATTTCGGTCATTAATTACTCATGTCGTTCCAAACCCGTAAGACCTTTGTTCATCTTAAAAATTAAGATATTTTTGATGAAATTTGAGAGATGAAACTCCTCCATACACAGCAATTTAACTACCACTGTCAAGGCCCAGAAAGGTACTAATGAGGGTTTTATAAATAGTCCACGTGACTGCAATGGTTCAACCTTAAGTTTATGAAGCGACGAGAATACTAAGCTCTGCACTGCGTTCACTATATCAACTGCGTAGGAGACTGAAATGGAAGAGAAGAGATTGTTGAATAAAGTCATTATTAGGTCCCAAGCACCGATGCTGTGAGGACCCTATTGTAATTGCTCAGTCAATTCTTCTTCTTCTCTGAAATGAATCGCATTTTTGAGGGCCTTAACATGCTCGAAAACTCATGAAACTTTGCACACGCGTCAGAAGTGGTGAACATTTACGTCTGATATGGGTTTCTGAATTAGGTGTGGCAAATGGCTTGATAGCCACCTACAAAATTTCAATTAAGCGCCCTCGTACTACATTTCACATGAATGGTTTTCAGCATGAAATTAGGTACACGCATGTAACAGCCCAATACGTACAAAAAAGTCCCTGGAGCAAAATCTGAAAACCCAACAGGAAGTAAGATATTTTGAATTTTCTCTGTAAAATTTTAGCAGTTTTTGCCATTTCCAGATGTTGTACTTTAACGAACTCCTTCTAGAGCTTTAATCAGATCAATGTCATATATGGTCAGTCTAATCTAAAGGCCTTGGCAACGTTAAATTGTGAAGATCTTGAGTTTTGGCTGAAGGCTGTGTCCGTGGCGGACTGACAAAATCTGTTGTTTCGCCATGAAGCAGGAAACTGTTGTAAGTAGGGATGGGCATTTTTGGCAATTTTCATTTCGATCATCGATAGGTTTCAAAAACGAGTACTCGAGGGGCGGGGCATGTGCGAGGGGCTTTACATGATCGTTTACATGATTGTCGCTGTCACGGTTGAGTACTTGAATACTCGATCGCTGTTGCACATCCCTAGTTGCAAGTCAGGCATTCAATGTCCAACTTGCCCTGAACTTCACATGTGTGATAAGAGTCCTGGCCTGAAGACATGACAATATTCAGTTAGTCATAGTGCCACCTGTTGGCAACAGGAAATGGCATGCTGTACACTGTAATTCACTCCCTAAAACACATATAAATATGCCATGAAGTACCAAACATACTAGAAACACACTAAATCATGCAACACTTGGGTAGGTACTAATGTATGCAATTAACGCCACAAAACCGCCGACTCACTCACAACGATCATCTGACTCTGGCCTTCTCTCTGTCCCTCAGTATCGCCTCTCTTCCATAGGAGGTAGATCATTCAGCGATGATGCACCCAAACTATGGAATTCTCTCCCCAATCTCTCTTTTGTGTTAATATCATCTCTGAATTCATATCACTGCTCAAAACTCGCTTGTTTTCTGAATGTTATCAGTCTTAAGTTGTGTTCTGTATTTCATTGTGCTTGATTCTATGCTGCTGTATGCTGGCCTGTTCCTGTAATGCTCTTTTACTGTTCTGTATTCTCTTTACTCTAACCTACTATTTTGTATTATTCTACTTTTCCGCTTTTCTATTGTTTGTCATTATTGTCTTGTGTCCTGTTATCCTGGTGTTATCTTTTCTTATTGCATGTACGCTGCATCCTTGAGTACTGAAAAGGCGCTGTATAAATAAAACTTATTATTATTAGGGATACACAATATTATTGGCACATCATTAGAATTGGTCCAATATAGGCTTAAAATGTAAGCATCGGCCCGATATGATAATTATGCCAATATGCCTTGCTATCGATATGATCAAGTCTGCAGTGTCGTCATTCTTGAAGCGAACTTCTGTCTGAATGGTGATTAGATTCACTGTTTTGGATTGCCGCGCTGAATTTGAGAATGCCAGTGCAGAATGATGCGTCCGGTTGTAACGTCTGAGTTGTGTTTTATTGTGTTTTGTTGTTCTTGTTTTGAGTTTGTTCTGAATATGTGTTTCTGTTCATTGTTTGAGTTCTAAGCTTTCTTGTTTTGTTAGTTAGTCCTGTGTTCCTCCATTCTCCCCCTGTTGGTCAATGGTTACTGACTGAGTTAGTTATGTTCAGGTGTGTCTAGTTAATTAGTTCCTTTGTTTGTTGAGTGTATTTAAGCCCTGTGTTTGTTCAGTTCAGTTGTCAGTTCTCTGTTGCGTTATGTTGGTTGTTATGTTCCAGTTCTATCCTGAAGATTCTGTTTTGTAAAGTTTTAAGTTTGTTTATTAAAATACTGCTTGCACTTAGATCCTACATCCTCATCTTTGTGTGCAACCAACTGTTACAGAAGAACTGACCTTATAAATATAGATCTAGCAGCAGTGGAAATTCTCTTTTTCTCCCTGGGGGATCGGTCCCTCGAGGCCCACACACAGAGGTATTTGGATTTGGTTCCTTTCGTGAATTATGATGACACCAGCCTCTGTGTGTTTTTCTGGGCAGGTCTCGGGGGAGCTTCCAGAATTACGTGGAGTGGGTGCTTGTCCACAATGGATCCCCCTTTACCATCGTGGAGAGTGAGGAGAAAACCAACATACCAGCCCCTGACCGTCATCCAGTAAAGGCTCCAGCCCCTGACCGTCATCCAGTGATGGCTCCAGCCCCTGACCACTGTCCCGTGATGGCTCTAGTCCCTGACAAGTCCTATGATGGCTCCAGTCCCTGACCACAGTCCTATGATGGCTCTAGTCGCTTACCACCGTCCAGTGATGGCTCCAGTCCTTTACCACTGTCCAGAGAGGGCTCCGGTCCCCGTTCCCCGGTCCCTGTCCCGAGTCCAGAGAGGGCTCCGGTCCCCGTCCCGAGTCCAGAGAGGGCTCCGGTCCCCGGTCTCCGTCCTGAGTCCAGAGAGGGCTCCAGTCCCATCCAGAGTCCAGCCCAGAAACCTGTTCCAGAGACCGCTCCAGCCCAACAGCCCGCTCCTGTCATCAACCCGGTGGTGTGTTGAAAATTTTGCCCAAGAAAATTTTGTGTGGGTGCAATATGTCCCCTGCCGTAGTGGCCAAGCTAAGCCCTGGCGCCCTGAACTGCCCAATCCGCCATGGTGGCCCTGCCCTGCCCTGTGCCGCCCTGCCCCCTGAACTGCCGGTGACGCCCTGGAGGCTTCCTGTCCCGCCTAGCCACGTCCTCGTCAGCCTCCAGAGCGCCCACCCTCCCACCCTTGTTGATGTAATACAGCGCGAGGTCACGCCTGCCGGAAGGGCGGGATACTGTAATGTTTGAGCTGTGTTTTGTTCTGTTTTGTTGTTCTTTTAAGTTTGTTCTGAATATGTGTTTCTGTTCATTGTTTGAGTTCTAAGCTTTCTTGTTTTCTTAATTAGTCCTGTATTCCTCGGTTCTCCCCCTGTTAGTCTCTATGGTTACTGATTGAGTTAGTTATGCTCAGGTGTGTCTAGTTAATTAGTTCCTTTGTTTGTTGAGTGTATTTAAGCCCTGTGTTTGTTCAGTTCAGTTGTCAGTTCTCTGTTGCGTTATGTTGGTTATGTTCCAGTTCTATCCTGAAGATTCTGTTTTGTTAAGTTTGTTTATTAAAATACTGCTTGCACTTAGACCCTACATCCTCATCTTTGTGCACTTAGGGCATGTCCGAATCCACTTTTGCTAGTTTAATGATGGAAAAAAAAGTGCACAATCCAAAAGGGTTGTACCTAGTCTCTTAATGAGTCATGGGTGTGTTTTGGGCGTAACGTGCAATAAATCAATCATCTCCCAATCTCCCATTACCTTTAAAAGCCAGCTGCGCAAAAATTAATTTTGTTCGTCATTACTGAAAATATGTAATTCATGCAATGACTATCCATTATGACATGTAAGCATTTTTATCTTTATGTACACAATAATAATCATTACATTGTTTACACTGTAATCCTTTTATTTATAATATTTGGCATGTTTCTGTGCTGCTGTGCATCCCTGTGTGTGTAATAAGCAGAGTATACACACATTGTGCATTACTAACATTCCCTTTAAATAACAAAAATAAATAAATAAATACTGCGCCATTGACTTTAGACCAGGTTTTTGTTGGTGAATGGCGCAGTGACTTCTCTAAATTCAAAGTATGCACAGTATGGGTTTGAGTCTGAATACGTTTTTTTCGCCCCCTTTTGACTGACAGGTTATAATCGGCCATGATCATCGGCTGTTTCACTTTTGATGGCCGATAATAAAAATAATTGCTTTTATCGGTTACCGATTATTGGCCGATACATCTCTACTTTTTTCTTAAACATTTTTTAATAGTTATTAAACAAAAAATTCAATTTCTGTCATCATTTACTCACATGCATGTCACCTCAAAACAAAGACTTGCTTTTTTTCCAGTAGAACAAGATATTTTGCCCACAGAATAAATTTAATAGACTGACTTTCATGAGACTTTTGAAGAAAACCGTTATACAGGTTTGTAACAAAGTAAATGTTGACAGAATTTTCATTTTGCGGTGAACTTGAACTATCCTTTTAAAGGGCGTCTTAATTACTGTATGCAAAAAAAAAAACAAAAAAAAGGTATATATGAGAAATACACCGAAAAATCTAAAATTATGCAGAAGAAAAAGATTGTTACACACAGCAGTTTTTTCACCTTGCCCATCAGGGCTTCAATACGAACATGTTTTATGTAGTTTAAAAAAAAAAAAAGGTTTACGATTTATAAAATTATTTAAAGAAAAATGTACCCATTAATGTTAGTGCCATATAGCTTCACGCTGATGAATGAGTGGAAAAGATGGAGAGATACACAACTAAAGAAAAAGAGAGGTGTTGCATCTCTCAAGTCTTGCGCTTCTAGGCTTGGAAGAGCGAGACACTGGCCAATCAATAAGACCACATGCCTCTGCTCAGCCTTTTCGCCCCTCTTTTATTTTAAAATAAAGTCATAAGGGAGCGAGTGAGGAAGAGGAAAATATGAAATAGAAAAAAAAATTAAAAGGAATAAAAATGAGCAGAGAATAAACAGATGTGTACATAGACAGACATGCCTGGAAACAGGCAGTTAAAAAAAAACAGTTTAAAAGAAGCTAGTGTTTGGAAAAAAGAATAATGCACAAACAAATAAAATCAAGTTCAGGAGTCCATTTTTCATACCTCGCTTAATACATTTGAGATGATTTGACAGGTACCGGATTTTCTAATTGTGATATCTGATCTCTGGATAATTTGGTTTTTCAAACGATTTGATTAAAATATGTGGATTAAGTTGAATGAGATTACTGCGCGCTCTTGTGTTCATTAGAAAGGGCAAATATATCAATACTCGAAACCATGATCAGCAATGCAGCGATTGGCTGGCAGCAAGAAAGCAATGTAAAGACATCATATTAAAAAAGAACATCACACACCTAATAAAAAAATTATAACCTTTATAAAGAGCCAAACAACTTAAAAGTTATAACTGATAAATTAGATGTGTACCGTTTGTTACACGATTCCCAATTATTTACATTATTTCACGATTTCAAGTATTTGTACAGGCTTTACATTTTTATTTAAATGTTGTAATTAGCAATTCATTTAATTTTACATGTGAAGCAGATACATGACATTATTAATTAAAATTTCTTAAGGGTCAAGAATATTTTACTAATGGCACAGCGGACAGCATTTTTTACTGAATTATCTGCATCTCCCATAATAGCTGTCACCATTGTGGAAGAAATTTTATTTCAAATTCATGCATGCCTTAGAATAAGGCCCTATCCCAAATGGCACACTTCATAGCACTTTCAGTCTTGTGGACTTACAATGGGTGCTGTGTGCGGGTGTCTGTTAAGTCCATGAGACCGTAGGGTGTACCATTTGTCAATTTTAGGGTTTCAGAAGGGTGCTCGTGAGCAGATATCTTCCCGACAGTCAAAGCGGCATTATGTAGGAGCTCGTAGGAACTCGTAGGAAGACCGCGAGTGTCAAGAATGGCGTTTGGGACAGGGCCTAACTGTACATCATGTGTGTAAGACTCCAATAAAATTATTAGGTAATTCTTCCTCACAAATAAATCTGTTAATGAGTAAAACTGGCTGTGTCTATATTATGACAGACTACACAACATTATAATGTTATTTTCAAATTAATTTTTAAATTATTATTATTTTAAATTATTATTGTCCCTAGTTCAATAGGGTACACTTGTAAGAAAGTAGCAGTGGCTGGGACAAGTATCACCTCCACTTAAAAAGATGCAATCTAAACCTGTTTACATGAAATAAGCCTGCTCCCTAGCAGGTTTGAGCTTATGGACCTGTTGCTATGACAGCAACTCCGGGATGAGCTTCGAAGAACCTACAATCCTGGATCATGTCAAACTGTCAATAGTAAAATGCAGATAATGGAGTAATCCACATACAAAGAAAAGGCCCCAGGTTTAGCAGGCATTAAACATTAATCATAAAATACAATGTGCACTGCAGCAACAAAAAAAATTCCTCATTTTGGAATGAAATCAGCAAATAATCAAATCTCAATAGCCTAACGGATACAAAGTGAATAAATACACCAATCAGTCTGTTCCTGTTACCTCAATGGGTGCTCTCCTCACATTCTTAGCAGAAATCGCTATTGATTCTCCATAATTGGCCATGAATCCTGATGGGTGTGACAATGAAAACAGACCCTGCCTAATTACCTCTACATTTAAAATGAACTCACTTTATTCAAAACAATGTTTACACAGAAGCCTAATGGGCTGTACATTGTAAACAGGCAAAGATTTGTGTCAAGTTTTTTCCCCCTCTACTACTAACCTTCATTTCAAGATAACATTAAAACATTAAATCGTTTAAACAAATTTTAACCATGGAAACATTTTAATAATTCCCCTAATAGGTCATATTTATATTGTACTTAATTATATATTATAGAACCCTGGCTATTAGAAAGTCAAGTCAAATGTAGTGAAAATGACACTTTGTTAAATGGAAATGTAATTGGTTGCCAATCTTTTATGAGAGTGTGGGGATTAGAGGGTAACACCCAGCTGCTCATGGTTCTGATAATTGGCAGTGTGTCTTTATTTGGGTCAAACTGATTACAGCATGACATCCTTCTGTAATGAAGGAAGGGAAATATCTCTTTTGAATGAGGCTCTACACAAGCACATTTTAGCTTGAATAGAGGGCTTATTCTTTGTCTGCCCGTGAATTGAATTACAGATTTCCTTTTGTAACTCCTCTCTATTAATCACAAGCTCACGCTGCTTTAAGGAATGAACAAGGGACAGAGCTATCATTCTGAAATTTAAGGCTGTGTTATTCCAAACATCATTTGACTGATTGATCAAAGGATAAAAACAAAGGAAAATTCTTAAAAGAGAGTATTTAGAGCATTTTTCCAGTTATACTGTATGCGGCAAACATTTTAGTATAACTTGTGTCTACACACACACACACACACACATATATTATATATATATATATATATATATATATATAATATATGATTTTTCATATTATAATTTGTTTTAATTTTAATTAAAAATCTATTACATATTAACCTTTTAAACAAATATATAATTTAAATCAGTACAAGAGAGATTCAGAGCGAGTGAATTGCCATGCTGTGTAGGCCTGATCCTGTTAAAATGCATATGTCCATATGTCATCAAACTCCTAAACAAGAGTTGATTAAAACGTGCCTCAAGTTGGACTCATCCGCCGCTTCTCGTTTGAGAAAGGAACAGAGAAATAACACAGGTCAGGTATACACAAAAATCGGGCCAAGAGACACTTAGCATTTAAATGTTAGGTTGTACACCCAAGCACTTGATTGATTCTCTATAAGCCATGTTTGAAAATGGAGTGAGACGGAGTTGTGACTCAGTAAATGGTTTATTTCTCATTTATTCCTCATTTATCATGGCACACAGATATGGCTAAAAGGTGAATATGTTCGTTGAAAAGAGTCAATCCTGCATATGCTGTGACAACACACGGATGACTCATTTCCAGTAAATGTGTCTCACGGACACTTACATATTTCTCCTTGTTCACCTCTGGGAAAGAAAAGAGCAATAAGTGAAAGAGAGAGACAGAATTGAAATTAAAGCCTTCCATCTTCTTGTTTACCCTGAAGAGTTAACTAAAATTTGCACAACATTTCCCAATCTATGCTGATCACATCATGTTTCCAGTAAGAACGAAGATGAAGGGTCCTATATTATTCTGTAGTGCCAATTTACGCTGCTTTTTTGAAAGCTCAGGAAGGGCCATTACAAGTGCCTTGTTCCTGGTGAGGCTGGCAGTAGCTGTTATGCACAAGACTTTCAAAGAGTAATGCTTCATTATTACCTAGTAAATCCCCCTCTATAGGCAACAGGCTGCAGGGACACAGAATCTCATGAATGTTATTTGAGGCTGAAAGGGCAGCAATGCTATTGGCTGCTAGAGAACTCTCTAGAGACAATGGTTTGATTTTGTTGACTGTCCATATAAAGTTATCAAGAAGAACATCACAATTATTAATAACACCAAGGCTGCAGGTTCAAATCTGACCATAGAACTGAAGATTCACATGAGAGTTTTTGCGTGTCAACCTAGGTATAAAGTTTGGTATATATTATATATTCTGTACATTTCTTTGCAGTAACGCTATGGATTTTAAAAAAATTAAGTGGATGTATCATTTTTTTTTTTTTTTATTACAAATTATATTATCAGTATAACAATTAGAAAATTTGAATTGAAAAAAAAACAAAAAACAAAACATGAATTTCAGAATTGTGCTTCAAATGGAAGAACAATCTGACCTTTTGTACAAAAGAGCTCACAATCCTAAAACATGCTGTTTATTTCCAGATTTAAATTAGATTTTGAATCCCAGATTTTCAATGTGTTCTCAGAGACTTTTGAACCTATGACTATTTGTCCCTATGACACAAATAAGTTAGCTATTTTCTATTACCTATTTGTGGCAAACAGTGCAGCCATTTGTGTTCGTTGTTTACAGCGCTGTATACTAGGCAATCTCTTGCGACACGTCGAGATGCATTGTGATATTGTTTCTTGTTTTTTCATCTCGCTGTCTCAATGACAGAAATGTCTGAAGTTGAATGAGACACTAAATCCCAAGTTACTCAAAAACAGCAAATGACTGCTTTAAATAAAAAGATTCTGCAAAATACTAATTGAATAGCTAGATGCTAAACTACACCAGAAAGCGTTATCCATTTTCTGAATTCAAATGAGATAGCAGTCTTCGCATATTAGGGATCGTTTAGCCAAATATAAAAATTCTGTCATCATTTACACCCTTATGCCTTTCCAAACTGAACACAAATGAAAATATTTTGTAATTTAAAAAAAAAAAAAAAAAAAAAAATTCTTTTGTCCATACAAAGAATGTGAATGGTGTCTAATTTTTTGTTTTTAATTGTGTTTAACACAGACATTTTTCAAAGTGCACTTTTTTGTGTGCGTGTTCCACAGAAAATAGAAAGTCAGGTTTAAAAACAGAAAGACAGGTTTGAAATGACATGAGAGTAAATAATGACAGAAATTTCATTTTAGGGTGAACTATTTCTTTAGGTTGAAATAAAACTAGATTTTGTGTTAAATAAGAGTTAGTTCACCCAAAAATGAGATTTCTATCATTAATTACTCACCCTCATGTCGTCCCAAAGCAGTAAGACCTTTTTATCTTCGGAACACAAAAAAGGGTATCTGATCCACACATAGGCAGCAACGTCATTGCACCTTTTGAGGTCCAGAAATGTAGTAAAGACATCGTTAAAATAGTCCATGTGACTACAGTGGTTAAACCTTAATGTTATGAAGCAACAAGAATACTTTTTGTGCGCAAAAACAAAACAAAAATAACGACTTTATTCAAGAATTTCTTCTCTTTCCTGTCATTCTCCTATGCTGTTCATGTAGTAAACACAGTGTAGCGCTTCTGGGTTCTACATCAGAACACCAGCTCAGTATTGGCCAGCTCCTGCATCAGCGTTACACGCATACTTTGTGGTGCTCTTGTGAACAGCGTCGGCCAATAATGAGCCGGCATTCAGATGTAGAACCCTGAAGTGCATAGGAGACTGACAAAGAAGAGAAGAAATTGTTGAATAAAGTCGTTATTTTTGATTGTTTTTTTGCACACACAAAGTATTCTCAGCTTTTCATAACATTAAAGTTGAACCACTGTAGTCGCGTGGACTATTTTAACGATGTCTTTACTACCTTTCTGGGCCTTGAAAGTGGTAATAATGTTGCAGTCTATCGGAGGTCAGAAACCTCTCGGATTTCATCAAAAATATTTTAATTTGTGTTCCAAAGATGAATGAAGGTCTTACAGGTTTGGAACGACATGAGGGTGAGTAATTAATGACAAATTTCATTTTTGGGTGAACTAACACTTTAATGAAAAAATATCCTGTTTTACTAACATGAGTATAGACATTAAGGACTGCCTTAATTCCAAAACTGTGATGTGGACCTCAGGAAACTCAGGAGAAAGCAGAAGATCAATTTTCATCAGCGCTCCAACAAGTCTGCTCCTCAACCAGTGATCAATAGTGGGCTGATTAGTGTCTCTTACAGTGATATTAAAGCATGACCAGCAGCTTAGACAACTGTTTAACCATGCAGTCAAAACCTGCGAGCTGCTCCAAATGAATCTGAACATTTTATGGTAAAGCTGGATTGATGGCTTCAAGGTGTATGAGAGGGGACAGTGAGCTTGCCTGGGGTCAGTGAGGTTGTGAGCTACTGGCTCTAAGCCAGTTTTGTGCTGACGCTCATTATGATTCAAAGTGGTCTGATATGTAGAAAGCTGATCTGTGCATTGGGATTGAGGGACACTTTCCTTAGGGAATCTGGATAATCTTCTGTCACGGCAGCTGGGTTCATACTGATGAGAATATTAGACCACCGTGACCTCGTCTCTTCTTAGTGTGTTTCACTAAATAGAGCGGATTCCCCATTTTAACATGGAATAAACCCTTCTAAACAGTAACTACTATACACTGAAGGAAAAAAATATTGTCTAGGATTTACGTTGAAACAATTTTCACTTAGAAATTGCAAGCAAATTTCACAAATAATTACAAAGAAATGGGAAGGTAGAAAGGCTAAAATGGTATTTTCTTGTAAAAAAAAAAAAAAAAAAAAAAACATTCTTTGTTTTATTTTGTTTCTTTGGTTATCATTTTTACAGTGTAAAAAGCAAAGAAATAAATTATGCTAAACAAAGGAAATGTGTTTATCAAAAGGACTTTGACGGGTGACTATTACGATACACTGCAACCCAGGTGGAGACAGGTTCAGGAACTCGCCTCCAAAAGAAAGGGCAGAGAGGCATTGTGGTGCTTTTGTTGCTCACGTAAGGAAACAAAGAGCTCATAAGAGGGAGAACTCCCATGATGCCCATTGTTATGGTGTTGAAACCCCTCCCATTCCCCCATTATCAGCACTGATAAATACACACGTATACAAATGCACACATATCATCCCTCCTCCTGCTCCATCAATCGCTTCCCCTGGCAACGGTAATGCCGGCAGCCCACTGCTGACCCCCAGGGACCCTCAGGAGTCAGAAGCTTCCAGATTGATTGGAATAAACATTGTTGTTGACTCGCTCTACTCTTCAAAGAAGATCAAACAACTGCCCTTAGTCACACCTGTTCTCCCGGCGTGACGCACGTGCTTGCCTCGTGCTATAGACATCTTCTGAAGCGACTATCTATCTCATCGCTAGCATCGGGCTATGGAAACAGCGCCGGCAAAAATAAAGCAGCCGATAAATATAATATCAAAAAGCATTGAGCTGCCGCAATGTGGTGCGTATGACGCGTGCGTTTGGAGAAGTGTGTTGGTGGGGGTGCAGTGAAGGGCACGAAAAGGGAGGGAGCGAGTGTGAGAAACAAATCAAAGGATACAAGGAGGGGGAAGGGGGGGAGTCTGGGGGAGGAGAGGATGGGAGTGCGAGTCAAAATACGAATTAAGGAAAGGGGCTAAAAAAAAAACGCATTGAACCCCACCTGCAGGTTTTGGCTACTGCTCCCTCAATCGCTTTGGTTTTTATTAATAAGAGCCTTGTCAATCGCAAGGGATGTGTTGCTGATAGATACTTAGACAGTGAGAAATGGGCAGCTGAGTGGGGGGAAGGAGAACGGCAGAGATTTCGGATTAGAAAATGCCATCTTTTCTCCCCTTCTCCTTTTCTAGGACAAACAGGTCCCATAGGGAGAGTTTGCATTAATACCGCTCTCTCTCCTCGCCTCCCTCTAGTGTAGGGAATTAATGAGGGGGGGTACCTGCTACGATGCTGGCCAGTTGCAGGGTCCGGCCGATGGGGTAGACGCTGCGTGCCTGTGCGATGGCCGCCGCAATTTTCCTGGTGTGCCGCTCCTCCCCGTACACGGCCAGCACGGACGCAAGCGCCTGTTGATCTAAGGCGTTGACCACGTCAGCCGCGCAGGGCATGTCGGGGTACCTACGCACAAAGAGGAGCCCAATTAAGCAGCTTGACGTCACAAGTTCCTGGCTGACAGAAGCCAAGCCTGACAGCTCTAAGACACCAGTGAAAACCCCTCCCACTCTTCCCACTCTGAGAGATGTGGGCTTGAGATCTATAAAAAGAGAGAGAGTGTGTGTGTACATGAGAGAGAACAGGAGGGAGAAGCGGTTAGTGACAAATATAAAAATATCAAATCATGAACTGAATTATGTATTCACTTTTGCTTTCTTTAGGAAAATATGTACGCACACTCTGGGAAGAACAAAGAAATAGACAAAGTTACACCTACATAAAAGGGAAATATATTAGCTTACTACTACGAATAAAACTTAATATTTCATCTAGTCAGTTTCAGTCGGCAGCTGTTTGGCACACTTGTACATACATCCGGTGATTCATATACTCCCAGTAATTCATATATTCCCTAAACATTTTGACTTATGTAATTATTTCCTGAGATTCGGATTTGATACAGTACCTTGGATTATGAATGGCACATCTCTTTGTTTCTGTACTGATTATGAGGGAAACAAAGAAAAACTGAGGACTTTAAATTATTGTAGAATTTACCTTGTATCAATTTTCACTTATAATCAGACAACTAACACAATGAATTAAATGTGAAATTTTTAAGTAGAAAGACTGAAACAGTATTTTCTTGTAAAACGTACTCCAAAAAATCTTTGTTTTATTTACAACTTCGAAATCATTTTTTTCAGTGTACTCTCACTGACACTGGAAAGTGAGCATGCGCAAATGCAGTTTCAGTCATTTGTCACTTGGAGTCAACGTAATCCATGAAAGGCATGCAAAACACAAAGACATATGATGAACCTTTTATCATAACCTTTCTTTTGGAATCAATGTCGTTCTGGATCTCACATTATCCTTGAATGTTTTCTCTCCTATTTAGTTTGTCATTCATGTGGGCACAACTAAGAGCACAAAATGAGTAACTCAAACTGAGAGACATGCTGATTAATGCAAAGTATGTTCTGTTCTTCTTGAAGGCCAGCTAGAGTCGGCTGACAGCATCATGCTGTCGTAAAGTTTAATTCTTGCATTGGTTTTTGTGATGGAATGAGGATAAAGCGTATTCAGATACCGTGGGCAGGACCTGGATCGACATGCACGATATCTTGCCCTTTCTCTTTTTCCTTTGGGTGTCTCTCTCCCTCCATCTCTTTTTTCAATGATTTCATCTCGCCCCCAGAAAAAAGTTCAGAGTCAGTTACGGTGAGTGGGATTTCCACCTCATTACCACAGTCAAAACTTTGACAAAACTTTCTAATAAGAGAGGAAGGCCTCTCGCTCTTCATCAAATTAAAGGGAAATAGTGGTTTGCATGTAGGAAATTGAGAGATGATGGCGATGATAAAACAGGGCTGTTTCCCAAATCGCCCCCTATACCCTTAAATAGGGCACTATTTGAGGGGACATCCATTTGTAGTGGTGGCCGAAACCATAATGGACATCATCGAGCGCACTCATTCAATCCCACAATGTACCACAATAACAAGTATACAACCGATGTACGCTCAGCCGCCAGAGAATACCCACAGTGCACTATAGAGTAGAGCACTGAATGAATAAGGGTCGATTTTGGACACAGCCTAGGTCAGTGTTTCCCAACTCTGGTCCTGGAGTGCCCGCGACACAGTCAAACACACCTGATTCAACTGCTCTGTTCATTAGCAGAGACTCCTTGACCTGAAATGTATGTGTCAGATAAGGAAGACATCCAAAAATGTGTATGCTGTTGGCAGTACTCCAGACACTAGGTTAGGAAACACTACTCTAGGAGATTGGTTTATTTATAGGTGAAAGCGTGGGAAGGTTTTATTAAAGATAGCAATCAGATCAAACTGTTGACATGTGGTTCCCCAGTCTAAATAGTGCAGGAAGACATCTAAGTGCCGTACCACAGATAATACAGTAATATTTGTTTAAAAATAATTGCCAAGTCTATTTATATTCCAATGATGCATTATCTATATGTAAAATGATATTTCACCCTAAAATTATGTGATTATTTACTCACATGTCGTTTTAAACCCTTATACTGTTAATTTTGTTCTGTGAAATACAAAATGAAACTCGTGGGCCTTTTTACACCTGGCCACTACATGCGTTTTCTCTGAACGGATAGCTATCCGTTCGTGAAAAGACCAGGTATAAATTCCCTTTCGAGACTAATTTAAATCCGATAACACAAATCACTTCAGGAGGTGGTCTGGAACGCATTCCAAACGAAACTGTAAATGCATCTGGTTGTTGAAACCACATATGTAAATTTTACTCCTCCCAAAATGGTAAAAAAAATAAATGTGTGAGAGCATGTTATAGGCTATGTGACATGTCATAGACAGATATGACAGTGCTACTGGATAACACATCGCTGCAGATGAGTGGAGTATATCTTCAGCAAGCCAATGCGCAAACTGCCATAAATGAAATTGAAAGTTGCAGATGCTCAAAACACAATCATTTTCATTAAATGTGGTGAGACTAAATGATCTTACCAGTGCTGATGCCACTCTCCCTTTGCGGTCTATAATCTTGAAATTAGCTGACGGTAAATAAAATGCAGCTCATATCTGTTTCTTTCATTGATGTGAATTCCATTAAATTTGCTAATAGCGCGGGAATTGAAGATTGGATATATATTTGTTTTGGGGAGACACATTTATGCGGCAAAGTATAAATGGAATCATTTGAATAAATCAAATAGCTATCCGATCAGTAAAAACATATGAAGTTACCAGGTGTAAACAAGCCATGTCTGATGTCTGGATGTGAACTTTTTAACCTAAGACAACTTTTTTGGGGGAATCACAGCACTGCACAATCTTGTATGTCTTCCTGATTTAAAGGATTAGTTCACTTTTAAATGAAAATTACCCCAAGCTTTACTCACCCTCAAGCCATCCTAAGTGTATATGACTTTCTTCTTTCTCATCAACACAATCAGAGAAATATTAATAAATATCCTGACGCATCCAAGCTTCATAATGGTAGTAAGCATTACCAAACGAGTATGAGCTGAAGAAAGTGTCTCCATCCACATCCATCCATCATAAACATATTCCACACAGCTCCTGGGGGTTAATAAAGGCCTTCTGAAGCAAAGCAATGCATTTGTGTAAAAAAAAATCCATATTTAACAAGTTATGAAGTAAAATATCTAACTTCTGCCAGACTGCCTTCTGTATTCTACTTACAAAGAAAGTGTAAGGGACCGATCACATATTGCGTCTTTTCTACGTGCAAGTCAGTTATTTCAAATGTAGCCGTGCGGCAGGCCTGCTCATAATGGAAGCTGTACAGGATGATTTTTATATTTTATCTCCATAAATATATCTAATAGTAAAGCTAATGCAAGGGCTAGAAATCAATTTATCCTTTGCTGAAACTTCCTACTCCTCGTGGAGAGTGCAGTTAATAGTTGCATAGCGCAGTTCATAGTTGCATAGCAACCACAGACGCCACGGGAGCGCAAGCGCTTTGGAAAGAAGGAGAAAGCGGTGCGGCCGCGCTTTCCACGCGTTTTAGACGCGATATGTGTATATGTTTGAATGCGGAAGGGGGTCTGAGCCGGCAACACCGTCCATTGCTGTGGGAGTCCTTGTGGAATTCGAGGGAAGAGAAGTGATCCCCGCCCACCCTCCTGACACTGTGAGTGAGTACCAGCTAGACTATGGACATTTTTCAAGAGTGTGGAGAGTTGGATCACTTTTACCCCATGAAATTACCTGTATGTCAATCATATTCTTCAGTCATGTTAACCACCTTGGACCTGCGAGGAGCCAATCCCTCCTGGGCAGTATGAGCCTGTGGCTCTACCTCCGTCCTGGCTCCTGCACCTGGGCTCCTTCCTCACTCAACTTCAGCGCTGACCTTCAGCTGTTTGACCTCACTGAGCTCGCTGGGCTCCTTCGGACCATTGGCTACACCTGGGTCAGACCTCGCCATGCCTCCGCTGCGGACTTGAAGGCTGTTCACTGCCCTCCAGCCCTCCACCCGATCGGCTCCGGCTAGCTCAGCCTTTCCTCAGTCGTCACCTCTGCCCTCAGTCACACCGGCTCGTCCTGCTTCCTTTATGGGGGGTGGTCGCTATGGCTGGGTCGCCTAGGTCATTGCCATTTCGTTGCTTCCTCGGCTCTATGCCTGCGCTGCCTGTCCGTTGATCGTCATCAGGATGATGCCCTTCAAATCACCATCACGGCTCCTTCCTCAATCCACTCCGCCGTGGGCTATCGTCCTGGTCATGCTCTAGGTCGGCAACATCTTGCAACGTCCATCTGCGCCTCCACATTCCCATCTGCCTGCTTCTGCCATCCCTTCGCCTTCCCTTGTCTCCAGCCCTTCGCCACATCCTCGTCCTCCTCATAAACCTCCGCCATCTATCCATGATGTCATCACTCCTCTACGGCGCGAGGACGCACCTGGCTGGGAGGGGCGTTATGTCACATTCAGTTCAGTTTTGTTTCAGTTTTCATGGACTTCCAGTTTGTTTTCATTTGTCACGTGTATTTGTTCTTCATTCCGCCACTCGTTTTGTCTCCTTGGTTACCGTGATTATTAGTTCATTCATTTCAACTGTTTTCTATGCATCACCATCTCTATTTATGTCACTCTGTTTTAG
Source organism: Elopichthys bambusa (assembly GCA_037101425.1). Classification (NCBI taxonomy): domain Eukaryota; kingdom Metazoa; phylum Chordata; class Actinopteri; order Cypriniformes; family Xenocyprididae; genus Elopichthys; species Elopichthys bambusa. The sequence goes on from CM074432.1 coordinate 28,944,926, forward strand.
TTCTCAGTTGTCCAGTCTCATTTAAGTTAGATGTGTGTGTATCCCTGCCTGTCTGGACTCCGTTATTAAACCTTGTATTGGAACGTTACTTGTCATCATCTTTGTCTGCCTGCCTACACCCCTATTATTACAAGTGTGACATTAGTAGCGAACAGCCAATCGCATGCCTTGAATCACAGAGAAACTGCGATCCACTTTTTGTGAGAGAGTCAGCGCAATTCAATTTTCTCTTCTACCGAAGATTAAGAAATCAAAAATATGAAGAATTTAAATGCATTTACACAGCAAGAAGAAAAGAGCTGTCCATGAGAGAGGTCAACAAAAAGATACTACTGGTTTCTACTGGTTCTAAAGCTTATTCATATTACCTGTATAGTACATGTATATTCATTTAAACTAAATGCTTAGTAATTGTTAAACTAAAATTGCTCATGTGTATTTGATTAAGGGTATAATAAGTATATATAAATAGTATATAAATTATAAAACAATTATAATCATTGCTAAAAGCTAGACGATTTTGTATTTAAAATATTTTACTATGTAGTGATCTTTATTTTTAAGCAAGAGAAACTGGGAGATTAACTTTATTGCATCAGAGATGTGTCACTTTTCTCAAAGCTGACTGGTCTAATTTTGGTTTGAGATCTTTTACCCAGAACATAACCTGTCCCGGAGCAGGTTAGCCATTGAATTACTATGGTGATGAAAAACGCTAAAAGCAGAGCCACTTTCATGATGCCATTTTCATCAAACTGAACTGAAATATACCTGGCTAGCCACCTAAATTGGCTTCATGGAATAGGCCCCGTGATTAAAAACCACTGTCCAAAGAAATACCTGATGTTTGGGGGTCCTTTTCGCTACCTAAATTAGTTCTCTTCATTCACCCACGATCTTAAAGCTAACATTCCATGTGTCCCACAAAGCTCTGTCTGTGAATCACCAGGCTCTGCAGTACTTAGTCATCTTTTTATTATATTAATCTGTAATTAGGTTATGCCTTACACCTGTTCAGAATTAGTTTTGAATAGCTATAATAGAGAAGCATGGAGACTCTGTAAATGTAATCAATAACAGTGTGAGCCAAGAATAATAACTGTGGCCATCAGTGTATATCGAGAGTGAATCAGGCATTACTAATAGCATAAATGATTCTTGGAACAACAGTGACAACGAGTCCTTCTACTGAAAAGAATTGAGCCAAGGTAGTAGTCAAACCTGTCTCCGTCCATCCGCATGTCTAGCGGTCCATCCTTGCTGAGGGAGAAGCCCCTTTCTGCTGAATCCATCTGCATGGAGGAGCAACCAGCATCCAGAAGAGCAGCATCCACACTTCCTGGACCCAAACCCAACACTGGGAGCAGTTTATTCAGCTCACTGAACCTCCCTAGTACTGGTTTCACCTGGCCCCTTAACAAATGAGAGAATAAAAAAATAAGATGTAAGAAAATAAGACAAGGAGTCACAATTGCTCTTTTCATATGCTATTATGCTCACAAGGCTGCATTTATTTGATCAAAAATAAAAATAACTTTAAAAGTCAAATAACTTAATTTTAATATATTTTACTCCAGTCTCCAGTGTCATATGATCCTTCAAAAATAATATGCTGATAATAATATGCTAATCTAATGCTAGTCTAATATGCTAATTTGGTGCTAAACAAACATTTCTTATTATTATACATGTTGTGCTGCTTTATATAGAAAGTTATATAGATATATAGAAAGTTAAAAACAGCATTTTAAATAGAAATCTTTTTTATTAATTTCTTTCAACAACAACAACAAAAAAAAACACCCCAAATTTTTAAAAAAAGTAGTGTGTATATATTTATATTTATATATATATATATATGTGTGTGTTTTTTTTTTGTTTGAAAATTTTTTTCAGTTTTTCCTGAGGTCCAATTATAATTTTACTCAAAGTTTCCTACCCAAGAACAGTCATAATTTAGTTTTCCATGATCATTTTTCACTCTCTCTCTGTGCTAAACATTCTGATTTCTGCTTTAGTACCTTCAAGACTAACAGGCATCTTCATATGTGAAATGAGTAACAGCGCTTACGGGTTGCGTTTGTTGTCAGATCTAACATAATTTGTGGTGCTGCATCTTTCAGTAACACTGTTCGCAAAGCCTGCATTCATTGTGACACTGAAATGTGCCTCACAAACTGTTAAGGTCAGACTAACATGGGCCTGATCAGAGACATTGTTAAAAATAAACATCAGCCACTCATTTCTAATGCTGGAAGCCAGAAACAACAAAACCTTTGGTGAACTTTCTCCATATCTGACTCTTATCATTAGTTACAAAATAGAAAAACAGCTTCTGAATAACAGTTTAGAATAACAGTATCTGTTCTGCTTCCTCTTTATAACTTCACATTGGGCCAGGCTGTTGAATACCAACTCAATGGCATACCGCAAATGCTTCAGTGATTGTATTGGGACTGAATCAGTCTTACACCTTGTCTACACCAGATGCGACAGTTTTCACATCGTGTCACGCCAACACAGGATGGGACAAAGCGACCATTGCAAATCCATTTGTTCTTCATGTCAGAAGTAGTGCAAGTTCTTGAGATACGTCAGAAATAGAACGGGGCATCAGTTTACTGTTGGGAATTTGTTGTGGCACGCATCCACTGTAGACAGCAACACTGATTATAATGGGTTCTATTTGTTTCTGTTGTGTCTGGCACAGTGTTACTGACTGATATATGGTAACTAAAACTAAAACTAAACTTTTTTTAATAACAGAGCGAACAATAGATTAGAATATCAGAAATTTTTAAATATTACAAAAATTAGAATATGTTGCCTTGGAAACAAATAAATAAAAAAACAAAAGAAATAAAAACATTTTAGTTGATGTAATAAAATTACTAAACTAAAAAACTAAGACAAAAATTTAAAAAACTAAAGCTAAATATTAAAAAAAATATAATAAAATATACAAAAGCACATAAAATTACTGAAAGTAAAATTAAAATGAATACTGAAAAACATAAAAATAAAAGCTAATTCAAAATATTAATAGATACTGTATAAATAATACTAAATGTTAATAATACTAATAACAAATACTAAACACTGATAACCCTGATATGATGTATGGTACACTCTTGCAAAAAAAAAAAAAAAGTATATATATATATATATATATATAAAATATATATATATATATATATATATATATATATATATATATACACACACATATACACACACACACATATACTATATACTTATAAAATCTAAATTAAATTTTTTCTAAATTGAAATTTCTAAATGGAATTCCTAACATTTTATAATAGGCAAAATTTATAAAACAAATGAAACAAAACCAATCAGCAGTGATATCTCATACATTATTGTTTATTTTCTTAATTGTGAACTTCATGGGTAAAATGTGAATTAATTTTTCATGCGTCTTATTTAAAGCTAAATAGGACTGCACTTTCTTTGTACATGGTAATTTCTGCTTTTATATATTTAGTTTCCACACAGAAGCGAGCATCACATTTAACAGAGCTGAACAAACTGTGGCAGGTGTTCTGCCTCTGTAATGCTGGTTACCTAGGCACTAAGTTCTTAGTGGGTGTCCAAAGACTACTGCAGCTCTTAAGCTGTACAGGGAGGGAAAGAGAGATAGACCAAATAATATGTGTCCCACAGGGAAGGTAACAAAATATCATTTATTTATCACCTTGGAGAGATGAGAGTTGTGAGAAAGCACTGTCGCAGCTTAAACTTAATTGAAAAACAGACACACACACACACACACAAACCAGTGAATACACAGGAACATACAAAAAAGCGTGCAAAGGCTACACAATTATTCTGTGACCATGGACGCACACATTTGTAGGAGAGTATGAATGTTAGAGTATGTGCGTGTGACGTTTCATTCGACTTAAAGTGGAGGTGTTGGTTTGACGTGAGTATTGACGATGCCTCTTTAATCCTCAATCATTCAGATGAACTCGTGGGTGTTTTTTTCTTTTTCACTATTGCTTTAATTTACTTTCTTTGCTTTATCTGAAGGGACTTCACAGTTATGAGTAACACAGGCACAGTGTCGTCTCAGACCACACACACACACACACATTATAGCAACAAATACATGAATACAGTTTAAAAAGATGACGATGAAGCTGAAACATAAGACATATGCATTCAGGCATCATCTCAGTCCCTCCTGACTCTATTTCTCCCTGCATCTCCTCCTGAGTTCCTTCCCTAGCACCGAAGAGCCATTCATTTTTCATGTGACCTTTAGACAGCCTGTGTGCAGAGAATAGCCCAGGTAGGCAACTATAAATCAGACAGCAGAGAAGCAAATGAGCCAGAGAACACTAGGGGTCCCATGCAGAGGCAGAGGTGGTTAATTTGGTCGTGTTGGCTTTGCAGTCATGCTAAACACGCGGATTCCCCTCCCTGACTCGTGCTAAACTCGTTACATATTAACAAAAAAAGTGCAGAAGATGGGGGAGAAAAATCATCTCCTCCACCTCAGAGGTCATTAAAGGTCTTCTTCACCCACTCAAGCGGCCAGCCGAGGGCTTTACCCACAGGACTCTGGAGCGCCTATGTCCACACACCCACGGCCAGCTGAAAGATCAAGGGTGAGGGAGCTGCTCGGCTCTCGCCCCCGCTGCAAGGGCTTCCCTCAGTTCTCTGTGCCGCGGAAGGGGCTTTCTATCTCTCTCTCTCGCTCCTTCCCTCCCCCTCGTTCGCTCAGTACCTTCATTAATTTGCTGGAAAATCTATAGTGAGGCATTCTCTTGCCCGCCCACACAAACACATAGACTCTGCAAGTGCAGTAAGACCCCGTCCTCCCTCCCGGGCCATAGATCGGTGAGTTCGGTGGGAGAAAGAGAGAGGCTGTGACAGACAGAATGCTGCCTCTGCTGTTGCTTCCCGTGTCAATACGCAGTCAATTTAGGGCCTCAAAGGAGACAGACTTCACTGCAGTAGTTTATTTTCATTGTTAAGTGGTTTTCCTAATATGTATGAAGTTCAGGTGTCTATACTGATACCAAAACAGATATGCCACATCATAGCCTGAAACCATAGGCAATATGCTCCTGAGCATAAAGTAGAACCATTGAGTGACCACTCAAACTAAACAGGCATCGGTACAGCAAGATTGTGACACGAAATATACAAAACGCTTCTCATATACTAATTTTGAGCAACAAAATTTATTCTCTGAATACACAGGCCAGTAGCGGTGCCTCTGCAAGCAAGATTTTCATTACTGAATTTTCACAATATACTCAAGATTTCCATTGCTGTATCTTTCTTGAGAGGGCTTATGCATTTTCGATAAAAAAAAAATCTTATTTCTTATGAAAGATCACAATATTTTGTGGACTATTATTACTTTATTTGCTGCTGGCATGTACACTGTAATTTATTAGACACTTTATTTTTACTCTATACAAGATCTATTTTTCAAAAGCGAAAAAACCAAACAAACAAATGTAACAATCCATGGATAAGATGGAGAAGGCAGAGTCAATAAACAATGTTTTTATTTTTATTGTTCATTTCACATGCAGTGTGAAAATGCAACAACATGGCTTGACACTGCCTGATCAATAACTGAGCAAAAACACTGATTAAAATCCCTCAGCCCATTCTCTATCCCCGCTGTCTTCAAATGCCAACATTTTCCCTAAGCTACGCAACTAAATGCAACAGCAAAAAAAGAAAATGGTGCAAAACAAAAGATCTCACAAAAATTGCTATACAACTCAAACATAAATCACACACACAAACAAAAAACATCATTCAAAGTGCAATAAAATAAGCAAAATAATAATGCCACATAACACAACATGACAGAACAACAATGCAAGGCAAACTATCAGTTAATACGGTAACACTTTATTTCAGGGTCTTTTAACTAGTTGCTTATTAGCATGCATATTACTAAAATATTGGCTGTTTATTAGTAATTATTAAGCACATATTAATGCCTTATTCTGCATGGCCTTATTCTACATTCTTAATCCTACCCAATACCTAAACTTAACAACTACCTTACTAACTATTAATAAGCAGTAAATTAGAAGTTTTTTGAGGGAAAAGTCATAGTTAAGAGTGAATACGTTCCCTATACTAAAGTGTTACCGTTAATACTAATCTATCAGATAACACTATACAACTGGGCAGCATTATTTTTGATCATCTTAAGAGCGTTTAAACATATTTCTCTATTTGAATGTATTGATTTGTTAAATATTCACAATAGACAATGGAATTCAAACTGGGGACAGATTGTTGTGACACAGACTGCATTGGCTGGTGTTGTTAATGACACATCAGCAGGCATTATGTCAAATGTTATTGTATGAAATGACAGATAAATGATCAGATGTGTTGACAACTGGAGAGCTCTCTCTCTCTCTCTCACACACACACACACACACACACACTCACTTATGTGTGTCAATGGCACGTGAACAATCACCTGTCAACCATCTCCCAGATCACCAGCGTTCCAGTCACCATGACAACCTGATGCTTGACAGTATAACCAGTTTCACCAAAGACCAAAAGTCTTTACTAAAGACTCAAAAGTGACTTTTAGTTTTAGAGTTTTTCTACTTTTTATGAGGCAGAAATAAGAAATAAAAAGACAGGTCAGTTTGAAAATGAAATGTTAGATCACAAATTATTACAAATCCTTTTCAATTATTCATAAAATATAGTGCAATAGGAAAGTTTCCTAAGTAACAACAACAGGTAAGTAAAGTTTCATACTTGGGCCTTGCTTTCATATAAAAAGCTGATGGTGCAACTGAGAGAAACTTTGCTGAACTGAAGAAGATATATCTCTGTGCATGACAATATGACAATAATGCCTAGCAACCTTGCCTGAGTAGGAGGTGCTATCTCAGAGTGTCATTAGGTGTGGAAGAGCCAGCCGCTTCCTGGGGGCTGATTTGCCAAGTACTGCATGAGAATAAGGTTCAAACTTAATGAGTGACAAGACAAACCACAGGTGCTGAAGATGGGGAAAACCCACCCTACTAGGTTCATAAGAATAATTTTCAACATATAGTTATAAAATGTTGGCAGAGTTAAAGCCTTGTGCAACTACAGTATTGTGAACTCATTCACTGAGGTAAAGTCATTATAATGTAGAATGCCGTTCTAGCTCTAAAATCTGATTGGATGAACCATGTTTGAAGCTATGGTAATATGACTAATATGCACACATCAGTCAAGTTGATTGTGGGAAGTTGTTACAAACCATTAAAACTAATGAACTACATTATTTGTTGGAATCACTGTTTATTGATTGTTTAAATAAACAGTGAATGGCATCCACAATCCAGTGGGCCATTCTTTGTTTGGAGACAGCCTTCCCTTTCTGTTGACTTCCGAAGCAAACAAAGAGCTGCTCAGCTCATCTGAAGCTCTGTGTGCGGTCCAGATATATGCACATAGCGGGCTGGGTCTCCCTCATCAGGAGGGATTGCTTGCAAGTTCATCACTTGGTCCCTGAAGAGAGTAGTGGGAACCTTGGGCACATATCCAGGACGGGGTCTCAGGACAACAAGACAGTAGACCAGCCCTAATTCCAGGCATGATTCTCTAATGGAGAAGGCTTGTAGGTCCCCCACCCTCTTGACAGAGGTGAGCACAATCAGGAGGATTGTCTTCATAGAGTGGGCACTAAGCTCAACTGACTGCAAGGGCTCAAACGGATCTCTCTGCAGGGCCTAAAGAACCAGAGAGAGATCCCAAGAGGGGATGAGGAGAGGTCTAGAAGGGTTTAGCCTCTGTGCATGTGCTAGTGCTAACTATCAGGTCGTGCTTTCCAAAGGACCTACCACCCACTGTCATATTTAGATGTGGTCACATACACTTTAAGGATGGAGGCGACAGGTGCCTCTCCAGGCCCTGTTGATGAAAAAAAAAAAAAGTACAGACCCCATGCCACAACTCCATGGGTTACCCATGTAGTTAACCACCGTAGCACCGTGCTACTGGTTAACCACCGTAGCAAACCATGTAGTGAAAAGGTGCCACTTCAAGGCATAGAGCTGCCTGGTAGAGGGGGCTCTGGCCTGAGTGATGGTATCTATCACCGCTGGTGATTGTACTTTGAATTCCTCCTCGTCCCGTACAGAGAACAGACGTGGAGGTTTCTAGAGGTCTGGGCGCAGGTGCCAGATTGCGCCCTGCCCCTGAGAAAGAAGGAGAATCCACCATTAAGGGGCTGATGCCATCAGCGTCAGCTCTGAGAACCAAGTCTGGTTAGGCCAGTATAGTACAATCATTAGGACTTGTTCTTCCCCCCTGACTTTGCACAGAGTCTGTGCAATCAGGCTCACTTGGGGAAACACATACTTGCACAGGCCTCGGAGTCAGCTGTGTCCCAGTGCGTCCATGCTGAGGGGGCTTCAGTCAGAGAATACCACAGTGGACAGTGGGAGGATTCCTGGGAAACAAACAGGTCTACCTGTGCTTCGCCGAATTGACTCCGTATCAGCCATATCAAAAGCGTATTGGCTGTGTGATTGAGGACACCCAGAATGTGAGTAGCACGCACTGACTTCAGTCGCTGCTGACTCCAGAGGAGATTATGGCGGGTGAGTTGTGACATGCCACTGTTGCTGTGTTGAAATGCGGGGTCTGACCAAGGGCTGAATAGACGGCGACAAATCGGCGTGATGGCCATGTGATGTGTGCCACAGTGTCATGACCATCTCGGGACTCGCGCCTGAAGCCAATGCTGACGCAGTCTTATATACATCAACCCCAGCAGCATGACAGCAGTGGAGGAAGCCATATGCCACAGAAGCCTCTGAAAATACTTCAGTGAAACCGCTGTTTTAAACTGCAGTCTCTGCGGTCTTGAGAAAGACATGCTGTCATGGAGTCCAACTCCACACCAAGAAAAGAGATGCTCTGCACGGGGGAGAGCTTGCTCTTCTCCCAGTTGACACAAAGTCCCAATTGGGCTAGGTGCTTGAGGACCAGGTCCCTGTGTGTGCACAGAAACTCTCACGAGTGAGCTATGATTAGCCAGTCGTCGAGGTAGTTGAGTATGCGAATGCCCATGTCCCTTAGCTGGGCAAGGGCAGCCTCTGAGACCTTCATGAAGACATGAGTAGACAGGGACAGCCAAAAGGGGAGGACTTTGTACTGATATGCACGACTTTCAAAGGCGAACCATAGAAACAGTCTGTGCCATGGAAGGATTGAGACATGAAAGTACACATCCTTCAGGTCTATCGCCGTGAACCAATCTTGGTGTTGAACATATAAAAGGATGGGTTTCTGTTGTGAGGATTTTGAATGGAAGCTTGTACAGGGCTGATTCAAAACTTACAGATCTAATATTTGTCTTAACCAACCTCCTTTCTTTGGTACGATGAAGGGCTGTAAAACCCCTTCTTCATATTGGCTGGAGTGACAGGCTATATCCTTCAGGTCCGCAGCTTCTCCTTTTATGTGTCGCCCATCTCAGGAACACTTTGAGGCCTTGCGGGAGTTCCTTTTGACCTGTTGAAGGGCAGGCAGTGCCACCTTCCTACGACTGGACCTCTGGGGTCTGGGTGCCGGTCCAGGCTGTCGCGGGGCTGGTGCAGCTTTTGCAGGCCACCCTCAGCGACGAGCAAGCAGAGCTTGGGCTCTCTGCAGTCTAGAAAAAGACCCACGCTGAGGCAAGATGTGCTCAATCGACTCTTTCTGCTACTTCACTGCAGAAAACTGCTCCAAGAAGTCCTCGACAGTGTCACCAATCAGGCCACCTTTGGAGAAGGGGGCATCGAGAAAGAGTACTTTCTCCGCATCCCGCATCTCCGCAAGCTTGAGCCAAAGGTAGCGCTCCTGGACCACTAGCATGGACAACGGCCGACCCAGGGCCTGCGCCGTCAACTTCATAGCCCAGAGGGCATAGTCAGTGGCCGAATGCAGTTCCTGCGTTACCTCCAGGTCTTTTAACCTGGTAGATTTGCAGGATAGCCATAGTGTGCAAGGCTGAGGCGGCCTGGCTAGCAGCATTGTAAGCCCTCGCGCCATGAGAGATGAGGTAACCTTACAAGCCGTGGACAGGAGCCTCAGCAGATTCCACCAGGTGGTGGTGTTTTGCAGGCATAAATACACTGCAATTGCATGCTCCACTTGTGGAAGGCACTGCACAGACGAGTCATCTGCGTCAGATGATGCAAGAGACACTTCATGTTCCTCTCGAGCCCCGAATGAGAAATCAAGCACGCCAGGTCAAACTTATCTGCAAACTTGACTGGGGGGACTGAGCGTGCTGAGGAACGAGAAGCGTGTGGGGAATTGACCCGGCGGCAGCTCTCTCATTGTAACCCTCAGATCGCCCTCAGCGCTCACCGCTAAGACCTCATACCCGAAGATATTGTAGAAGAACCAGGACAGGAGTCAGCTGAGGATACTCTCAGCCTCTTTAAGAAGTATGAGAGCCATGACCGCAACATCCCAATGGGCATGCTCTCGCAGTGAAAGTATGACGCATTCATGAACGCTGTTTTAGTATGGGCACAGCCCAAACAGTGCAGACAGCGATCGGGCCTGTCCGAGGAAGAGAGAAATCGCACGTATCCAGAAAGACACAGTCAGAACGGCATCTTTAAAAAGATACAATCCTCCGTGCAGCTCTTTTAGAGAAATTCGCTCTTTTTAATAAGGAAATTACCCCTTTCAGAATTACGCTGATGCACCACTCTCTCTGCACTTATCTGTGCATGCTGGAGAGAGAGACTGCTGGTTTGTGCTGACGATCCAGCAGCAAGCACTACTCGCAAAGGTGAATGGAAAATTGCTTCTCTTAGTAGCAAGAGATGCTGGCTTAGGCTTCAAAGAACATAGCTGAAGTGTGAAGTGCAGCCGGCTTGCCTTGTTCCATATGTCCGGGGGCGTGGCCTGGCACGCAAATTCCGCATGCCATTGGCCTTTTCTCAATACGTCAGAGGTGTCTGGGGCTCTCAATGGTGACCCCTGGTGTCTGTGTTTCGGCACAACTTTGAAAGTGACCGACTTAAAGGGAATGATAATTTGATGACATATAGTTGTAAAGTCATTGTTAGAATGTTTAAAGTGGATGATCTTTTTAACACAAAGTCCAAACTTGGTAAACAAACAACAGGTAAATTAAGATATTTTTCTCCACTTGTCCAAACTACTTGGATTGCTGCTTATGGCCATATTTAATAAATGTAATTATTTCATGAACATTAAGTGTCTTATCAAATTACAGTATTATTGCTGCCATTTTTACAAAAGCTCACTCTGAGCTAAAGCTGGTTCAGCACATTCATTACCTCTGCCTACATACAGTAATCCTCTCTCTTGTCTTCCTGTTATTCAGCACTCTTACTCCCATCTCTTTTGCCTCCTAAAGCACTGTGGGGGTTCCCTAAGCTTCTCTGTGTCTCTGCAACCCACAGAATGATTTGAGAATATGCAAAACACTTACATAACAATTTTAAATTATTAACGTCTTTATGTGGTTAAAACAGAGCATCAGAGATAGCAATGCCTTATGTAAGATCTTATATTATTAAAAAAAGACAGGCTTCATGGGCGTGTAGATATGTGTGAGCGAGTGAGCGTGCTCCAAGTATGGCTTCATAATTGCTAAGAAACCGATCTATTTATAGTTTAGCAACCCACAATACTGACATCATCTAAACTTAAAAGGGTAAAGCAAAAAATATAAGTTAACTGGCACACTCTGTTTCATAACAATAGAGGTGGCCTCAGTTCCTTTAACTTCAGACTAAAAAATTATTTTATGAAAAATGATCTGATGAAACCATCTAATTATATACTAGTTCCAGGGACACTCAGACTCTCAAGGCTCTGTTATTTAAGTAGGACAGGTAAACTGTCTGTTTCTGTGCAAACATGAGAGTCAACATAAAAGGGACTATAAAATTAAGCACAGGCTACTGATAAACACTTGCCTAGCATTTCATCCCAGAACTAGCTGTAAATGATGGGCAATGATGCTGAACAGCCTGAAATTCCCCATGACGCAGTATGACGTAGACCAATGACAAATCCGGTGAGCTTTATAACAGTAAAGATGAGCAATACCACTTTGTTTTCGATGCAACACGAAGAACAGTAGAAGACTACATTTTAGTAATTTCTGTTGGTAAAATAGGTAATTATTTGTTATATTATTTCAATGTAATATAACTGCAATACTCATGTAAAATTAAAATTTAAAAAAAGTTTTGAAAAAAGGCAAAGCGTAAAATCATTTATGTTTGTCATTTAATAACAGTAATTCAAAAAGGCTGAATTATTTATGAGCTTTTACCTTTTGCAAGAATGCTATTTAGCTAAACTTCAAGCAAAGGTCACAAAATCCTGCTACTTTTACTCTTGATTTTTCTGACTGTCTGTGATTTTTGTATTCTATGTTAAAAGAAGTGAAGGGAGAAATACTTCCTTTTCCTAACAATGTCCCATTTCCTTTTATCACATCTTTTTAATCAAAGAATTCTTAGACACACATTTTTTCAAGATATATACATAATAAAAATCACTGGTAAAAATAACCCTTCATATCAATACTGTTACATGAGGATCAATACTCAAAAAGAAATGCCAAGATCTGAAGTATCTGTATTTCCAGATCAACCTGTCCACTAAACAGTGCCTCTGTATGGATGAGGAAAATTAATAATCAAATAGCAACAATTTCCCACTGGCACAAAGAAGCCTGACATGTGACCTTATGATATGTATGAGTCCACAATGTCATGTTCAGATTGATTTCTTTTCTTGAACATATGGCATAAGGACATTGACAGATTAGTGACATGTACGGAATGTGGATGAGACAGAATATGTGGTGAGGATGTACTTAAGACTCTGACTGGATTACTAATCATTAAAAACAACACATTTGGCTACAAACAAAAGCTGAGACAAAATTTTGGAGATTAAAACAAAGAATACATTTTTAAAGCCAAGTCTATAGTAGTAAATGAAGAGAAAGAAACAGTCCACTGTGACCTGACGTATCCAAACAGATCAGCCTGAAATATTCCCCAACACCAAGCTGCCTGACTCCTGTATCTACGTCACTAAGGTCCAAGACAAGATGTTGATCGACTGCATTCAGCAGGGGAGCAAAGATGAAAATGTACAGCAGAAAAAAATGTCAGTCACGCAGACACAAACACCTACAAAGTTCCAATGTGAGTTCCCGGCCTTTGTCAAGAGTCAATGTCTAAAACCTATCAAATGTACGATAGCTGTGTTTGGTTTGGTGAATGGATCAAGGCAACCTGGGTCTGAAATCAAAAGACAGAACAAAGAGGCAAAGAAAGAGACATTTTAACAACAAGAAATCTGAGATGAAAAAAAATGTGTCCTCCAAAGTGAAAGAAAAAAAAAAAGACATTTATTATCTCTTTTATTAAATGCTCTCTTTTATTAGTATGTAGTGAAGTGGGAAACTGTTTCTTCAATGGGTAGTCACCCAGAGAAATACTTTATTAGCAAAATTGGCAAACATAATAAATCAAATAGCTTGTTTAACACATGCTGTAAATTATTGCCAGACAGTTAACATTTGTAAATCCTTTTTTTCTTTCAGTTTCTGCCATCAGTAACCAAAGGAAAAGTGACAATCATACAGTAAATGTGTTCATCAATTCTTAAAAACAAATATCAAACATATCACGTTCATGACACTGTTACGTGTCTCACTCACGTGAACATGTTCCTAGGATGACAGAAGGTCTGTATTCTGACAAAAGTAAAACATTTCTTGATATTATTAATTTACTTACTTAGTAAGTGTTAAAGTGAAAAGGAGGTACTGAGGCAACAGAAGGTATTGAAATCATCAATGACGTGGTTCCCTTGAAGCATGACTGCAATTCTGTGTCTGATTAAGACTGTTTAAGGGAACAGATGCCAATGTCTTAACACCTTGCCATTTCTATCCTCTAATAAGAACTCAGAAAAGCAAACATTCAACAAGAATGAGAGAGGAGTGAAAAGGATTCAGGGGGACCATGAAGACAGCAAAGTCTGATCTGATACCAGCCCCAGTTAGCTGTAAAAGACTGTAAGCAGCTGACTAACAAAGGAGAGGAGAGGAGAAGATGATGATGATGATGATGATGATGATAAGATAAGATAAGAGGCAAGATGAGACAAGATGAGCTGCGACAACACAAGAGAAGAAGAGAGGAGATATAATGAGAGGTGAAAAGAAAAGAGGAGAGGTGAAAATGGAGAGGAAACAAGAGAATAGGAGAAAAGAGATGATAAGAGAGGAGAGAAGAAAAAATGAAAAAAGGTGGAGAGGAGAGAAGAAAATATGAAAGAAAAGGTGGAGAAGAGAGGAGATGAGAGGAGACAATGCAAGGTGAGATGAAGTGAAAAGGTGGAGAGGAGAAGAGATGTGAGGAGATGAAAAGAGAAAAAAGAAGCAACAGGAGAATCATAAATTAGAAGAAAGCGGTGAGAAAAAGTGAGGCGATGAGATATGGGAGGAAAGGATAAGAGAAGAGATGAGAGGAGAGGTGACAATGCAAGATGAGATGAAGAGAAGAGAGGAGAGGAGAAGAGATGAAAGGAGATGACATGAAAAGAGAGGAAAGGAGAAATGAAACTGAGCATGAAGAGAATGAGAAATTACAGGAAAGGATACAAAATGAGACGAGAGGTGAGAAGTGTGGAGACAAGAGGAGGAAAAAGGAGAGAAGACAAGACGAGAGTAGAGGAGAGGAGAGGAAAGAAGAGGAGTGGAGAGAGAGAGAGAGAGAGAGAGAGAGAGAGAGAGAGAGAGAGAGATGATTGCGTGGGCTGCCTGCTCCTCTTACACAGCCATCCAATAATATTGGCTAATTGCATGATTTCTTCAGCTTCTCCAGCCTCTCATCATGAGTGGGAGTCAAAGGCCTCATTGGTGGAGTATATAGCTGAGTATATAGCTGCTGACAGAATAGCTTGTCCTGATTCTCTCTCTCTCTCTCTCTCTCTCTCTCTCTCATTCCTCTCTCCTACGTTGGTTTCTGTAGCAGCAGTCCCTCTGAGACAGGTTTCCCCGGAATCCACGTAAAGAGGTATCTCTACCCACGCTGCAGAGTCAGGAACATCTCATTTGGAGCTTTCTTCAGTGCTGGCTCATGCACACGCACACACACCACACGCCCGCAAAGCCCTCATGCCTTCTCCTCTGGTTCTCTTTTATTAAACACTAGCTCTATTTCTCCCTCTCTCTCTCCTCATCCTACACTCTCTCACGCAGGAAACAGGGGAACCTGCGTGGGAGGCAGCGTCTCTCCCTGTCATTGAAGCCTTAGGCCCCGTTGACAAATGAGACGCTAGGGCCTTTCGACTGAGCGTGGGTGAGAGCGGGGATTCTGTATCTGCAGTGGAGGATCTCTCTCACACACACAAACAAAAACCAAAAGATCCCCGTGACCAGCACCCACTTGATTGCAACAGGGACAGAGCGAGTCACAAGCAGGTATTAAGACACGTGTCGAGTTCCTCTAGCAGTTTAGCCCCTGCACCGTGTCCAAATTTGATTAAAGAGTAAACTTACGGGTATTCTTCAGCTAAACGCTGAGCCATTTGGAAAGCTGTGGGGTCACGATCTGCCGCCACCACTGTTACACCAGGAACCGACTGCTGGATGGCCTTTGAGTGACCTCCGGCCCCAAAGGTCAAGTCCAGGACAACCTGAAATACAAAAACAGACCAGAAAGAGAAAAGTAAAGTATTTCATTCATGATGAAGACTACTTTCAGCTTGTTAAAAGCTACTTAATGTTCAACCAGACATTGATTTTTCTCTAAGTATGAGGCCGCTGTCCATAAACTTTGTCGCTACTTTTCAAAAAGGAAACACATTTGCGCATTCTCCCTCTTTTTCTTCCTTACAAACACGCACACTCACACTAGAGACACTATCCTGTGTTCTCACTCAAAAGTCAATGCATGAGTCATCATCTCTCCTGTTGAAAGCGTCTCAGTGGTTTCACAGTGGAGCCACAGTGGCAGCTACACCTCAGGACCATTTCCCAGAGCCATCCACCCACCCACAAATCATACCCTAAACAGTAAGAATCCATCCTCAATAGCACTGACACAAAAAATGTGCTGTTAAAATGGCTGATCTTACAAAAAGAATGATTCATTCACATCTTTAGCTCAGAAACATGTGTGAAGAAGAATCAGAATGTTCAAGGTTTTTGTTTGTTATCCACCATTTTGTTTTTCACCATTCTTTCACTTTGGTTACTAGTCTGAGAAGAGCAGGGGTTCTCAAAGTGGGGTTTGTGCCCCACAGCCAGGGGGTCCAGAAATAAATGGTCCCTATGATTCCCGAAAATGCGGACGGAATCATGGAATTCAGTCATAAAAATGGAATGTACAGTATAATGTGGAATGTCACAGAATTTGGCAAATGTTAGATGAATATATCAAAATCGGGGCTATAAACGTAATCAAATTGCGATATGCACCAGCGTCTGTGAACATTAAAGCTCAAAAAGACTGCTATTTACATATGAAAACTACACGTTTTACGCATCTCTCTGCGTGAATGAGCACCGCAGATGTAACCCCTCTGGTTCTACTCGCCATGCTCCAAGCGGGACTGGAACCAGAGTCTCCCCCATGGGAGGTGGGCAAACTAAGGACTGCAGTCTCTAGTGTCAGTCGCTAGTGCGTCTTTTGAGATCAGGGGAGTGAGGTTTACCTGCACAGCTCTCACTAGCTGACCTCTATTACACTCACCCCCTAAACCTCACTACCATTCGGGTCATGGCACCAATGTAACCCTTCCAGTTCTACTCACCCCGGAACGAGCGGGACTCAAACGGGCATGGGAGTCAGGCATGCTAACAAGCAGGCTAAAAACCGCAGCCTCTATAGTGTCAGTCGCTAGCTAGGGGAGTGAGGTTTATCTGCACAGCTCTCACTAGCTGGCCTCCGTTATACAGGCGAGCAGTTTCGTCTATACACATACTCAAGTACGCAAGATGCTCAATGTGTTTTCAGCGTGTGCCATCTCACTATATAAGGACATTAACTTAATCTCCAGACCTGCACTGAGAGTCACTTCACCAGCATTGATAAAACTATCATCATATCAAAATCCACACAGAAACTCAAAAGGTCTTCACAACAAAAGTTTGGCTTATTTTAAGCCAATTGCTTTTTAAATAAAAGTTTGGTTTAAATTAAAGAACTTATAACAAATATATTACTAATAATTTAAAAAACAGAAAAGATCAGAATTGACTTCTTTAGGCTAAAGTGGCAAGTATTTAGTGACCTCCCCTTACACTTGAGCAATAGCAGGAACCTAGCTCTCTTAATCCTAAATGGAATGGAAAAGGACTAGAAGGTCAAGAAAACTTTCAAAATCTCAGAAAGTTTCTCAGACTGTCTTCTTCGAGAAACTGGAAGAAGTACAGAAGGTCACACTAAATACTGATTTTTACTTAAAGAAGCCATTTTGTTCTGATTTTTTTTCTTCTTCCATTTTGTGCACATATTTTCTGTATTTTCTGTTTGTATCATAATAAAGACCAAAAGATAATAAATATGGATGTTCATTAAAACTTTGCTAAAACAACAAAGCTGGTTCAAAGCAGTTTAACTGCTCAGGTCAAACAAAGGACAACCATCACAAATGAACAACCATCACAAAAAAAAAACAAAAAAAAAATGTTTTATAAATTCAGCGATTTTTTTGTCTTGTGGACTATATGTAAACATCTTTTATGTAAAATATCTTATTCAGGACATTTTGTATGATCCCTCTCATTTTGGAATAATTAAAATAATTAACATTTTGCAGATTCTGCAAGGGGTTCACAAACTTTCAAGCAGCACTGTGTATATATATATATAATTGCCAAAAGTATTGGGACACCCCTCCAAATCATTGAATTCAGGTGTTCCAATCACTTCCATGGCCACCTAGGCATGCAGACTGCTTACAAACATTTGTGAAAGAATGGGTCGCTCTCAGGAGCTAGAATTCAAGCGTGGTACCATGATAGGTTGCCACCTGTCCAATAAGTCCATTTGTGAAATTTCCTCACTACTAAATATTCCACAGTCAACTGTTAGCAGTATCATAAAGTGGAAGCAACTGGAAACAACAGCAACGTAAAATCACAGAGCGGGATCAGCACATGCTGAGGCACACAGTGCGCAGAAGTCGCCAACTTTCTGCAAAGTCAATAGCTACAGACCTCCAAACTTCGTTTGGCCTTCAGATTAGCTCAAGAACAGTGCGTAGAGAGCTTCATGGGTTTGGTGGTTGCCAGGAGAACAGTAATTGCCTGACTGCATTGTGCCAAGTGTAAAGTTTGGTGGAGGGGGGATTATGGTGTGGGCTTGTTTTTCAGGGGTTGGGCTTGGCCCCTTAGTTCCAGTGAAAGGAACTCTTAATGCTCCAACATACCAAGACATTTTGGACAATTTCATGCTCCCAACTTTGTGGGACAGTTTGGGGATGGCCCCTTCCTGTTCCAACATAACTGCGCGCAAGGTCCATAAAGACATGGATGAGCGAGTTTGGTGTGGAGGAACTTGACTGGCCTGCACAGAGTCCTGACCTCAACCCAATACACCTTTGGGATGAATTAGAGCGGAGACTGCGAGCCAGGCCTTCTCATCCAACATCACTGCCTGACCTCACAAATGTGCTTCTAGAAAAATGGTCAAAAATTCCCATAAACACACTCCTAAACCTTGTGGAAAGCCTTCCCAGAAGAGTTGAGGCTGTTATAGCTGCATAGGGTGGGCCAACTCCATATTAAACCCTACGGATTAAGAATGGGATGTCATTAAAGTTCATGTGCACGTAAAGGCAGGCGTCCAAAAACTTTTGGCAATATAGTAAAAAAAAAAAAAAAAACTATATATATATATATATATATATATATATATATATATATACAGTGGGTACGGAAAGTATTCAGACCCCCTTAAATTTTTCACTCTTTGTTATATTGCAGCCATTTGCTAAAATCATTTAAGTTCATTTTTTTCCCTCATTAATGTACACACAGCACCCCATATTGACAGAAAAACACAGAATTGTTGACATTTTTGCAGATTTATTAAAAAAGAAAAACTGAAATATCACATGGTCCTAAGTATTCAGACCCTTTGCTCAGTATTTAGTAGAAGCACCCTTTTGATCTAATACAGCCATGAGTCTTTTTGGGAAAGATGCAACAAGTTTTTCACACCTGGATTTGGGGATCCTCTGCCATTCCTCCTTGCAGATCCTCTCCAGTTCTGTCAGGTTGGATGGTAAACGTTGGTGGACAGCCATTTTTAGGTCTCTCCAGAGATGCTCAATTGGGTTTAAGTCAGGGCTCTGGCTGGGCCATTCAAGAACAGTCACAGAGTTGTTGTGAAGCCACTCCTTCGTTGTTTTAGCTGTGTGCTTAGGGTCATTGTCTTGTTGGAAGGTAAACCTTCGGCTCAGTCTGAGGTCCTGAGCACTCTGGAGAAGGTTTTCGTCCAGGATATATCCCTGTACTTGGCCGCATTTATCTTTCCCTCAATTGCAACCAGTCGTCCTGTCCCTGCAGCTGAAAAACACCCCCACAGCATGATGCTGCCACCACCATGCTTCACTGTTGGGACTGTATTGGACAGGTGATGAGCAGTGCCTGGTTTTCTCCACACATACCGCTTAGAATTAAGGCCAAAAAGTTCTATCTTGGTCTCATCAGACCAGAGAATCTTATTTCTCAGCATCTTGGAGTCCTTCAGGTGTTTTTTAGCAAACTCCATGCAGGCTTTCATGTGTCTTGCACTGAGGAGAGGCTTCCGTCGGGCCACTCTGCCATAAAGCCCCGACTGGTGGAGGGCTGCAGTGATGGTTGACTTTCTACAACTTTCTCCCATCTCCCGACTGCATCTCTGGAGCTCAGCCACAGTGATCTTTGGGTTCTTCTTTACCTCTCTCACCAAGGCTCTTCTCCCCTGATAGCTCAGTTTGGCCGGACAGCCAGCTCTAGGAAGGGTTCTGGTCGTCCCAAACGTCTTCCATTTAAGGATTATGGAGGCCACTGTGCTCTTACAAACCTTAAGTGCAGCAGAAATTTTTTTGTAACCTTGGCCAGATCTGTGCCTTGCCACAATTCTGTCTCTGAGCTCTTCAGGCAGTTCCTCTGACCTCATGATTCTCATTTGCTCTGACATGCACTGTGAGCTGTAAGGTCTTATATAGACAGGTGTGTGGCTTTCCTAATCAAGTCCAATCATTATAATCAAACACAGCTGGACTCAAATGAAGGTATAGAACCATCTCAAAGATGATCAGAAGAAATGGACAGCACCTGAGTTAAATATATGAGTGTCACAGCAAAGGGTCTGAATACTTAGGACCATGTGATATTTCAGTTTTTCTTTTTTTAATAAATCTGCAAAAATGTCAACAATTCTGTGTTTTTCTGTCAATATGGGGTGCTGTGTGTACATTAATGAGGAAAAAAAATGAACTTAAATGATTTTAGCAAATGGCTGCAATATAACAAAGAGTGAAAAATGTAAGGGGGTCTGAATACTTTCCGTACCCACTGTATATATATATATATACGCACACACACACATACATATACAGTGTCAGAGTGTGTGTGTGTTTGTGTATGTATTGAGAATTGTCATCATTTACTGTATGCACCTTCAGGTATTTCATAACTTGTGAAAAGTAAGAGATGTTGTGTTGACCAAAGTAAATGTTGACCAGAGCTATCAAGTAAGATTCTCAAGGCAAGATTTTTATTGAACAACAAAATTCCAGTCTATTCTAGACACAAAACTGTTGTATGGCTTCAAAAGACTTGGGATATAGTATATTAGTCGTATACTGACAGCTCCTGGTTATTGCTGGTTTCTTTTTAATGAAAAATGTTTAGGTACAATTTTCCTGTTCCTAATTAAACTCAGATACAGCTACATATGAAACATAAAAAATAAAAAATAAAAACACTGTAAATTCCATCAAAAATCTAAAACATTTGCTTTATTGCTGGCAAAAACAGGCAGCGTTTGTATTACAGCATATGAGGGTCTTCCTTCATTCCACTGCACACTGATTAACTGGTGAGACACAGACAACATGCTCTAAGGCAGACGCCATAGGCCAACAGTTCCACTTCATCGCTGGGCAGCACACCACAAAGACAGAGTAATTAGTAGCTTCTAATGGATACGTGTCATTAGAACTAGCTGGGAAAATACGTTGGGGAGAGCAAGAGGAAGGGCCGTGTGTCAGAATGTCACCAGGCATGATTTTCAATTTAATCTCATGCTAAGAATGAGAAATTTGGTTTCTGTTCATGCCTGTGATAGTGCCTGCGCTCGCATGTGAGTCACTCCCTTTTTCATCTTCAAGTTTGAATGTTCATGTTCCTATTTTATATTCCGCCGCTTTTCCACATAGTTTTTTTCCCTTTTCTTTTTATAGTTTTATCATTTACAAATGAAATAGCTGCAGATCGATACTTTTTGTGCACTATACCCTCAAGTACATGAGGTCAGACCCTTTCAATAATGATGCTTTATCAAGCTTTCGCTCTATGTGTCCATAGCAACCACAAAAATCTTCATCCTTCCTGCTCTTCTGTCATAAAAAGCCACAAATTAACTTATGGTTCGGAAAGAATTAGATACTGTAAGAAAACTGGATTAAAGAAAGGACTGCATGAGGAAATTGTTGCAACTGTAATTAATAAATCCAGTTTAATGACAGCAACTTGAGCTGATTCAATGTCCAATTTTCCATTATTAAATAATGTGGTTTTGATTATTTTATGCAGACAGATGATTTTAACAAATAGCTGAAAGAGTGAATGAGACATATTGTTAAAACATTTAATGGTTTAGAGAGGCACTTTGCCCTAGGATATAAAAAATTATTTCCTGGCACATGGGCATCACTGTTTTTCTCTGATTCAATTTCTTCCTGTGTTTTAGAGCTAAATCATTATTCCTCAGCTGATGACTCACTTTTAGCCCTCAAATTCAACTGCCCCCTTATGATACTGACAGAAACAACAACATATGCTCTTGTGTGGCTCTAGCATGCCATAATATTGTAGTGGACTTGCCACATTTTATTTTAATCGTAAATACAAACATTTCAGAGGTCTCGCGTCTGTGTATTACTAGAACTACTTATTCATTTGGTTAACTGAAAGAAGCAGGAAGAAAGCTCCAGTTGGTTAAAAATCACCCACATCTACCCTGAAACATCAGTACAGAGATGGGGCTTTTGGGGGGCGATTGGCTTGGAGAGAAAGAGACAGAAGCATGCGGATCGATAGTGACGTTAGTGGAGGGGTGCGAGCGTGCATGAGCAGAACAGGAGGTCATCAATGGTGGAGGGGCTGCGTCTCCCTCTCCCGTCTGAAAAGCAGGCAGAGCTAAAGGGGAGGGAGAACAAGACGACACGATGAGTCACAACAGCCAGCTTCAGTATGCCTGGTGTGCCATTCAATACCAGTGAGAGGTAGATAAACAGAGAGAATGAAAACATGTAGATAAAGGAAAAATATATATATTAAAAACAAAACAGAAACCCTGTGTTAGGTTGGCCTTTACTGAAAGGACTCCTGTTGGAGTAAGGAGGCTTAGTATTATCTGTCATCTGATGAGTTCAATAGAACCCTTCATCATGTATATTTCTGTGATTATCTTGGAAAAACAGAGCCATGACAATATGAGACATGACAGTAAGATTTTATATTTTTAAATCTGAAGTTAAATCTGAATATGTTCTCCAATTTCTAGGTAATATGAATAAGCCATTGCTCTGTTTGTTTAAAAATCCAAACCGGCCCGATGTGGCAACATCGTTTTTGCGATTCGTATCAGTGACGTTAGTCGCACAGAAATTACACACTTTGGTTTTAACTACAAAATAGAAAAGTTTCGCAATTTTTAATATTCATAAAATAGTTGACTAATGAAATAAATAAAATGTATATTATAATTTATCACTAGTGCATTTAGGAGATTATCATACAGTATATTTAGATATCATATCATACATCATGTATGATTTATAGAAAGGAAATATGCCATCCATTAAGTATACTATATAAAGGTCCTTTATAATAAAAAGATGCTTTACCCATTTTTTATTTTTAAAAAACAATACTATGTCCTCAACTATGTTTCGTACTTTTTTAAGAAGCATTAAACTCTTCCGAAATTTTCAGATGTCAAATCGGATCTATGATGACTAGTTTCTTCCTAATAGAGTACAGATAACATAAACCATAGTCACATACCATAATAGTGCATTTAGAGTTTTGAACCCTAAAACTAAACAGGCATTTAATGTTTACTGCTTTGCCTTTAAAGGGTTAGCTCACACAAAAATAAAAATTCTGTCATTGTTTACTCTTAACCCTTACATTGCTCCAAACCTGTAAGACTTTTGTTCTTTTTCAGAACAAAAATGAAGATATTTTTAATGAAATCAGAGAGATTTCTGTCCCTCCACTAACAGTCTATGCAACTACCACGCAATTCATATGAATTAGTTTTACGATCTCTTTGCAACTTCCTTCAAAGTGGAAGTTGCAAAGCAAAGAATGTTCCTTTTGTGATTTTATGATTAAGAAGAAAACTCATGAACGGCCATGATGCTCCTATGATTTGCCCTACTGAAGTCTGCACAGGTGTAATCTACTATACAACAGTCTATGGAACATTACGTCACCTCTTTCTTCTTGTCACTGTGACTGAGTAGGCCAAGTTGCTGAACAGCATTTGGACTATGCAAGAAGTTGCCGGATCTTAAACTTACAGTACATGTAAATAGTACATTAAACTCTTATTTCAAAGTAATCAGTGACAACTAAATTGTTCATTAAATGTGACCTCTTTCAAATGATACACATACAGTGCAAATAGATATATGGATACTTTTATGAGAATGAAGTGCATTATCTGATCTTTAGCAATGATTCATATCTTTGTCCGTACATATCCTTTGGTCATGACTTTTCATTTTCTAAATGAAAAAAAAAAAAAAAAAACTGCTTTCAGTAATTCATTACTTTTTTGTTCTCTTAAAGATTATCCTCTTACTATACGGTATGACCCTCTAGTATCAATAAAAATGCCTTCTGGAGAACATGTCTTCTCTTTAATCTTGGCCTAAAGGGAAATGGAGAGGTATGAGCTGAGGAGAGAGCATGAAGAACAAGGGGGGAAAAAAGAAGAAAAAAAAGAAAGGCATACAAAAAAGATCAAATAAAAACAACACAAAATATAGCATTCATACACCTATAATAAAACAAAATAATAAATTAAAATTAAAAGATAAATTAAAATTAAAATAAAAAATAAAACTAAACTAAAAATAACATTTATATAAATATGTACATAAAATAAAAAATAGCATATACACATATGTAAATACTACATATTCTATATATGCAAAATAATTGATTTCATAACTACTTGATTTCCCCACCAGAGTGTAGTCAATTGATTATAATAGAAATACACCTGGAAGGCCTAACTTAGGGTGAGTCAGTATTGAACTTGCATCATGAACAAAAGAGAACACTGCAAACAACTCTGCAAAAAAATACTTGAAAAGCACAAGGCAGGGGCTTAAAGTAAAAAGATTTCCAAGTCACTACATATCCTTTGTAGTACTGTTACATCAAAAAATGGAAAAAGTATAGCACAGTTGTATATCTACAAGAATGTCCTAAAAAAAACTGAGTGACCAAAGAAACTGAACTGAGTAAAGTAAGCCACTAAAAGACCAATGACTACTTACAAGCTTCAATGGCTGAGATTGGAAAGCATACAACAGCCTTTGGCTGGCATGTGGGAGACTCTGAAGCCAGCTGGAAGAAGGTTCTATAGACTGATGAGACCAAAATTGAGGTTTTGCCACCAGACTAAACTCCATGTTTGGCATAAAAATCATCAGAAACACACCCTCCCTATGGTGAAGCATAATGGTGGGCGCCTCACACTGTGGGAACGTTTCTCTCCAACAGGCCCTGGAAGACTTGAGATGGTAGTGGGTACAAAAAAAAAAAAAAAATGCAGCAATAAACAGGGAAATCTTGAAGGAAAACTTGATGGAGCCTGCAAGACACCTGTGACTTGAGAGAGAAGAGGATCTACCAAAGCTTTACAAGATTAGGCACAAAGTCCAACTGTGAATTCAATTCTGCAAAAAAGAATGGAGATAAATTTCAGTGGTCAGATGTGCAAAGCTGTTCCACATAGGCTCAGTGCTGTAACTGCAACCAACTACAAAACAGTAACAAGGAGGAGATGAACATGTATGCATTTTTACAAATTTGTTGTCACTTTGAAATGAAATAAGAGAGAAAAAAAAAGCTAAATCAATCCTCTCTGGTTCAATAGGGGGTGAACACCTATAGGCACAGTGTGTAGGGAAAAAGTGAAAATAGAAATTGGCCTAAAGAATTGACCCTCACCACCACTTCAGAGATTGTAGAATTTTTTCAAGCCATTGAGCCGTTAAGTCATCTCTGCTCTTTGGCTTGGCTACAGTGCTGGAGTCATGAGTGGATGAGACGAGGGCACAGTGTGCAACAATTGTGGGTTAAGTGCCTTCCTCCAGGGCAGAACCACAGGGACATCAGAACCAGCTGCTCTTCTGCACCCTTAAACAGTGCTCAAATTGAAGGGAAGAGTAGCTCTCAAATCTCATTCACAAACATTCAAACAGGGTGCATAAAAATGGTTGCACCAGGTTTGACATCAATGATGTCATTTATTCTTGTGTACAATTTAACCTGATGGAACTCAACAAGTTTCAGTATGTGGAAAATTACTACTTTCAGTATTTTTTTCTGTTAACATTTCAGTCTGTTCCTCAGACAAAGTGCATACTACTTTTATGGTGTTTTTTGTCAGCTCAACAGCACCAGTAGTCCCATTCACTTTCAATGTATGGATAAGAGCGGCGTAAAAAAAACAACACAACACAATCTACACAATCTCCTTTTGTGTTACACAGAATAAAGTTATACAGTTTTGGAAGGACATGAGGGTGAGTAAATGATGACCGAATTTTGCACAGACTGAATGTCATTTGTTATTTCATTTTATTTTTCTATTATTAGTTATCATATATATCTAGGGTGTTTCCCTGCCTATGGGTCGAGGCACTGGGATAGGCTCCAGAACCACCGCAACCCTAATATAAATGTAAATAAACAACAAACACACACACACACACAAACATATACACACTATATTGCCCAAAGTATTGGGACACCTCTCCAAATCATTGAATTTAGGTGTTCGAATCACTTCCATGGCCAAAGGTGTATAAAATCAAGCACCTAGGCATGCAGACTGCTTCTACAAACATTTGTGAAAGAATGGGTCACTCTCAGGAGTTCAGTGAATTGAAAGCGTGGTACCATGATAGGTTGCCACCTGTGCAATAAGTCCATTCGTGAAATTTCCTCACTACTAAACATTCCACAGTCAACTGTTAGTGGTATCATAACAAAGTGGAAGCAATTGGGAACAACAGCAACTCGAGCCACGAAGTGGTATGCTACGTAAAATCACAGAGCGGTCAGCGTGTGCTGAGGTGCACAGTGCCCAGACGTCGGCAACTTTCTGCAGAGTCAATAGCTACAGACCTCCAAACTTTGTGTGGCCTTCAGATTAGCTCAAGAACAGTGCGTAGAGAGCTTCATGGAATCAGCTTCATCGATTTCCATGGCCGAGCAGCTGCATCCAAGCCTGGAGTCTAAAGCAGTAGATACGTGTTCTCTGGAGTGAAGAATCATGCTTCTCTGTCTGGCAATCAGATGGACGAGTCTGGGTTTGGTGGTTGCCAGGAGAACGGTACTTGCCTGACTGCATTGTGCCAAGTGTAAAGTTTGGTGGAGGGGGGATTATGGTGTGGGCTTGTTTTTCAGGGGTTGGGCTTGGCCCCTTAGTTTTAGTGAAAGGAACTCTTAATGCTTCAGCATACAAACCATTTTGGACAATTTCATGCTCCCAACTTTGTGGGAACAGTTTGGGGATGGCCCCTTCCTGTTCCAACATAACTGTGTACCAGTGCACAAAGCAAGGTCCATAAAGACATGGATGAGCGAGTTTGGTGTGGAGGAACTTGACTGGCCTACACAGAGTCCTGACCTCAACCCGATAGAACACCTTTAAGATGAATTACAGCGGAGACTCCGAGCCAGGCCTTCTCGCCAACATCACTGCCTGACCTCACAAATGATAAAAAATAAACACACTCCTAAACCTTGTGGAAAGACTTCCCAGAAGAGTATATATATATATATATATATATATATATATATTACAGTGGGTACGGAAAGTATTCAGACCCCCTTAAATTTTCCACTCTTTGTTATATTGCAGCCATTTGCTAAAATCATTTAAGTTAATTTTTTTCCTCATTAATGTACACACAGCACCCCATATTGACAGAAAAACACAGAATTGTTGACATTTTTGAAGATTTATTAAAAAAGAAAAACTGAAATATTACATGGTCCTAAGTATTCAGACCCTTTGCTCAGTATTTAGTAGAAGCACCTTTTTGATCTAATACAGCCATGAGTCTTTTTGGGAAAGATGCAACAAGTTTTTCACACCTAGATTTGGGGATCCTCTGCCATTCCTCCTTGCAGATCCTCTCCAGTTCTGTCAGGTTGGATAGTAAACGTTGGTGGACAGCCATTTTTAGGTCTCTCCAGAGATGCTCAATTTTGTTTAAGTCAGGGCTCTGGCTGGGCCATTCAAGAACAGTCACGGATTGTTGTGAAGCCACTCCTTCGTTATTTTAGCTGTGTGCTTAGGGTCATTATCTTGTTGGAAGGTAAACCTTCGGCCCAGTCTGAGGTCCTGAGCACTCTGGAGAAGGTTTTTGTCCAGGATATCCCTGTACTTGACCGCATTCATCTTTCCCTCGATTGCAACCAGTCGTCCTGTCCCTGCAGCTGAAAAACACCCCCACAGCACGATGCTGCCACCACCATGCTTCACTGTTGGGACTGTATTGGACAGGTGATGAACAGTGCCTGGTTTTCTCCACACATACCACTGAGAATTAAGGCCAAAAAGTTCTATCTTGGTCTCATCAGACCAGATAATCTTATTTCTCACCATCTTGGAGTCCTTCAGGTTTTTTTTTAGCAAACTCCATGCGGGCTTTCATGTGTCTTGCACTGAGGAGAGGCTTCCGTCGGGCCACTCTGCCTTAAAGCCCCGACTGGTGGAGGGCTGCAGTGATGGTTGACTTTCTACAACTTTCTCCCATCTCCCGACTGCATCTCTGGAGCTCAGCCACAGTGATCTTTGGGTTCTTCTTTACCTCACTCACCAAGGCTCTTCTTCCCCAATAGCTCAGTTTGGCCGGACAGCCAGCTCTAGGTAGGGTTCTGGTTGTCCCAAACGTCTTCCATTTAAGGATTATGGAGGCCACTGTGCT
Organism: Elopichthys bambusa; assembly: GCA_037101425.1. Lineage (NCBI taxonomy): Eukaryota > Metazoa > Chordata > Actinopteri > Cypriniformes > Xenocyprididae > Elopichthys > Elopichthys bambusa. The sequence continues at coordinate 28,973,411 of CM074432.1, forward strand.
GTGTGCACTGTGCAGCAGAAATTTTTTTGTAACCTTGGCCAGATCTGTGCCTTGCCACAATTCTGTCTCTGAGCTCTTCAGGCAGTTCCTTTGACCTCATGATTCTCATTTGCTCTGACATGCACTGTGAGCTGTAAGGTTTTATATAGACAGGTGTGTGGCTTTCCTAATCAAGTCCAATCAGTATAATCAAACACAGCTGGACTCAAATGAAGGTATAGAACCATCTCAAAGATGATCAGAAGAAATGGACAGCACCTGAGTTAAATATATGAGTGTCACAGCAAAGGGTCTGAATACTTAGGACCATGTGATATTTCAGTTTTTCTTTTTTAATAAATCTGCAAAAATGTCAACAATTCTGTGTTTTTCTGTCAATATGGGTTGCTGTGTGTACATTAAAAAAATGAACTTAATTGATTTTAGCAAATGGCTGCAATACAACAAAGAGTGAAAAATGTAAGGGGGTCTGAATACTTTCCGTACCCACTGTGTGTGTATATATATATATATATATATATATATATATATATATATATATATATATACACACACACACACTACCAGTCAAAAGTTTGGAAACAGTAAGATTTTTAATGTTTTTAAAAGAAGTTTCGTCTGCTCACCAAGGCTGCATTTATTTAATTAAAAATACAGTAAAAACTGTAATATTGTAAAATATTATTACAATTTAAAATAACTGTTTTCTGTTTGAATATATTTTATAAAGTAATTTATTCCTGTCATTAAAGCTGAATTTTCCGCATCATTACTCCAGTCTTCAGTGTCACATGATCCTTCAGAAATCATTCTAATATGATGATTTGATGCTCAAGAAAGATTTATGATTATTATCAATGTTGAAAACAGTTACTTTGTTTTTGTTTTTTGTTTTCAAAAGAAAGTTCAAAAGAACAGTATTTATCTAAAATACAAAGCTTTTTTAACATTATACACTACTATTCAAAAGTTTGGGGTCAGCAAGAATTTTTTTTTTTTTTTTTTAAAGAAATTAAAGAAATGAATACTTTTATTCAGCAAGGATGCATTAAATCAATTAAAAGTGACAGTAAAGACATTTATGTTACAAAAGATTATATTTCAAATAAATGCTGTTCTTTATTTATCCAAGAATCCTGAAAAAAAAAATATTGTACACAAATATTTTGTACAATTGTACACAATAAATGTTTCCTGAGCAGAAGATCTTGATACTGAAGACTGGAGTAATGATGCTGAAAATTCAGCTTTGCATCACATAAATAAATTACTTTATAAAATATATTCAAACAGAAAACAGTTATTTTAAATTGTAATAATAATACACAATATTACTGTTTTTACTGTATTTTTAAAGCATTAAATAAATGCAGCCTTGATAAGCAGATGAAACTTCTTTTAAAAACATTAAAAATCTTACCGTTTCCAAACTTTTGACTGGTAGTGTGTATATATATATATATACACACACTACCACACTACCGAGCTGGTGCCTGAGCTGAGACATTACAGTTATATATATATATATATATATATATATATATTAGAGATACACTGATACTAAATTTCTCTGCCGATACCGATTATTCAGAATTACTGATAGTTTGGTTTTTCTTAAGGAAAATAAAAAAATCTCTCCCAAATAATGTTGCAAACTATACAGGGAACCCTCTCATTTGGTACACTACAATATTAGAGGTTACAATTAACAGCAGAGGTATTATATTCAGCTGCTGTTTATTTTCAGATATAATAATAACACTTAAATAAAAACTGAAATGTATAAAACTTAGTATCAGATAAGGTAGTTTTCATAAGCACTTGTCTTCAAGGCAAATTTGCACAAACATATAATTTACAGTAAATAAGCTCCTCTCTAGTGTTTTTTTTTATATGTAGATAGCTAAGGAACTGTGAACATTGGAAAACATTCCTGAGGTAAAAGTGACATGATGAGGAAGAAAAGACTCGCGCTCCGAACTGGTGCCTGAGCTGAGACATTACAGTTATTTGACACGTCACATTTAACAGCGTCAAAACGCAATTTATTGTTTATATTTCATGATAAAATGGACAGAATTTGAAAACTGAAACTTTAATTCTTATCAGAAGTAATAAAGCACAAATCCTTTTGCGATTATTGGATGGGGGAAAAAAACGCAGACCTGGCAACCCTGGCTTGAACTACGGGTGATTTATAGGGTCAAAACAGTTTCTATTCTTATTATTAAAAATGTAATATGAATATTATAGAGTAGTTTAACGTATGACTGTTTATACATTTGAGCCACAATAATTAATTACGCACTCCTGTGCATAAAAAATTACATTTAGCAAATATTTTTTAAACTAACATTAGCAATAAGGCATGAAAAGTGAAGCTGCCACTGTCCCTGATGTCTTTACCACCTAAAACCAAATAGTAAATAAATGGGGTTTAAATTATATATTTAAAATTGTTCTTATTTCATTGTATTCAAGAGGGTCTACCTTTCCTCAAGCTTCATTAGACATCTAAAGATTTCACTGGATAGCCAATGGGACGAAATGGGGCATTTTGCTATACGCTTGGAGCGTGACAGTTAAAGAGGCCGAAGAAACACCAAGATTGTTTCCGTGGTGCGCACAGTTAATTACCCACAAGTGACACCTCATCAGCTCACCTGTGGATTTGTGTAAATCAGTGAGAGGTTTCTCAGCTACTTGGCTTGAGTAGGCGGAATCTCATTGTGCTCCATGCATCTGTACTCCTACTCCCATGTGAGTACACTACACTAAGACACACACTGAATCTTCCCACGTGTTATGAAGCCCTCTCTGAGTAAACTTAACTTTGACATTTGCCACAATGTTTCATTAACAACTCATATTAGGACATAACAACACATTCTACATGTCCAAAAATAGAATTTTAAAATGAAGCTCTCACAATGGTTCACACCATGCTTCCGATCTATTTCTTATTTTAACGTAAAAGCCATAAAGGTATTCTCCTCCTCGGGAGCCTGTAATGACACACTAAAGCAAAGCAAAGATCTTCCAGCTAAACTTTATAACCTTGATGGCTTTGAAGGAGTTGTCTCTTCCTCTAAACCATAGTGACGCAAGATCCAACATCCCAGTATCAAATGCGACAACCTCTGACTACCTCTACCATGACGAAAGCACCGAGCAAGCCCAAAATAGCGTACCAGTCCCGTGGGACAACCACTGGGTGTTGGCTCGGAGCATCTCTGTTTTTTTTTTTTACCCAGTTTTCTCTGAAGCTTTCTTTTCTCCTGGTCACAGGTTTTGTTTACGTGCAGGGCAGACGGGTGAACAGCACTGAAGCAAGAGTCTGTTTTTAGCTGGATAAAATAAAACAAGACTAAAAAATTAATGTCTCCTGCAGCATAGTCAGACAGCAATCTTTTTTATGGAACACTGCCCCTTTAAGAAACCTGCCTTCACCACTGCCGGAGATGGACGTAACAACTCCCTGAAGGATTTGGCTATAATGGGCTTGGCATTTGCAATGGTGATTGACACTGAAGACGAAGTGAGTCATCTGCATTGATATTTCATACAGAGTGGTGTTGAAGGCCGGGCTCCCTGGTCTTCCTGGACCGATGCAGCTTTGGGAAGAGAAAAGAGGTGAGACGTAAAGCAACAATGTGAGAGATTGCAACAGAAGAGCTCAGTGGTCTTTCACAAAGAATAAATCCATACTGCCTCTTTCAGTGACATGTCACAGGTCAGGAACATAGAAAAGGGTCTGTTCATAATGACAGCACTGAATGAGAAAAGAAATGAGAGAATAGAGACCTATCAAAGAAAAAGCACAAGTTTTGCTAAGTTGTCTTGTATGCTAAACAAGGTTGGGGATAAAACGAGGCCTTCAAAGCTGCATTTTCTGCCTTCGCCAGCAGAGGGGACAGGAGAGTAAGGAGTTACTCTGAATTTCAAAGTACACTCAGGAGGGTTACAGCCGCCAGACAAAGAGTTTCCAGTCAAGCACACTCTGTCACGGCCTGCCAAACTACCGTTTGAGTAAAAAACGCAAGGCACGCATCAACACGACAAAGCCGTGGCAAAGAACAGATGACCCACACGTATTAGCAAACAGTGGCACTTCCCGCCTTGGCATATAGTACTGACAAACATGGAGCAGGACCAGAGACAGATAGATGAGTCAATAGACCCTTCTCTCAATTGCTTGTTACAATAAGTGAAGAAGGCCAGCAACCTGAGAGATGGTACAAATTCTACCTGTGTCTCCCATGCCCAGTTCAGTTACAGCAGGGGATCTAAAATGTCAACCGGGGAAGTTTTGGAAATATCTCCTTACACCAACAGACGCACCATTAAGGAGAGAGACCGACTAGAACAGGATCACTTTTCCTCATCATGTGGTTGCCATGGAGCAAGGGAGATAGGGGGAGGGGGGGTGGCAACGGGTGGCTTGTTACTTTTTTTTTCCATTCTGTGTTCAAGCTCGACACAAGATTCAGTTTACATGTAATTTGTAGGTGCGCTAATGGAGTGCATGTATCCGTCGGGCATCCCACTCGCAAGCTTGTGGTGCACTATCTAGGTGGATGGCGAAAAAAATGTGCCACTTACTCTCAAGCAATATGTTGGCTCTATGGCGTCTACGTTCATGAACATGAATGTAGTATCAAAACTACAGGCACCAAACAAATGCCCTCTCTGTCCATAACAAGTCATTCTCACTGCACACTTTCATCAGCATAATCTCACACTTCAACCAGAGATTAGTTCATTGATCGGACTAGGCTTGAGATTGAAAAAAAAAAAAAAAAAGTAAAACCACATGCATCCAGGCCTCCAGGCCTTAGAGAGATTGTCAAACTCGGCTGGGAAAAGGGAGTTTCCTCTATAATTACCCCCCTTGTCACGAATTTGCATAACTAGGTGGATGATTGACGCCCTCTGTCAAAATTCTGCAGTGTAATGACTATATTTGTAAACCTCAGTGTTGTATTGCTGTGTGTCTAGCATAGTAAATGTGGCTGTGAGCACACAGTGTGGGTTGTTACAAATAAAATAAAACTGTTTGAAGCACAGATGCACACTGAATTCCTATTTACATGGCAAAGTATTACATTACTTTGATTTGCATAGTTTTAGGGGGGGTATTGATTTAAACTAATTCAACAGGGATGCACCTTTTACAATTCTGGCCAGTATGGACCCTTTATTTTTTTGTCTAAATAAATAAAACATAACTAGAAAATCAATGATATCAAATCATTTGATATAAAGTACAGTATGAAAACATTATATTCATTTCTCCACCACTACATTTAACAGTATTATTAAATTATTCATGTTTTTAAAGATTCATTTCAAGGAAAGCATTAAAGGTAGGGTAGGCAACTTCAGAGAGGCTAGCTTTGCTAGCTTTGAAAGCATGAGATCCCATCCTCCCTTCAAAGCCACACCTCCTTCAAAACACATGAACACGCACAGCCAGAGTAGAGTCTGCAAAGCGCCACGAGAGAGGGTGTTAAATTATCTCATGTCTCAAAGCACATAACATTACAATAGTACTGAATGTAAACAACTTTGAGTTCTGACTTGTACCACCTGACTGCTGCAGATGAATTTTGGTGTTGATAGTGTTGCCGAGTCCGAGGACATAAACGGGTTTCCATCATGACATGGCGTGAGCGCAGCATAAGCTTGTTGTTTTGGTTCAGAAGGGACTGTAAAAGGTGGTTGCTGTTTGTTTGCAATTAATGGCAAAAGGAATGTTTGGAAATGTAAACTAATATTTCCTACTAACACACTGCAGCAAAAGATTTAAATAACTAGCTTAAAGGCACAATACATAATTTTGGCCGCTAGAGGTCGCTTTTTCAAAACAAAGGCGTAGAGTAATTAAGCTGTAAATGATTGTGGAATCACTGGAGATGTCGTCTTTAGTTCTACAGCCGATGGAAAGCAATCCGACGTGACTCGGGCAGAAATCGTGTTCATGTATGAGCTAATGTATTAAAGTTTTATTAAAGTTACTGTGGTATGAAGCAGGGCAGGGCCAAGCTTAGCTTGATGTTTTTATGCTTATATGCCGCTGTCAGACGCTGCCACTTCTTTCACTTTGTTTATGGTTTTTTACGATTTAAGTTACTTTTAATGTCCGCCTTCTTCTTCCATGAACTTGAACTTTGTTAAGATTATGTTTGATCACTTAAATTAACATTATTTTATTTCATTTGAATGAAATAGTCACGAGTGCTGAATTATTACTCATACAGGTCACTTTATCTGACAAATTAAAATTGTTGGGTAACGCAACGCAGTTTTACTTGGTCAAAACAATCATACTAAAAATAAATTTGAGTGTGTTGAAAGTTGTTAACGTTACTCTGTGCGTTCACTCAGTGGCTGGTATGAGACACTTGGGTAACACTTTATAATAACGTTCAGTTATAAGTCACTTATAAATTATTAGTTAATGATGAACTAATCATTTACAAAACATCATAAATGATTAATAAGTGATACACTAACATTTTATGAATGTTTTAATAATTCAGTTATAAGTCACTTATAAATTATTAGTTAATGATGAACTAATCATTTACAAAACATGACTATATATTAATAAATTATTAATAAGTGATATACTAACATTTTATGATTTTTTTTAATTCAGTTGTAAGTCATTTATAAATTATTAGTTAATGATGAACGAATCATTTACAAAACATGACTATACATTCATAAATGATTAATAAGTGGTATGCTAACAATTAACAATTAACATTGTGTTGTAAGTTATCTTAAAATGTGTAAATCATGAAATAAATTTAAACAGATCATTAGTAGATGGTTGATAAGTTATTAGTTGATACATTATTTATCACTTATAAATCACTGATGTATTTATGTCAAAATTGTTTTAGTATCATTATCTCAATAAACAATTGTTAATCATGAACAAATGATGAACAAACCATTAGTAAATGATCAGTATATGATTTATTGATGAAGTTAGTCTGTGTTCAAAAACACAAACATGCAGGTATGCTAATGCACTATTTTTAAGAAGAGTAATTTTTTTTTTGAAGTGGATAAACATTTATAAATGACTTTCAGTCAGGTGATTCCAGTGGGTTGTGTTAAATCCTTTCACTCATCAGCACAGACTTGTGTTCTGTGAGCGTGTGGGATCTAGTAATAAAGTGAACCTCTCAACCGTGTGTCATGTCACAGAAGACCCTCACCAGGACCAAAATCCTCGTCAGAAAGGCAAAGGGGGAGGTGTTGCTGTAATTTATAGTAATATTTACATTATTACTCAAAATTCTTTCAAATATAATTCCTTCAAAGTGATGGTGCTTTATGTAACATTATGTAAGTTGACATTTGTGCTATAGGAAGTGTTCCTGGTTCCGGGTGACCTAATTTATGCAGCCTAACAATCCTTTAACGGATTTGAAAACATAAGTTGATAATGTGTTATGTGTATGCAAGGTTAAAGAGATGCGTTTTTAGTCTAGATTTAAACTGACAGAGTGTGTCTGCTTCCTGAACAATGCTAGGAAGATTGTTCCAGAGTTTAGGTGCCAAATAGGAGAAGAAAATAGGTCTGCGGTTGATTTTGATATTCTAGGTATTATCAACTGGCCTGAATTCTGAGATTGCAATTCTTCGATAAAGTCTGTATGGTGTGCCGGTGGCCTGTATACAGTAGCCAGCACAAATGTCAACTTACATAATGTTACATAAAGCACCATCAATTCAAAGGAATTATATTTGAAAGACTTTTGAAAAATCATGAAAACAAGAGGTTCAAACAATAAGACTAACCGTGTTGAGCTATTTAACAATGTTTAGTTTAGTATCCAAACAGTTGCTCACCGGTCTAATAAAACGCATAATATATTAAAGCGTTTTTGGTTAGGGTGTTTCCATGGTTTTTACTAAAGTAAAACTGGAAATCGAGGGTAACGTGAATATGAAGTCATTGACAGGCAACGCAAAGACACGGTCCGTGTCACTAGTTAAAATAGCTGATTTCTCTGGATTTAAACATTATTAGAATCATTTGGGATAATGTAAGTACACAAGTACTATTGTAATAATAACAAGTAACAAGTAATATTGTTCTAGTGGTTTTTGGATATTTTAAATTGTGCCTTTAAAACAATTTTTTTGAAGATAACAACTAATACTAATACTATAGTACTGTATAATATTGTAATATTTAAAAATATTTAAACCACTTCTATCGTTGATTGCTATCAGGATGTGAAGAGTTTCAACCACTATAACAAAAAGTGTCTATGAAAAACATCCTATCCCAACCTTTAAATGATGGCAAAGGTGTGCAAAAAAAAGAAAAAAAAAATCTCATTCTGATTATAGTAAGGATATATCCACCTTATTCTTAATGTAAGAGCAGAAGTGGCCACTTAATTTTAAATTTTTGTCATTTTTAATATGCAAGGTTTCCGGTGTCATCTGTTGCAAACTGATATTTAATAACATACTTTTAAAATGTATTATTGTAATCATAAGCATGCTGGTTTATAGTGCAATAGTTTTACCCTTTATTGCACTTTGATATTTATCTAGTTATCTACCTATAATGAGTAATGAATCAGATGTCTTGTGCATTCACAGGAAAAACTTCTGCGTAGAAAAATAAGGTGGATTGTCCATCCCTAGAATTCAACTTTAAAAAAATTCAAACTATGAAACCATCAAATCTCATATTTACAAAACTGACATGGTAGTTTTCACAGAAAGTCATCAGAGCACAGAAAACAATCAAGACAGACATTCATATTGTAGAATAACCGTTATTTTTTCTCCTATCCATTTAATGTTAACAGTTACTTTTGTCATATTTATGTTGGTCTACGCTACGAGAATGCATGTCAAAACATGGTCTAACATGGCTTCCAGTAACATACTTGGCAAGCTGGAAGGAATTTGAGTGATGGACGTAGACCAGGTGAATGCTTACAATCTCAACCATGTTCTTGAGAAACAAAAGATTGACCAGAAACACTTAATGCTGGAGAGGGCCACTGGACCCCTGCCAAATACTACACCACAAGGATTCTGGGCCAAAAGGAAAAAGAGAAAGGGGCTAAGCAACCAATGAGGTGCCTGCCAAAGGACAGGAAAAGCTTCTGGCAATTACTCTGTCAAGAGGAATTGTATAGTTTATTGTACCCATTGAAGTAGACCGCCAAGATGCATGTGTTCTCTTGCTCTACACTGCTTGTTTGTACAGCATCCGAAAAGAACCAACCTGACATGCTTCCACGAGTCTAAGAATGGATAGGAGGAGGAGGAGAGGGATAACAGTGGAAAAACATTTTTTCATCCCGCTCAAAGATGCAGCCCCTGACTCCTTAACCACATGTTGTGTAACGGATTAGTCCGAACTCACACAGACGGAGCGCTTTGTGCCAAGGCTGTTTTTAACGGCCTGTTATTTGTCTAGCACATTTGTCTATTGTTAGTCTGAATAAATAGTAAAGAGCGATAAAAAACACACAACATTCCTTGGCTACTGAAGTCCTCAAAGGAAGAACTGAGCCAGCAAATTGCAAAACAGAGGCCTTACAGTCAAAACAACAAATTCACGTGCCACCATAAAGCCTCAGAAGCAAGGTCGATGTTTGCAGAGTTTCTCACCACCACTTTGAATGATGGCTATAGAGATTGGTGTTGACGTTGGCTTGACTAAGTGCATGTGGGCAGTTTAAGGTGACTATATCTACCTCGCAGAGGGATGAGAGAGGAAAAGCCTAAGGCTACCGTGGCTACAGAAACTAACCCGAGCTGTTAAAGTTGTTCGGAGATCTGTTGCCTGTCCCATGGACCACCCCCGGATGAGTCTGCAGTAATGTATGCTGCTGTCAGTGGATGTTTTAGTTTGGATGTTTCTGTACTGTATGGCTGTGTAGTGTGCTCATTTGCTCCCGAGTACACTGTCAATGTCCTATCAGACTGAGCCCGACAGCCTCCCCGCCCCCATGCCACCAGCTCTGCCCCCCAGCTCATGAACTTTTTATGAGGCGACAGGGACATGTGTTCATTGGAGGTCTGCAGTGATACGGTAACAGCTCTTTGTGCACCACGATCTGTTTGCGCCCTGTATCTTAAACTATTTTAAACCTTACTCTCTCGCAAACTTAGCCATCGTTCAGCTTTTTTTCCTGCTAGCTCATACCTTGAATTAGTCTTAAGGCCAAGCTTAAACCCTATAATAATTTAAAAAGTTGGTCTAATTCCATTTGAACAGCCCAAATCATCAGTGATGATAAAAAATGGATAAAGACGAAAACAAACTAAAGCCATCTCCCTCCCCCAGGGAGGTGTTTAACACACTACCCTCAGCATTAGCCAGCATGTCTTATTCAGAAGCTTTGCCTGTGTTACAAGGATGTGAATATTCTAGCACCTCCTGGGTCGGAAGAAGGGGGAAAGAGGGAAAACATACAACTCTTGGATTTCTGTTCGGTAATCAAACCACGAAGCGGCCGCAGATGTCATTGTTTATTTATCTTTGAACCCAATTTAGAGCAAAAGGTCTTTTTACATGTGAGACATTGAGTTTTAAGGTAGGAAGGTTTGTACTTCTCCAAAATCTACCTTTCGTACTCTTGTCTGAATGGCATTGATAATAGATTTATCTTGAGTCAGAGAGGCCTTGAAAAGGCCAAAATCCTTCACTCATGTCGACGTGCCGAGAGAGCAAGAAAAGTGCGAGACAGGCGATAACAGAGATAACTTTTGAAAAATTAGCCCTATTGATTCCTGCCACGATTTCGCATCTGGTTAACTGCCTTGTCGGGTGGTAAAGACTTTAATAGGCCCGTAGTCAGTCATGCGGTGACAGATTATGGGCTCTGGCCCATTGACCAAGCAGAAGTTGGGGAGGGAAGATCTGATGGAGGACCCCCTCTATCCTGCAGGGAGAAGAGTTGGAGGGGGATAAAGATAGAAGATGGATAGCCCGAGGAAGGGATTTATGTCTGGATGAACGCCCCCGCACACGTCACGGTGTTAGCTATGGCACATGCAGCTCCTGTCTCCACCCACCCCTCACTCTGAGAAGTCCTGCAAAACTTTCCTCGCTGACAGGCTTTCTTTATGCACCAGAGAGAGGGAGTGAAATCTTTGCTCGTGTCTGGAAGGGAAAGCTCCTCTGAGAATGTCACTGTTGGGGTGTGTGGCCGGGTCTTTATTAATTAACCTTCATATACCCTTGTAACTTTTTTCTCGGCCAACATGTTCCTTTGCAATTATGAGCAGGTCTCCTCTTGCGCTTGATAAAAATGTGTGACATAACAACAGAGCTGTTCAGGTTGTACAGTCCAAAAACTCAAGGAATTTTCAATGGGTTTTTATAATGGAAGTGTCGGATTTAGGTCTGTGGTAAACATTACTTGTAAACACTTGGATGTTTTGTTCTACAACATAAATTATACACAGTCATAGCCTAAATGTTAATTTTTTGTTTTAATAAATGGAGATTACATTTCGATACAATTTTTCCTACATTTAAAATGACTAAAATTAATCATTTTAAATGCTACAAGTGAATTTAACCATCACAACATTCCAATGTAGAGTATGAAAAATCGATACTCACTTTGCGATTACATTTAGGTGTTATTAAATCAAGATCAAAAAGCACACATTTTATCATAATATATACTGTAGCATCACCTTTATGCTGATGGTCTATCTAAACCCCTCCTTTCTGTGAGCCTATTCTGCTCTTGATTGGTCAGATGGTCCAGTCTGTTATGATTGGTCTACCGCTTACAGTGCGTGTCAGAAACAAAACAGCCATTACCATATCAGAATTTCAGCTCCGGAAGCTTCCTCAGCACTTGAATACACAGTGATACGAACAGTAACGATGCTGTTGGTTTTACTGCATCAATTTTGCATGAGTCTTTATCCTTTGGAAGTACATGTAAAGTGGATTTGCTTTCGCATCCCAGAAAACAACGTCTTCTCGACATGTCAACAAAATGTCCTCAGCGGGTCAAAGTGAACATATGTGGACATTATGCAAATTTGTTACAAACCCACATAGGTTTGAGCAGGAAGTAGGACTGGAATTACTGATGACTCGTTTCAGGGAGTTCAGGATCGGTTCTTTCTTTTGGGACACAATAACTCCATTTGTCCTGCACTTTGATCTTTGAAACTTTGCAGACCTTTTACATTCACAAACAGCTATATAAAACATAATAGGGGCACTTTAAGTGAGTGTTAGATGACAGCAAACTGAATCTAAATGTAAATGTTATATTATTCATAAATTGAAAAACCCCATTATATCAAATTGCAGGAAATTCCAGGAGTCAATGGTGAATTAGCTCTCCAGGTATGCCTACAATTTGGTGCCACAAATAAACAGCTCTAAATATATGCAATGAAATGTAGCATGTTAGCATTTTAGTCCAAACAAAACTTCAGAAAAGCACAGAGAGCACTACAGCTGATGCCTTCCTCAGACAATAAAATATGCTAACATGCTAAATTTAGCCAAAACAAAACTTCAAAGAAGCTTAGCATTTGTCTGAATGGAGAGAACTAGAGCTGCTGTCTTCGTCAGGTTAAATTTAGCATGTTAGCATATTTTGCCATCCAAGCAAGTCTTCAAACAACTTAGCATTTATTTGAAAAGAGAATGCTAGAGCCACTGTCTTCCTCAGGGTTTTTCAGATGTTTTCTCTGGCTACTCAGTCACAAGGGCTGAAAAAAAATGAGTGCTGAGGGGACAAAATGTAATGAATACAAAGCCAGCAGACACAATCTGCACAGTATGTTCAAACACAGCATGCATCACGACAAATACAATATGTGCAGAACAGGTCAATTGTGGAGCCCTCAGTGACGTACACTGTACACACACATACCCACACCGACCGTTTTAAATTATTGAGTATCACTGCGTGCGGCATTGGCAATAATGACATGTTGGAGAAAGGATACAGCAGCGGTGTAGTTCTGACTCTGGCAGTAGTGAATGACAGCTGATAATGAGATGTTTTGATACTGAAGGTGAGGGAAAGCTGGAGAGAGACAGCGCCTGTGTGGCTCTATGACTCACACACCCATCTGAGAAACTATAACTCCTCACTCCTTTCTTTCTCCCTCTCTCTGTTCTTTCTCTCTCCGCAGGAACTAGGAAGCACTACCTGGGTTTCATCAAAATGCTTATTAATAAGCATGGCAGGCCAACTACATCATTCATCATTGTTTTCATCAGAGATGAAAGAGGATGGTGCAGTATCTGTGGTGAGCGACCACTGTTTCCTGCGTCAATGGTTTAACCATAGAAAGGTCTAGCAGTTGGACCAAACTGTTAAGAATCTGTTTGCGTGAAATGCAGGAATGAGAAATGCAACTTAGAAAAAACATTCTATGGTTTTAACATGTTACCTGAACATTGTACCATGGTATTCTTTGAAATAACTGTACAGAAACAGGATGCACTTAGGAAATAATAATGTTGCAGTACCATGATGCAGTGATACTATGACACTGAAATTCATTTACCATAATCAGTGTTGGGCACGTTACTTTAAAAAAGTAATTAGTTATAGTTACTAGTTACTTCTCACAAATAGTTACCAGGGAAAGTAACTATTGCGTTACTTTTTTTTTTTTTTCCAAATATGTCAAATAACTTGGATGCCCCAATATTAAATATGTTAAATAAGTGAAATGGACTAAACAGAAAAAAAATATTATTAATAAACAATGTGGGACAATGTGAGAGACACCTATCAAATTCAATATATATTATTGTAAATATTATCATTACTATACATGGAACAATAAAACACAATAGATGGTTTAGAACTTTTAATATTTACTGCACAGACCATAACTGGCCAACATATAAGTCCAAAAATAAATTATGCTTGATCCGCTCTTGCTCACAACATGAAATTTCTCTGTACTGCACTATACGTGGTACCCATTAAAGAAGTTGTGATTTGTAGAAAGCCTTTCTTTTAAGTGAACTTTGTTTTGTAAAAATTGTATCTTAATTTTAATCATTGTTTAAATCAACCAATTGCCTGGATTTAATAAATAAGAAGCAAATATAGCAGACAATATAATTATAACATGGAGGCGCCGGCGCAATCACTTGCACGTGAACTGGAGTGCGTCTTATAGGCTAAATGAACCGAAACTCAGTGTACAGTCTGTTTGCCTCGCAGACATGACAAACATATCTACAGAAAGCTTGAAATGTCTACTTTTAAATGAAATAATTCAAAACTAAAAGAAATAGGCTACTCTCTGATTATGTAATGCGAATGAACTGTGCATTCTCTCTCTAAGCGCGTCCACTATAAGGAGATGATGAGAGTCAGTTATGTTAACTTCATCTTTGCAGCCGACACTGATTCAGAAAACATTTGTTTATAAATAAACAATTAAAACGTCTCCTTGCTGTTTTTTGTCACATTCATAATCATTACTTTTGCAAGTTCTTTATGGAAAGCTTTATGCGCGCGCTCGAGTGATAGCTATTACGTAAACGCTCATTATTATGGTTTATTCTCTCCAGCAGGAAATTAAATGTGATTAGTCAACTAATGGTTTAAATTAACAACTACTAATCGACTAGAAAAAACGTATTTCACATATTTCGACCAGCATGTCAAAAAGGGTATTCTGGTTTAAGCTCACGCCCCGCTCCGCACACACACACACCAAGCATTGTACATTATTATCAGTTTAAAAAGGTATTTGTGTATGACTAACCTGTACAATTTCTTTACAACAAAACACTTTGCAGGTCTATCATCTCTAGTCACACACCAATCATCATCAGTTTGCATGTGTCCCACCCCAACACACACGCCAGAGAAAAAACTTTGCAGGTCCTATGGCTGAGAGAGAGCCTACTCAGATGAAAAACAATTCAGTTATAGTAACGCCGCATTTTAATGTCAGTAACGGTAACGCCGTTGTAACGGGGGAAAAGTAATTTGTTTAATTACTCGTTACTGAAAAAAGTAACACCGTTAGTAACGCTGTTTATTTATAACGCTATTATTCCCATCACTGACCATGATATTTACATGGTAGTACCATGGTATTTATTGTAACACTAATCAATAAGTACCATGGCACATAACAGATTACCATGGTATTATCATTTGATAACAGCACTGTACTATATATCATCACTGCAGAAAGACAGACTACGATTCAAATTGCAATGTAACAGAAATAGCGGCAATACTTTTCTCCCATATATTTAAATATTTTTGAAACAAATTATCAAAAAAGGAAAAATAATTTGGTCCATCAGTTGTTGATTGGATGAAGGCAGATCTGAATTCAAGCTTTCAGTCAACTGCAAGAAAGGTGCAGGGTTTAAGTGAACTAAATGGTTGGAGAAGTTTGACATGAGAGAGAAATCTTTGTCACAAGAGAGAAATCTTTCATTTCAAAAGAAGATCGAGATGAAATTACAAGGTCATGGTTAAAAATAAATAAATAAATAAATAAATAATGCACGGATGAATCATTCACAATAAGACCAATAAGAAAATAAGGGGAATTTCCATTTTATGTTGTCTTTAACATTATTTTAATATAAAAAAGAGAGAGAAAAAAAATGAGTCAAAATTAGTAAATCTCTCAATCCCACAAGCAGAGCAATTTGTTTGCCCTGTATGTAGACAGGCCTGCAAAACTGGGGTATGATTCAAAAGATCTGCTGATACCAGAGGGCCTCCTTTAATATGCCTAAATGAGAGCAAGACAAAAAAACAAGGTCATTTCTGATCTTGCACCCTCTATTCAACAGCAGCCCTCGATAGAGCCCGGCCTGTATTTAAAGAGCTCTGCTCGCTTGGATGAAGCAGGGAGTATAACACTATTGTCAGCAAGCTATAGGACAGAAACAATACATGCTATATTTAAACTCTAATGAAACCAAATTCAGAGTAAACGCTCACAGTGGGAGGGGGAAACGGCTGGAAGCCTGGAAGTAACTCTTAAAAGTAAGAGAGAGAGTGAAGGGAAAGGAAAAAAGGGAGTGAGATGGAATCCATCCTGAAGGTGAATTTCATGCCAGTAGATGTGGACAAAGGAGGCGCTGATCTGTGACTATTTGGACCTGTAAAGAGAGGTCTAGTTAAATGAAGACAGTCTTGTAAAAGAGTGATGATAGAGTGAGAGAAAGAGAGACAGAGAGATGTGAAGGATGGGATGAGGAGTTCAAGTCATTTGATTATGTTTTAGAAAAAGGAAGAGAGATGAAAGGAAAGGATATCGGGATGGAAGGATGGATGGGTGGAGAGGGACAGAGATTGTGAATTGTGCAGTGGATAAGGCCTCTGACAGAGGGAGCCCTGAGGCACAGTGTTTTAAGACAGAGGAATTAGCAGTTCATAGAGGATTTTATACAGCAAAGGCCGCTGGATGGGGGAAGAGCACAGGAAGAGCGCACAAATGCAACCTACTTACAAAGAAATAGTTAAAGGCATGGGGTTAAATCGAGCTGGAACAATCCGGAACAACCCAACACCCAGAGTGCTGCGACTCTCAGGCCCTGTTTACACCTGGTATTAAGATGCGCTTTGGTCGATCGGACCACAAGTGGACAAGGTAGACACATATCCGTTTACACCTGGTATTGTCATTTGTCTCTTTTGTCCACTTTCAACCACTTCTATCCTGATTTCTTCGAGCATTTCTTCGGTTTTTTTTTTTTCTTCGGATCTTTCGATCTAATAGACAAAATAAGTTTTGTTTCTGCTCTAACAGCCAAAAGACCACACTTCCTGATTTCTAACACACTGTAAGAGTGTGTTGGAATGGAATGGTGAGAGAACGTTTGTGCTCGGTACATTTTTCGTCTTCAAACCAAACTCGGGTCTTCAGCCAACACAGATAGCGCGCTTTCCATAATGTTTACGAATTAGGTCAGTAGGCGTTGAGTAGGCGATCTTTTGAAGCTGTTCGAACGCATTCGACCACAAGCGTTTACACTACGAAAACAATCCGGTGAAATACGTTTTCGACTACCTCTGAAAGTGGTCAAAAGTGGACAAGCTCAAAACGTTTTACGCCCCATTTACACCTGTATTTAGCGTCATCCACTTCGACCAAATCTGATCTGATCGACCAAAATGCATCTTAAAGGATTAGTTCACCCAAAAATGAAAATAATGTCATTTATTACTCACCCTCATGTCATTCTACAACCGTAAGACTTTCGTTCATCTTCAGAACACAAATTAAGATATTGTTGGTGAAATCCGAGGGCTCAGTGAGGTCTCTATTGCCATTCAAACTCTCAAGGTCCATAAAGGTACTAAAAACATATCTGAAACAGTTCATGTGAGTTCAGTGGTTCTATCTTATATTATAAAGCAACAAGAATACTTTCTGTGCGGCAAAAAAACAAAATAACGACTTTTCAACAATATCTATATGGGCCGAGTTCAAAACACTGCTTCATGAAGCTTCTGAGCTTTATGAATATTTTGTTTCGAATTAGTGATTCGGATCTCCTATCAAACGGCTAAACTGCTGAAATCATGTGTCTCTGGCGCTCCGATTCACTGAGTCGAGTCGTAAAGCTCCGAAGCAGTGTTGTGAAATCGGCCCATATAGATATTGTTGAAAAGTCGTTATTTTGTTTTTTTGGCGCACAAAAAGTATTCTTGTCGCTTTATAATATCAAGATAGAACCACTGAACTCACATGAACTTTTTCAAATATGTTTTTAGTACCTTTATGGACCTTGAGAGTTTGAATGGCAATAGAGACCTCACTGAGCCCTCGGATTTCATCAACAATATCTTAATTTGTGTTCCGAAGATGAACGAAGGTCTTACGGCTGTAGAACGACATGAGGGTGAGTAATTAATGACATTATTTTCATTTTTGGGTGAACTAACCCTTTAATACCAGGTGTAAACAGGACCTCAGTTCCTTCTTCACCCTACTTGTTTCTCTACAGAGCAAGTAAAAATCCCATTCCCACTGATTTCTAGTGATAACATATTAATCTTTCAAGACAGACCTACCAGGAAGCTCCGTGACTGTACAGCACAATGTGCTTCTATATGAACCACAAGTCGGCATGTCTTCATTTAAAAAAAATATTATTTACATTTTACCCAAGAACTACAATACGCATAATCCTGAGGAGAGATCCACCAATCAAAGAAGTCTGTTACTGTGGAAACAGGTATTGCTGCAAAGGAGCTCAACAGTGATTGTCCATAAATAATTGAGAATGATGTAATCGAGTCAGTCTCCCTATACTCTCAAACTAACTATAGATGTGTATATGGTTTGATATCTTCCAATAAACTTCAAATGTATGGAATTTTATACTTGCAATCAATGGTGGTTTTATATTGCATTAAAACTTTTTTAAATGATGTAGAAAATATTTACAGAACAAAAACAGCTTAGGTAGACTTAAGTACTTTTTAGGCTAAAAATCAAACTTGATTGAGGACCATGGGCCAAAAATACAATCAATGCTGCATTATATCCATATTCTTTGTTTTTGTCACATTTTTTTAATCAAATCTCATATTCTCTTCAATTTCAATGTAAAAAACAAAAAACAAAAAAAAAATTTTAAACATAAAGATAAATTAGAAGTCATCACAGGATATTTTTTAATTTAATATTCATCAAAAGAAATACACTCTTAAAAAGCCTGATTCCTGGTTCCAAGAACCTTTTTTAATCTCCACAAAGAACTTTAGAAACCAATGTATGCTGTGGTGCTTTAAAGAAAACAGAAGCCTATAATCAAATCAACAAATCATCATAACTAACATCAATAATCTCTACAGAGGATTATATGCTAAATGTCAGATTCTAGAATGAATCCTAACAACTTTTACTTTTTTAAGATTGTTTGTCAATTGACAGGATTTGATGGGATAAAGTGTCAAAGTGTTTAAGTGTTTAAAATTCAATAGTTAGGTGAGAAAAGCCAGCAAATAACAATAAAAAAAATAGTAGTACAAATTCTAATTTATGAATTACAAACACATAATTTTACATTAATTTCTTTCTGGGCTCTCTACAATGACTGAAACATGACTCATTATTCATAGTGGAATATATCACCATTGGACCCCAAGCATGATGTGCTGAGAGACTTCTTCATCCGCTCTAAACCCTCCCTCCTGAGCTTACCACCTGTGCAGGTAATTCAGAGTAAATTTCCACTGCCTCTGCTGTTAAGAGTCCATCATCAGCACCACCTGAGGAGTTCATTTTTCTGACAAATTGTTTCCTGACAACAGACAAGTGTAGCACCAGCAACAATGACATTGATGATGTGACCTACACAAAACTCAAAGCTAGACAAACTGCTTCAAAACGGATTCAAAAATGCTACAAATAAACGTAAAAATTTCAGGGATTCACAGATATTAAAATTCTGGGCAATACAGATAATTGTTTTCATGTCATGGCCAATAACAAATAAATGGGCAATATTTAAATTTGTTATTATTTTGTATAAATAAATTCAAAATATATTATTCATTAAAATAAAATTTATCATTTAAAATCACATTATAATGTACATTATGAAAAACTGATATTTATTTTGATATCTGCTAAAGATGACATTATAATTAAATTATTAGTGTTTTTAAATATTAACTTTAAATGAGTGTTATGACGGCAAAAATATATTTCCAAAACCATCTAATAACCGATACGGAACCCATATATTGTGCATCCCTAATTAAAAATATTTTAGAAATCCAACATGTTTGCTTCTGCGTGGATTTATAGATCAACATTCCAAAGTCATTTTCTTTTTTCTTGTCCTTTTTTTCCCCAGGTGAGGTCCATCAGTTGAAACCCAGCACTGCACAGGGTAATGCATACAGCCCACCTGACCCTTGAGCTTCTATCGGTGTCTCTCGACCGCTTCCATTTCAGGCAAAGCAGATGAGAGCCCCATGCTCCGCTGTAACCCAAACACCCCTCACTTATAATACATAACCAGAGTCTTTTCACTAAAAAATGCATACACGTGCCTGGTCTGGGTGTGTATATGCTTGTCAGACTGTGTAACATATGTATCTACATGTAATTAGAGGCTATACAAACAACAGGGGTATGTTAGAGTTTCCAGGGTTTGCACATTTCACAGTACGCTAGAGCCTTTTGATTTGTGGAATATTTGAAAGAAAACAGAAAAATCTGATAGCCTAAAAGAAGAGATAAATCAACAGCTTGTGTAAAAAATTATTTGAGACGGATGTTTTAACACCCAAGCGAGGAAAAATAAAATTAAACAAGTAAATAAATAATAAAGAAAATAATATTCAAATTAGGAGTGGGCGATATGACCAAATTCTTATTTCACGATATGAGAAATTTTATTACACGATAAGGATATATATCACGATATAGTTATTTTGTGTTATTTTCATCTCATTTCTGTTATTGAAAATAAGGAAAAAGAAGCAAATTACAAACAATATGACAAATACAATATAACAAAAATATGAACTAAACAAATTAAGTTTTTCAGGTACAATAGGTCTAGTTTAATAATCAAATGTGAAAGTAAAATATTGGGTAGTCTTCACTGTATGAGTTAAATATAAATGTATTCTTATTATTCTGGATATATTGTGCTATTAACTCTTTTTAACATCAAGCAGGTCCCGCTTTTTATTTTCTCATTCATGCATTTCATCACTCTGTCAATAGTGCTATATATTTACATAACGCGGTATACAAAATATAGCAAAATCAGACAATTTATACCATGGTAAGAATATATACCACCAATCATACCACTGAGCCCTAATTCAAATGAACCTAACCATAAAAAGTGATAAATCAACATTTTGTGAGAGAAATTATATAAACTGGATGATGTAACAAATAAAAAACAAATAAATGTGCATTTTTGTTAAATGGAAAATTATTTATCCTATTAACTAAATACTTTCTTATGATCATCATAAGCTGAGATTGGCATAGTATTAGACCTTATACTTAGTATTGAGCTATACTATTATTTCTTATTGCAAAAATCCACACGGAATGATTGCAAAAACATAACATTTTAGTTGACGGGTTAAAGAAAAAAAAAAAAAGGCTTTGCTTTCAGCCCTGGCTCACCGTTCTGCCCTCCAGGCATATATACATCTCATAGGCAACCATAACCAATCAACACACCTGCTTCACAACAGCAAAATGAAACGCCATACATTACAATTCCTGTCACTCATAAAACCAGAATGGGCCCTCATCGCTATTACATCCATCCATTCAGGAAACAGCAGAAGCCAGTCACAAGCTACCTTAAAGCATGAGTCTGTGTCTCACAAGGACATCAACACATATAGACCTACACATTTAGCTTTACATATACTAAGTACATATACTGGACTGTATCCATCAAATGCATCAGGCCAAAGACAGCACTTTAATTAAATCAGAAACAGCTTTCAATTAGTTATTCTATGCCACGGCTGGGCAGGAAGGCTCTGTGTCAGGAAGCTGACTCATAAAGCACAAAAACTTTTTGTTTTTTTCCCTTTCTCCTTGCTTCCCCTCCCTTCAGGGGAAGAAGTGTCTGCTGAATGAGATCTACCAGTGATTAAAAATAAAGAGAGGGAGAGGACGACTGAAAAAAAAATAATAATAAAGTACAGGCCATCTGACCTTCTGTGAAGCGTTTGTGCTTCCGGCCCTGGACACAACCCGTGGTGCCTATTGACACCTGGCTCCCCAGCGTGGGATCAATGGTGCTAAAAAACACTGAGGATCAGCAAGAGGCTCTGCAAGCATCCTACTTTGAAAGCTTTGCAGTCATATTTTGCGTATAGTTTTACTCAGTTTGGGCTTTTAATTTGAGTGTAAAATATTCAGATTTCCATCCCAAAATTAGCATTTGTTCAAAGTTCAGCATGAGCTCACCAGCAGAAAAAAGCAGCAGATGTTGTTGAAGCCTCACCTCCAAATCTCCACTTATGGTAAAGTTTGACATCAAAACCGAGAGCCGGTAGGAGGGAGCATAATAATCATGAATTCATTCTCAGAGCCTCGTTTTCACAAGCGAGAAAGCATTTGTCAAGGATTTTACCACAGAACGAGGATAACTGCATTGTAAGACAATATCTAGCGATGCCCTTAACCCCAATGCCCCTATTAGTGCACCTGCAATAAATGCGATCATGACGCTCAACATGTCAGAGGCCAGGCTTCTGTATGAAAATCTGGTGCAATAAATTATAGAAAATCATAATTCAAATGATAGCATGCCTGCGGTTTTTGAGCTTTCATGCAAACCCCAATCAAGGCCATGTTGCTGTGATGAGTCATCGCTCTATCCAGCTGTCCATGGGGCATACATCTGATTAGCAAGCCCACGCTCACCCGGTAGGCGCAAATGTAAATATTGTAATAAAACCCTTAGTAATAACTCCCGTGTCTTGGAGAGGCTTCACTTTATTTATTTTTCCCCACATTTCAGCATTATTGTTTGATGGAGACTGCATACTTAAATATCAGTTATTAAAGCGAACGTTCAGGTGTGGGTTTTCCAGAAACTATTCTTCAACTCCAGGCTTTTTTTAAATCTCCCACGAGGAGCTACTTGCATCATTAGTGTAATTATCCTTCACATCATTGTTGGAGTTATTTACCATCAAAGAAGTGGGTGTTTCGTTTCACCTACAGAGCTGCAGAGTGGCACGCTGCACAGTGACTAATACGCCGCAATATTTACAGCTTTTTTTCCCCTGTGTCCCTGTAGCGAGAATGGAGTTTTCAAAAAAGAAAGAAAAAAATGAATAAAATAACAAATGACATGCAAATCTAAGTTCAAGGGCTGCTGTAAAGGTTGCGTTTCCTGCAGTGGATCAGAACAACACATTTCTTAAAAGATATTCAAACAGGAAGCACAAAAGTGACCGGCATCGCCACGGGGGGGGTTAACGGGTGTGTTGCCGTGGCAACGCAGAACGCTTGAGGGCCTCAGCTGAGCTCCCACTAAGAGGCTGTCCCCTCTGTGCCAGCTTAGCCACCTGGTACAGCCATGATACATTTGGCTAATGATGTCACGGACTCCCTTTCATGCCGCGCCCCCACCACCATGGCCCAATTGTCTATTCATGAGAGTAATGAGAAGTCAGGGAGAGGGAGAGTGAGAGACAGACAGAGAAAGACTTTGCTCATGGCCACTGATAACCCCAGACTAAACTTGCAACCTTACGAGGCTCAGGCTTAATATCTGGCCGTCAATCAGCTCTGCCATCCCTTGCCGGAGTGTTTAATTACAGAGATCAATTATTCACCAGCCTCGTCTTTCAGTGGGCCACACTTCTCGAAAAAATACTGCCACAGGCTGAGGGAGGAGACAGCGGCTTGCCAGAACAGACCAGAAATATCCCTAGTACAACATGTCCACCAGGAGAATGCCGTCTGCACTTTACCTAAGCGCATGGACCTATTTGCCATGCATGACCGGTGCGAGTGTACCATTACATGAAAATTTATTGAGGTCTGCCGCCTGTCCTACTGGCCCTGTCAATGTGCTGACGTCATGGCTTGATGATAAATACCACAGCGTCAGCATTGACGATTGCCGTCATCGGGTCTTTCACGGCCGGCCATGGCATTCGTTATTATTTTACACAAAGTATTAAAGGAGTAGTTCACCCATTCATGAAAATTCTGTCACTATTTACTCGCCCCCATGTCATTCCAAGCCTGTGTGGAATACAGAAGATGTCCATGCAATGAAAGTCAGTACGGTTCAATTTTGTTTTGAACCCCATCGACTTTCACTGTAAGAACAAAAACAGTTTAAACACATGAGGAATGACATGAGGGTGAGTAACCAAAGATAAGAGTTTGCATTTCTTCATGATCTATGCTTTTAATTTTTGGTGCCACCTGTTGCAAAAAAAAGTCAATTCATGTTGGTGGTGTGAAAAAAAGAGATGCTCACACATGACAGCAGGTGATATACTCTGAGAAAGAGGAGAAAAAGAAGTTGCGGCCCTGATGTGCATCTTGTCAGAGGGTCACTTATCACAGGGCCCCATGCTTCATGCAAGTCTTAGAGCTTACCCCATTGCCGCCATCCAATCCTCAATCACTGAAAAACAAACTGTTCAACTGACCCCAGATCAGCCCGAAAGGTAATTTCAGCCAATTCTCGAATCGTTCTCCGTTCTCCAGACTGACAGCTCATTAATCTCCCTTGGCTGCAATCCCTCCTCCCCGGTGGGAGAGCCTGAGCCAGAGCAGAGGATTCCCCTATGCCTGGCTGTGTCCATCCCCGCTGGTCCACCTGCCTGGATCAAACACTCTCCACAGGGAGGGGACAAGACAGTAAAGACTAGAAAGGGGGGCGTTGGGGATTTCGACGGGCAATAAAACAAAACAAATCACTTCCTGTCAGGGTGTGTCTTTACTGAGTGGGCGTGCAAATGTGTGTAACCAGGCGCTAAGAGCAGGGCCACTAAATGAGACAGGACATGAATAAAGCAGCGGCTGGCTTCGATTGTTCGTGGGCAGACTCCAGGGGAAAGCCGGTACAGAGGAATCTATCACAGGAGATTGGCTAGGTCGTGGGTGGACGTCACCGAGTAAAAAGGCCCTCTGGTGAGATCTGAGACTGGGCCCACCAGATCGTAGTGTATAAATCTAATAGACAATAACGTATGCCCCTTCACCAAGGAAACTGGAGGGAAATACACATTGCAAACTGTCAATAAGAATGAGTCTTTTGTTTATAAGATCACCTCAGGACATTCTAACACCATTATGTTCCTCGGCTCGGGTTGAGGGGGGCGAGGTGGAGTTTAAAGTTGAAATACTTCCTTAGTCAGTTTAATGTGCAGAGACAACTTTAGAGACAACATAGCTCTGTTTGTTTAAGTGGTCTGACATAGCAACACTGACTCAACCAATGGAGTGATTTGGGGGGAAGCGCAGTCTGTTTGTCTGACCAGTGGCAGATAAGCAGAGTGTCCAGGGAATCCTGTCAAAAGTACCAAGTACTTCGGTACCAAGTCAGTACTGAAATGTTAAAAATGTGACGATACCAGCATTTTCACCTAGCATTTTGAGCACTGTTGAGCTGATTCTGACAAACTTATACACCTCTAATTGGCTATTGTGTTCAAGCGCTCAACAGTTATGACTGTGATTGGCTACAGTGATCAACGCTTCAAAAATATGCTGTAAATAGAAATCTTTCACGCTCTTCACTGAGCTCTTACACAGATACACACAGGATTTTGAAAGCAAAGCTCCAAAGCTCCCACTCCTGCTTTCAAATGCTCCCATGTGTTGATCATTGTAGCCAATTATAGACATATCTGTTTAGTGCGTAAACACAATGGCCGATCACAGGGTGTTTAAGTTAGTCAGAATCAGCTCAACAGTGCTCAAAATGCTAGGGGGAGATGCTGGTATCTTCACATTTTTAACATTTCAGTACTGACTTGGTACTGAAGTACTGGTACTTTTGACAACCCTAGTAGTATAAAAAATGAATGTTAATTTTTAGATTTGGTAAATATTTAACAGTGTTATTAAATTTGTAAAGTAAATGTTAGACAATGGCAAAGGTAATGTAAATGAACGTTAATAAAATAAACCATCATGCACAATTAAATGACAAATTAAAATATCTAATATTGAATAACTAGTAAGGTACAGACATATCGTGCATTCGTAATATCATATCCATCACATTATAGCCCCATAATGCCCATTTGCCATGAAATGCCTCTGTCCTGTCCTGTCTATTATCCTTATTTGTCTTTGATGTCATTCCGATGATGAGCTGTGACAAAATCCTGTTAAAGAAATTCTTAATAAGTGATTGAGAAGCAAGAGGACAAAACATAAATGTACACCTGTAACGATGGTATAATGAAAAGCCAGTGATAAAATCATGGCAACACATGTATACAGGCCTTTTGGCCTTTCCAATTGCCTTTAACACTATAAGACAGCAAGAGAATCATTACTAAAGGGTCACATCTGGTTTTGAGATTGGTCTGAAATGGCAAGGAATGAAAACGCTGAACCTGTGAACCTCCTCATATCAATCTGTTACACTCAGTTAAGCTCTATGTGCACTTGAAGATTGTGACAGAAGAAAAGGCGGAAAATGAAATGAAGTAAAAATGAAATCAGTCTCGCTTCATTTTTCATTTAACACAAACTATTCACACACGCTCGGCCAGAAAAACTAATCCAATTGAACGAAACATTTAAACCAATTTTCTACTAATATCCAAACAGAAGAGAGCAAGGCATGCATCGCTACCTGTTCAGGTCACGTACAGTGCAGTATTACACACGGCAGTAGGTCTGATGTGGACAAACATGTCTATTCCCCTTAGACAGATGGAAATTCCCACTCCCCCGTCTCCTACTCCGCTGATGTTGTCATTCTCAAATGGCTTCTACATTACACCCCTGTAATCAAACTGTAGGATTCACACTGTTCATTATTCAATTAGTTAAATGCTACAATCGCATCCTGATGGCTAAGATAATTAGTGTAAAATGGTTACTCGGCTGGCAAAGTGGATCTGCAATTCAAGGTGAATAGAATATCCAGGTGTACCAAATGTAATTTTTCTCAAGGCTAATTTGGTGGGTAATGAGGCTGCTCTAGTTTGGGTAATTTATGGGCAAGTGTAAGGTGAAAAGGGCTACAATGAGAGGGAACAGAAAGAATTAACAAAGAATTCCATCTCTCCCTCTGCTCTTTTTCTCTCTGCCAATGGAAGCTTCTATAAGAAACACAACAGGTTAATGAAACCCTGAAAGACTGAGAATGAAAAAAAATCACCAGTCACTTATATACATTGTACCTTCTCTTACACACTTCGATAACTATGCTGTGACATCTATCTTCACGTTTCAATAGAGCACAACAATTCCTTTTCTCCATACAAAAAGACTTTCTATTTAACTTACACTGAAAATATTTACATTGTAACATTTTATTTAATTATGTCATTTGTCATAAAAAAAAAAAAAAAAGCACACAGTACCTTTGTTTTTTTGCTTTGAATCAAATGTCATAATGTTATGATTAATCTCGGAGCTGGTTGCTTTGGTTCAAGGACTCTTTTTTTATTAATATTAAATGTTTAAAATCAAATTGCCTAATGGAGAAAATGAATGGGAATAGAAACATTTAGGAAGGAACTGCAGAAAAAAGTCAGTGGTCACTTTTGTGCTATATAGCTTGAAATCCCCAAAATAGGTCTGGGAATCACAAAAATCAGTTTTGCAATGGCTAGGTGGTAAGCTAAATATGGGTAACCTTCCCTCAACTGTTTAAACAGTTCCCATGGCAATAGGAAAGTTGGCGTGGGCTACCACACATGTTGATGACACCTGTAAGCAGAATAAGAAAAAGTGTGCAGCCGCCAAAGTGTTCATTGTGGAATTTTTGTGCCAATTATGCTATCGCAGGTACAGTGCGGCTGACTAACAATTGTGAATTGGGAGCACGGGGGGGGGGGGGTTGTTGTCTTAACCGGATGTATACACGCAAAATGTTGTCGAAAAAATAAAGCACTGACCATATGTTGTCACGGAGCATTCAAGGGCAATCCCGCTTACAGAACCAATTTTGATGGATTGTCAGTGAAATCTCTACTCTGCAGCTGCTGTGCCAGGGGGTGATGCGTGAAAGCCCTTCACCTGTGCTGCTATCCATTCCTGGATAACTGCGTGGGAGGTAGCGGCCGGCTGAAAGCCTACATTTACCCACTTTGGTGTAATTGCTGCGTTTACTCTTTGATTGCCTAAGAGCTCCATTCACACTCACTCCTGCCTCGTTGGATGAGAGCTTCTGCAGTGGGGTTGATTGCTTTACAATGGCAGATCAAAATATTAGAGTGATCCCTCTGAGCAGTCACAGTAAGCGTTTGACTAACAGTTATTATTACGCTGTCTGTCAGTGTAATAATAAAGGAGGCTAAATTGGTAATTATTAGAAGAGCATGAACCAGCTCTTTTTTCTAATTTGCTGTTTGCTTTCATGGTTTTGATACTAAACGCCTCAAGCGATAAAACAGATTTCATCTGATTAGAAGACCAAAGTCATGGCAGTAAAGGCGCATCTTGAAATTCTGCCGTACCTCTCACTTAGCATTAAAATCAGCAGTTCAGTATGTAAAATACAGTATAAAATACCTGAATCATTTTTCCACAAATCAGTTTACTTTTATAGTCTAACCCCAAATTTATAAAAAAGAAATTGCTTTTATATATACAATTACATTTTAAAACATAAATTAATTTAAAAGACTGTTCTGATAGTCAATATCCTTTCACCATGTTCTCTGTGAGAAGTAGGGTTGCAAAATTCCAGGAGTTTTCAAGGCTGGAAACTTTCCATGGGAATTAACAGGAATATAAAAGAAGAAATGGGAATTAAAGGGTTAGTTCACCCCAAAATGAAAATTCAGTGATTAATTACTCACCCTCATGTCGTTCCACACCTGTAAGACTTTCGTTCATCATTTGGAAGACAAATGCAGATCTTTTTGATGACAGAATGCTGTCAGATTTCCTTCTATTGACTGCCTTTGTAACTACCACTTTGACGCTTCAAAAACTTCATAAAGAGATCGGAAAACTAATCCATATGAATCGAGTGGTTTAGTCCAAATTTTCTGAAGAGAATCGATCAATTGTTATAATGAAAATATTTAATTTAGGCTTTTACTCGCATATAAACATTGATCAGCAAATATAAGCAGAAGCTCAACCTATCTTGAATAACGCACAAGAACAAACCTCTTCCAGAAGCTCAAACGTGCTGCGTAACCAATGAGGTTCATTGTTTGAGCTTCCGGAAGAGGTTTTCTCTTGTGCGATCTTGGCAATTATTTACATAAATTACATAAATTTATGTTTAAACTTCATTGTGCAACAAAATTATACCATTGTAAAAATGAATACACTGACTGAGCAAATATTTGAGATCTTTTTTTTTTAAACAGTGTTTAAAAATGACCCTCCCCACCCCCCACACTCACTCCCCCCTGAAATAAAAATAAAAAATCCCCCATAAGTCCCCTAAGGGAGGAATTCAGACTCTGACTACTACAGGACTATAAGCCACACTTGCTGCATTTGAGCCCAAGGACTACATCCAGTCAAGTAACTGTTGGTAATATTACTTGGGTAAATAAATTTGATCTATAGTATTAAAGTTTAACTAGCAAATACCAAAATGTGTTTATACAGTAGCTAGCTAGCCAATAAATCAGATATGCTAAATGTAAGCTAGCACTATTTCATTGACAATTTATGAAGCTAGCTATCACGTGCTAGCTAGCTAAAGCTAAAGCTGTGATGCTCTTTCTTCTGCCTTCTGCTAGCCAGTTTTCTGTAATCATACAGAACTACAGTACCGGTCAAAAGTTTGGAAACATTACTTTTTTTTGTTTTTGAAAGAAGTCTGCATTTATTTGATCAAAAATACAGGGAAAAAACAGTATTATTGTGAAATATTATTACAATTTAAAATAATGTCTTCTATTTATACTTTAAAATATATTTTATTTCTGTGATGCAAAGCTGAATTTTATCAGCCATTACTTCAGTCTTCAGTGTCACATGATCCTTCAGAAATCATTCTAATATGCTGCTTTATCAATGCTGAAAACAGGTGTGCTGCTTAATATCTTTTATAACCCGTGATACTTTTTTTTAGGATTCTTTCCATTTTTTGGAAGGGGAAGGGTGGGGGATGCTTTCACTTTACTGCAATCATAGGGAATATATTTATTACATTATGCTTTTGTTTATTTACGTTTATGCTTTTGTGTTGCTCAATGAAAGAATCGATTAAAGTCAAAAATGCAATTTTTTAAATTTGCATGTATGTCTGCTTATGACCAAACAAAATGTTTATATTTGTTTGTATATGATACAGTTTCCCAAAATTTTCAATTAATTCCCATAAAGTTTCCAACTTGGAATATTTCCAAAATTCCGCAGATTAAGTTCCCATGGAAACCTTACCTGAAATTTTACGCCCCTTTGCAATCCTAGTAAGAAGCATTTTACAAGGAGCTCTTTTGCCAATAAACCAAGTGCCACTGCATTCTAGGGTTGAAGAATTGGCTCCCTTTCCATTCACACGTGTGTTCATTTGAATTAATTGGCCACATTCAAGTTGAAATGGAATTTGAATTGGAATGACACAAAGACGAACTTACTAAATTCAACGGGTAAATGTGGGAAATTAGATTTTAAAGACATTTAAAAGAAGTTTTGATTTTTTTGAAAACACTTTAGAATGAGGTTCAGTTAGTTGACATTTGTTAACATGCATTAGGTATCATGAACTAACAATGATCAATATTTTTATAGCATTTAATAATCAAGGTTAATGGTAATTTCTACACATATTAATACATTATCATATCAAATTAATATTAATGTATGAACAAACATGAACAATGAACAACAGAATATTTATAAACTAGCATTAAACTAGATTAATAAATTATGTAGAAAAAGCTACTGCAATAAATAATGTTAACAAATTGACTTTATTGTAAAGTAAACTATTCTAATGTTTAGACAAGGCTGTCATGCCAACATCCAAAGTTTATCTTAAACTTTATTAAATAACACTTATTGGAGTTTTTATGAATTTCAATTCATTTAAGTTCTACTTCCTTAAATTGAATTTTCAATTCTAGTTCATGTTTGCTACTTTAATTTAACTTCAAATTGAGGAACTGAATTGGAATTGAAAAAACATTCTCAATTCAATTCTAAATGGCGCACAACCCCGTTGCATACACAGACACATCTGTGAGATACATTCCTTATTGAAGCACAGACGGCATTTTTTTTTTTTCTTCTTCTTTTTTTTTTATTATTTGGTTAAACGCAGGCCTTTGGCAGGCTGTCTCTGCACCAGTTGGCCCATGGGCGGATAGTGAAGTTAAGAGGTGCAAACCTTAGTCAGGAGTGGTGTGTTTCTGTGGCGCCCCACATTCTGCCAACAACCCAACAGTGGTGCCATCACTGACTCAGTCACTGACCCGGAGCCCCCACCTGCATGAGCAACGGTTTGAGCTGTAGGACCCAGCGATGCCCATCTCAAGCTGCCCACTAGAGCAGAAGGCCCTTTGACTCACGCCCATCTGGCCTGCTAGCACGTTAGAGTACGCCAAGGTCTGTGAGCACACTGCTAACTTCCCTACCCTTCCCAAGAGGGGACAGTTAACAAATTGGGAGTCCTAAAAGTTTTGGTGACGAACAACTTTTTTTTCTTGTCAAGACGGCATGTGGTTAACATGGCGATGACAAGTCAACATTCCGCCTCCAGGTTTTCCCACATACATACACAAATACACAAACACAAAAGTTCAATGTTGCACCCTGTGTAGGAGTTAAAAAGGATGCACATTATGGTCTTCTTCGTCAATTATTTCTATGTAAACATGTCACGAATCACATGATTTCTGATGATACTGCTATTCGAAAAGATATTTGGTAGAAGGTAAATGAGTCAATATTTTGTATTAGATAAAATATTCATTTATGCATTTTACAATATTATCTAATGAAATCAGACTTAATAACTAAGCATACACTCTCAGAAAAAATGTGCAAATATTGTACCTTTAGGGATACAACAGCTTGTCTCTGGGGAAGTGCCTTTATAGGGACAACTATGTACCTTATTTACTCCTAAAAGTTTCATTTCATAGTAGTACTTTAAGGCTACTACTCTAATGTACTAATATGCACCTTTTAGTGCTTTATGCAGAATCATTACAGATTCAAAACAAAAAATGACTCCACTTCTGTGATTAAAAACATAAGACCTCAGTTAATTAGTGCCTCGGTTTCTACAATCACAGACTGTGTATGTAAGTCCAAGATGCAAATGATACAAATGTGAACTCACAAACTGCTACATACACATGTATAGTCAATGTAAACACTTCATTTCAGTGAACGCTGAAGAACTGACTGACCTGCCCGGGTTTGATGTCCAGAAACTGCAACACTTCCTTCACCATGACTGGTGTGTGTAAGGGTCTCTCGCTTCGAGTTGACATCTCTGAATTTCTGAACTCAGAATCAGGGATTGAAGGCACTGAGCCAGTATAGGGCCTCCCTGGATGCCACAACTTCCTCCAACATCGTCTGAACATTCTGGAGCTGTGGTCAGGAATCACATCTTTCCATAACCCCAATGTCCATTTGCAGGGTGTTTTCATGAAACGATATATGGGCATTTGGGTTCTGCACAGAATAGAGGACATAAAAAGGAATGAGATATTTCATGAGAATAATACTGACAAGCTATAAAATCCAAGACACATCATTGTTGTCAAATATGCCATCTGTTTTACCTACTTCGTAAGAGTCATTCAAGTTATAATCAAAAACTGTGATATTTTAAACTAACAATCACTTAAAAATATAACTCAAATATGGCGTGAACATGCAAGAGTCATAGGATAAAATACTTTCTTATGTATTTAATAATACCCATGTGTTTGTAATTTGTAAATGTCTCAGCACTTAACATCTATTAAGAAACTTCCGCCAATATGATACAAGACACAGGAGACATAAGGACACAGCAGGACGCCAGAGCAAGGGTTTGTCAGGGATGTTTTTGTGATCATATTCAGATTTTAAAGGAAGTGCATGTATTTGTTATCATGTCTGTCAACACATGATGTATTTAAAGACAAGTCTCCGCACACCATACAGTATCTTATTCAAAGGTCAGTTCGTAAACACAGAACTTACTATGCAAACAGATAAAACAATACAGCAGGTTGTGAATTAATGATTAATCGCTATTATGCTAATAATCAAGGTTGTTTAATCTTTCCTTCAGCGTTGTGCAGGAGGCTCATGAGTGCAGCTGTGACAGCTCCCGGAAGAAACAAGAAATTACGATTTTGTGTTCCTCCTGTAACAGGACACGCATTTACACTACAATCAGATACAAACGGTGTCTTTCACTTGGAAACATTAATTAGCAATCTTGACATAATTCTGTAGTGATATTTTACATATGCAGAATGTGATTAAATTCATATATGAGACACTTAAATCAATGTTTATCAGTTTAGTTACAATTTCTCAAATTAAGCACAAATATTTTACTCCATACATAGTTTAATGATGTATGCATCTAAAGAAATGTAAGTATGTGTTTTATTTCTGGTCAGAACTGTGAGTCTCAAACTACAGAGTCAAAAATGCTTTTCGTTGATCAGTTAGAACCAATAGAAAGTTACAGCAGTAGCCTAAATTAACATAATTTTATACATTTGCAGGCATTTTATATAGAGAGAGATGTGAAATAATTTTACTTTGTTTCTTTTAACATGACAATACAATTTTATAATCAGTCAGTTAATTATTCAAAATGTGTTTTTCCACATGTCATGTGACCACTGCAATATTTACATGTTTAGAGATCGTGATTATATAAATAATATATTAGTATCAGTATTATACAGTATTCAGTATATCAATATTTTTTTGAAACATCATTGGGGCAAAATAGATCAGTGACATCGCTGTGTACAACACGAACTCTTTTTAGACCATCAAAACTGAAAAGCTCATTTTAGTCACAGGCTTTATATGGAAAATAAATTACATTCCACGAACTGACATTCAAAGTGTGCTCATAACAAACACTGAAATCTGCTATATATTACATGGTTTCGAAATTATATTGTTCAATGTAATGATACATGTTATGCTATATTTCATCGTGAATAAAATTCTCTTTCGCCTAGACTCAGTCATAGCGTCATACGTCCCTGACGTAAGAATGCGCTCATCCAATCGGATGCAGGGACAGAACAGCAGCTTGCTTTTGAAATCTTCGCGCTTACGGTTTTGGTTTTGCTTACTATAAACTCGAATGTAGGCTTTAAAATTTAAATTTCTCTTAATACCATAGTCAAATCATTCGCCGTGGATTCGTTTTGTATCAGATGGTAGGTTATACACATTTATAGCGTTAACTTCTTTTGTGATTGAAATAAAATGAATGAGCAGTTAGCGTAACGCTAGCAGATGCTACTAACTAATGCTAATAAGAGTTTTAAAGTAAAAATCAACCTAACTTTACAGACAGTCGTATAATGAATGTAACTGGCCTTGTGTTACTGTGTGATTAAAATGAATTGGCACCAGGTTTGCAGTATGCTAGTTTGGTTTCAGCAATGGCCTTATATTAAAACATACTATGTACAGTCTATGAGATAATTTTATTGAGTGATATGCAGTATGAGGCTCAGCGTTAGTTTTATTATTTTAAGCCCCCCTTATGTTCTTCTGTTAGGGTTTATTTATAATTGAATCAAGCCACAATAAAGCAAACTAATGTGTTTTGCCAGCATGTATCAAAAGTAACTGAGCAAAGAGTGTGTAATAAGTGTCATAGGTTTTGGTTTTTTTCCTACATGAAAAGTACTGAAGAATTGTTAGTAATATGCTTTTTCTAGTATTTTATTTTAATATTCTCTTGCATTGTACAGATACACAAACATCAAGGAGCAGAGATTTTTTCAGTGGGAAGCTGTAAAACAAGACAATGTCAGATGTGGAGGTGTGCAGCCACGTAAAAGTGGTGGTCCGTGTCCGTCCTTTAAATGACAAAGAAAAGAATGGAAATTACAAGAAGGTTGTCCATGTTGTTGACAACCACATGCTTGTTTTTGATCCTAAAGAGGAAGAAGTGACATTTTTCCGGGGACAGCGGGTAGGCAACAGAGATGTTCGAAAGAGAGCCAATAAGGACCTCAAGTTTGTGTTTGACAGTGTGTTTGGGGAGGACTCTTCACAGGTGGAAGTCTTTGAGAACACCACTAAAGCAATAGTGGATGGTGTCCTGAATGGCTACAACTGCACTGGTGAGACAGTTTCTTTTTCTCTTCATTTAATCTGAAAGCATATTTCTATGCCATGTACTTGATTTCAGCAGTAAAACAAGATTTATCATGCAATTTTGGGCTGACGGTGTTTGTCATGTTACAACTTTATACAGAATGTAAAACCATGTTAGTAGTATAAAAGTATTTAAAGTGCCTGGTGCCTTTCTCACATTTTGTTACTGTTACAAGAGCAAAGCCTGTGTTTTGTTTTTGTTTTGTTTTTTCATTCCACCATGCTAGAGGGATTTTGCTTGGTGTATTGATTCGTCATGCCAGTAATCTGGGCTGCGTTTCTCAAAAGCATCGTAAGCCTAAGTAAATTGTAGATCTATTGGCACCAATGGTCTCTACAGTCAACTTCTGACCCCTGGTCATTTATAAATTCATTCTTTAATGCAATTACATTTTTTGCCACTAATTGATACTTCTCAGAAAATCAGACTTTTCAGATAGCTTTTCTCAATATGGTAGTGGTATAGCTGATCAAGTTTATTCATAAATGTGTGTCTTTTCATTTGGTCAGTGTTTGCTTATGGAGCTACAGGAGCTGGAAAAACACACACCATGTTGGGCACTAGTGATGCTCCAGGAGTGATGTTTCTCACTATGAAGGAACTGTTTGCTCGTATGGACCTCATCAAGGAGGACAAAGTATTTAACATAGCCTTTTCTTATCTTGAGGTGAGGTTTCAAATTTCCAGTGCATTTATTAATTCAGATTTTTGTCATTTATTCCTGTGATGGTAAAGCTGAATTTTTTAGCAACCATTATTCCAGTCTTCAGTGTCACATGATCCTTCAGAAATCATTCTAATGATTTGGTGCTTAAGAAACATTTCTTATTATTATCACTAGCTATGCTTCCATCCACCTATTTTATGCGCATTTTAGGATAAGGCAAAGATGCACATAAATTAAAAAAAAAAAAAAAAAGTGTATAAAAAAACTTGTACACTTAATTGAGGCAGATCAAATTTTTGTCTGATAAGACAAAATAAATCCCTCGATGGGATTAATCAGCAGACCAATTGTATTGCACAGCATCACAAATGTTGGTTTGATCATTCTGAAATGCCTGAGCCAATGTCTGATTGATTTGGTTTAATTCCCTTCCATAAGCATTTTGCACGATTGCGTTCCCAAAAACCAGGCATCTGAATGTAAGATAACATGACAGAGTTTATTGCGTTTCGTCTGTGCGCTCTGAGATGCAAGTCAATTGTAATGGTAATTGTGATGTTGGGGAAAAGAGTTATAGTGGCTTCCCTGATTGCAGCAACTTTTTTTCTTATTACAGATTTTATTTTTCATTTTTATTACAGATATTTTGCGCCAGTTTCCCAGGAAGTGGTGATTTTGTTCTCTTGCACACATGGGCTGAAAATGCTGCTTTTCGCAAATGTTTTATGCGATCTTCCAATTTTGCGCATAACTTAAATTCAAAAAAACTTTGGATGGAAACATAGCTAATGTTGATAACAGGGGTGTATTCCAGAAAGGAGGTTCAACAAACTGAGTTCAAATTTTAACTCAAAGTTGAATTACCCTGCAGCGTGAACGAATAAGTGAAGTATTTAAACGTATGCTTTAAAAGGGGGCAGGAGACTGAAAGAAACCCTGGGTTTACCAAAGAAAACCTGCTCCTGACCAGGTTAGGTTCACAGAGTAAGTTACTATGGTAACTTACCCAGAGGTTTAGTTTTGTGTTTTATTGGAAACGAAAACCCTGAGTTTCCCTTTTCTGGGGTTAACACCCACTTTCTGGAACACACCCCAGTTGTGCTGCTTATTTTTTATTTATTTATTTATTTTTATTTTTTCAGAATTTTTTTTAAATAGAAAGTTTTTACAGTATTTATTTATTTGTAACTGTTTGAAAGTCTTTACAGTCGCTTTTGTTCAATTTATTTGGATCTTGCTGAATAAAAGTTGTCTTACTGACCCCAAACTTTTGAATGGTACTGTGTATGTTGTAAAGGTGCACTCAGTTTTTTGCACTAGTCAAAATAAACTTAAACTTATTCTGACACTTAATGTGGATGCTGAATCACACAAAAGCAAAATATTTTCATGCCTTTTTTTTAAAGTACCTTTTTAATGAAGGAAAAACTAAGTGCACCTTGAGAGAAAAAACTGAGTGCACCTTACAAAAATTGCTATATTTGTGTTCGCTATAGTTTATTATTCTTATTATGTCGAGTTAGCCAGCCCTTTTGTGTTCTGAGCAATAAGGTTCTGCCCTTTCTTCTGAACAGGTTTATAATGAACAGATTCGGGATTTGCTAAGTAACTCTGGTCCATTAGCGGTGAGAGAGGATGGCTCCAATGGAGTTGTGGTTCAAGGACTCACCCTGCACCAGGTGAAGTCGGGCTGCATGTGTCAACTGTGCATTTTCTGTGACCTTGATTCATGTCACCATAGATCACAAATAGTTGTCATTGGTTTGTTTTGTCTTATGGTGTGTATGTGTATGTCACTTTATACTTTTTTTTTTTACTTTATAGCCCAAATCTGCAGAGCACATCCTTGAAGCTCTTGACTATGGCAACAGAAACAGGACGCAGCACCCCACTGACATGAACGCTTCGTCTTCCCGCTCCCATGCCGTATTCCAGGTAAAAGGCTTCTCGCTATCTTGTCTCTTTTTTTCTGTAAACATGGAGATAAAATCATAGAGCATAAAAACAGTTACACAGAACTGGATTTGGTTCTGTGTAACTGTTTTTATGCTGTTAGGCCTCATTCTGTGTGCTGGCACCCCTATGGGCCTGAGCGACTTTACATTAATACTCTTGTTTTGATATTAAGTGTGAGCTACCAGTTTACTTGCGTGAATGGACAATTTGAGTTTTTTCTATTTGTGTATTTCCTGGAAAATTTGACAAGGCAATAACAAATCAAGCTGTTTTGCTTCTATGATTGTTTTATTCCTAGACTCTAAAATGTAGTTTGTAATTTCAAAAGTAATAAAGCTTTGATCTAATCTCCAATCCAACATCTCAGCCATCTATCAATTGATCTTGGTGTTTCAAAGATAACTGCACAGTTCAAACTAGTGTCAGCTGGCTTATAAAGTTGTCAGGCAAAAATATAAATATTCAGTCTGCCTGAAAGATGTTCTCAGTCCATCTTTTTTTTCTTCAGATCTACTTGAGGCAGCAGGATAAGTCAGCCAGTCTCAATCCAAATGTTCGTGTGGCCAAGATGAGCTTAATCGACCTGGCCGGCTCAGAAAGAGCCAGCGCGACCAATGCCAAGGGGGCTCGTCTCAGAGAGGGGGCCAACATCAACCGCTCGCTCCTCGCCCTGGGGAACGTCATCAACACGCTTGCCAACCCCAAAGTAGGTCTACATCTCCCGTTAAGCTTGAGGGATTACCCAGATCTTGCTGAAAAACATATCTGTTTAATTATTTCATGATTAAATTGAAAATATTTTATGTGATTTGGATGTTGTAAACATGGGCTACAATTTGATGACATGTGTACACTTTTAGTTAAAGGTTTGGACATTTAGAATTTTTTCACCTTATCGATTAACATCAGAGTTTGGTTCATTTGGATGATGTGAATGCTGTCTTCCGAACTCTGTGATGTGCACCCACAAACTGTGCCCGAGTCTGCTTAAAAAGGCCGGTCTGGGGTACAGTTCGCTGCTGATATGAACGCAGTCATACTAAATCACGGAATTGAACCGCTATTAATGATGTATGATTTGATACAAATGTGTGTTTGTGTGTTTCACTCACTTTCCTAACGAGCGTGACTGGCATACTGCAAGCAGAGAGCTGTATATCTTATTTCTGCTCGTTTTCAGCGTTCTTTAGAGCATTTGCAGTACATTCGTGGCAGATAGATGCAATGGTTCAAAAACAAGAATATAAAAGTGAGGTTAGCAACGCTATGCATTTTGCAGCCTTCTCCTGCGCCGTCGTTACCAAGCAACGGGGTAAATAGCTGCTGCTTTGATGCAAACACACCGTGGTTCGGACCCAAATAATATAATCTGAACACAGTCCAGTAGGGGGAGGGGGGAGCAATCAAACTCGGGTTCAGACCAGGCAATCGAAATTGTCCTCAATCTATTCATTATAAGCAATATAACAAGAAAAAAATTATCATATACATATATATATTTTGAGAATATGGTTGAGATCACAAATGTGTGCCAGATGCTGAATGTACTATGAAAATGTTCTCTGATGATGATGACAGTGGTGATGGTAAAATGCATCTGTTCAAACTGAACCCTTACAAGTTCCAAAAGGTAACAAATATGCACATTATTTTATTCTTTTGCAATTATTAAAATATCAAGCTTTATACTGTTGTGGCAGTTAGAGAGCCATCCGTGTTAGATATAGATCCGGGTCACTAAAGACCCAAATATGTAATAATGATTGGCAAAACATTCATGCATTTAAGGGTTAATATAACATGCTGCCACACTTGTTTCATGCTTTTTTTTTCTCTCGCTCTATAGCCTCGCCAGTATTCATTATTAGGGATGTGCAACAGCGATCGAGTACTCGACCGTGACCGCGACGATCGATCATGTAAACAATAAAAGTCTGGGTTTTTTTTGGTTTTGTTTTTTTTTTCTCCTGATTGGTTATAGCAGCACTTTGGGCAGCTCCCTGAGCTCTGATTGTTTAGCTTGCCACAGCATGCGTCAAAAGACGTGAGAGAGAATGTCTGACTTCACTTTGACAAGATAGATGAAAATACAGTTCAATGCAAGCTGTGCAGCGCCAAGCTTTTATCTTGTGCTGAAAATATTCTTTAAATTATATTCATAATCAATTGAACAATAATCATCAGCATAAGCGTCGAGTACCCGAGCACCCACGGAAAACACAATATATTCTCATTTCATTTCAACCAATAAAAATCGGTTGAAGCCTTCTTTTTTTATAGTCCATTTAAGGCAGTTTCTGTTCCATTAATGTCGAGAGCGCATCCATGTAATTCTCTCTGCTCAGACGTGGAATTCTTTTTTGGACACGCTCAAACTTTGTCCTGTCACGAATCTCAGTGTGCTTTTTCTCATGGAGATAGGGCACCCACCGGCAAAAACATAAATCGCCGCCTATGATCATCAGTGATTCTCATATTATAAAATAACATTTTGGTTGATCAGAAAGTGCAAATTGAATCCAAAATATTGCTGAAATATTAGAATGAATAAAACATTACAATAGTGACACTAATGTAGCCTAACAGAATGTGAATTTGTTGTGCTTTCGTTTCGTTTGCTTTCGTTTTAAAGCGCAATAGGAGTTAGACTTAATAACATTGCTGCATCATAATCTAACAGCGTTCTAATCACGTGTTCATGTTTTCATAGACAGGTTTTCATGTCATTTTTATTTTTAACATTCATTTTCATAACAGTCTTCAGATATTTTCATTATCTCCATGACAGCCATGCCCCGCCCCTTGCACACACACTCGATTACTCATTTTTGAAACCTATTGATGGTCGAAATGAAAAATTGCCAAAAATGCTGATCGGTGTATGACATCAAAGTACCACGAGTGTGATTCGAAAGCATACAGAGCCATCTGATCTCTAATTGCTCTTGCAATACTTTGATGTCATACAAGTCAGCGGCATTTCAAGTCTCGTTGTGGCAGTGCATATGTACGAGTAATTGATAACTAAATTTGTTGTTTAGTATCATTATCAATGACTTTCATTAGTTAGTGTATGAAAGAGTTTATCAAAGAATGTTGTACTTTTAATCAACTTTTTCTTGAGCTTTTGATATATGAGGTCATTGTACTATAGGGATATCCTTTAAGTTTCAGAACTGAGAACTTCCTTGTTAGTCCAATAAAAGCTTTTATTGATACCAGGCCCATCGAATGACTGATCCTGGAATATGTCATAGATAGGTGAAACGCTGCCTCTGCAGAAGAAGTCAACGCCTACTTCATCATTGCAATGCTAACCTGCCCACTGGCGTGTTAGTAAGATGAGGAGAGAAGAGCAATACAACAAGACAAAAATAACATTATCTTTCAAAGGATCCTAATGCTAGGAAAATGGTTATTTATTTTCAACAACGTGAATGTCTCAGTTGAGCTTTCGGTACATTTCCTGTGGATTCTTTGTTAAATCAATTGCATTTCAGCACAGGCTTTGCAAACAGACTTTTACGATATGGACTCGACAGTAATGCAACAACATGTAATTCTATGTGTTAATTCTAATGCCTGATCTGATATGTAGTGATTCATGTACAGTTAGATGTTCTTTGTACATGTGTCAGTAAATCAAACCAGTGACTAAACGGTCAACTTCACATTGTTTCTCTTAGTAGGATAAAAATAATGTTATTTAAACAGTGATTAAATTATATAAAGAAAGCGATCAAAGAAAGCTCCCTTTGCAATCGTTGGAGCTTTCAATCAAACAGCGAAAGTACCACCAGCATTTTTTTTTTTTTTTTTAATCAAACAGCACAAGATTTTCAGTGACTGAGTTCTGGACACATGCCAAAACTCCCGTTGTTGTTTTTTTTGTTTGTTTGTTTGTTTGTTTTTTTCAACGAATCTCTTAGTTATATTGCGTTTACACTGTTAGTGTTGATGAAAGCGTTTGTTAGTGTACAGAAATTTACTTGCAAAGACTAAATCACTGCTTTCAGGTGCTCAACAACATGTCTGTGATCAGCTAGTTGTTTATCTCTGCAACCCTTCATGCCATGATCTAAATATAATGCCATAGATCTAAATGTAATGCAGCACTTTTCACGATTAGTTAACCTTGAGAGCTGTAATAGTAAAAACACGCTAAAAGAAAGAGCAATACTTTCTATTTCAAATGGAAAGATGTTAGCCAATCACAGCAGTGGGCTTTTACACTGAAGTCTCACAGCAGACACGCCACTTGAAACAGCGATCAAATAAGAAGGCTAAAATCAGGGTAGGAAAAAGGCCTTTTATTTCTACATTATGACAATTTTTTTATGTAAAAAGCATATTAACATTATAAGTGCACCCCAGGATCATTATAAAACAATAAAGCAAAGCAGTGCATGACCCCTTTAACACAAATTTAAATGTGTACGATAGGCACGCAAATTCTGTGTGGCCCTACCACAAAAGCAATTGCCTGCACCTTGCTGTGATGTAAACAAATGTATTTACTGTATCACTATTACTTATCTTCACTTTAGCCTTTCTTGGTCTTTATCCAGTCTGGGTCAGCTGAGGTCATACTGTGCTGTGGCACATTTGCTCTGATGGTATTGGTCTTTCCCCTCTCTTCTTTGCTTTTGGGACAAACCCAAAGGTTTCGCTGGCTCTGTGGTTCAGGGACTGATGCTATCAGACTTAGGAGACCTACAACCCAGACTCTGTTGTGTACACTTATACCTTTCCTCAGAGCTGCTTTGTGTGTGTGTTCATGTGTCCTGCTCATGCACTAGCGCTGATTCCAGTAGGCCTCCACCAGAGATGCTGTGTGGAATTGTATCCAATTTTTCCATCTCTGAGACGGTTTGAGGGTAATTTACCACCCAATCCCATTAGCCCATGACGGATATAGAATGTAGTCTTAGAAAATGGCTGTTAAATCTGCCTTGTGGTGTTTGTTTCATGCCAAAAGCTATTATAAACCATCCTTTAATTATTATTGGGTGTTAGATGGGAATTTGCTACGGTGTGTACTGTAGTGTATGTTACAAATCCTCACAGATTATTCAACTTTTAACTCGCATTGGTTATGAAAAAACGGTGGATGGAAGCTGATGTTTAATGTTTGCTTTTTAAAGAAATAGATTTCTTCAAATTAATGCTCTATAAATGTATTGCATTTAGGTGATTTGAATGGATAAAGCTTTCTCTAGAAAAAAATCAAGCTATGTTCACAGTCAGTTTTAAGATTGACAACCATATTTACAGGTGTGACTCTAAAATGGTCTTATAGGGTACAAGTCAATTTGAGTCACACCTGTAAATGGAGTTTAAAGGGTTGGTTTCAGTAAGATATTTTATTTATTTTTTTAAAAAGAAATTAATATTTGTATTTAGCAATTGATCAAATGTGACAGTCTTTCCTAATCTTACGTTATGAAAAGCCAACATAATTACATACAACAGATGTTTAAAAAAAAAAAAAAAACTTGTTTAAAAATATTTTTCTGCAAAAAAAAAAAAAACCCATTAATAGACAGATACTAAATGTAATCTAGCTAACATTT
Source organism: Elopichthys bambusa (assembly GCA_037101425.1). Classification (NCBI taxonomy): domain Eukaryota; kingdom Metazoa; phylum Chordata; class Actinopteri; order Cypriniformes; family Xenocyprididae; genus Elopichthys; species Elopichthys bambusa. The sequence continues at coordinate 29,016,579 of CM074432.1, forward strand.
AGAATTGATTTATTACTGAAATATTGCAGGTATATGTAACAGTTAAAATATTTATTATAATGTACTTTAAATAACATTAAAAAAAAAATTGTTGTTTTTCGTTAAACCGTTGTTCGTAAATACCAGTAGTGATGTTTTACGAGGATGCTGTCATGTCACCATCAGTGTCCCAGTGTAGTGATTCAGGGTCCTTGCTGTCCTTGCCAGTGCCTGAATTCGTGCTTACGATACTGATTCACGACCTATGGAGCTGATTGAGAAACACCAATAATAATATTTGACAATCACACCAATAATAATATTTGACAATATTACTGTTTTTTGATTAAATGTGAAAGGAGTCCCATTCATTTGAAACTTTAAAAAAAAATAGTAATAATTTAATGGTAGTTTGCATACAAAAGCAGATCAAGGATCCAGTTCTGTCTGTGAACATGTAACTGAGGTCAGTCTCCTCTAACTTGTGATATTCTTCAGTAATGCCTATAACCATTGTGAGACACAATAGCAATAAATATCACTTATTTGTATTACCTCATGTCTTAAACCACATAATTACAATATTATTATTATTATTACAATAATAATGAACATAAACAACTTACAGAGCTCTTACTTGTACCACCTGACTGTTGCATATTCATTTCGGCATTGATAGTGTTGACATAGAAACGCATAAATCTAAGGATGTGAACATCTCCAGGTAGAATGTCATGGGTTGCCATCTCGTAATTACAGTTATGACATGCCGTGAACACAGAATAAGATCGTTTATTTGGTTCAGGAGGAACTGTAAAAGGTGGCTGCTGTTTGTTTGTAATGCTATGTGACTGTCTGTGTACAACTCTGCATAGCCTCATGCTGGTGACGTGTGATGTATGAAAATGCGTATGTTGACAGGACCGAATGCAATGATTGGATGAACATTTTTTGGTCCTGAGACTTCCACAGAAGATATATTTACTTGTTTTAATATTTAGACCACTTATATTGTTGATTTTTTTTTTTTTTTTTTTTTTTTTTTTTTTTTTATCAGGATGTGAAAAGAGTTTCAACCAGTATAACAGAAAGTGTTTATAAGAAGAAGAAAAAATGCTTACCCTACCTTTAATTTGTATTCTAAACTCATGCAGACTCTTAGATATTAAGCTAAAAACTCTGGTTTTGTTCAATTAGTTTTTCTTGTTCTCCACCTCCTAAACACTTAATACTTTTATTTTTCCTTGCTACCACACAATTCCACCAATTTCTGACATTTTTCATAACCTGAGAGAGGTTGACAGTCACTGGCGATAATGTAACGAAGCGTGTCTTATTCCATACGTGTGTCAACAACGTTACAGACAACTAGTTGTCGACTGCATTTCTGTCCGTGCAGAGCACATCAACTGAACGTGCTCTAAAAATATGACTGGTGACTTAGGTCTCCAATCTCTCTGGCTGAGATTGATAGAACAAGAACATCTGCAAAGGTTGTGTGTGTTTATATAAGAAGTCTCTTCTTCTGTGTTCACAAAGTCTGCATTTATTTGATTAAAATTACAGTAAAAACAGTATTTATTGTAAAATATTAAATGTAATTTAAAATAACTTATTTTAATAAAAATGTAATTTATTAATTGTGATGACAGCTGAATTTTCAGTATCATTATTCCAGTCTTCAGTGTCACATGATCCTTCAGAAATCATTGTAATATGCTGATTTGGTGTTCAAAAAACATTTCTTATCAGTGTTGAAAACAGTTGTGCTGCTCTTTTGGTGGGATTCTTCGATGAACAGAAATTTGAAAAGTACAGCATTTATTTGAAATAAAAATGTTTTGTAACATTACAAATGTCTTTTGATCAATTTGACGTGTCCTTGCTGAATAAGTGTTAATTTCTTACTGACTCCAAACTTTTGGACCATGTTTGCATGGCTTTTTTCCTGGGTGTGAGGATAAAGGTTTGCTGTCACAACCAATGCATGCGTTGTTTCTCAAATGTTTGATTTCAGTGATTAAGTACTGTAGAAGTTTACTTGTTCTAGCTCATGTCCAAGTATATAAATTGCTGGCTTTGTTTGTGTTTATATTACTGAAGAGCAAAATGGAGAGAGGCATTATTTGAACGTTAAGGCTGTTTTAGTTTTGTACTTGTTTGCTTTGTCTGGAGTTTTTTAGCATGCAGTATATCTTTTTCGTCTGTAGTACAGCTGACTCTAACAAGTCTGTGACCCATAAATATGGAAATGGTCAAAAACGTTATGTTCACTTGAGTTATTTTGGTGCTAGATAAGTGCAGGCCCTCTTTCTGTTTTTTTTTTTGTTTGTTTTTTTTGTCTGTCAAAGCAGCATCAATGTTCTTTTCATTTATCTTGTAAATTGATTGTATTTGTAGTCATGTCCAAATATGTAGTTGTTCTGGTAGTGTTCAATAGTGATTGTTTGATTTGTTGATGTACTTTCATGTTTTGTGTGTGTGTGTGTGTGTGTGTGTGTGTGTGTGTGTGTGTGTGTGTGTGTGTAAGGTGAGCAGGTTTGTCCCTGTCTCTGGGCCCCTCCGCAGTGCAGCTTCATAGGTATTGTTTTCATGCCATCCGCATAAATTAACCTGTCACGCAGACGGCTCTCCTTACCCACGTTCTCCTGGGAGGGCCCGAAACAGGCCACTCGCACTCTCACACACACTGCTAACACAGTCGTGCCAACAGAGGGAACATGGTGCCCTCAGAAATGTGATTTTTCACAAACTTGCTAATGTGATGGTGCGGCTTGTATGTTTTTCGATTACATAAGCTGGTGTTTTATCACTAGAAATGCCCCTTTTTCTTATTGGTTAATGCAGTTCTTAGCAGAAAATGAGGAAATGGCTGAAAAGTGGGCCACAGTCTTTATTTCACCCCTTTGCAAAGGGGTTTGTGACGTTCCCAACAGGATTCAAAGCTATAATGAAAACATGAACACATACACAGTCCAGATGTAGGATATAGTTTGATACATTAGCTGGACGGGATCAGATATAAAATGTTTCCACATTTCCATCTCCTGACTGCTGTTTTTTTCCCCCTTATGTTTGTGTTGGCAAATTGTGCATATGTCATTCTCCATGTATGTTTCACAAGGGGAAACTTGGCTTTAATGTTTTTTTTTTTTGTTTGTTTGTTTTCCGGTGGATGTCGGGATATGGACTGTGTATCAATCAGTGGATTCTGAGATTTAATTAGACCATCAGTTTGTGAATGCTTTCCTTTTGGGTCAGACAGGCCAGCAAGATGAAAGCCAGTGCTAACTGGCAGTTTCAACACGTGTAACAGCATGAAGCTGTTGAGATGACACAAATTTGAAATTATGATGATGTGTTAGAGAAGGTCCGCATCGGTGTTTTTATGCTGCCTTGTTCTGTGTTTAATTAAAAAAAAATATCTTTTACTGAAATTTACTGAAAGAAGTGAATATGTGGCTTTGCAAGCAATGGGCTCGCAAACAGCAAGTTTTGAAACCAAAATCTAAGACCAAATCAGTTTTTGAAACCAAAAACTATTTCTCATTCTAAACCCTTTGTTCATCTTTGAAACCCAAATTAAGATATTTTGATGAAATCCAAGAGGGTTTTTTTATCCTCCATTGAAAGCAATGAAATTACCTTATTATTAACTTATTAATTAATATTTTTACATGAACTGAAATTAATTTTGCAAAACACTTTATTTTTTTAAATGCGTAATGAGTGTAAGTAAACAGAAATCTTCAGTTTCTGCAACACATACACTATGTCCTGTAAACATATGTAATGTCATTATGTAAATAAAATGTTAATTTTGTGACTAACATTAGGAGCAAATATAGATCTTACTAATGTCATACATGGTAATTTGGTAATGAAAGTTGACACATTGTTTAACATTGTGATGAAACAGTAGTGACAATCTTTTCCTGGGTATTGTGACGTACATCCAAATGAAACAGATTATCAGAAAAGAAAAATGCAGCGACTTGGTGCTTTCCATCAGTTGCTGATTGGATGGAGGCAGATCTAAAAATATAAGCATACAGTGAAGTATTAGAAAAGAGCAGGGATTTAAGTACACTAAATGATTAGAGAAGTCCTGTGTATACATCACCAGAGAGAAGTAATTTCACATTAAATCGAGTTATGACATTCATTTAAAAATTACAAGTTAAAGAACAATTAAATATGAAACATGCACAAATTAATTGTTCACAATAAGATAAAATGCATTTAGAAAATATGATTTTTTTTTTTTTTTTTTTTTTTTATTTCATGCTGACTTGAAACCACAGTGTGAATTCCTCAAGATTAATTTGTCTCTTATATCCTCCCTGAGTGCCTTGCGTCCCTATTATAAATGACCCTGCAACAATGTTTTAGCTATTTAGTTATTTTTGGATGTTTTAAAACATTTTTAGAACTATCTAGACACAAGGATTCTCCAAAGACTTGTATTAGAGAAGACGAGAGCGAAAGCTTGTCTTGAATTGGTTAGTAACATTTTTAAGGCAATGCTTAGCAAAGGATCCATTGCAAATTAAATGTAAACTCATCTCAGAAATTGCCTAAAATGAAATTAAGCCTAATCATTTCAGCCTGGTTTTAGAAAGCTGTATCGTTTTGTTTCTTATGCATCATTGATGTCCTTTTATGATATTCTTGAATTTGATATTTTCTATGCTTTCATTTGTTTTTTTATTCTCAGTGTAAGAAGACACACATTCCTTACAGAGATAGCAAGCTGACACGGCTCCTCAAAGACTCTCTGGGTGGAAACTGCCGAACTGTGATGATTGCGAACGTCAGCCCATCCTCGCTCTCCTATGAAGATACACACAACACTCTCAAATATGCCAACCGTGCCAAGGAGATCAAATCCACTGTAAGTCCTATACATACACGCAGTGCTTCAGCAGTCCCCCAACCAACATCATGCCTTAAATCACCCACGAGTTCACCACCAACAAAATGTGATTCATAATATAAATCGTATTTCTGATTCTCTCACTGTTTTTCAGCTGAGGAGTAACGTGATGAGCTTGGACAGTCACGTTGGCCAGTATGCCATCATCTGTGAAAAGCAGAAAGCAGAGGTAAATAAATAAGACTTAATAAATCTCATCCTTAATCACATCTTAATGTGGAACTATTTACTTTGTAAATCTGGTTTGCTTCTCCTGTTAGGTGAGATGGGTCTAATCCACATGAGACTAGCTTGCCTAATGAGAGTGTGTGTGCTTGCAGATTGTCATGCTGAAACAGAAACTCAAAGAGTACGAAGAGCGGAAGGTGGAGGTTCCTGCCCTAAATCCAATCCCCATCCAGAGGAGAGCAGAATTTGAGAAGTAAGCACTGTGTGTGTGTGCACGTGTTGTATGAGGACGGTTGCGTCCAGTCCATAAGTGTGCACTCATGCGACACAGCAAACTCTATTTGCAGGCATCAGCATGCGGCTTGAGACCTGTGTTTTTGTTTGTTTAGATGTTGTTTATTTTATGCCATGTGTGATGTGCCGCTCTTTAACGCTGTCTTTTGAAACTTTGAATACGCCTCAATTATTCATAAGTAAGAGTACACAGGACAAAGCCAGACACCATCGCAGGTGGAGGTCTTCTTACATCTGCATTTTTCATCAGGCCCAGTGGAGAGTGGAGACTTGTGCTTGTGTTTTCCTCTTTCTTTAATTTTTCACGTTTGTTTATTTTTTAATTGTTTATTGTTTGTTTTGGACAGAAAATGTATCACCGTTTTGCGACAGATCCCACCGCCCCACCCCTCAGCCTCTAGATTTTTTTGTGCGTGTGTTCTCATCAGCAAAAACCGCCGCAGCATCCGTAGATGGGAGGGAGAAAATGAAGGCCAGGTGGAGGGAGGAGAGAAAGAGGGAAATAGCGAGGGTGGGAGGGATGGAGAGGGAAAGGAGGAGGGGAAAAAGCTGAATGAGTCTCACTCCTACGTGTTTCATTCACCGGCATCAGAATTCACAACTTGCCGAGCGAGTGAGGGAGAGGGAGAGAGAGAAGTGCTTGGCGGCAGGGAGGGGCAGCGTGCTCCTGCCCGCATTAATAATGCAGGAGACTGGCAGTGTCGGCGCTGCACCAACATTATGGCCCCAAATACAGCCTCTGCGCTCTCTCTCAATGGATTTTTTCTTATTTATTTATTTATTTTTTTTATATAATATAAATCAAAACTAATACCGCCCACACACAGTTCAGGTGATATCTCAAAGCATTCATTGAGGTGCCGTATGCTGTGTTGCAAAAGGCTGTGTGGAGTATTGAAGGCTCTCAGTGGAGAATGCGTTTGAATGAGAGCATGGTGGCCTTTAGCGCTTACCTATATTAAATAGAAGAGAAAAGGATGCAGTAAGGTGAGATATCTTCTCCGTGATTTATTGGATGCATTAAAATTTTTGTCAGTGCGACCTGCACTACTGCTCCAAAGTTTGGGATTGATGTTTTTTCTCTTACAACCCCTGACAAAAATTATGGAATCGCCACACTTGGAGGATGTTCACCCAGCCATTTTACTTTACAGCAAACATACAAATTACAGATATGATACAAAAAAAGTTTTTGTTCAATAGCTTAACATTCTGGCTTCATAAAACATATCTCAAAACCACTTTTTTTTTTAATTGGCATGTATTTTTCCAGATCAAGTTCAGGAAAAAAGGAATCACTCAGTGTTGAGGGGGAAAAAATTATGTAATCTTTTAATTTCCATTTCTAAAACAAATACAGAGACAAGTCTAAAAGTGCTAGTTAGTCTTTAGTTTAAGGGGAGAGCTTTCACACCTTATAGAGCTGTTTAGCAGTGGGCCTCTAATTCCATAATTTTTGCTAGGGGTTCTATGTTCACCAAGGCTGCATTTATTTGATTAAAAATGTGGAAAACTGTAATATTGTTAAATATTATTACCATTTAAAATAACTTTCTGTTTAAATATATTTTAAAATGTAATTTTTACCTGTGATGGCACAGCTGAATTTTCAGCATTATTACTCATTCAGAAATCATTCTAATATGCTGATTTGGTGTTTAGTCATTATTTTAATTATAATAGTTTTTTTATTGTTATTATCCATTGAATATGGATGTGCTGTTTTTAATATTCCTTTGATTCACATTGTTTCTTTGATTCTTAGAGCAGCATTTATTTGAAATCTAATTCTCTTTGTATCAATCTTTACGGTCACATTTGATTCATTTAAAGCATCCTTGAATAATAAAAGTATTAATTTATAAAGTATAGTCTTGCTAAACCCCAAACTTTTGAATGACAGTGTACTCATGATAATAATTAAAGGTGCCATCTTTGTGTATTTGTGGCCTTCTGATTTGTATTTTTTATTTTATTTTTTTGCAGCCATGTTTTTGTGGCAGTATTTGGCTTTCTTCTTTCTCATCAACATAATCTGAGTTATATTAATAAATATCCTGATGTGTCCAAGCTTTATAATGGCAATGAGCGGGAAACAAGTATGTCACATCATCAGTTACGCTTTTTTCCATAATTTGAATACGGAAGGCAGTATATATTTTACTTTAGAACTTGTTAAATATTTTTCATTTTTAAGTGAACTAGTCCTTTAAGTCAATTTTAGTCAACATTATTTTCTGTGATAATCAGCAGCTGATAATAACAGGTGCTGTTTTGCACAAGTTTATTTAAACCAGGATATTACATTAATTTTATTTTAACCTCCTTTTTTTTTTTTAGTTTATTTATTGCCGTTTATCAGATGAGGAAATTGTCAGTAAAGTGCAGGGAGAGAGAGAACTAAATGTTTCTGAAACCGAGTATCAAGGTCATTTTTAAAGTTTTTCTTTTCTTAAAATTTCAAAAAGACCATTTAAAAAGTTTGGGGGCGGTAGATTTTTGAAAGATGTTTGAAAGAAGTCTCTTATGCTCACAAAGGCTGCATTCGAACCAGTGGCCCTGTGAGCACGTCATCTCTTAAAGGTCAGGAGCAGTGCAGTACTCTCTGCCACAGTTCCAACATTTTTTTTATTTTTTTTATTTAATTTAAACATATACTGTAAAGAGGACAGGAAATCATGGTGAAATGCCTCTTTTGTGCGTCGGAACCATATGCATTAAACACCAGGCAACTTTTCATACACAGAACTTATACTGTCAGTATAGGTGAGAGGAAAAATGAGTGGCATCCATTGAATAGAGACAATAACTTAATCTCTGTATGCTTTTTGTGTTTGTGAAGGATGTCCGAGTCCCTGCGAAGTGTGTTTGCAGCACGTTTGCAGGTCCGTAAAGAGCATCTGAACACCGAGAAGCAGCTGAATGAAAGCAGGTTGACTATGAGACACAGAGAGTTGTGGCACCAGCAGAGCGTGATCTTCTTTCCTGACAACAGGGCTGAAAAGGTAACAACACTGATTCATAACATACACTGTTGTTTAAAACTCTAGCAGCAAAATTCAGCTTTGCCATCACAGGAATAAGTTACATTTTAAATGGGTATTTTCAAATTTCACAATATTACTGTTTTGATTTAATTTTTAATTAAATAAATGCAGCCTTTGTGAGCATAAGAGACTTCTTTCAAAAATATTAGAACATTTTTTAAAATGGTCTTTTTGAAATGTAAAGTATTTGAAAACTTTAAAATGACCTTGATATTCTTTCAAACACATTTAGTCCTAGAAAAGTAATAATTTAACAACCTAAAAAAAAAAGGTTTCAAGTCAGAAATATCTATAGTGGAAATTCTTTTTTTCTACTTATGCTCATAATAGCAAGAAATTGCTTTATATAAAATGATTTTTATAAATCCTTATCCAGTAAAAATGAATGACTGAAAAAGAAATCTTTGTTCAGTATGTGTGTGAACCCTGTTTTAGTCATTTCTTTGTTTGTTTTAGGCTACCTGTAAATATGAGCGTAAACTGGCTTCCCTGAAGTCTCATCAGGAGCACTTGCAGAAACGCTTACTGGAGAGTGAAAAGCACTTCCAGGAGAACGAGGGATGGCTTCACCGCATCGAAAATGAGATGAAGCTTCTCGGACATGAAGGTCACACTCCAGAGGTCAGGGCTGGGTCACTTTTACATCATATTAGGGTTGCATGAGCAATATACATGCAGTTGTAGAAATACAGTGTCACGCACAAGATGCTGCAAAGGCCGCAAGCACAACCATCAAACACGTCCGTCTAGCCCATGTTTACATAGAAACGAAATGGAAAAGTGGCTCAGTGGATTGTCAAAATGTGTTCTGTGTGAACAACCCCTAACTGTAGATTGGTTATGTTTTGTAACTCAATTTCGTAATATGAATCTGCTTTTGCATTGATGGCCAGATTTGTCTTTCATCTATTATGAATGATCTTGCCTTCAGGTTTGTCTCCAGTTTAAAACGTCAATCAAATGAGATGTCACTAGACTCAAAAAATAGATGTTATTTCATGTTCATATAATATAAAAACCATTTCGGGTTTGAATTTGCAGCAAGAATAGCTGTATTGTATATTGTGATATAAGAATTTGTCATACCGCCTACTCCAACAGATATTTTTTTTTTTTTTTTTTTTTTTTTTTGTCCTTCGACTTACCGTGATATTTCTTTGAGGGCTCATTTCAGCCTCAGAGTGGACAGCCTTGGCCTGTTATCCATTTCGAAATGCCATTATTGAATGTTTTCATGTTTTCTACCCGAGCAGTGAAGCTCTAGGGTGCCAGTCTGCAGTGTTGTGATGTCTGAGGCAGACATACTCCTCTGAGGCCCTGGATAGCGGAGCTCTTCTGATGCACTTCTTTGAGCTCATCAGACGGCCAACTACACTTAAAGCTGGCATAAATTTCATCTCTATATCTTTATATACCTAAACCTTTTAGTTTGACCGTGACATTCTTCTGAAACTATTTAAATATTTTGTAGCCATGCACACTGTTAATCAGTCTGCGTGTAGGAGGCAGACATTCATAAACGGACTATAAAAACAGGCAAAAATCACCATTTTGTCATTTGGTTTTATTGGACAGGCGTAGATTATTATGGGTTCTTTGTTTTCTCCCTCATTTGTGATCCTTTGAATAGACACTGTGACCATCTCTGTCTTTTTCACCCCCTCTTTTAGCTCTTCTCTCCATTTCCCCACCGGAGGATGTCTTAATAAAAGAAAAATCAATGCTTTTCCTTCATCACTCCCTACAGCTGCTTACCTAAATCCACACCTCTTTTTGCTCTCCTGTTTTTTTTTTTTTTTTTCTTTTCCTGGAAGTAGAACGGAGTAGTGACGCACCCGCCCATCAAATGTTCTGTGCTCTGCTGTTTTGCGTTTTCTTGCGTCAGAGGGGGTAGAAGACTCCTCAGAAGGTGTATTTTCAGTGAGCCAAAGAAAACAAGGAGCTAGACTAAAAACAACATCTAAGCCGTTTCATCATTTTTGTAGTGTCTTGCCTTTGTTGCCTTTCTCATTATAGTGCATAGATGAGATGGTTTAATCTCGTCGTTCTCTTCACCCAGAATGCCACGAGAGTCTCACTCCTGAGCTTGACATTCTATTAAAATTTGTCATCTAATAGATGGGAGACTGCACATCCCTATCTGTGTCCTGATTCATGCTATATATAAATAATTTGCATTGACAATGTAAAATGAAGCAGCATTGTGAATATCATGAATTTTAGGCACTTTTTTTCTTGGCCATTTCTTCAATAGTTTGTTATTGACAAGATTTGATCATATCAAATTATTTTATGAATTGTTTGTTAATTCATCACTCAAATTAAGTTTTTCATTTATTGGATTCCAGTCCAAAAAAAAGTAGATTAATTGGGAATCAATATTTGCTGAAAACAGCCCCCAGATTGATAAAGATGAGTTGGACGAAAGCATTGAATAGACATTTTAAAAATCAAAAGAGAATTTTGGTTTTATCTCCATATTGTAGAACATAAGCTTATAATTTTCCTATATATATATATATATATATATATATATATATTAATCACGTATGATAACATTATTTTATAGACCTAATTAAAATCTTTTGGTAAAAAGATAAATATTGCTATTTATTGCTGTGTACTACTGTTATATTGATGTATGTAAATCAGTATGATCACATTTTTTCTTGTGTTTTAAATAGCATTTATTTTTTATTTTTTTATCTGCTTGGATAAAATTGCCATTTGGTCAGAATGATTGAGATATATATATAACGTTATATTGATGCACAAACAAACCGTGTATGTGCGCTCTTGATGCACTTGATCGCACATTGCATCATCTTTATGTTAAGATGTATTTCTGTATACAGGAGCTGAAAAGAGAACTGCAGTGCCATCAGCTGCAGCTGCAGATCGCTGACCTTCAGCAACACATCGAGCACACGGGCCACCTCATCAGTGTTCAAGACCAGGAAAACACTCACACGCACAAGTATGAGTCAAAACTCAGAGCTTTTGCACCAGGTTTCATGATTTTGAACTTAGTCACCCTGAATCTGAGAGTGTTTGTGGGAAACTACGCTGTCTTCTATATGCTCTGGGAATGTTCTTTGTACATAAGTTCTTTGTGTTATTCAGATTAATTTGAAATTTGCAATGTAAATGCCTCCATCTGTATCATTCTACTATACCACACTTGCTCTCCACCTGTCCTGTCAGGTTGGTGAACGCCCTGCTGTCCACCTGCCGTCAACAGCACCTGGCGTTGAAGGCCGCGAGCATTGCCACAGATGACGCTGCGTGGGAGGAGCTGGAGCGCCTGGTGCATAGGGAGAGGGGTGTGGTCTGGGCAGACCAGGAGAAAGCCGAGGAAAGGGATGATTGTGGTATAGGAAGCACTCATCTACAGCCCATCCTGTCTTTCTCACACCTTATTTCTCACCAGAACACGCCATGCAGTGAGTGAAATCTTTCATCCTAGTTCAAATTGGTGTTATAAAGCCTTTCACCAAACATGGAGTAATATAACCCACAATGTCTGACTTAAAAGTACACTACTGTTCAAAAGTTTGGGGTCAGAAATTATTTAATACTTTCATTCAGAAAGGACACATTGATGAATAGTAAGTTCAAAAAGAAGAGCATCTTTTCAAAGAATCCTGCAAAAAAAAAAAAAAGTTTCCAAAAAATATTAAGCAGCACATCTGTTTTCAACATTTATAATAATAAATGTTTCTTGAGCACCAAATCCAGCATATCAGAATGGTTTCTAAAGAATCGTGTGACACTAGACTAGAATAGTGGCAGCTGAAATTTCAGCTTTGCCAACACATGTGTAAATTACTTGGTAAAATAACTTTTCTATTTTAATAAAAACAGTAATAATATTTAACAGTATTTGTTTTTACTGTATTTGCATAAGCGCCTCAAAAAAAAATTTTTTTGTAAATGTAGCGACCCCAAACTTTTGAACGGTTGTGTGTATGTGTATATACAGGTGCTGGTCATAATTAGAATATCATCAAAAAGTTGATTTATTTCACTAATTCCATTCAAAAAGTGAAACTTGTATATTATATTCATTCATTACACACAGACTGATATATTTCAAATGTTTATTTCTTTTATTTTTGATGATTATAACTGACAACTAAGGAAAATCCCAAATTCAGTATCTCAGAAAATTAGCATATTGTGAAAAGGTTCAATATTGAAGACACCTGGTGCCACACTCTAATCAGCTAATTAACTCAAAACACCTGCAAAGGCCTTTAAATGGTCTCTCAGTCTAGTTCTGTAGGCTACACAATCATGGGGAAGACTGCTGACTGCTATTATTTATTTATTTATTTATTTATTTATATATATATATATATATATATATATATATATATATATATATATATATATATATATATATATATATATATATATATATATATATATATATATATATAATATATATATCTATAATATATATATCATAATGAACATTAGCTTTACAGTTTTAGCAATTAAAGACCATAACTATAAACATCAGGCCCAACTACAGTTTTGTTTTTCTTTTAGTGTAATACATGTTATTTTTTTATAGTTTTTTTTTATTGTTTTTGTTTAATTTTTTTTCTTTTAGTTTTATATATGTTGATGTATATTATATATATATATATAAAAAACACCCCTGTGTGACAAAAAGGAGATATTGTTTAAAATGCTATTTATCTCCTGTTTTTGGGTTATGTCCCCAGCCGAGTATGTAAGGAAATAATCCAAAAGATAATGTCAGCAAACTTCCTGTTTTCAAGATGAGCCATCTCATTTGTGTCATACAGCCACCTCATAGTGATCTCATTTTATGTCTGCCTTGTGATTTACTGTTTTCCATGTCAGTGTAATGTGATCTGCATTGTATGGACATTGACCGATGTATGTGTCTTGATTTAAGACATGTTTAGTTCCTGTGTGATATATATGCTGGATTGAATAGAAAGGACCAGCGCAAATGAATAACAATGCCTTGTCTTCACTCAGGCTCAGAAAAACACACACGTCGAACCTCACAGCGTCTCAGACCAACACAGTCATCTAAAGGTAAACTCATCTCTGTCTCCCCCATTTTTTAAGTCATCAATCCAGCTGCCCGAATCTGTCACATTGCTCATACTGACAGTGTTGCAACCATTTTTAAGGCTTTAAGGTTTTGAAAACTATCTTTGTTTAAAATGGTCTCCTTTTAATACGTCTATCATTTTCCACATAAGCATTAAAATAAAATAGTGCTTTAATCATATCCAAATCATGTCAGTGTCTTAAATAAAAACAGTTTTTCTATGATAATTGTATGAATGATTTTATTTTAGCTTAGGAACAGACTTGACATTTTCCATACTGACTGAATGAAACACAAAAACAAGCTTTGAGGGGTGGGAGAAAGGGGAAAAGGAATAGAGGAAAGCTTTGGGAAATAGAAGGAGTGGTGAGTTATGGCTCAGTAAATGGAGAGTAATGATATTTGCTGCAGAACAGGTGTTCCTCATTTGATTGAGACACGCTGTGGGAAATGCACAGGAAAATACAGAGACCTGCAAGAAAGAAAAAGAGGGAAGTGGGGGAAAACAGACGGATACTGTTAAGAATTATGTTTGGAAAAAATAGTGTAAACTTCTGTATTGATGGTTTTGGGAATATTTTTTAATTGTTGAGCGTCATATTTATTAGAAACAAATTGTCTGTATTTCTTCGTTTTTGACAAGATGATTGGGGTGTTTCTGTTGTTTATTTTTTACTTTCCCCCTCATCCAATGGTTGTTTAAATCTAAATGATTAATTTCAAACACCATATGGGATTTGACCAGGTCAGGACAGTATAAAAGTGCATTTTCAGTGGAAGGAAAGGGAGCTTTTTGAAAATGGTGAATAATGATTTGTTTGCTGCCTCACAAGAAACGTAAATGCATATTTCACGAAAAAATGGTGTGCATGTTTTTATCAGTCCGCTGGGGGAAAAACTCGTTTACAAGTTCCCAGTCTGCTCCACTGAGCTATTCCGAGGACAAACTAGTCACTGGCTCTGCGAGGTTTCATTTTAGGTACTTAGCAAATGCATGCAATATTCATGACCTCTACATTCCTTTATTGTTCTAAACATGAAATAAAGCATTTATTCCTTTTAGACATATTTTAGCTTAGACTACATGTCCTGCACAGATTTTCCATTTTGTCTGTTTTTTGTTTTTCTTTTGAATGTGATGCGATGTTTTCAGATTGGCATCAAAATAAATTTGCTGCTGTTTTAAAAAAAAAAAGAGATGCTTATTTTCAAGGTTCACACTGTTGAACAAGTTCTTCTGGCATTCATGCAGCAGAGCTGTGTATAGTTCGTCTTGCTCTACATTCCCTGCTTAAAGACAATAGAGATGGAGCCTTGTCTGCAGGAGCTGAAAGAGATACAGAGATTCAAAGAGAGGGTTATGAATGAACCTCCGCCCCACCCCCACCATCGACGTGCTTCATGACGATACCGTCTCTGCACTCGTGCTCAAGTGCTCGATGGAGAGAGGGAGCGAGAGCGTGAAAGGGTGGAAAATAGTGATGGAATAGAGGACAGAAGCAGGAGGGGTCACGTGTCAACACGCACGAGACTGCCGTTCCTGCCTCTCAGACTTAAGTCTGTAGTCTGTTTCTTTCCATTATCCTTCCTCTCTTCACTCTTTTCTTTCATCTTTCTGCATGTTGTTATCTGTGTGCTCCTTATTTTTTAATCAATCAGTCTTTCCATCTCCATTGTCTGTCTCTCCTCCTCACCTCGCCATCTACGTCTAGCCTCTTTCAGTAGCGCCGACCCTCCGCCCTTCCGAATTTCATTCATAAAATCATTGCTCGGTGCAGGGAGGGGGGGAGCTATTACATATAGTATGAAACACGCCTGGATTGGGCGAGGACGATTCTGCAATAAAAAGCGAGCAAGCAATGAGAGAGCGAGAGCCAGGCGACCCTAATCCGCAGTGGCTTCCTCCAGAAATAGCACTTCATGCATGTTTTAATCCCACCAGCCAAAAATACGCCACCCAGAGCACTCTGCCACCAATTACTGATCGCACCTATTCCTCTGCCTCCGCTCTGGGCCATACATCACTGTCTGCCGCCCATCCTCTCCCTGTATTTTTTTTCTGTGCTTTGTCACCTGATCAGCCCGTGCCTCTCAAATGAAGTTATATCGCTTGTGCGTTACAGCTGCCGGCTTCGAGAGGCAATCAAAGCAAAGTGAATTCAGTAAGAGTTTCAGAAGAGGCGTTTTTTTTAGTTCTCAAACTTTCTTTTGCTAAAAAAGTGAGTATAGTTAGTCATTAACAGGATGTCAGGTCCTCTCCCATGCAATCCAGATTTCTGAGAATCAGCACTGACTCAGAGAGAAGGAGAGATGGCTGTGTGTCAACAGTTTAACCAGCAGGAGCTCTGAAGCATCGCGATTGGTCAAGAACGCTTAAGATGCAGCCGCAGTGTCTTTCTCTCCCTCGCTTTTCTGCATCGTGTGAGTCAGTGTGCGGCCAGACTGCGACGTGCTCCGGCATACTCCACCACTCAATATCCAACGTCAGACCCCTCCAACAGCTTCCTGGAGCCTTCCCTTGCCTTCCCCACCCACATACACCCACCGGCACACACATACACGTACTGTCTGTCTTGACTGAGTAAAAGAACCTGCTCTATAACAACACACCCCTCTTGATGTGTTCTCGAACGTGCGCGTGACAAGCGTGGATAAATTATCACTGTTGTATGAGTAAATAATGTTTGTGTATTTGGATCGGTGATGTAAACTTATTGCGTGTGTGAGCTATATGTGTCCAGGAATGCGCCTCATAAATCTGATGACTATAACTGAGTAATATTATAACATGCGCAGTTACTTGTGTTGGTCAGGATTCATTCAAACATTATTGGCCCCATCACTTTTTACTTTGGCCAATTTTGTCCCCATCACTTAATGAAAAAAATTGTGATGGGTGTAATAATACAAAGGAAACAGCTCAGATTTTTAGAATGGGTGTTTTTGTTTCATTACTGTTTGCGATATAGTGCTAGAATTTATTCTCCTTTAAACTTTCACATTAATTAAACTTTTGCATTTGTTCTAATTTGTGGGAAGTGACAACAGGTATCTGTTTGCCTAGATATCTTTACCCATCTATTTATCTGTATTCAACTGTATATCTGACTATCCTTCAGTTTCCCTGTCTAACTATCTCGGTCTTAACTCTTTCTGTCCATCTATCTATCCAACCATGTCTGCCTCTCTTTTTAATTTGCTTTTCAATTTTTTTTTTTTTTATTCTAAGTCTAAAAACATAGTCGACAAAATCCAAGGACGGACAAATGGCAAATGTTGAAGTTAAGTTATTGTGTGTCAAATTAAATAAGTTTAAGCAGTTGAAATGTTCGATAAGAATCTTTTTTTTTTTTTTTTCTTCCCAAAAATACTAGTTAATGTTATCGCATTGGACTAAAACTTCATGACTCTGTTCACACAGGGTATAACTACTTATTTTTTCTTTTCTTTTTTAATAATTTTTGTACTTTTTGGGCTTTTTTTTTTTTTTTTTTAACCTTGTCACACTTGTGGTGTTCCCGGTCAAAAATGACTGGCTTACAAAAAATTGCTTATAAATCTCTCATTATGCTATATTCAATCTTTTTGTTAACTTGTTTTCTTTTGATTTAGGACTGGTTTTGTATTTCTTTTTGCATCTGATTAATCGAAGGCCTCATTTATCTAAGAGTAGGCACCTCAGTTTTTGAGTGAAAAAGTGTTTTTTGTGGATAATTTTGTCAATTTTACAAAAAATAGGAAAAGAATTTGCATTATTTATCACACTAGTGTGCTTTAATGTTTAAGCAGGAAATGTGTTTTGAAATGTTTTTATTTATTACAAAAAGGCATAAAGTCACACTTGTGGTGTTCCCGGTCAAAAATGACCGGCTTACCAAAATAACTTATAAATCACTTGTTACGCTATTTTATCACCAAATATTGGATTCAATCTTTTTGTCAACTTGTTTTCTTTAAATTAGGACAGGATTTGTATTTATTTTTGAAACTGATTGATCGTAGGCCTCATTGATCTGAGCTTATATTGGTCAAAAATGTCCGCCCATTGAAAATGAATGGGGGAGTCGAAAATCAGAGAAACAATTTGTGTTCAGGAGCGTGTTCATCATGTTAATGTTCACATATATACATGTGGGCGAGCAAAAATAAAGGCCTCGGACCTTTGCATGTGTGGATAAATGCTTACTCGTGCATCCGTGCACATACACACACATTCATGTACACAAACAACCTATTTTGAGTATTACAGGCTTTCTTTTGCACAGAGATGAACTTTATCCTCAAATCAGCGAGGCTCAGATCAATGAGGCCTACGATCAATCAGTTTTAAAAATGAATACAAAACCTGTCCTAATTGAAAGAAAACAAGCTGACAAAAAGATTGAATCCTATATTTGGTGATAAGGTAGCATAACGAGAGATTTATAAGCAATTTTTTGCAGGCCGGTCATTTTTGACCGGGAACACTTTGAACGGGAGTGTGATAGGGTTTTCAACACTGCACAAGGGTTAAAATAGCAACTCAGTGCACTTTAAAGGGTTAGTTTACCCAAAAATGAAATGTCTGTCATTAATTACTCGCCCTTATGTCGTTCCACACCTGTAAGCCCTTCGTTCATATTCGGAACACAAATTAAGATATTCTTGATAAAATCCGAGGGTATCTGAACCACACACGTCCCTTTTGACGTCCAGAAAGGTAGTTAAAAACATGGTTAAACTAGTCAATGTGACTACAGTGGTTCAACCTTAATGTCATGAAGTGACAAGAATACTTTTTGTGTGCAAAACAAAACAAAAATAACGACTTTATTCAACAGTTTGAACCGTTGTCATACCTAGTGAACTCAGTGCAGGCTTCCTTGTTTACGTCCGAATGCCAACTTCGTATTGGCCAAAGCTGAACACGAGCAGCACGACGCATGCATGTGATGCTGACACAGGATCCGGCCAAAAATGAGCTGGCATTCGGGTTCAAATTGTTGAATAGAGTCATTATTTTTGTTTTGTATGCATTTCATTTTTGGGTGAACTAACCCTTGAAAAAATGTTTTTGGA
Organism: Elopichthys bambusa; assembly: GCA_037101425.1. Taxonomy (NCBI): domain Eukaryota; kingdom Metazoa; phylum Chordata; class Actinopteri; order Cypriniformes; family Xenocyprididae; genus Elopichthys; species Elopichthys bambusa. The sequence goes on from CM074432.1 coordinate 29,035,156, forward strand.
CTTTTCTGATCATAATGTTGTTGACGATTCATCTTCGACTTGGAAAGAACCAGTGTAACACACAGAGTAGTTATCCAAATGGTAAAAGATTCATGAGATAAACCTTTTCCATTTGGTAATGTCTTCTGATAAAGCTAGTAAATTTTGTGCTTCCTTTCTCTTTCAGGATGTGGCCCTCAACATCAGGAGGCAGAGGCTGAATGTCCTCTTAAAAAACCAATCAGGAGGAAGCTGTCTGTGACTTCTGAAAACCCAGATGAGGATGGCCCTATTCCCGTGCCGTCCCATTACCCTCCTGCCCTTCAGGAGGTCTTAAGACAGGAGGGCATGTTCCCACTGCAGTACACTCCTGAGGGGCAACCGCACACCTCCAACACCTTTGATCCAAACTCCACTATCGACATCGGTCACAACGAGGACCCGTCAGGCGGTAATGCCACAGTTATCTTATCACCCGAGCCCCCTGGCAACACAACACTCCGGGCACTACGTGCTAACAATGGAAATGAGCCAGCTAAAAGGTACCACATACTGTCATTCGCATGGTTTAATAATGCTGATGTTGAAGTGAACTAGGTTGTTCTGTTTTGGCTGCCGTAAATAAGTTTCTCTCCAATTGGTTCCTAGGTTGGAGATCCCATCGCTATTAGACCTTCGAAGATCTAAACCGTCCTACATGGCCATGACTTCAGCTGCTCAGGGCAAGCGCAAGTTGTACTGGTGTGTGTTTATTGTCGGACCTGTTCGCTGGGGCTGTTTAAAATCATGCCTCATTGACATTTTGCACTCTTGGTGTTTTCCAAAATCTCACTTTGTGTCTGTTTGTAACAGTTCCAACACTGGAAAAGAAGACAGTTCTCAGGCCACAGGCGCTGTACCCAAGCGCATTAAAAGAGATCCCTGTGAGCCGTCTAAACCACTGCGAATTCGACGTTTTGGAGGTTAGTATGCTATTCTCAATTTAGAAAAATCAAAGTTACCCTCTATGGGCTCTCCATTTGTATCTTGGAAGTGGAACATAAGCGTCTCTTATTATATTCCATTTATGAAGTCCTCACATAATCCATTATGTTTGGTAAAGTATTGTAATAGTGTAATGGGTGGGCCGGCTGACAGCTGTGAAAGAATGTCAGGCGCACAGCCAGAAGCGCACAATCTCCTCCTCCCACTCCCAGTGGCTCTCGTGCTTTCTTTCTCCTTAGTAACATAATGCCATGATTTGGCTGAATTTACCCCAGTTTCATAAAGTAATAAGCCACGAGAGGCCGTGCATTAGTGTTTTTTTTTTTTTTTTTTGCCACATTTTTGGGGTGGTGTAAGGCACAACTGCTTCTATTAAAATAAATGACCAAATCATTATAAGGCACCAATGTTAAAAAATAATATGCCTCTCTTTCAGTCAAAAATGAGCCAAATTAATTACATAGGCTGATTAAGAAAATACATTTTTTTGTTAATTTAATTTTGTTAAAATACATTTTTGTTGAACTACTGTTTTTGAAATGTCACTTATGCTCACCAAGGCTGCATTTGCTTGATCAAAAATACAATAAAAACATATTGTGGAAATATATAATTTAAATTAGCCCTTATTCTTATAATAATCATTATTCCCTCTTTGTTCTCTTCCACTGCATGTAGTATCATCGGAGAATGAGCTAAGCAGAAGAGTAGTACGGAGTGTGTCTGAGGGTAATCTCCATCAGCTTGGCCAGCGGAAGTCCAAATTGAGCTCAATGGGGCCCGCTGCACTCTTTAAAAAAGTCACCAAGAGGATGTGAGAGGTTTCCACTTGCTATTAAAGGCGCCGCTCTCTCATACACCAGCCTTAGAGACTTTCTTCTCATTAGAGTAGATGTACATAAAATGTAAAAAGGGAAACGTTGGAGGAACAGGTATTTGGTCTTAATTATTTCTAGGAAACTGGATTTTTTTATGTTAATGTTTTAAAATATGTATGTGTGTAGAAAACTTGTCCAGCCTAATATGAAGCACACATTAAAGTATTAATTGATGTCCGGGTCTTGTAAAGCAACTTGGTTTTATTATTGACACTGAATGACTTTTCTCCCCATTTTATGTTTTAATTAAAAAATCGCTTAATTTTAGAGAGCCACTTTCAGGTCAAATGTGTTTCTATTTCATGATTGATTAAAAAGAAATCAACTGAGAAATATTGACCGTGTATTTTATTAAACTGAACTTTAAATTATTTATTTTTTTAATTCATTGCCCTTACACTCACAAAGCCAGAAAATTCAGGGGTAATGCACAATATTTGGAAAATCTCACTAAACTAGCCAATCTTTTGGCCTCCTGATTACACGATTTGCTTTGTAATAGTTTTAAACTTGGTTTGTTAATGTAGCTGTTGCTCTGGTAACAATTAAGCACCTGAACTATAACACAAATTAAGAACAGTTTGGTTCTTTATTTGATGTTTCTAGGGCATTTACAGCTATTATTATAACTGACATTTTGCGTTGTAACATTTCTAATTTATCTAGACAGCAAAACCTATTAGTTCAGTCCAATTAACCACATTCTCTGCACGTTTTTCATGCATCTTCACCTCCAACTGTCTTCCAATGCAGTTCAGTCGTCTTGTTTCTTGCTGATTTGTAGGCTTTATAATGTGTTCAGAGCTTATGGGTTCAGCCCACATTAGACATAAAGGGAGTCTGGTGGTTTGAGGTCCATTTCCTGCATGCCATCTGTCTGAACCAAAAGAAAATTGAGCCTCCCATCAGGAGTGTGGCCCATTTAATTTTCAAACTCTTTAACATATCTGACAGTACAGTGAAGTACTTCTATTGTTCATCAACCAGAACAGGATTCTGTGCAAATGTTTTGGTTTAGCCAAATATTTGGTTTTGTGTCAATCTTTGCTGTAGTTGAGTGAAGAAACCAGTATTATAAATATTATCTAAGAAGATTTATCTGTCTATATAAATTGGTATTTTTGATTTTTTTTTATGTTTGAGAGTTAATAGCTGTCCTCCTGGTTCTAACGTCATGCCTAAGGAATTAACAGTAATCAATTCTGTTAATGAGGCTATTATTAACAGATAATTATGTAATACGCCTACAAGAAGATAAGTACTGGGCTCAAGCATACAGAGCAGCAACATCCATTAAGTTTCACCTGTTTGGACTTCCACTGGGCTAGAAAAATAAATGTGATCAAATATGTGGGGTTTTTTTTGTTTGTTTTTTACTAAATTAGACATTAAAATATGATACTATGTTAATGACTGCCTTGAGATACTGCATCCTTCTGTACAGAGTACAGATTCCATTTAAATAAAGAGGAAGTAATATATTTACCTTTTAATATTCACATATGCTTGCATAATTGAAGAATTAATTGCATATTAAATTATGAAAGACTGATCATTGTGACACAGCAAGAAGAAATGTGAGACCTTTTCCTAAAATGGTTAGTTCACCCAAAAATGAAAATTCTGTCATTATTTACCTTCCTGTCGTTCCAAATCCATACGACTTTCTTTCGTCTTTGGAATACAAATGAATTTTTTTTTTTTCATCTTTTCTGTCCCTCCATAGATAGTTACACAACTACCACTTTGATGCTTCAAAAAGTTCACAAACCGAACATAAAACTAATCTATATGAATTGAGTGGTTTCGTCCAAATTTTCTGAAGAAACTTGATCGCTTTATATGAAAAACAGATTCAATTTAGGCTTTTATTCACATATAAACATTGATCAGTGAACATAGACAGAAGCTTAACCGAAACTGCTTGATGTGCGAGAACAAACCTCTTCCGGAAGCTCAAACGTGCTGCTTAACACGAGAACAAACCTCATTGGTTCTCGCACATCAAGCGAACATGTTTACCACAACTTGATGAATGTTTATATTTGAATATAAGCCTAAATTAAATCTGTTCATCATATAAAGCAATCAAGTCTCTTCAGAAATTTGGACTAAACCACTCTATTCATATGGATTAGTTTTACAATCCCTTTATGAACTTTTTGAGGCATCAAAGTGGTAATGTAGCTGTCTATGGAGCATGGGCGTAATTTGTGGGTGGGACATGTCCCCACCACTTTTTGCCATAGTCGATATTTGTCCCCACCACTTTTTGAAACATCTCGTGGTACAGATGCATCTAATATGAAAGAAACATCTCTAATTGATTAGAACCCAGAACCTCTGGCACGCTGAACAAAAGTACTACCATCAGTCCATCAAGATAATCTAACGGTAAACGCGGATCCATATATTTATTGACTAATGTAAATACTTTCGAGACTAACAATATATTGTATTGTAGTAAATGTAAGGATGAAACTATCATAATAAACCTGAGGTCTATGTCAATAAATTTTGTGCACTTATTATTGTAATATTGTAAATACAATTACAATACCCCCCCCATCACACACATTCCTGTCCCACCCACTTAAAAAAAAAAAAAAAAAAGTGTTACAACAAAGTTACGCCACTGCTATGGAGGGACAGAAAGCTCATTTCATCAGAAAGTTCTTCATTTGTGTTCCGAAGATGAACGCAAGTCTTATGGGTTTGAAATGACCTGAGGGTAATTAATGACAAGAGTTTTCATTTTTGGGTGAACTAATCCTTTAAGCAAAATTTAGAATAAAGATATTTCATGTTGGTATTTGGTTAAATGGTCATACTTTGTGTGTGTGGTATCCCTGCAAAGGAGAATTAAACTTAACCATAGTCCTATAGAGTATCAGAGCAATAAATAAGCCCAGACACATGAGAGAGTCATCTGAATTGAAGCTGATGTTCATAAGGCTGTTCCTGGCAACATCCTTCTCAACACCTGGGAAGTTAGTACAGTTAGGCTTTATAGTTCTCTGGACTGTTTTCATGCATTTTAGATGTGACATAATCCAATTTACACATTTTTCACATAATGCATTGTTTGTTAAAATAGTCTAGTGGTGTAATGGACGGACCACCTGACAGCTGTGAAGCAATGTGAAGCACGCAGCCAAAACCACACAAACTGCTCCTCCTACTCCCAATTTCTCAGCAATTTATGATAGTATGGAATTCTTTTAGATTAAAGTCTGCATGAAACAAAACTTGCAATAGTTTTTTCTTTCTTATAGTGATGTATATCCGAGTGAAACAGCTGCTTGGAAAAGGAAAAAAGGTAGAGTGGGATTTGATTTTGTCCATTGGGAATTTATTGGGTGGTTGGGTCATTGTGGTTAGCTTTTACTGTGATCTCATTTGAGTGACAGTTTGTCCCACCATCACGTCATCAGAGAAGAGATGTCATTACAAGAGGGAGGCAACGTTATTTTGATGAAAGATGACAAGAAAATGAATTTAAAAATAATTTTTGATTTCATGGTGACTTCATGTGGTTTTAAGCAGACTTTAAGCTCTTTATTGATGGAGAATAAGCCAGACCTGAAATTTGAGGAGACTTCCCTCCAACTCTGCTGAACCTCCACAAGTCAGGCCACAGGGGGGAATAAATAAAAAGTCATACCAGCTTCCTCCCCACCCCAAATTTTTTTTTTTTTTTAAAAACCCGCCACTATTATTATTTTAATATTTTATTTGATGGACCATTTGGTTCATTTTTACATGTAGTAAACTTATAAAATGTGCTGTACTTGTATTCAGCGTTTAAAATCAGATTGTTGTTATATTATTGAGTGATTTTTTAATCTTTGTTCTTTTTTTAAATAATTGTCTAAATTTGTTGTTTTTTCAATGTAAAGTAATGCTAAACCTGAGGATTTTTCACTCAGACAATATATTATTATATATACAGACAATATTTAAAGCTGCAGTCCGGAGGTTTTGCCTCTTTGTCGCCATCTCTGTTTGAAACCTGCAATTGCAGTTATATGCAGAATTATTATCGTTATGTGCGTTGTGCATCGACACGACTCCGTGCGGATGAATCTAATGTTTGCTGTCAGTCACCACATCGGTGTGGATACTGTACTTCGGAAACACCGATTCTACATCATGGAAGTATGACCAAAATAAGAATTTTCACTGGAAAATGTCATTTGAACAAGTAAGTAACATGTCTGCCACTTTTGTTCTGAACAACTGAGGAAAAAAAGCATTAGGCTTACAATAAATCGTGCTGACAATGGTGATTAAATCTAACGACCGCTTAGATCGGATCATGCCAAACCATGCAAATTATTATTACTGTGACTGTATTTAGTGTGTATTAGCGTTACCTGTAGATTTCAATTTCTGTAGCCACTCTGTAGTCTCAAGTCTTTTGCTTTTGATTACGGGTTAATCTCCAGTTGTCACTGATGATTGTCATTTGGATCTTTCTGGATTACAATCCGCCATCAAACTGATAAGTTTAATTATTGCAGCAGCTTTGAGAAAAGGCTATAAATGATCCGCCATCCTCACATGTGATTTAGCCTACTAGCGGGGACTCGTTCTTTATGTAAACAGACGTGACGCAATCACGCAAAGATAAACGACTGCATGCTCGAATTTCCCACGGAAACCCACCAGTACCGATCTGGCTGGTTATGTAATTGCTCAAAAATTGATTTTGGATAATTTTTAACCAAAAAAAAGTTACAGACTGCAGCTTTAATTAACTATGTCATGTTTTTGAGAGTTTTTATTCCCATAAAATATAAATAAATATAAATTAATAAATAAATCTCTCTAATCTTACTTTGATTTCTCTTTAAAAGAAGGTGAACACCAGAATCGCTCCAGTGATATGGTAAACACTACCGTTAACCATCTAGTATTGATCACTGGTGGAACTATTGTTGAGAATTTTGAATTGCAGACTAAACGGTAACGAGATACTTGATGATACTGCTTTGATACTCCCACATCACAAAAGACTGATGTTAAACATGCAATCGGACACCCCGCCGCCTCCTTTTAGTGTCTCTTAAGCTCCGATCTCTTGGGTGAAACGCAGTCCAGCTAAAATACTGGAAACATCTCTTCTTCAACTTTGATATCAGTCTCATAACTTACAATTTGCAGCATGCTTTCATTGTCTGCTTTATTTTTTTTAGACTTCGCTCAAGCACGCATCAAGGAAAAAAAAAAAATGAGCACGGACACTCCCTCTGTATTTCAGCCTGCTTCTGTTCCTCCTCCTCTCTCATTCACAAAAATTGTACACTGAGCCCTGTTTTTTTCCAAAAGGGGAAGGCTGTGGCTAAAGTTTATTAACTTCCTCTGAGCCAATGAGCTGACGGCTGTTTCCAAGATTGTCCAATCAGACTATGTGAGAGGTTGGAGGTGGATGTTGCTTAGCAACTGCAGGTAGAATGGGATCACGTTGAAGTCACTGTCTTATCAGAGGGCCCCAAGAGACTTCACATGCATTGTTTTATGATATAAATGGTTAAAAAACATGCACGAGTAAAGTGTATCATAAAGGCCCTAAAAAGTTTGACTTGATAGGATTACAAACAAACATTGTTTTGCTTTTGTTGAGTTGATGATGAAATCCTTACATGGAGATTGTTGATAAAGTTATATCTAAAAGGGAAGTAGTGTGGGAGAACAGTGTGTGATCACTAGATATTTTTCAGCTTTAGATTTTAATGCATTTTCAAGGTCCTATTTTCTTAAAAGCCACAATTTTAACATTGCCATGTATGAAGTTTTTAAAAAGAACAAAAAGAGGAGATATGTGTTGTGGCCATGACCGCATGACAGACGTGAAAACGGAGAATCAGCAGAGAAAAAAGTATAGTGTTTTGGGTGGGCGTTCTCCAGAACTTAAAACCAGATTGCTCCTCGCTGTTTTTGTGACAGGTGAGTGGCGTAACACAGGCTAACACGCCCCCGCCGCAGCATAAACAAACACACGCAGTACCTCCTACGGTGCAACGTAGCCTCTCACCCCCGCCAGCCGGCTCACATCACAGATGCCATGCTTTTGTACCCGACTTCAGCACCACTGTACTCTCAGTATGTGAGAGAGAAAGTGGAGTTTGCCAGATAACACTTCAGAGTTGATGCAGCCTTGATAACTTCCTGAACAATCCTGTGGTTGTGCGTATCACTACATCTGACCTGAAGATATATCGCACAGATTTATGTGTGGGTGTGCAGTGTCATAATGCATCATATTGACTATATGTGTGGCTTACTAGCAGATAAAAAAAAAACAAACAAAAAAAAAACATTTGATGCAAGATTAATAGTAGTATTGAAGTTTGTGAAATGGTTTAGCATGGCTTGCGTCCATTATCCTTTCCTATATTCCTTTATCTCTTATTGTAACATTATCTTTTAAACTAATCCTCAACTTCTAATCTTCTTTGATGTCATTTTTAACAGAAAAAGCAATCATTTAAAAGGCCTTATCAGAAGATACTGCATGTTGGGGTGAAGCAGTCGAGGGACAATTATTGGCTCGAGAGGAACATGCGGTTTTAGAATTAAAAAGACAAATAGGCTGAATCTGAAAGCTGAGGGTGAGAGCAGGGACAGGGAGGAAAAAAGAAATAGCAGGATGATATAGTCGAATGCCTGAAAGGATGAAGATAATGAATAAGTGTGATTTGATTAGCAGGAACACCTGAGACTAACCCAGAAATAGATGCTGACTCAATGATGGCCTCAACAGGAGTTGCAGAAAATACCACTGATAGCCACGAGTCTTTAGAGAACAAAATGAGAAAAATAAAGATATTGATTCATTTATGATATAAAATAGCTGTAATTACATTTGTTTACCAGAAGTGTTTAAGACAGAAGTGACTGATGTGGAAAACTCAAGTATCGTAAATACGTTAAAAGAGTGCATTGAGAATGCCACGCACATAATGTTTATTTACAGTGAGCATTATTTTGTGTATGTGTGTGTGTGTGTGTGCATTTTTATGATTTATGAGGACACAAACTTGTATAATGACATGGGTATTACACTGGTATTACGACGTAAATGTGAAATATGAGGACATTTCGTAAGTCCTCAGATTTAAAATAGCTTTAAAAACATACTAAACAATGTTTTAAAAATGTAAAAAAGCAGAATGTTTTCTGTGATGGGTAGGTTTAGGAGTAGGGGGATAGAATATACAGTTTGTACAGTATAAAAACCATTACGTCTATGGAATGTCCTCACTAAGATAGACAAACAAACCTGTGTGTGTGCGAGTGTGTGTTAGGTGTAATGCATTAATAAGTAATTAACTACTGTAATTGAATTACTTTTCTTTTGAAAAAGTAAAGTAAGGGACTACTCTTAATTTTTCAGTAATTTAATTACAGTTACTTCTGATGTAATTGCATTAAATACTGTATAGACAATAGAACAATTCTATATAAAATAATAGAGGATTTAACATTAGAATTTAATGTGTTTTTAACGTAACCTTCTGCCTTTAAATACTTTGGTCAGTTCAATAATAATTTATACAGTTTTCTATCATTTATTTGAAACAGTTTCATGTCTATCTATTGTTCAACTGGTCGATTACTATTAATTAATTATTTTAAAGTGTCAGTACTGCCTCAAAACAAAACTGAGCATACAGAATATGCATTAGGTTAAAGGTCATCAAATTAAATGTCGGCCTTTGTCTGCGTCTAGTTTCTGCAGGGAAGGATTGATTATTATGCAAACCACAAGCAGGTGTGCCTGTTACTATTCTCATGATGCATTATCTTTTAGAAACTAGGTGAGTAATTAAAAAAATAAGTGCAAAAAAGACAATGGCTTTCTATATGAAGACAATCTATGGCTGGATGCAAACATAGTCTAGAAATGTTTTAATTTATATTGAAATCTTGCAGAAAACTTGACAAATATGAGCACTTTGTTGCGATCTCTTTGAAAGCTCCAGAGGAGACATTGTGAGAAGGAGACAAAATTGAGAAGATGAGAACTTAAAAGTCTCTGTTTACTTTCCATTTATTCACATTGCTCTCTAGCAATGATAACATTAAGATCTCATGTATGATTTTCCTTTCTCGCTGAGATGAGGGGCATCTATTATCACGAAGTTTGTGACTTTCATACGAAGGATTATAAAACAGGACTGTTTCAGCACACTAATTCCCAGCTTTCAGAGTGGAAAATATTCAAATAGATGGTATGGAAATCCTTGGATAAGCTAAGATTTGAAATGTAAAGTAGGGTACGTGGGAGATCGACCCGCTCCCTAATGCTCTCTGCAAGCTCCGCCACTCAGACGAATATCAAAATTCCTGGAGCAGGGAGAGAATCCGCGGATCTGGCGCGTTTTCCGAAATCAGACCTAGTCAAATGGGACCACCGGTCCGACACTACCTAGCAGCACACCACAGCATTAAGGTAAGCCTGATGGGAATCAGCATTCTGATGCAATATTAGTTCCTTTAGAGGTCCCACAGAAACACAACCTGACAGGAAAAAGACGTGCAGATAAGAAGGTCCAACCTGAAGAATTTAGGTGAGCAGCAATTACAGATGAAGAATAATGAGAATGTTCTTGTTTTGAGTGCTCAGCATGTTGTTCGACTGTAACAAGCAAACAAAATGTGTGTCGTTACATCAGAGGGCAGCAAGAGGCCAAGCGCAGAGTGAAAACAATGCTGCTTCCATTCAAATATATTCAAACCAAGCTACAGGAACACCACAATATCCCATCGCATGACAGCAGGTGATTGCATTTTGAGTATGGATCATGGGCAGTGTGTGTAGTTATGGTTATATAAGGTGTTGATGCATCTAAGGTTGGCTTTGGAGAATTATTTGAAGTAAACCACAGGCTGAAATGTGTGATAAAACAAAATGAGGTATCATATTCTATGCCTATTTATATTTTTACTTCCCTCCATACTCCTTTGTACTCAATTTCCCTCCAAATGACATTGTTGTCGCTACTTTACCATTCATTGGGTCAATAAATAAGGCGACTGTATGGGCATTAGTGTTGATGAGTCAGTCCTTGACGACCTCGCTCTTGTGAGAACACCTAAAGGGCCACCTATTGCGTTGCCATGGCGTCCACATCAAACCATGGCTACAGCCTTATCCTGAGGGTGAAAATGTCCTGAAGTTTGACAGTGAAATGAAAAATGGCATGTAATGTGGACACTGGATTTGATTATTAGCGTGGAGATCCTCTCTGAGGATTTGATGTTTTGTTGTGTTGTTTGCACCTTTAGGGGTCACTTGGTATCAGCCCTTTTTTTTGTGAACTTCAGTTGACTGAGTCACAAAGGAACGGTGTTGATTAGGTAACTCCTGGCATCAGAATCCAAGGGCAAATGTCCATCCCGTCACGACAAGCTGACATTTGCGAAGGTTTGACGATAAACATTATCTGGAGGGAAGGAGGAACGTGTGAGAAAGCGAGGGAGCGTCTTGATGCAAACGTTCTTATAGGCTTTATTTTGTCTCTCTCTGCTGCTTTCTCCTCCTTTACCAAATATAGCTGTAGAATAATGAAAACAATACCCAGTTTATATCTGCAAGTTAGTGAGACACCCACTCTCATTTGCAGCGAGAGCAAATGACCCTGGGGATGAGTCATAACATCACTTTAAGGCTGTTTTATTCTCTCCACACAAACACGGCGAAATCCAGCATGCGCCCAGGTTGTCTTACAAGATATAAGCGGCCAGAGAGCTCCGTTACCCCGCAGGGCCCCAAGCCTCACAGTTCTTCCCCTCAGTGCCCTTCCAAATCAAGCCTCTCTTTGAACATTTCCGTTAAAAGACAGAATTTTACCCATGGGGAGTGAGATGAAGAGCTAATGAGAGACTTGCGCAGCTCTTCTAGCTGATTAGACCTGCCATACATGAAGCCTCCGATAGTGTGATGGTATGTTCATGTTGTAAATTCATTTTTAAAAATTGTTTTGTGATAATTCTTAATTTAAGCATTATATATTGGACCCCAACCTTCTTCAAAATATTTGTGTGTGTGTGTGTGTTCTAATCATGAAAAAAGTCCTACCGATTTAGAACAACATAAGAATGCTAAATGATATTAATTTTTAGGTGAATTATCCTTTATTATTTTAAAGAGACTTTATTTTAAATAAAGTGAATTTTTTGCATTATTGATGTGGTAGTTTTGACCTATACATTCTTATTAGATTTGTTTTGACCTAAAAATGCTTCTGAAGTACAGTAAAATCAGTAACATTCCATATGATTTAAGTGAAAAAAATCTTGTCTATATCTAAACTCATGACTGAGGACTGTAAATACTGTATATATACTGTTATATTTTCATTCACCGTGCCGCAGCATACTATATATACTTTGGTTAAATGCACATTATTTTATTCTATTTCAGATGACTGACATAAAATCATATTCATTGTACTGAAAACATCTTGAATCTGTCTGACCACTCCCTACTATACAGCCGCAGGCTTAAAACTAAAGTGTTAACAGTCTCTGTCTTATCAGACAGATATCAACTTTGCTTAGTTTAAAGGAAGAAAGGAACCAAAGGGAGGTACAGGGGGGCTGGTTGTAATCTGACCCTGTTTCCAGGAGTCTAAGAGGATTTCGATGCAGTAATATTATATGTCGGTCCGAGCTAGAGGTAGACAAAGGTGCGCAGCCAAGCACCAAAGCAGAGCATGTCATCTAAATAGTGCCGGGCTTCTTTTTGCAGTTTATTACATCCAACTGCTTTGTGTTGGTTGAGTTTGGCTGGGAGGCGGCACAAAGGAGGCAGTTTGTTCACCCTCGACAAGCATGCTTTTATTTGCAGCAGCCCTTTGATGTATAGAAAGAAGCATTTGGGGTAGGATATCCCTAACAGATCAACAGGGAAGAAATCCCACTCTTATAGTATTGTCTTTAACAATTCCCAGCCTTTCAGCAACTCCCGCTTTTATTCACTTTAATGGCCTTACTTTAGTCCATTAAGCGAGCTGTCTATTATTATAGCGTTATGGGGAGAGCGGCATTTGTGTCTGCGTGCTTGATTGTATGCATGCCAAATGAGAAGGGAACGGACATGTTGAAAATTGCTATACAGTGTAACAGAAACAAGTGGCGTCATGCCAAGTGCACACATGTTCACTCAGTGTCAAAACAGAATTACAGGCCCAACAACAGCAGTTAGTTTGCACCTGTTCCTTAAGACGAGGCTAAAATAACAAAGCTAGTCAAGGAAGTAACTGATATGTCATTAACAAGATATCCAGTCTTAATGGTAAGTTGCAAATCATGATGCAACAAAACTGTCAGACAATTTGCATTATAATACATTGCAAATGATGTGCTGTTGTGACTCCACTTGAACAAAAACAATAGTTTAGTGGTTAATGAATTTGACGAGGAAGCTCATGTCCTAAGTTGTTTTAAAGGGACCATTCACCAAAAAAGACATTTCCAACATAATTGACTGATAATCTGTCTCAAGATCTTTGAATCTTGAACAGTTCCGATTCATAAATGAACTATTCAGACCAGTTTTGTGAATCAAATAAAGTTATTCATTTGACTCAAAAATACATAAATAATTCAGACAATTTTGTCTCTAATGAACTCTCATGAATGTGCCAAGGAGAAGCTAAAACGAGTGTCGACATTTTTAGTGAATAACGGTTTGTCAAATTGTCTTTTTTTTATTTTTTTATCATACTCTTGATTTTTAAAGTTTTGAATGTTCCAGTTTCAGTCTCCATTTCTTGTGCATAGAAAAAAAAGCAACCAGTGCATAATTTAAAATGTACTTTTTGTTCCACCGAAGAAAGTAAGTCATTCGGGTTTGAAGCAACAGCAGAATTGTGATTTTTGGTGAACTTTTCTTTAAAGGAATGGCAAATCATTATTTTTTATAGGTGAGGTTATCAGTACAACAAAAGAGTAGTCATTTATTTTATTTGTCTCACACTGTCATGTCTTAATTAGAGAAATGAACTCTATTAAGAAACTTTTTACAACTGCCAATAGTACCACAAGAGACCAAATTCTAACAAAAATGGCCAACGAAAATGGCCACTGACTCACCAGATGAATAAAAACATAAACAGTGCAAGCACATATGCTCTTGAGACTTGCAGCTTTCATGTCTTAGACCTTATAAAAAGAACAATGGTCTTTGATATATATTGGTACCTAATGATGTCAACAGATTAATTGTCTAATTTTTTGTTTGTCCTATTTTGTCCGATTACCTAAGGGTTTTACCATTATAACTAAACAGCATTGCTTATGGCTGCATGAACAGATCAATATTAGATATCCATGTACTCTGAGATGCAAATAGACAAAACCTCACTGTTGTTAGCCCTTACAAACCTCAACTATTGAAAAGCATGCAAATAACACTAGTCAAATAAACTGCAGGGAACATAGGTTATAGTTAAATATATATATATATATATATATATATTGCTTTAAATTGAGTGAAATAATGGATGGATAAAAATGTCTGCCAAATTCATATAAACAATGGTTAAAAAAAAAAAAAAAAACATATATATATATATTTTATTAGGCAAAATATGAATTTGTTGTGATGTGTTAGGCAGTTCTTGCTCGTTAGGCAGTGCATTTGATCACTTTTTATAATAAATAATGGCATAAACAATGTTGTGCAAGTAAACTTTATTATGATATTAATGCAGGCACCAATGTACATAACCTAGTAGCCTGTTATTATGTACAGTGTATGCAACTGAATATGTGTTCGTACTTGCGTTTGTGCATATTTGCATGTGCATTTAGACATATCTCTCTGAGTACATGTATGATGACACATCTTTGACATTTTAAACATATGTGAATCTAATTGCTGTGCACTTACATTAATGCTATAGGTTGTCATTGTGTGCATCTGTGATAACATATGAATGGTAGATCAGAGCTTTTCAATAACCTAAAGGTCCATTGTGTGCGTGTGTGTGTGTGTACAGGTTTATATTACATTGTGGGGACACAATATCCCCACAAGGATAGTAAAACCTGAGATCACCTATATTGTGGGGACCAGCCAGCAGGCCCAATGGGGGAAATGGATTAATAAACATACTAAATGATGTTTTTTGTTGTTGTTGTTGTTGTTTTGTTTTTTTGAAAATGTAAAAATGCTGAAAGTTTTCTGTGATGGGTAGGTTTAGGGATAGGGTTAGAGGATAGAATATACAGTTTGTACAGTATAAAAACCATTACTTCTATGGAGAGTCCCTACAAGGATAGTGAACCAGACATGTGTGTGTGTGTATGTATGTGCATGTGTGCGTTTTCTTACAATTGCTTAGCAGCTTCACAGCCAGCTGTTAGCCATGTCATGTTGATATTTAAATTGTGTTGATGTACTACTAGCTGGAAACTGATGCCTGGTAGAGAAAATTAATAGTAGTAAAATGCCGATTTGATTGGTGACTGCTTTTCAGTTCTTGCTTTTCAGGCCAATCACTTTCTTTTTCATCTAGGAAATATAGAATAGAATAGAATAGAATAGAATAGAATAGAATAGAATAGAATAGAATAGAATAGAATAGAATAGAATAGAATATGCCCATATCTGAAAGCGTGAATCTCAAAAGTTCATGAAGCATAATGACAAAAACTTTATCTAAAAATAGATTATTGACTGAGTAAAATGTGATGGACGTTTTAACATCTTATAGTCATAAAGTCATCTTAGAGTCATCACAAGTTTGACATCATAAGTTTTAACACTGTATGATGACTAATTATAATATAAAGTTTCACCTCCCCATGTGATTCAGTCATTGGCACTTCTTGATCACAAGCCATTAGATGCTTTACTCTTTTAAATCATTATGATTCTTGAGGTAAGATCTGCCACTGAAGAATTCCAGTGTGAGTATCAAATCCCAGATCTCAGCACTGCATTTCTTTTCACATTTTTCTGCTTAGATTTTCAAGCAGTGGTTTTAAAGCACAATCAGATTCACCTGGGATATGTAGAACTTTGTGAATCACGGGCATTCCAATTCTGCTGAAATCTTCAGAAAAGTTTAGTGTGCAGATTTATTGGAGGCCTGCACATAAAGTGAATATAAGATATAAGCAATAGTGTATGAACAATTTGAAAAAAAAATTGAATGGGGTGTCAGGTTTACTGCACCATTGCATTAAAATGTTACCTCACACATGATGTTGCGCAATTCTGCCCACATTTGTTCCATATCCCCCAGTTAGTCTGAATACAAACCCATCTTGATGAATTTGTTTATGTGAACAATGTGTATTTATGAACACTGAATATGAATGTTATGCATTCTAAAGGCTGTCTGTGTCAGAGTTGAACAGTAGAGCATGGCACCAAAAAGCAGCTGTGAGAGAGTGAGGATGAGAGAAAAATGAAGTGAAGAAACAACAGATATCCTATACAGCCTATACAGACGAGATGCATCCTTCCACCGACACGTGCACACACCCACTGCTGAGGGTTATTTTTACTGCCAGGTACAGTGTAAGTTGTGACGTGCAAGCCCCATTACTGATATTTATGGAACACAAATTGAAATGATACGGCATTCCCCACGGACCCATCCACTCTTAATAGTGGTCGGTAAATGGAGTGAAGAAGGGGGCTCAGAAATGCTGACAGTGCAATTCTTTTGGCTGCCATACACGTCAGTTCTCATGATGATTTTGGAGACTGAGCGAAGCCCAAATGTAATTAGGCATGACAAACAAGCGAGCTCAGGTGACCTGCATAAAGACAACATTGCGTTCAAATAAAACTAGCCAGAGAAATGAATTTACATAATGTGATAGTACAAAGTTATAGGATAGAGCTTTTTACCCTCTCCTCCCAAAGCTTCTTTTAAAAAGGGACGTTTTGTGGTTTCTACAAAGATGCACAGTATTTCTCACTTCCAGTGATTCCCTGGAAGAGCTGAGATCTCACATGCCATGCTAATATTTTCAATATTTCAGAATATATCGGAATATTTATTTTCATTTTTCATTATTTGTAGAATTTACTAATTTTTTTCAGTGCACTATTGTCTTCTGGCTTTTGTCACCTGAGCCCCAAAATGTGTAACTAAAATTATTTTACTGTCATAATAATAAAAAAGAAATTAAGAAAATACTGAAGAGAACACTTCTTATGTTGAAGTAAAACTAAGCTTATCATTTGGTCTCCAACTGTTCCCAACAGAATCTAAGATTGTGTGTGTGTGTGTGTGCGTGTGTGGTCCTGGTACACCCTACGTTATGGGGACAAGTGTGTTTGTGGGGACATTTTTTGGTCCCCATGAGGAAAACAGTTTATAAGTCATACCAAGTGATGTTTTTTGAAAATTTAAAAGTTCAGAAAGTTTAGTAAAGTGATTGGTAGGGTTAGGGGATAGAATATACATTAGAAAAAATCATATCTATGGAAAGTCCCTATAAAATGTATGTGTGTGTGTGTCTCCATAGACGTAATGGTTTCTATACTGTACAAACAGTATATTATGTCCTCCAACACTACCCCTACCCCTAAACCTACCCATCACAGAAAACTGTCTGCATTTTTTGAATTTTCAAAAAAAAACACTGTTTAGTATGATTTTTAAGCCTTTTGGTTTACGAGGACACAGGAAGTGTCCTCATAAACTATGTTTACGTTGTAATACCCATGTCATTATACACATTTCTGTCCTCATAAACCATGTATACAAGTGTGTGTGTACGTGTGTGTGTGTTATATGGAATATAAATGTACATAAATATATTACTGTTCAAAAATTTAAGGCGAGAGTGGATGAGAGTGGGTGCAATCTTAGGTAGGAGAAGGTGCTGGTGGTCTAACTGACCTACAGTTTGAGGTCTTGGGTATCTCTGTTTAGGAGTTACGGGGGAGGGCAGAGGTGGTGCAGCGGGCCGCATGTGAGTCATCCAGGGAGCCTGTGAAAACTGTGGGAGCGTGGAAAGAACGGAGGAGAGAAAAGGAAGACTGGAGTGATGAAGTGATGCGGCTTTGAGAAAGAAGAGGAAGTGATGATGGGTTATGAGGGAGGTTCTGAATGTGTTTTAGAACATTTAGAAGACAATTAGTGTGGTGTCCTCAGTACTGGCCCTGAACCCTTCCACAAGAGGTATGCCATGTTGAGGCTGCATTTTATTCTGTTTAACCACTTCAAAGGCCATGTCCCTAAGCAATAAAGCCTTCCTTCATCCGTCTCGACGGTCTTTATTTGAAATATCTATATACTCCACAAACTATACTCACCTGTGACAGTGTTTTCAACCTTGAGCCATTCATTCTTCAAAAAAATGTCTTCAGTAATATCCTTGCTCATTAATGTGTTCTGACAGCATTGTTGATCCTCATCTGATCATGGAGAATATACGTGTTAGTCTGCAGTGCACCAAGACCTGCAAGAGCAAAACGAGTCACACAGGGATGAATTTGAGGCAGAAAGCTCAGTAACAGACAAATGTTCATATAAAAAAAAATAATAATAATAAAATAAATGAATAAACACTCATCATTTTTTGCTTAATATATGTAATGTCATCACACAAGTATTGTATTGTATTAAATCGTTTAGTAAAGAAGCAGCTATCCATATCATCATAACTTATTCAATAAAAAAAAAACATGAAAAATACATTAAAAGTGCATTTAAGAAACTCTTGAAAAACCTTTAAAAAACAGTGAGAGCTGGTCTGAAGAAATGCTGTTGCAAATTGCATTATATCTTAAGGCAGGGATGGAAGTTGCAGTTGTCACTAAAGCAAACCCAAGACGAGAAACATATATGATATGAGGAGATCAGTTGGCATATATATTCCACAATACCCTACTATTAACTAACAAGTCAGTTAGTGAGATTCTGTTTGATATGTCTATTGTTACTGGCATTAATCCAATGGCCCCATATATGAATGAAAGAAGGAATGAACTTGTTGAATCAAAGCAGCAACTTTGTTCTTGTGCTTGTGCGTTTGGAGGAAACAATTTCTGGTAATGCTAACCAGAAAAGAAGTTATGTGAGAAAGGGGTCTGTCCACGAATCTTTTGAACTTTCTTTCCTCCCAGCTCGTTTCCTGTGTATGTCTGTGTTGCCTAAGCATACTGTTTACTGTTGCTCTGAGTTATTAATACAATAGCGATTCGTGTTTTTTACAACTCTCCGGCTCAAACGAATTTTGGCTCATATGCGGGTAAATACCACCTATTACTCATGTTACTTTCCAGCACATTTGTAGGACACATTCAAGCATCGCCTCGTCACTGCATAACAATTAGATGTCTGAGTGCTCGCGCGCTCTGATGGAATTTTACTGATAACAGACAACGGTCGTACTTGGATTTCGTGATTTCCATTTCATTCTTTATGTCAAGATAAAGGCGTACGGGGGGAAATAACGTTGTCATTTCTTTAAGTTGACAGCGTGTCTCAAGACTGACGAGGATTCAGCTTTTTTCTTTTCCTATAGTACACACAAAACGAAGCTCAAAACTGTATTGCACAGATGTAAGTATGGTACTTAAAACCATGTTTTTCCTCTGTTTGGCTTTAAATACCACAGCTTTGCAGCAGCAGCAGCAGCAACAAGTCTCCCGAGTCTCCAACTTCCTACTTGGCAGAAAATAAGATTGTGAAATGTGATCTTACCTGACTTCTCTCTCAGCTGGGAAAACAGCCAGATTGAAAATGTCGTGAACTTCGCGTAATGTTGACATATCACGCGCAATACGCGCACAGACAAGCGAAAAAAAAGTGCACATTGCTGTCTTGGATGCGCAACTTTTCTTATGGTCATTCATTTTTACTCAGCATCTCGGGGTTGTAGTTGCTGGTCAGTTTAATTCCCACATAAACTTGACCGCCTTCGCTTATTTCAATCACGTAAGAGCACTAACGGCGTTTATCTGAGAGAGGACACTGCGTAAATCTGTATAGGGGTTTTGGGTAAATCGCGACTGGTTGCTATTTGTCCTGTCTGCACAGTCACCAAGGTGTTAGAGAGTTTAAGCACGCGGATATTGCAAAGGGTTATTAGATTCATAAGTCACCCAAGTGGTGGGCGATCTTCTGAGCACGGCAGAAGTTCTCATATGATGACTTCAAACAAGACACATTACCTACCAGCATCTGTTGGAGTGTGTGGATATTAAGACACTTCTATCTCCAGGACAGCATAGGGGAAAATGGTAAGTAGCATGGAAATACTACACTTAAAGGAATAATTACTCCAAAAGGCATGACTTGTGTTTACACTGTAGAGTTGGTATCAAAAGAACAGATTTTGCTGTACGACATATACGAGTGCTTATGGACCCTAACGCTGAAGGCTACTTAAACGAGGGCTCAGGTTTACCAACATAAATGTAAAACTTTGCAATGCTGCTGTTTTCCGGGATTCGTAGGTAGAGAAACAAATCTGAGCAAAGCAAACGCAGACACATACACAGCCGTAGAGAATATACATTCTAATTGGGGTTTTGCCTTTGTTGCGCTCTGTGCCAATCTGCGCTTTGATGCCTATTGGGCTTTTAGCCTTTATTCTGAATATCATTTTTACAAGTGCTCTCTGTCAGTGAAAAAGCAACATGTGTAGACATGTCCATCTGCCCTGCAGGACAAAAGCAGAGCACCAAGACGCTATTACTGTGTGCGTTTCGGGGACTGGGTTTCAAGCCTTTTGGGGGGACTCCTCTTTAGAGGGTTATGAGTGACTTTTCAGATAAGTGATTCTTTTGTTAAGAAAACGACCGGCCAACATGTGATCAAATATTAACAGGACGGGCTTGCAAGGATATATTCACGTGACAAGGCGTGGGGAAGCAATAGAGTAGAGCAATATCAAGTGGCACTTAACGAAAGTATAGATTTTTGCTTCTAAGTAACCTTAGCTGTGCTATGATTTCAGCACTTTGGACAGAGGCACCGGAGTCGTTGAACGCTGAGGACTAACGCGGAGTGAGTGGACATCGCCTTTTGTGTTTTGCAGTTCTTTTGCCAAAGCTAGGGAATTGTTTCACTTTTTCCTTCTTCTTTTTCGCTTTCGGAGGGAGACCGGTAAAAGCAAAGCAAACAAACAAACACGCGAGGAAAAGAACCAGTCGATAGTGGGGCTGCTTTGCGCTTGGAGTTTTGTCGCCACTTAGAGCATGTGAAAGTTGAAATGGTAGAGCTGCTGTAGTATACGCGTACTTTGCAAGCTCCACTTGGTGCACAGCGTTAACTTTGGGAAATGCAAGTGTTGGTCTTGGAGATCTAACCACTGATAGTGGTTGTCAGCTCTTAAAAAGGTAAGACCTGTTTGTTTTATTCTCCACTTTACTAGCAGTCCTTCTTGGGCAGATGTTTTACTTGTAAATAGAGAAATGACACCCCTTTACGCATTTTAAGTTTGATTAGTGGTTACAGCTAGATAAAATGTTACGCTGTGAGGAGCAGCTTTGGGTAGTGATGGGAGAGAGACACTGAGTCATGAGGGAAATGTTAAACTTACGTTATCATTTTACATTTTCCCTCTACTTTACTCGTATGATTTTACACTATATACCAGGAAACGTAACGGAGATAAAGTTGTTTCAATTAACAGCCACAGTTCTGTCACGAATTCGTAGGAACGGAATAATGTATTTATTTCTATATGTCACAATTCACCCCCGTATAGAGATGTTCACAATTAGCAGTTATTTTATATGAGTTGCTATTTATAGCGCAACACCAAATGTAGAAAGTAAATTGTGCATGTAAGTGCGTAAACAGCTGACTTTCCGTCCTCATCACAATCAAATGCTTGCGGAATTTTTGTTGTCTTAAATGCGCAATTGTCTAGCACACGCTTTTCTTTGCTTGCTGAATAATAGGGCATGTCTTTAATAAAATATACGACTCAGCACGAGCTGCCATCTACTTATTGTCTTCCTGAAAACGAAAAGATCAGGATCTATCTATCTATCTATCTATCTATCTATCTATCTATCTATCTATCTATCTATCTATCCGTATCTGTCATTCTCATCATCCTTTCTTATCAGCTAAATGTTGTTTTCGTTAGCATGGAGGGATAATTTATTCGTTGAATCGATCTTAAAGTGGTGCAACCAGCCCTATCAATGTAATCGCGTCTGTAGCATCTCCGCGCTTCGTCATCGTGGACATATTGCTAGTGTTTTACTACGGACCGCTTCTCCGTTTCATTCATCCCGAGATTTCCACTCCTCTCCTCCAGCATCACCTGCTCATCTCGCTCCCGAGCGCACAGGTCTGTCTGTGCACACGCCGAACAGTTGGGAACCACTTAGAGCTAAAAGCTTTCGCCACAGATAACATATCATGTTAAAATATTTTGAATTGGCTCGCCAAAAAAGAGCCCTTTGTTCAAAACATTGTGTATGTGTGTGTGTATTTGTGTGTTCATATATATATATTTTCAGTTAAAGTGAATAAGAATTTGGATAGGCGTGGTCAGATTTTGTTCAGACTGGGTTAGATGGAGCCACCGATAAGATTGCCTGATAAGGAAATGGCTGAGAGGGTGTCACGCGTATTGTGGAGAAAGCTGAAGAAAAGCTGTGCAAGACTGAGACGAAATTAGGACAGTCAGCGTTTTAAAGGAGCCTTTCGCTGATGATTTTCTGACTTTTATGCCGACTAAGTTTAGGAATTCGTCTCAGTTTCTGAGAGGGATGAGCGGAGGATATTGGCTACGGTCGCTTTTTTCTTTGTATCCAAGAATCTGATTAAAGGGTGAAGCGATTGAATGACAAACAGACAGATATGAAAGCCCACGGGCGCCTCAGCACTGCGTTAATCAAGAGTCTATCAGGCGGAAGACATTCAGTGTGTCATTTAGCTGCTTTTAAATGATCATTATGACTGTTTCTCTTTGTTCGGATGCATTATAGCTTCTTTCATCACTGCTAAATCGGTAATTTCTCTATTAAACATTTATTTCCTTGTCATAATCGTACGAAACATGTTATCGAGAAAATCTTTGTTATTTTAAAAAACAATGTAGCCTATCGAACATCTGACTTTAAAGTGACAAATCAAGCGGGGCAAGCAGCATGTTTTTTTTTTTTTTTTTTTTTTTGGACTGGTCCGAAAATAATAGCAGCTAATATTATAACTAGATTTTATTATCACTGTTTTGTCACTGTAATCTTGTTAATACCATTGTCATTCATGGGCAAATTTTATAAGCATCATTATTGACATGCAACAAAACGGCCACGAGCGCCGTTTTTATGAGCACATATTTCATGAATAATTTCATGCTTTTCAACGAAACGCCTGTTTTTGCTTACAAATAATCCAGTGGTGAATAACTAAATACTTCTGCATCAATATATTAAAAAATATTTTTTTCTAAAGCTTTGTCTAGAGTGAAATGTTATCAAGCTATTAAACTATCACATTTTTGTCATTTATTACACATCAAACGTCTCAGAGTCGTGTTTTCATTTATTGAATGCATTTTTATTTTATTTATAAACATGAATGTATATATATATATATATAATATAATTTTAGTTCATGAGACAGAGGGATAGAGATGTGGGTTGGTGGTGTGGGTGTGGGCATGCGGGGGGAGGGGGGCTGGAGGCGGATGCGGGGAGGGTGGGGGGTGCTGGGGGATGGCACGACACACTTTGTATGTACGGAAGGTTTTTTATAGAACTTTCTGCAATGTACGTCATCGGATCAGTCCATAAATGGGGTTGTGTTATCTAGCTGAGAATCTCCCTCTCCGCCCCCCTCCCCTCCGCTCTCTGATCGCTGCAGAGTTAAGGGTGGGCGTCAATAACAAATCTGAGCTTGGTAGATTTCAATTCAGACATCACATAATGCTTTTGTGGCATTATATTTCTAGTTTAATCGGCGTTTATTTCGTCCTCGTTTGACTGACCGCCGCGGATGATCAGGGGATATTTATAAACTAAATATGAAAATTGTTTTGTTTACAGAGAGCGGCTTTCCTAATTAACTTTTATAGAGATGTACCGACTTATTGCGCCCTGCTTCACTCGCGGGAGGAATTTATTATAGGCCTACTGAATATGCAGAGTTCCTTTGGGAAATAAAAGCGTGTGCTCGTCACAATTGCGAAAAAGAAAAAGGTCCGTTTTTTTTTTTTCATTTACTCCCTGAAAAGATTCATTTTTGCGAACCACACTAGTCTCACAATTTAGCTAACCACAATAGGAATAACTATAAAAATAATAATCATCATTATCATATTAAGATTAATCACAATTTCTATATATAAGCAGGCTAATTAGCCTAACTACATGGTGCCAAAATAATTTGAATGATACTTTCGATGGATATAGTGTAATTATTCTGTGTTTATGGGGCTATTTGGACAAGTCTAAAGTCATTAGTTAATTAGCACCTCCGATCGCAGGTTTTCTGCGCAAGAAAACCAAGAGGCTTGAGGAATTGTGCGCGCGCTCAATACTAAGCAAGAGCGTGACTTGCGGTGCTCTAGCGCAAAGCGCTTATTCTGAAAGAGGTCGTCTGGTATCCACACTTATGGTGTAATTCTTCTATAATCCACTTCTAAATGACGCTGTATGTGTATGGTTTTTTGTAATACTTTTAGTATGTTTTGTAAACCATTTAGGATGTTGTGACCCCATTGTATTTGGTGTTTATGTAAACAGGGTTGTTTGTGTCTGTGTGTATGGTATAGGCTATACAATATTAGAATTTTTGACCTCTAGCATATACCTGCATCCAAGTTTGTTTGATGGGATCTGTATGATGTGTTGTTTGCCCCCCACCTGTGTGCTTTACTCACTGAAATAAAATGGAGTGGCACTTGCCTCTCTGTATGTGAATAACTACAGTGCAGCATTAGTGCTGGTGCCTGGCAACTAAGGCTCCGCCAAGGAATCCTCTAACTATTCACCAACGTCAGTGCTTGGGTATGTATATGCAGGACTTCTCTAACATGTTTGCAATTTGCCTCTGTGCATGTTGGTTAAGAATGGCATCCCGACTGTGTTTGTGTCTGAGCGTGACTTTGATATACTTGCTTTATACTATTTCTAAGGTCTCTAAAACTAGGGTGTTTTTTTTTTAACATTTGAATGTTTAACATTTCTTAGAGGTCATTTAGACACTTTCTCTGCTACTGCTTTGAAGAACAGTGATTTTCATACTTCATGGACAGTTCTTTATTTTTTTCATCTTCATTCTCATCTACGCTATTTCTCAAAGTACACTTTGTTTATGGTGTTTTTTGCATTTGTTATTATATTAATATATCCATATTTTAAATGGATATCCAAACTATGAATCTAGTAACCACTAAATGTGTAGTACAATAGTGCATTACAAGAACTGTCTACCTAATTATGTAAATATACTCACCCTTGACACATAAGGGTTTGTTGGGCAAGCAAAAGGCTAGATTACCAGAGGAGTGTCAGAGTGCAGCAGAGGGCTTATACCCCACGGATACATTACCAGTGTAGCTGTATGCTGCAGGGGATAGATTACAGTTACGTGGATTGTATAGCTCTTTGAGTCTATGTGCTAAAGTGGATATCTAAGTGTGTAGTCCGATAATGTAGCTGCTATAAGTCAAGACTTTGAGATTTTTATCTTACACGGCTGGCCGCTGTTGACCACCTTCAGCCCTTTATTGATAACAGGGACCTGTTGCATCTTGCTGTTGGAGAGTTGAGCACTGCGCAATTCTTCAGTGTACAGATTGGGTCTGGGATGAGAGACAGTGATGTGAGTAACACAAAGCACTGCCCAGACCCCTTTCCCTAAAGACAGTGAGCTGAAGAAACAGAGACAGGCACCTAGGAATGGGCAAACTCAAGTTCCAAAAAGTGACTCACTCATTTCAATGCAATGACAAAATGGAAAGATGGGACCCACTTGAACAAGTGTACATACTGAAAATGTACACTCCACATTACAGTCTAAACAACACTAAATCAGTGACGTGGGCTGAGTTTTATAAGATATACTCTGGAATATTTACATGTTTTTCACATTCGTCATTCATATTTTTGTTGACACCTGGCTAGTGTGAGAAATGTTTGAGAACACTTGGCTACACTCTTAAAGGGATAGTTCACCCAAAAATTACAATTCTGTCATCATTTACTCACCCTCAATTTGTTCCAAACCTGTACAAGTTTCTTTCTTTTGTTGAACACAAAAAAAGATATTCTGAAGAATGTTGGTAACCAGACAGTTGACAGTAGCCATTAACTTCCATAGTATTTTTTTCCTACTATGGAAGTCAATGGCTACCGTCAACTCTCAGGTTACCAGAATTCTTCAAAATATCTTCTTTTTTGTTCAACAGAAGAAAGACTCATACAGGTTTGAAACAACTTGAGTAAATGATGACAAAATGTTCATTTTTGGGTGCTATACCATTAAAAAATAAAGATTCCAAAAGGAGGTTTTCGCAGCAACACCATAGAAGAACAGTTTTGGGTTCCTTAAAAGAAAATTTTTTTCTTGGTGCAAAGAACATTTTATATAATCTAAAGAACCCTTTTCCACTATAAAGAACCTTTTGTGCATTAAAAAGATTCCATGAATGTTAAAGGTTCTTCATGGAACCACTGATCTAAAGAACCTTTATTTTTAAGAGTGTATTTCAGATTGAAATCTGGTGCCATGCTGACAAACATTTTGTGATTTACTTTTGTTTTTCATTGCAGTGCCAACGGTCAAAATGGACATTGTTCACTTTCCTGTGCTCTGTGTCAGTACTGTGATGTGTTTGATGAATGCTATAAACTAACTTTATTGTCCTGTCACACTAAGATCTGGTCTAGTTTTCTCATTCTCCAGTTTTCTAGCAGTGGCTCAAAGCTCTTTTTTTTTTTTTCTCATAGTGAAATATGAAGAAGCAATGACCTCTGTTTTTACAGCTAGTATTGACACTCTAAACGTTTTATCTTGCCCTGAAATAGCGGAAACTATTCCACCATTTCA
Source organism: Elopichthys bambusa (assembly GCA_037101425.1). Taxonomy (NCBI): domain Eukaryota; kingdom Metazoa; phylum Chordata; class Actinopteri; order Cypriniformes; family Xenocyprididae; genus Elopichthys; species Elopichthys bambusa. Next base: position 29,062,001 of record CM074432.1, read on the forward strand.
GGTTTGTACAAGACACAGATCACCTCTAACCTTTTCAAAACGATGCTTCATCAAGTGTCACAATGCGACTTCAAAATAATATTTTGCCAGTATGTGGAAACCCTATTCTGATGGTTCCAGGACGGAATATGCTACGATGGGTCAAGACAGCACACAAGACAACAGAGGGAAAGATATTGAGAAAGCTGAGGTGACGTCATTAGCGACCCGACCTATTGGATAGAGACACGGCCATCGCTTCTGACGCCGCTCCGACTCTCTCAACATTCAACACTTTGAACACGTCGATCCTGATGGTCAAGTTTCAACCAACATTTCAGCTATAATGTCCACACTGTGTGTTTTGTCATCATTTTTACGGATCCTAAAGTTTCCAAAAAGTTGCAGCGAATGAAAGTCAAGGTCTTCCTACAGTTTAGCTCTTGCTGTATTCACATTAGTCCATATGTCCACTTTGTGGTTATCTTAGTTCTTTCTGTGGTGGTGGTGTCAACTTTGTGCTGTATGTGCAGTTCTGAATGAGATCCATGTTGTTTTTGTGCTCCTAATGAGAAGCAGAGTGATTTATTTATGGATTACCTAGCTGGAACAGCCCTAATGCGCAGTGTGAGAGTGTACATGAGTGTGTGTGTGTGCGTGTGTGTGTGTGCGCGTTTTACCTCTCTTGGAGTCATGCCGCTCAGTAATTGCTGATGCAACTCTTTGTCATCCAGGGTTTGCCCTCTCCTCCTGTGAACCTATGGGATGAGTTATATTCATCTTGGCTTGTCCCTATAGGAGAGAGAAAAGAGCTGTAAGCATGAATATGTCAAAACGAGTGAAGGTGAATGTACATTTGTGAAAGTTTAGTATCGCAAAAACATGGAAGATGAGAAGGAGAGATAGAAATAGAAAGATGGAGATGGAAAGAAATAAAGAAAGAGGGAGTTTGAGAGCATGTGTGTAAGAGGAGGCAGGTGTTAGCATCCACTCTCATGCTGGGAACAGCTAGGTTTGAAACCACTCCACCTCATTACCTTATGCAGAGAAAAATTATCATCACTATACACGAAACTCATCAATATAAATCTTGTGTTGGACGAGATCCAAAAGCACTTGGAGCTCAAAGTCTTGGTGAAAGTATGGGGCTAACGATGCGGTATAGCATGGGGTAAAAGAACAAAGAATGTTTTCCCTAAACTCCTCCTGGAAGGTCATGTTAAATACTACCTAGAATAAATGACAAAGTTGGAGTTGAAACGCAAAATTATATCACCCTCCTATTAGTTAGAACATCTTTGACCATTTACCTTACAAATATCAAACAAACCACTCCCATTATTGGAGGAACATAACTGACAGTGGAAGAACAATGAATAGTTTTAAAAGCAATGAACCAACATCTGGCACATAAGCTCCTTTGGCAGACAGAGGGGCTCAAACTGACAATAGTTTAAAATATCACATACAGAGATAGCCAGGGAATAATAGATCCTTGATGTGGTGGAGACAAGGAGTGAGCTCTTTGAAGCTACCTTTGTGGAGTCACAATTGCAAATATCAATTTCAGCAGATGATCTATAGTCTTGTCACAAAAAGGTGTTTCATATTAACCTAACAGCTGTCCATTACGAAGCTGTTGCACAGCATTTGGTGCCAGCACAGCCAATGAATTTAAAGTGCAATGAACTGAGGAGATTTAGATGGCAAAGGCAATAACTTAAAACCATATATTATCTTTTAAATTGAGAATGGCAGATGTAATAAGTTAAAACCATAAATTATTATTTTAGCAGTTGTATAAATCAAGCTAAACTGATTTCAGGTGTTCACGTGTAGATAATTTCTTAGGTCTAGATACAACTAGTCAACGAAAATGAAACAAAACACTCGCCTTTGTGATTCACTTTGTATAGGCATATAAAGGAAGCATATTTTATATATACCTTATATATATCTATATATATTATATATATTTCCCTTCGAATAGAAGGGAAAAATATAAAAACCCCACATGACTCGATGGTTATCAGTTGAAGGAGCACTTAAGAGAAGAAAGACAACGGATATTAAAAACACACACACACACACACACACATTCAGACTCAGTAGATCAGGAATTAGAAAGGTTTCTTTCATACGTTGGTCTTTGGCTCTCGGTAAATGCCACAATAACATACTTTCCGGTTATTCGTTAGGCATCAGTGTCTCACTCGGTTGGCGTTCGGTCGCCCTCGCGCTGGAGTCACATGTTGCAACGTCACGGGCAAGGCAGTAGTTAGTTACTGTAGTCGCGAGGAATGAAGCCGTCATTTCAAACTGGAGAGCTCTCTCAATGCGCACTACACCGCGAGCGCTCACCATGCCATCCAACTGCTTCAACCCAACTCCAACGGATCCGCTCAGTCATGGGAGTCCATTACCTCAACCATGCAATTTCCACTATCAATAATTTAATCTATTTGCTCAAAAGCTGAAGAGACTACTTGCAGCTGCTGCTGCTTGGCGAAGAGCGGGCGAATATCGCAAAATAGTTACGCGGAGGGCTTATCCAAAACATCCCAGATGACACTGTCCTGCTGAATGGTCTCCTTTACGACTGGACAGTAAAGGTAGGTTTTTGTGCGAAATAGAGTGATTACTGCAGGTTTTGTACTGACTGCGTCTGAAATGAGAAAAGGAGTTAGGAAAAAGTAATCAAGTGTTGGATCATGCAGCGGCAGCATGAAACGCTATCCTCGCGTTCATTAATAAGATACGGTGTTATTATGTTGATTGAATTTCTGAGAGGGGTCAATAGAACCAAAAAGTCGTTTTTGTTTATTATCCAGGGCAAATAGGCTGTTTATCCTAGAAGCTTTTTTTTTTTTTTTTTTCCTGTTCAGCTGTTTAATAGTTAGTTTGATTACATTTGCTGCAATAATGGACATGGATTGTTTTACTTATATATTTTTTTACGCATTAATGCTGGAGCATTAAAGTTTTACCAAACGGCATATTATATTTAGTCATAAGGACAGATTGTTTATACAGTTTAAGCTAAAACTAAGCTATGTATGAGAACGTTCAGAGAATAAATGCGTTTCGTGAACTCAATGAGACTTGAAGAACATGAAACTTGAGATCATCGTTTAGGTTTACCGCGTAGAGTCTAGCCTTCCCCTGGAACAGATAAACTCCCAAAGAGAACATCAAGTTGTTTTTTTGTTTATTATTATTATTATTATTAAAAACTAACAAATAAATTATAGTTATGGGCTGCTTTTGGATGCAAAACTGCTTAAACAAAATCACACTGCTAGTTGATTTCGAAACATGTTTTTCAAAATCCTAATTGACTTTGTAGTTATGCGTGTTGTAATTTATGATGCGGATATACACACAAGATTCTGTTTGTAATTCTTTTTAGATGAAAAGCATATAGACGATGTAGACTGTAGTAAAGAAAACAGGCCCATTTATTCTCATAGCTCTCAGGTGGTCTCTTATTAATCTGCTTTCTCTTTGTGTGAGCGTATGTTTATGTGACAAAAAGAGAAAGAGATGTTTCTCATGGTCTATATGGTTTTCTGCTTGCCTTCACTTCAGATGAGCTTTGTGTAGACGAATGCGCCATCTAGTGCAAAAGTGTTGTAAAGCCTGTTAACGAGTAAAGGATGGATTGTGCGGATGCCGTTGTTTTAAAAGAATCCTCTCTCTGACACCACTTTTCTAGTTTACAAACTGTAATGTGACATAAAGTTTATAATACTCCCAGAACCAGCGCGGCGTGAGAAGTTTTTTTTTATTGGTTGGTACCTGCAGGATGTTTTCAATTCAATTCCAAAGTTCCTGGAAAAAACTCAATCTCTACTAGGCTAACATATAGAGTGGCAAATCTTAGATGATATTTCCCTCGCGGATCCTGTTCGCCAATGCGTTGCCCTTTCTCTTGTTACGAGAAAATACGAAACTTATAGGCCTACATAAATTATTACAGCCTTAATGTTTAATTTGTCTTTTGTCTTCTACCTTTCAGCATTAGAGACACATTTACAATCGTGAAGTGAGCGAATTTTACAATGGCTTTCAGTGGGGTCGTCTATTTTAGAGGACTTTTAAAGGAATTTCAAACTGTTATAGCCTAAGTAGCTTATTATACAAGTTTAAGGATACATTTATGGGTGTAATCTGTAAGCTAACAGCAAATTAAGACTTTAAACAAAACATTTATTATGATATATCTGTGAATATGTAAATCTACAGGCTAAGGAAGTGATAAATTGTGACTTGCTTTTTGACTTATGCCGAAACTAATCGTACTGCGCGTGCGCAACTTTCTGTTGTTATGGTTACCTCCTCTCTCGAAAGCGACTTCTGTTCGTTATCATATTTGACAACCGCTGAAAATTCGTGCTCTAACTAACTTTCAATCTAACTTTTAACACACTAGTGATGATAAAACACTGTTGATACCTAAATAATCTTGTAATGGAAAAATAACTTTTACTAAGACCCCCTGCAACTTAGCAGTGTTTTACAAATTTTTGTTTTCATCAGTACTCATACTGATATAAAATACTGTAGTTTCGAGAATTTGTATCAATTTGCTTTTCTCAAAATGTTTATCTTTCACTAAAGGTAATGAAGATGTTTGCGTTGGCTAAGCATTTGGGGGTGTTCACTCTGGTTGCTTTTGTACATTGCATCTTTATCGTTATTTGTATAGTTTGGGTTAGACAAGATAGAGGTCTTGAACTCCTTAAACCAGCACCAATTCAACCTCTTTGAAAAACCTTGCATTTAAAGACATATAATTCACCACCACAGATGAAAAGAGAGTGTTATTTTGCAGTTGACCCTTGTTGTGTTACCACTAATGCCAGATTGTAACTAATATGGATTCCACATTTTAATGTGTTCTCAAAGTCAGAATAATAATTAGCAGCGGCGACACCTGTGTGAGCTTAGGTGATGCACGCTACATTGCTCGTCATTGAACAAGTACACTAAAGCAATCTAAAATCTTTTCTTATGCTACAAGCATTTTACCCCAACCTTTGTTGTTCTTTTCAAATATTTAATCATGCATTGTTAAGTATCTTGCCCTAAGGAGCGCTTTTTTTCACTTTCCTTTAGAGTGCTAAGACTAACAGAAAAGTGTCTGTTACCACAATACTTTTAAGTTGGAAGATCCTTATACATCTGTCATGAGTGCTTTTCTCTCCCAATCCCTCTATGGCATGGAGATTTAAGCAAATACAGTTGTGGGAGAATCAGGATCATGTAGACCAATCTATCCTGTCCTACCTGCCCCTCTCCAAACAATTGAGCAGGTGCATGTAGTCTTTTTGCCAAAACTATAGAGCTGCCGCTCATGCCCAATTAAAGTACAGTCAGTGAAAGGTGTTTGAACGTGCTCCTATAAGCCCCGACCATAAGGATCAAATACAGCTGTGTGGGTGAAGTATTTCATCAAGCTTTCTGTACCTTACTTTGTAGAAAGAGAGCTTGAAAGATCACTGCAGGCTGGATGGTTTCTCGTGTGAAAGCTTTGATTGATGGAAACCTTGTTTGTAGTATTTTCAATGCCTCATAATGAGTCTGGCTTTAAAGGTCTAACAAATCAGACACAGAAAGCATGAATTAGCAGCTTTGTTTACATGACAGTCTAACGAATTATCTCAAGTCATCTCCTTCATTTTAGACATTTAAACACACCTGAAACCGTGACTATCTGTGATGGCTACTACCACATTACCACTCACTTTCTGTAACCCATCAAAAACACCTGTACTCTCTTTGTACACAAACACACATCATACCGTACGATGACAGGATATTACATTATCATACACAGTTCAAACAAGCGCATATTAAAGCAGAATAAACATGACCGTCAAGGTAATCTTGTCTTCCCTCGCTGCTTTGAATGAGACAGAAGGTCTCAGTTATTGCCAACTCAGTCCCAAAGCAATAAAGTGATTCATCATCTAGATTAAGTTTTAACAGGAAGTTGATTGAGAGTATAATCCATATTGATTCTCTTGATGGAAACAGGAAATAGCAGAGTTAGAAATAAAATTGTGTGTTGTTCCTGGTGAGAAGGGACCCCAGAGGAAAATGGAAAGCAATTGCGAGCTGATGAGTGGCACTGCCCCCTAGCACCACTCCTTCTAGCCCCACCGCCCTTTTCCTCTCATCCCCCTCTGAGACCAGAGAGAGACGTCATCAGGGTTGTTGTGCTCCTGCCACACGACTACACACCGGTGCTCTAGTCTAATTAGGAGGGAAAGATACAATTTAGTCAGCTTTTCAAAGTTCAGTAGTCAACAATAACTGCCCTTCACGCTTTCACGTGCTACTGCAAGCCAAGTAGCTCTGTAATATATTTAAGGTTATGTATTACCAGTAGGATTTGGATGAGAGATGACATTGGTACTCCACCTGCTGTCAAGTAGGGCAACAGAAGGGATTTGGGTGTCAGCATGACTGATGCTGGTATTTCATTCAGAAGCCTCTTCAATATATATATAAATACTTCGCTCATTAGGGAGACGACAGATGTTTGCTAATTGGGATCATCCTGAAACTGGGGCGGTTACTGGGCTATGCTTCTCTGTATGTGCGTAAACCCGCATTAAGGTTGTCTTGAGAGTAGGAACGCTGACAATAATCCATCCGTCCTCACAGGCGCGCCACATCTGGAGGAATGAAATAAGACAGAATCATTGAATAATCCTCAGGCAGGCACTTTAAATTCCTCGCTATATTCAGCAGAGGTAATTGCTGACAATGTAAGAAGCTTTTTCCATTACGGGGAAAGCTGACAGACTGAAGTATCTTTTCATGCCTGCAGAAGCAGCTTGTACACACATTTTGCGCGCTGCCTGATTTGATTAAGATTGATCTGTCCTCTACAGCTGTATCCTTGGCTCTGGGTTTTTCCATGCTTGTTTTTGACCATTTGAGAGGAGAGATTAAACATGCTCCCATCTCATCTCCCTAGATAAATACACACACACACACACGTTGACGCACACACGCTCACACACACACACCCCTCGTGGACTGCAACGTCACTGAGCGAGGGGACTTTGAGCTCATTAAGTAGAGGGCTGTGATATTCTGAATCGAGACTGTGGGACTCCCAACCGGCCTATTTATAGAAAGCACATCTCCATGGCAGTCATCGCTGCGCTAGCAAATCGCAGCCGTGGCCCCAGACACCAATTAAGAATGAAACAAATGCCTTTTAGACAGGGCGTGTCCCTCCTTCTCTCCTGCTGGCCCGTACTGCCTTCTGCTCTGGGAGCGGATCCTCCCTCTGCCTCTTCCTGAGGCTGCGTGGGGCATCGGGAGGACAGCTCGCAGAGAACTGGCGAAGCCTTGCTGCGGTGCTGGATATTTTTAAATGCACCCACCCCCCTCCACCCCCCTTACCCCAGCCCTACCTCTCCTCTTCTCCTTAGAAAAGTGCGAGTAATGGGTATCTTTTTTGTTGTTGTGTATGCATGTTCCACTGTCTGTTCATATGTGCCGGGATGCCATTGGATGCAATAAATCGCAGTGACTCATAGAGGGACTTCAGAGAGGTAAGAGAAAGCTGCAGAGGGGTTCGCGGAGAGGAAAGGAGAGAGAGGAGGAATCAAATAGGTTCACGGTTTCCTAGAATTGTCATTTATTTGCATTGATTTTGTAGTCAGGAATAATTCCATTGACTAAAACATGGCAGTTTGTGTCTAGGTATGAATGAGTGAATGAATGACTGGCATCTTTCTCAATTTCCCTGCATTTTTCCTTCTCTCTATCTCTTTATCAATGTTAAGTCTCTTTCTGCTTTCTTACAGTGTCTTTCCTTATCTCTCTCTGTTCCTTTGTCTCTCTGTTTCAGGTTTTACCTCTCTTAGTGGGAAAGATAATCATCTCTTTGGCATTGTAGTCTGTTTGGGCTTGTTCTTCCAAATTACTCAGTTAATTCCAGAGAAGTTGTTATACATTTAAGCAGTATGTAAAGTTCATCCTTGAATATAATAAAAAAAAGCTATATATATTTTTAAAAAAATAATAAGAATAAGACAATTATATTATTTAAATAATAATAAGAATATATAATTTTAATAATATCACATTTGAAAATAAATTTATTTCAGTATTGGATTACTAATGCAAACTTTGATGATAGACCCTGTTCTGCCATTTTTTGGTGGGCTTTGACTTGTCACCTATATCTGCTCCATCTGATACTCGCACAAGCAGTTCACACACCTCTAAGGGAAGAGTAGAGGAGGCAAGGGAGCAGGAGAGAGAGAAGGAGGAAGGGAAGGGGAAGAGAGAGACGGAGGAGAGTGGGAGCAGTTCTCTGGTGTTTGCCTAATGATACTCCAGGGTCTCTGAATTTAGCCTGCTGCATTTGCTGTTGGGGGGAGGGGGGGGGGGGGGCAAAAATGTGCAGGTGTGTGTGCAGGGACGAAGAAAGCGCGCAGTGTTAGTTGCGCTCCCATGGGCCAGTAACTAAAAATGAAACAAAGAAATAACAAGTTGGCATGTTGTGTTTGTTGTACTGCGTTACGTAAATGATTTCATTGGCCACAATAACCACACAATACTATTAATCTTTCTTTGATTACGGTTTCACGTAATGTTATTTGCAGTATCCTGAATGAAAATGGTTGCTTTACGTTGTGTTTTCTCTTCCTCCCTCCCCTTTTTCACTCCCCCCATCCCTCTTGTCTTTCCCCTTTTGCTGTCTCCAGTTCCAACAGGTTAGAAGAGTGATGACCATCCTGTTCGTTACTATGGTTATTTCATACTTCAGTTGCATGAGAGCTGCGCCCATGAGAGAGATCCCGGGCGTGCAGGGGGGCCACCGGGCCGAGGGCTACCTGGGTGCCGCTGCCGCCGTCGCCGCCGCTGCCGCCGCCACCTCAGGCAGCCGAGGCCACGGGACTCCACAGAGTGGGGGCGGGCTGCCCTCGCTCACGGACACTTTCGAGCAGGTGATTGAGGAGTTGCTTGAGGTGGAAGGGGAGGCGACGCAGCAACTGGGGCCCGGGGCCGACCAGGGCCAAGGAGGTGGCGGTCCCGCAGCCGTGGCAGACTCGAAGGACGTTGACCTATACGCCTCGCGGGTGATGATCAGCAACCAAGTGCCTTTGGAGCCGCCGTTACTCTTTCTCTTGGAGGAATACAAAAACTACCTGGACGCCGCCAACATGTCGATGCGCGTGCGGCGGCACTCGGACCCCGCGCGGCGAGGGGAGCTCAGCGTTTGTGACAGTATTAGCCAGTGGGTGACGGCTGTGGACAAAAAGACGGCCATAGACATGTCGGGCCAGACGGTCACCGTCCTGGAGAAGGTCCCTGTGACTAACGGTCAGCTGAAGCAATACTTTTACGAGACCAAATGCAACCCCTTGGGGTACACAAAGGAGGGCTGTCGAGGAATAGACAAGCGGCACTATAACTCGCAATGCCGGACAACCCAGTCTTACGTGCGAGCCCTTACCATGGATAGCAAAAGGAAGATCGGCTGGCGGTTTATACGGATAGACACTTCGTGTGTATGCACATTGACCATTAAAAGGGGCAGATAGTGTACACAATGTATAGATTTTATTGAGAGTTCTAAAAAAGAGAGAGAAAAGAGAAAATATCTATTTGTATATATACATAACAGGGTAAATTATTCCGTCAGATGAAAATTTTATGGACTGCATGTAAAAAAGATGAAGTTTATACAGTAAAAGTGATACTACAGTCTATTTATTGAACATATTCATGACCTTGTAAACAATTAAAAAAAGATCTGATCAGTCATTTGCGCCCAGTTCAAATTACTATATCACATTCCTCGAGACATTGTGTTTTTTACGTTGCCAAGATTTTGAGAGATGAGGAGAGGAGGGGGTGAGGAAGAATTACATTCAAGAAGAAAAAAAAAACGAAAAGAAAAAAAAAAACCTTGCATGCTGCTTCAATTGTGAATTCAGAAACTGTCCACTTTGGGAAAACAAGGAAACGATTTCCGACCAAAACATTCCGTTTACATTCTCAACCGTAACAGGATTTCCTCCTCTCAGTACTCTGTCTGTTTACTATCCTCAACTTCTCAAGGTAATGTTGGAAATACATACTATGTCAAGGTGCTGTTGTCAAAGCTTTGCTGTTTATTTTTTTATCCCCACAAGATGAAAAAATATATATAAAATATATATAAAATTTATTCATTGACATGTGTTCTGGATTAATATAATTCATTTTGTATGTTGTGAAGTTGTTTGCAATATTAAATTGAAATATTTGAAGAAATAAAATTACTATAGGCAACTGAAAAACAAAAGCAATGTCAATAAAGTTTGAGCTCTCCCTTTGGCACAAGTTTGGAGAGAACATCTCTCGCAATGAACATACATTGGATCCTACATTCAAATGATTTCAGAAGGGATAAAGATTTGTTTAAGTATGTATCTCCCATACTCTCATCATATATATATTAGGGGTGCAACGGTTCTCGGTAAAAAATCGAACCGTACCGTTCTCCACTTACGGTTCGGCGCGCGCTTGTACTGCGGTTCATTTCGAATGACGACACACCTATAAGGTTTGTTGACAATAGCAACGTGTAAAACAGACAGAGTTCGGATAATGTATGTTTCAGTCGATCAATACGCATTCTGGCTTCCCAAAACGTTACAACAGCGATGATGTAAAAGCGTGGACAAAACTGTCACTCTCTGTAAACTTGGTTCACTGCGAGTGCTGCATGCTCGAATATGAGCAGTCATTTACGACGTCATCACCCGGGTGTTGATGGCGCACGAGCGCAGGTGAGACCTGAACAGCACACCTTGCTATCTGTGTTTAAACTAAACTCATTTAAGCCTTGCTAATTTAAACATTCAAGAGCAAGACGCGAAAGAGAGCTCGCGCGTGCTGTGAGAAAATTTGTGAGCTCATCCGCACGCCCTTTATCTCAGACATCGCGCAAATATGGAGTTCTCTTTCCAGTCATGCGTTTGAACGGACAAATTCACACAAAAATAAAATTATGTCAACATGCCCGTCTTGGCAAGTATCCTAACAAACATAGTCGGTTATGTGATGAGTGAACGTATAACAGTCGAAAAAATCGTGCATTATGTTTTAAAGGGAAAGAAGCCTATTCCTGCTGCCTGTGTTTTTGTTAATTAAACAACAAATGACAAAGAAATCATTCACTGCTCTTGACTGAATAGCTTTTGTAACTAAATAATGATTCATATTTTTTTAATTTATACAGTAACGATAACATGCAGTGTTATTTTATATTTGATTATTTTATTCATTTTCTGTACCTGAAAACTACTGTTAGATACCTGAAAAGCACTGTTTATTTTATTTAAATCTTTGCTCTATTGTATTGATTTGTGCTGTTGCTTGTAGTTTGATTATTTGTTCTTATTTATTTTAATTTAACAGTAGTCCTTTTCTCCCTGAACATAGCACATACCAAAACCATGACCCTAAAACTGTGATACAAACCAAACCGTGAGCAGTTTGAACCGTTGCACCCCTAATATATATCAGTATAATCGAGCGGATGAAATGCTAGTTTGAGATTTTAGCATTGAAGAATTTTGCAAATGCAGATAAACACACCTATGTAATGTAGTTTTCGACTCTCTTCAATGGAAGAACAAACAGTCCAGAGAGTTCTCAGGTAAGACTTATTCTAAACTTGGCATGTGAATTCCATAGAAACCAGTCCCTTATGTAATGTTGTCCAGTCAGAGAGTACAGGCCTTCATTGCTAGCACTAAGAGATTTTCTTTTGTCTGAAAGATAGATCAATGGAGTCAACACTCCAATGCACTCTACGTGATATCTGATACACCTGAACACAGACACCGACTTATACACAAACCTGCTTTCCTTCAAAGGCTGTTATCAGACAACTGAACAGAAACTGTCTGACACTGATACACTGCCACAGATATGGGAGAACATGAAGTTTCATCTGTTTATGGTAAGTATCTCTGCACGTACGTGGACAGGGCAATAAAGAAATTATGCTCTCTTTCTCAGCAAACACAAACCATTTTCAGATCTCCCTCAGTCAAATCCAAAATCATCTGTGTATTGATTCAACAAATGATTATGTTATAGAAATAAATAATAGCTCTCAGTAATGCATTATTAGAACAAACAAAAAAAAATTGTAGGGAGTATATTATATATATTACTATATATACATATTATGATATATATATACATATATATATATATATATATATATACATATACACATAGAATGAGCGCTTTTACTGCAAATGTAACCGTATACAGCAATGGTGAATGGACTAGTTAAGGAAATAGACAATACAACATTATCCTGGTGCATTTTACCCGAGAAACAACTTGCATGACTGAGTTATTTTTGTGAGGTTCAGATTTTCCCCAGTTCAAAGTAGTCCTTGGTAAGACCCAGCAGGGCCCTGTCCCATTTGCTACAGAAGTAGGCCACTCTATTCTTTTTTTCCCTTTCTACAATACCAGCAACTAAACTCCTAGAATCACTGTTTTAACAAGCCAGTCCAGTTTGTTTTGTGGCTTTGATAAAATGTGAGAATATGGAAGGAGCAAAAAAAAAAAAAAAACTAACAGTATCTTATGAAAAATCATAAAAAATAAATAAATAAATAGCAGAATTAAGTAAATAAATTAATTATGGTTAAAATTTTCTTTTGAGTGTGTTTGGTTATAAAAGTGGGTTCTCGGGATTGTATATTTCAAGGCACATATATGTAGATTAATCTTCTTTGAATAGTGTTCTTTAAAGCTGCAGTCTGTAACTTTTTTTATTTAAAAATGATCTTAAATCAATTTTTGAGCAAGTACATAACCAGCCAGTGTTCAAAACTATCTCCTTACCTTAGCCCGATTCACAACGGTAAGCTTGTAATAATGTTTTATAATAAAATCGGTACTGGTGGGTTTCCGCGGGAAATTAGAGGATGCAGCCGTTCGTCTTTGTGTCATTACGTCACGTCTGTTTACATAAAGAAGGAATCCCAGCTAGTAGGCTATATGGCATGTGGAGGATGCTGCTGGTAGGGGATCATTTATAGCCTTTTCTCACAGCAGCTGGAATAATTAAACTTATCATTTTGATGGCGGATTGTAATCCATAAAGGTCCAAATGACAATCATCAGTGACAACTGGAGATTAACCCGTAATCAAAAGCAAAAGACTTCAGACTACAGATTGGCTACAGAAATTGAAATCTACAGGTAATGCTAATACACACTAAATACACAGTCACGCAATGTTGATGTTGTTAACATGAACTATTTGAGAACAAAGTATAACAATAATAATAATTTGCACAGTTTAACGTGATCCAAGCTAAGCGATCGTTAGATTTGGCAGTGCAATTTATTGTTATGCTTTTTTTCTCAGTTGGTCAGAACAAAAGTGGCATAGTGTTACTTAGCTGTTCAGATGACATTTTCTGGTGAAAATTCTTATTTTGGTCATACATCTTCCAAGACGTAGAATCTGTGATTCCAACATACAGTATCCACACAGATGTGGTGTCGGACAGCAAACATTAGATTCACACTGAGGAGCCATGCCGATGTTCAACCCACCTAAAGGTATGGTTATTTTCAGAAGACAGTAAATCTGTACTACTATACAAGCAGCACATTGACTACTCTAAAATATATACAAGTTTCATTTCTATAGTATTGTCCCCTGAGAAGATATACTAAAATAGTTGCTGAAATGTGAGGGGTGAGATACTGTGTGTATATATATATATATATATATATATATATATATATATATATATACACATAGTAAATCATTATTTTGCTGTATGGCACTGTTCTGGGGCTGGTTGCATAAACTGCTAAGACTAGTCTTACAAATTAGTCATTTACAAATTAGTCAAATTAATCACATTTTTTCTTTAAGACTGTTCATAACTGTTTTAAGTCAGTTATATACAAACTAGGATTTGATATTAAAAAGTAAGACTGCCCCTTGACTAACTGCTAGTTGGTAATACTGGTACTTGACACTGTCTTAAAGGAGTCCTTGGTTGTTATTTCACTTTTTAAACTTTAGTTAGTGTGAAATGTTGCTGTTTGAGCATAAACTACATTTACAAAGTTATGACACTCAAAGTTCAATGCAAAGGGAGATATTTTCTTTTACAGAAATTGCTTTTTAAGGACTACAACAAATGGCTGGTAGGGACTACAACAAGCTTCTTTCCGGGTTGGTGACATCATAAACCCCAAAATTTACATAAACCCTGCCCCCGGGAACACGCAACAATGGGGGAAGAGGTGTTGTAGTAGAGCGTTGTTGCCATGCCATCATTTTACTGCTTCACAAACGAGGGTCAATTCAACGCTGGATTTGCACAAAATATTAACATGAAGGCGCATGCTAGTCGATGAGTTGAATCAACTCCACAGCAACGACATAAAATCCACTAATCCTTCAGAAACGTCCAGATGCACTTAAAGTTGTAACTTCTTCCTGAGTCTCTCCATCAGTGTCCGATTCCGGTTTGAACAATGTAAGGCTGAACACAGTTACTGACAATTGTCATTTTGGCTGCATGAGATTCTCTAGCTTTGTTGTTGTTAAGCAACTGAAGCACAAGCTGTTAAAGCTCCGCCCTTTTCTGGAAAGCAGCTGGGAGCAGCAGCTCATTTGTATTTAAAGGGACAAACACAAAAACGCAGTGTTTTTGCTCAAACCCAAATAGGGGCAAATTTGACAAGCTATAATAAATGATCTGTGGGGTATTTTGAGCTGAAACTTAAACACCAGAGACTTATATTACATCTTGTGAAAAGCTGGGTATAATATAGGTCTCCTTTAACAATAATGGCTATGTTTATGCAACAGGGTAATCAGTCTTATTTTTCTGTATCAAATTAAACCAATCTATGTTTTAATGTAACTGACTTTAAAAAGTTATGAACAGTCTTAAAGAAAAAAAAAGGGGGACTAGTCTTACTAGTTTATGCAACAGGCCCCAGAGACTAACTTCTACCGAAATGATGCAACCAAATGAATTTGCTTAGTAAAATGTAATTTGTGTTAATATAGTAACAATAATAACTTAAATAGACTAACCCAAGCCCGATGCTATCACTGCTAAAACTATCGCTGCAACTCCACTGTAGACAGGTCATAACAGTATCCTTTAGCTGTAATAATATTCTTTATTACTTAAATATATTGTATATTCCTAATATATAATATAAGCATATTTCCTTGGGCTGCTCATAATCAATTTTTTTTTTTTTTTTTTTTTGTGGCATGCAAAGAGTCTGCACAGAAGCAGCGCAGGAATGATGCGCTTGACTCGTCCTCTAATCTCTTTGCATTAGCCACAGCGCTTAAGCTGAGCAGCTAGCTAACAACAACAAACACAGCAGCCGAGACGTAAGTCTGGAGCTTTCGTCAAACGCAAACTCAATAACCAGGGCTAAAATGGCCTCTTTAGGAGAACCTGTGCGTCTGGAAAGAGGTAAGTCGCTCACTGAAACACTTTCTGTTGAATGTAATGCTTAGGAGGTTGTGTAAATCACGCTTTTTGCTCTTAACACCCCGCTGTCACTTCATGAGGATGGATTAGTGGACGACAGCGCGCTAGCTCCCATTCATTGTATCAGATCATTCATAATATTCAATAAACACCATGTCGTCAAGGAAAACGTATAAAATGTGAAGTATGAACATTTTCTTTCTGTCGTTAAAGTGCGTGTTTACGATCACTGAAAGCAAAACACGAGGCTAGCTGTCAGAGGTGGTAATCTTTTGTGAGCATTGTTAGCATGGTCTCTCCAGGTCAGTGTTTAGTATTGGAGATCAGTGTTTTCGATTGTTTCTGGTAATTTAGTACAGTCTTTCAGGGACATCCTTATAGCCAGCATCTTATTTGTAGTCCAACGGACAGTTTATGGGGCTTTAAATTGTGAAGAGTGAATGTTGGCTGGTAGCCAACTTGGCTATTAGCAAAAGTGCTGATTTATGATGATAATCGGGGGGTCTATTGTTATTTTGATATTCTTATCTGTATCTGTCCCCACAAAGTTAGCTGGCGCATTAGTTGACTTAAGTTAGTTCTGTGGCTGAAGCTGAGAACTATGCAAAGTGTTTAAAGATCTCTTTCATTACATGTTTTTCAGATTGATTAACAATGGATATTCCTTCTTAGCTGTAGAGAAGTTTGATGCAAAACACGCATATTATATATATATATATATATATATATATATATATATATATATATATATATATATATATATACACACACACACATATATACATATACAAATACTCGCCCTGATGTGTATATAATATTATTAAACATCAGGGCGAGTATTTGTTTTTATGGAAAGAAAACTAACCTTTACTCCAGTCCTGAAATATTGACTTGAGCATTAAATGTTATGTTATTTATTAGGCATAGTTGTTTAGCCAAACACAACATCTCCAGATGGCATGATGCAAATGTTTATCCATGGTCTTGGTCTTGCCCTCACTGTTTTGCATATGTTCTTCTACAGACATATCTCGTGCTATTGAGTTGCTGGACAAGCTCCAGAGAACAGGGGAAGTGCCTCCCCAGAAGCTGCAGGCACTGCAGAGAGTTTTGCAGAGTGAATTCTGCAATGCTGTACGGGAGGTAAGCGTGCCAGCCTCACATTCTTGCATTCAAATGAAATGCAAGTCCTTATGTAATCTTGTAGCCCATGAGTGTAAAAAGTGGGGACTGTTTTGCCTCATCCATCTGTGTAGAAGTTTTTTTTACTGACCCTAGAAAATCTGGTTCATATTCAAACTAGAGATGTTAATTTACAAAAATTCACATAATTGATCGTTGTTTAAATCAACAAATTAATTAGCTGGCTAATCGTTAACCTTTTACCGCTACTAAGTTATCACATTACTTAACCACTTTTTTGGCCAACACAATATAGGCTTAAGTGTCGTTTTAAAGCTTAGAAGCTTGGCTTTACAGTGAATAAGTGGGATTATGACCGTCACTAAACAAGTGCTTTTAAATTTTTCTGACATATTAGAAGTGCTCTATTTTTATAGAAAAATAACGGCTTTACATGAAAATATGATCTGTAAAATCATAGTAAATAGTAGGTAGACTTGTCATATATTGTTGAAAAGGTCTCAACTAGCAGAATACAACAAGCATATTTTTTTCAGCTAGAGACCAAACTATACCAAGTATTTGTATTACAAATAACAGCTGACACACATGTAAACAGTATACACAATGCTTTTGTGCCATGTTTTTGTTTGTAACTTCGCAAAACATTAGTACCAAAACTTGAACCATAGTAGATCACATACACTATATTGCCATAAGTATTGGGACACCCCTCCAAATCATTGAATTCAGGTGTTCCAGTCACTTCCATGGCCACAGGTGTATAAAATCAAGCACCTAGGCATGCAGACTGCTTCTACAAATATTTGTGAAAGAATGGGTCACTCTCAGGAGCTCAGTGAATTCAAGCGTGGTACCGTGATAGGTTGCCACCTGTGCAACAAGTCCATTCGTGAAATTTCCTCACTACTAAATAAGGCTGGGTATTGTTAAAAAAAATGTCGATTAAAAAAAATCTTTGGTTTTATGTTTTAAGTTTGTTTACAGACTCAAAGACTCATCTCTTGAGCCACTGCACAAAGGAATAAAAAAAAAAAAGCACATGAACAAAATGTAACCAACACAATAAATCAGTGCAAATAGTTTTAATAAAGTGAACAGTTTCAAGTGAGTATGTGAGGCTCACTGCAGATCTTTAAATCACTCAGCAATTGTTCTTCTTCTTCAAAAAAAATTAATTAATTAATTATTAACAATAAATTATAGAAATGTTTGTATATTTTAATGATAAATTCATTAATGTGGTCCACTTTGAGAGTTCAAAATAAAGAGCTTCAACCCATGTTCATTGTGCAAATTCAACAAAGACAAAGTCTGTGCATCCACCCGCCAGCCGTCCAATGATATTCTCTGATTTATCTGATTATCTGCACCTGATCATTACATTACAATTATTCAAATCCTCAGAGTTAAAAACATGATGATATGGTAACATATCACACTGAAGTAGGCTGCTTATAAATTAACATTTATTTAAAATTAAGGTTTTTATTTGGCTAAATTACATTTCCTTAACAGCCTTTAAACACAGGCTTTACTCCCTTCAAACTTAAATTGTCACTGTTTCCTTACATCATTGTTGGATATATAATTATATATAATATATAATTATATAATTTCTGTTAAGCTTGTATATATTTTTAGTTAAAGCTGTTAAGTTATAAAGCAATATCTGTGGTTTTTTTCTTTGTGTTTTATATAATGACCACTAGGAGGTGCTCTAGGCACATGCTTTCCTTGATTGGTTTTCTCTAAAGAGAAATAAGTTCAGTTGAAAACGAAAGTAAAAGAGTGACGCACAGTCGTTGCGTCTTACCGTGAAATGAGAGTTCTGTGTCTTTATTAAAATCAACACATTAATGATTTATCACTCATCCACCCGCAATTAATTGGAATGTTATTTTTTATTACTTGGCCCGACCCGCGGATTAGCCGCAGTATGGCAGTATCAGGAGGACGCTGATACCTCTTTTCTACCAGAATTGTTCGTGTTTTGGAGCCAGAGCCTGTGCTCGTACAGGCGAATTAGAGCCCATCACGAACCGGTCACACATTTACATAGACTTGAGGAACGAACACTGATGTAACGCTGCTGGGTCGTGTGTTGTTGCTGTCTATAACTAGTCTAAAAAACACTGCACATCCAGCTGTTTGTGCAGGCAGTACGGCTGTTCACAGTATCTGTTCGCATAAACAGCCGGTACTTTCACCCGTCCTTTTCGGAGATAAACCGAATATAAAACCATTCATTCACTCTCTCTCTCGTACTCAGGGTCTCTCTCGCGTGCATAGTTTTATATATTTAGATATAAATAACAATGTAGTGCAACGTAATTACATTGCTCAACAAGACAGCATTTCTCCGCCCCCTCGGTTCCATTCGGAGGTATCGAAATTTGGTATCGAATGTCAAGACACTTCTCGATACTCGATAGTATCGAGGCAATTTGGTCGGTACCTAAAAAGTATTGAATTCGATACCCAGCTCTACTACTAAATATTCCACGGTCAACTGTTAGTGGTATCATAAAGTGGAAGCAATTGGGAACAACAGCAACTCCGCCACGAAGTAGTAGTCCACGTAAAATCACAGAGCAGGGTCAGCATGTGCTGAGGCGCACAGTGCGCAGAAGTCGGCAACTTTCAGATGCAGTTGTGTAAAGCACGCCGCCACTGGACCCCAGCAGTGGAGACGTGTTCTCTGGAGTGCCAAGTGTAAAGTTTGGTGGAGAGGGATTATGGTGTGGGCTTGTTTTTCAGGGGTTGGGCTTGGCCCCTTAGTTTCAGTGAAAGGAACTCTTAATGCTTCAGCATACCAACCATTTTGGACAATTTCATGCTCCCAACTTCCTGTTCCAACATAATTGCGCACCAGTGCACAAAGCAAGGTCCATAAAGACATGGATGAGCGAGTTTGGTGTGGAGGAACTTGACTGGCCTACACAGAGTCCTGACCTCAGCCCAATAGAATACCTTTGGGATGAATTAGAGCGGAGACTGTGAGCCAGGCCTTCTCGTCCAACATCACTGCCTGACCTCACAAATGCGCTTCTCGAAGAATTATCAAAAATTCCCATAAACACACTCCTAAACCTTGTGGAAAGCCTTCCCAGAAGAGTTGAAGCTGTTATAGCTGCAAAGGGTGGGCCAACTCCATATTAAACCCTACGGATTAAGAATGGGATGTCATTTAAATTTATGTGCACGTAAAGGCGGGCGTCCAAAAACTTGGCAATATAGTGTATCTTTATTTAGAGCAGGTGATCTCGAATGAGCTCAAACACAACATAAGATACTGCGTAGATCACAGAGTGACATGACATGCTGCTTGGCTATGCACCATAGAATAGGAGCACATGGCTAAAACAGCGCTGGAAGATCATCACTCATCAGTCAGGATCTTATTACTTAATGTTTATTCTGTGTACTTTTATTGTGGCTTTTACACAAGTAAGTAGTTCTTATGTTCAGTAAAATCGCTTTTTTGAGAACACTTCATTATTTTTCTAAACGCTTTTGGACAGGTTATGTTTAGAAATAAATGGCTAGCTTACCTAATCCATTGCATGGCTTGAACTACGGCGCACTCGCTTCACTTTTCCTTGTGTGTCTGCTACACGTGTTTTGTGCATGAGCACCTCAAAACTACACACTCTAATGATGACCTTGCTTTAATTAAAAAAAAAAAATTAACTACAATTAATAGCTCGTCAATTAATCGTTAACATACTTAATTCAGACATTTGTTTTAAGTATATAATTCAAGTGTTATTGTAATTGAAATTATGCCAGGCCATTTGGTTGCCCATGATGATTTTGGTTGTCCTTTTCAACACTTTGTTTGTGTTTTATTAGAGATTTGTCTATTCAGAGGTGATTGAGGGATTGCTCATGAAAACACAATAACATGGTGTCTTTTTTTTTTTTTTTTTTTTTTAACTTCAAAACAGTTCATTTTTAAAATTGATTATACTGTGGCACTTTGCTCAGTACTTTGTTTAGAGTTGGGACTGCAAGTCTTGACTTTTTAATTTGTCACATTAATGACACTCATTCACTAAATATGCACGTGCATGTACACTACACAAATTTGTCTGTGAAATCTGCATGCAAACATTTTCACAAACAAATCTAGTTTCACCTTTTGTACTAAAATTTATTTTGTTTATTAAAAAATGTAGGAAAACTGAAACCACACGTGTGCAAAATCACATACTCTGTGTGGCCTTATATGTTAAAATGAAATTTTATGGATTTCATCATATACACTGAAAGAGTAAGGGAAGCACTGTTATAGCTCAAGCTATAAGGGTTTTCTATAACAACTCAGATATGCATGTGTACAGCTGGCTAGTGAGAGGTCTGTAATCTGGGTCTTTATTGTTTTTTAACTAGTTTTGAGGCGTATCCTTAGGAAGCATCATGTTTGCTGAGTGACAAGGCTATAAAGGAAAGGTTGTGTGCAAAGCCCTTACACTGTTCAAAATTATTATGCAAGTGACAGATCAGTTGGATTTCAGTACAATCAGATTTTAGTTTTTCAAAGAAAGTGTTTGTTTTATTTCTCATATCTTTTTAGATAACTGGTATCAATCTCAGACAGGTTTGGTAAATAGTTTGCCAGGTCTTCTTAGGTAAATGGAAAACCTTCTTACAGAGGTTGTTCCACATTATTAAGAAAATCACTGTTGGAGATTATCAAACTATCAGAAGATTTGTGAGTGATTTACAGCACAAGACTTTGGTCAGATAAAGGCTTATTAAGGGAAGTTTCTGTCAAACAAGTTAATTGTAATTGTAAAGGACAGCTATTAAAAAAATAAAAAAAACACTGTTGAGCAGCAAACAGGCATTTGAATCTGCTGGTGTCTCTGGAGAGCCTTTCCATGCAGGCTGAAGTTGTGTGTAAAGTTGCATTTCAGCCACCTCTAACCACAACGGCCAGCCTTCTTGAGTGGTTCTTGAGTCCTGTTTGCTGCTCAACAGTGGCTTTTTTTTTTTTATAGTTGTCCTTTTAATACAATTTTATTTTTTATTTTTTTCACAGAAACTTTCTTTAATAAGCCTTTATCTGACTTGAGTTCTATTGTGCTGTAAATTGCTCACAAATCTTATGATAATTCGATAATCTCCTGTTGTTTTCATTCATTTTGCAAGACATTGCACCATTTCGTGCTTTTCATCTTCAGAAAGATCTTTCTTCCTCCCCATATTGCACCAGAACTGTGACTTTCTTAACAGTGTGGAACAACCTTTTTAAGTAGGGTTTCCATTTACCTAAGAAGACCTGGCAAACTATTTAAGAAACCAGATTGAAATCAGCTATCTAAAAAAGATATGGTGAAATACAACAAACACTTTCTTTAAAAAACTAAAATCTGAATGTTTGTTGTACTAAAATCCCACTGATACGTCATTTGCATAATAATTTGGAACACAGTATATATGGAGATGGTTTGGATTTTGTGCAAATGACTAACCTAGGGTATGTGGCCACTTATTTAGAATACTAAAGCAAGGTTGAGATTGAATTCGTGTGCGTATGAATGTGTTGTGATTTAGGCTGATGTTTTGTTTTGTTTTTTGTTTTTTTGTGATAAGTTATCCTGTGTGTAAATGATCCACACATTTATTAGTGAATGAGACCCACTGTCTTAAAAATGTAATGAACATGGTGCAGATCCTCATCAACAACCTCTTTTTCCTGGCTAAGTACTCAGCTTATTTACTCAAGCAGTCGTCATGAAAATGCTCTCGTCACTAATGCTTATGATAAAGTGCTGATTGGTGTAGTACATGAGTAGTTATTGTTGAGCAGAAGGACTGGATACTGGATATTGATTCTGATGTCCACAAATAGCATCCATCCATTTGTCTGTTTCAGACTGGGCATAAAACTAGTGTTCTGTTGCCCATGTAGTGAATCTAAGACTGTTGGCACTTCACTGGTCTCCTCCCTGCTGCTTGGTCATCTGTCGTGCTCACTGAAGACTCTGAAGTCTCAGCACAAGTGATGCTCGCAGCAGAGATGCTGTTCTATGCCTTGCCTGAGAGCCTAGAATAAAGCAGGGGGTTCTGAAGCAGAGATTTGAAGAGGCTCTGTGAAAACCAGTTTATAAAGAAAATCATACTCCTAATAGTGTCTACGAGTCTAGGCACTCATCTTAAATGATTTTGTCCATTTATAAGCTGTATTTTCAGTTTTCAGCAACAATCAAAGAGTGATTTTTTTTTTTTTTTTTTTTAAGTATGTTCAGTTCCAACAAAGTAGTATCATTGTCATAAAGTCACTATTTATTTATGTGTAGTGATGCACAGATAAGACAATTTTCATGTTATCCCCGGTAACTGATAAATGTCAAATGTATTATAATATATGAAAAATGGATACCCAAGGTTTGCTAAATATAAATGACTGTTTTTACATTAATACATGAAGGCAGTACAGTACAATAATCACATGATATTTTCAAGAAGTTCTGTGCGCAAGCATCCAAAGCACGTGCCCAGAAAGCTGCCTTTTAGATGTGCGAATAGCCTATTTGAGTTATTTTCTCTTTCATGTCTTCTTGCGCTTGAACGGACTAATTCACGTATAATTGTCAAAATGCAGAAGTATCCTTGTGAAACAGTCGAATATGTCTTAAGGGAACGTAAACAGTTGAGAACGAACTCGTATGTAACCGTATGTTGGATACGTGCAGCTCTTAAAGTGACAGCAGTCTAATAAACCAACTGCTGTATTTGTCCTCAATGTTAATCTAAAAAAAACCCAGAGAAAATCAATATGTAATTAATATGTAATTAATTCGAGTGTATTTGGGTTTATCATGGGTCACCTTTGATGAACAAGAATTGTAGTTTGCGAGTAAATCTGCAAATTCCTCTATTAACGTCAGCTGTCTTTAAAAACCTCTGATACGTGCAAGTGAAAATCGATGCGCAGCTTAAATGATAATATATATTTCTTCCTGTTCCATTCAAAAAGTTGCATCCTATATGACGTAAGTGTGCTCCGGCCCAGAACGTTAAGTGCCGTGTGAGTGCAGGCCAGCGGGGGAGTGGGGAGGGGGGACAATCGCGCTCTGGCTCGGTTCAAGGCAACCGTGCCTAGTGTGAGTACACCCTTAGTGACAGAAATGTCATTTTTAGGTGAACTAA
The DNA here is from genome assembly GCA_037101425.1 of Elopichthys bambusa. Lineage (NCBI taxonomy): Eukaryota > Metazoa > Chordata > Actinopteri > Cypriniformes > Xenocyprididae > Elopichthys > Elopichthys bambusa. The sequence continues at coordinate 29,085,817 of CM074432.1, forward strand.
CCCTTTAATCTATATCTATTTTATACAGGGAAGATGCAGTGTTTTAACATTTGATTACTTTATTCAATTTCTGTACCTGAAAATTGTGATGTTTCACTGGTATCTAAAAACCCAACCAGGCCAGTAGAAAAATTCCTTATCATTGAGCCCTGCTGGAACAGCTCTAAATATTTACTGTGCTTTTTGGGTGGTGCGATTAATCGTAATTGATTTTTCAGTTTTGATTTTGGCTTCCAACGATTATGAAAACAAGATAATTGACGTAAAACGATTATTGTGCTGCTGCTGCATTCTGTCCAGCGCAACTTCTTTTCCTTCACAGCGGAGCTCTTTGCTCCTCCCTAAGCCAAACTTAACATCCAAGTCAGCTGAATAAGTGAGTGTTGTAAAGTGCAGTCTACTGTTGCTAAACTGCGGGACATGCTTGATATTAAACAATGTTATTAAAAGCTCATTAAACCATGAAAGAAATGCTGTTCCCTTTCTGTGTCGTGCTCCAAGACGGAGCAGAATGTGAATAATCAAAGTAGCCTATATTGTGGGCTTTGGATATGCACCTAAGTGGTCAAATAGCCTACACTGAAAAATGTGAATGTAAGTGAATGTAAACGGTTGAGAAAGAACACACGTGTAACAGTATATTGGATCTGTACAGTTCTTAAAGTGACCGCAGTCTAATAACTTTGCTGCAGTCATTAATGTTAATTCACATCACTCACTGCTTTTGAATTAATAATTTTTGTAGTTTTAATAAGGATTAGTCTATATTTAATGTATACAGCAGTGTTATTTTACATTTGATTACTTTATTCAATTTCTGTTTGATCAATTTAATGTAAAAAAAACCCCTCTAATATCATCCAATTAATGATGTAATGTGGATGACTATTTATTACTAGTGAAAACCATTGTAAATTTTTATTATAGTTTTATAAAATAGGTTCTAGCTCTTTTTATAGTCTCAATGGGTTTTTTTTTCTTTTTTTTTTTTTTTTTTCTCCTTACTGTTGAGTGTGTGTGTAAAAATGCATCATTAGTTCACTGAAACTCAAGGAAAGTATAACTTGCTTCCGGGCCGTCACTTATATCTGTTCCTACGCAGGCTTAATAAACCCAGTCTCTGGATGGACATGTTTTGTGACTCCAAGGCCACAGGCTTTCTCCAGAAATGCTTATTTAGGTTGTTACATGTGATGGTGCTTGAGTTATGTGCTGTACACTTTGTAATGCATGCGTAGATTGGTTGATTAGTGACTCCGCTTCATCTCTTAAACATTTACACTTCGCACTGAACCTCCTGAATGCTTGCTTGATTCTCAGATAAACACGCATGACTCGCAGTTGAATGCTGAGGCATGTGGGTGAAATAACGGCCTGAATCGAAGATGGAATAGAGGTTTAACGTGTGCTAAAGCATCAAGAGCAAGCCATGTAAAGAGATTGATTTGATACTGTATCCTCTTAATGGTGTTGCTTTCCAGTCACCGATTACAGCCGGTCACAGTTGCTCTGTTAATGGTGGCTGTCCACTGAAGATTTGATACAGACTAATGTGATGAATTTAAACTGCTTTTTAAGGGTGAATTACGATTCACAAATAATTTAGTTTGTAAGTAAACTGAGAAGGATCTGGGAAACTGCCTCAGGTTCTGGAAATCTGGCTCAAATTGTACATCTGTGATTGTTTACCTGGTAGTTTATCAGAAGGAGACCATAGAGGTTGTACTTAATACTGTATTTGTAAAATTCCAGCATTTTTCTGTCATTTTCAGGTATATGAGCATGTGTATGAGACTGTGGACATAAATAGCAGCCCAGAGGTGAGGGCGAATGCAACAGCAAAGGTAAGACGCTGTACCTCCTAATCGAACATTAAATCCACTCGTAACTATTTTTAGCATGAACATTGACAGACAGTCAATCTCATTATCTGATTGGCTTGGTTGTAATGCCTTCTTTAACACCACACTGATGGCCTAAAAATATATGAGCAACTTATGAGCAACCATTTGCACTTTATACTGCCGTTCAAAAGTTTGGGATCCGTAAGATTTTACTGTTTTTAAAAGAAGTCTCTTATGCTCACACACACACACACACACAAACACACATACAAAACAGTAATATTGTGAAATATTATTACGATTTAAAATAACTTTTCTATGTTATATATTTCTTTAAATGTAATTTATTCCTGTGATGCAAAGATGAATTTTTAGCATCATTACTCCAGTCGTCAGTCACATGATCCTTCAGAAATCATTCCAATATGCTGATTTTATTTATTATTATTATCATTGTTGAAAACAGTTTTTTGATAGAAAGTTCAAAAGAACAGCATTTATTGGAAATAATCTTTTGTAACGTTATACACTACCGTTCAAAAGTTTGGGGTCTGTAAGAATTTATTTTTTAAAAGAAACTGAAGAAATTAATACCTTTATTCAGCAAGGATGCATTAAAACGATCAAAAGTGACAGTAAAGACATTTATAACGTTACAAAAGATTCTATTTCAAATAAATGCTGTTCTTTTGAACTCTATTGAACGATAGTGTATATGTCATTTTATACAATATGTATATATACACTAAAAAAATCTGTTTAATGGTAAAGTTTTTGAAACAACTGTCATATTCACCAAGTCAGCCTTTGAACAGAAATGCAGAAAAAACAGTAATATATATATATATATATATATAATTACATACACGTGATTTGTATTTGTGTATTTGTGTAAATGCACACTTGTTCCCTTTGCACAAGACAAATTCTGTTAATGGCACCCATAAGTGGTTGATTTACTGCCATCTTCACTTCGTTCCCAGGCTACAGTGGCTGCATTTGCAGCCAGTGAGGGTCATTCTCACCCCCGTGTGGTGGAGCTCCCAAAAACCGAGGAGGGACTGGGGTTTAACATCATGGGTGGGAAGGAACAAAACTCGCCCATCTACATCTCCCGTATCATTCCTGGAGGCATCGCTGATCGGCACGGCGGCCTGAAGAGAGGAGACCAGCTGCTTTCCGTTAATGGAGTGGTATGTACATAGCTAATGCCTTGCAGACCCACATGATTCACAATAACACTTTAGTTTAATAGATAATCTGTGATAATGTTTTTTTTTTTTTTTTTTTGGTCATTTTATTAAAGTCTGTTTAATAATAGATTCATTAAAGGGTTAGATCACCCAAAAATGAAATTTGTTATTAATTACTCACCCTCATGTCGTTCCACACCCGTAAGACCTTCATTCATCTTAGGAACACAAATTAAGATATTTTTGATGAAATATGAGTTTTTTTTATCCTCCATTGATAGCAACGAAATGACCACATTCAGTTCTATTTTTGTTGCAGCTTCCAGGTTCTACGTCCGAACAGCAGCTCACTATTGGCCGAAGCTGTACATGTGAGCAGCACGAGGCATGCGTGTGATGCTGACGCAGGAGCCGGCCAATAATGAGCCAGTGTTCGGACGTGTAAACGGAAATGCAGCACTGCACCAACTGCATAACTGATTGATAGGGAAGAAGAAAAATTGTTGAATAAAGTCGTAAATGTTTTTTTGCGCACAAAAAGTATTCACTTCATAACATTGAGGTTGAATCACTGTAGTCACATGGACTGCCAAGTTTTTACTACTTTTCTGGACATTGAATGTGGTTATAACGTTGCAGTCTATCGGAGGTCAGACAGCTCTCGGATTTAATCAAAAATATCTTAATTTGTGTTCCGAAGATGAACAAAGGTCTTACGGGTGTGGAACGACATGAAGGTGAATAATTAATGACAGAAATTTCATTTTTGGGTGAACTAACACTTTAAATAGTTTATAGTGATAGCCTGTATTATGTAAAATGTGTTTACATGCATAGGAATGACCGAACTTTGCCAAATTGAAGTGTGATTAATCCATATACTTTCCTGGATGAAGTCGGGCTATAATCGCATTATCTTGGGGAAAAAAAAGACTGGTGTTATTTTAGGCACTTGTGTGACATTTTAAAAAGATGAGTTATTTCTTTTGTCTTATTGAAATTGACCTTTTAAAGTGCATGTCTTTCAGAGTGTAGAAGGAGAGCACCATGAGAAAGCTGTGGAGCTGCTGAAGGCTGCTCAGGGTACAGTGAAGCTGGTGGTACGGTACACCCCTAAGGTCCTGGAAGAGATGGAATCGCGCTTTGAGAAGCTGAGGTCTGCCAAACGCCGGCAACAGAACAATTTCCCCCAGTAGGGCGTCTCGCCTGTGCCCCCCAACCCAACCCAACCCACCCCTCCCATCTCTCTCTCTCTCTCTCTCTCTCTCTCTCTGTCATTGTCTTTAATTCTTCTGCCATCTGTCTTCTTCGTTCACACTCACTCACCCCCTTTCTCCAGCCAGGGATTAGCCACATGTTTGGCACTCCTTTTTGTGAAATTTTCTAAATCCTCACCTCCTGAACAGTTTTTTAACAGTCTTTTCACATACTTCTTTCTCATAGCATGAACACTACCACATGGGCTCTGGATGTTGTCACGTAGACATCACATACATGCACTATTGGTGCATTACTAAGAATGTACTGTCATTTGGGATGTTGATTAGTCAGATATGCAAGGGGACCATTGCAATGTTCAAATCCTGAGGTGATCTGAATGAAATTTCAAAAAGTGCCTCAAGAGATTTAAAAAAAAAAAAAAAAAAAAAAAAAGAAAAAAAAAAAAAAGTCTGCAGCCCTCAGTATGTCCCATCATAGGCTGTTTTATGGTCCAAGCTCAAAATGAGTGAACACTACCACCTTGTTAAAATGCTAAATGAGTGTGAAAATTTCAAAAAGAACAGTGTATCATTGAGTGAAGGGTTTATGGTGTATTATTTTCCTAATTGCTTTTCTTACTGTTGTTTGCCACAGAAAAAAAGGAAAAGTTCACCAGAAATGTTAAAATCACTCTTTGAATCTCCGGAGTGTTAAATGGCAGAGCGGTGCCATGAGCATCCCATCAGAATTGCTGTTTGCTTCAAACACAAAATGTCAGCTGTAAATATACTCCAGTACGAAAAATGCCAGGCTGATCCTACTTACTGACCCAAACTGATTGACTCTCACATCATGTTTACAGTACATGTTGAGCTGAGCTTTTTTTTTTTTTCTTTTATGAATGGAAAAATGCTGTGAGAATTCAGTAATTGATATATCAGCTCTATTGAGTAAACAAATCCATTTTTATCAACAAAAATAGAGAAAATTAACCATTTTGGTTTGTTTTCGTGACATTAAACATGTTACATTAGGTAATGATTATGCCATTTAAACAGTTTTGATTGAAAATATGTGAATGGAGTGTTTACAATGATTCAAGCAAACAACAGTTCAGAAGGGATGTTTATGGCACTGTTTGGGTGTTCGACAAATAGAAAATTAATTGAAAATAAAACATTTTTGTAGCATATGCCCCTTAAAGCACACAGAAATGCAATGAAGCAGTCACTAGCTCTTATTCCAGCACACATTCCAGTTTTTATTTGTAAGATTTGAATTTAAAACCTTACAGCAGAAACACTAAGTTCAAAACTGTAGTGGGAGTTTTTTTTTTTTATGGCTTTGTTGTATGGCCAGTTGTTTCATAACGCTTTCTGAATGTTAATGTGGCACTTGCCTTTCAGTCAGCTGTGGGTCCATATGTTACACCCAGTACATGCTGATTATTACAAAGACCTGCATCATGTTTTAGAATCAATTCACTTAAATGGTTATATTAGCATATCATGAGGTAGCAAAACAGCAATGAATGCATAAATGAATGTTAAAGAATGTCAAGCTTATTCACCATTCATTATATGAGAGACATGTCTAAATGAAACTCAAGTGAAATTGAGTCAATCAATTGGTGCTGTCATTTGTGCTTGTCCTGTTTTTTAAACCTGATCAGTCGTTTTTCTGAAAAATCAATAATTAATTCATTCACCCATATTAATTTCAGACTTTATGGGGAAAGAGATGCAGATCTGGAGCTGAAATGTTTGGGTTTTATCAAGTCTTCTCCAGATACCTCAGTGGCTAAATAAGCTGTCCCATTACATTCACTACTTAAAGGGTTAGTTCACCCAAAAATGAAATTTCTGTCATTAATTACCCTCATGTCGTTCCAAATCCGTAAGACCTTCATTCATATTCAGAACACAAATTAAGATATTTATGATGAAATCCATCTCCCAAAGCAACGAAATTACCACATTCAAGGTCCAGCAAAGTAGTAAAAACATTGTTAAAATAGTTAACGTGATTACAGTGGTTCAGCCTTAATGTTATGAAGCGATGAGAATTTGTTTTTGCGCACAAAAAGTCAATAACGACTTTATTCAACAATTTCCTCTGTATCCTGTCATTCTCATACGCAGTTTACTTTGAAGACACATTGCAGAACTTCCATGTTCTACGTCAGAACGCCAACTCTGTATTGGCCGGCTCCTGCATCAGCATTACACACGTGCATCGTGGTGCTCACATGAACAGCGTCGACCAATACTGAGCCGGCATTCGGATGTAAACACGGAAGAACTGCACTGTGTCAACTGCGTAGGAGACTGCCAGGGTAGAGACAAAATTGTTGAATAAAGTTATTATTTTTGTTTTTGCGCACAAAAATATTCTCATCGCTTTAACAGTGAGGTTGAACCACTGCAGTCATGTGGACTATTTTAATGATGTCTTTACTACTGCTCTGGACCATGAATGTGGTAATTTTGCTTTCTATAGGAGATTAAATCTTAATTTGTGAAGATGAATGAAGGTCTTATGGGTTTGGAACGACATGAATGAGCAATTATTGACAGAAATGTATTTTTGGTTGAACAGACCCTTTAAGCTTCAGCTCCATTTGTTAATGTTATAGCCAAATTAAGGATTTAATTGACAACATGTTCATGTTTTTGTTAAATCTTGATTTGTCAAGATTCATGTCTTAAAAGTAGCTTCACACTGCACTTTCTCTTTGTACTCATTTTCACATGTTAAAAAATGCAACACACTTGATGTATTTTTAACCTCAAATGCAGGTATTTTCAGTGTCTGACAAGCTTGGAAAAAAACAGTCTATTTTTCTCAGTCTCTCATAAAATATTTAACGTGTCTAATTATAGAGGCCCATGACTCACCCCGAGCTGTGAGATACGTAGGTGTTTTGGGGGTGAGAGATAAAAGGGAGGTCTGATGTCTTGCATGAAAGAATCATTTGTGTTATTGACAAAAAAGAGGCATCAAGAATCAAGCGATCCCTTTCTTTCTGTGGTGCATTATGTGCTCAGGTTGGTTCTTTCTACACTATCATGAATTTTAAAGCATCATGTATCACAAGAGCAATAATAAAACATAATCCAATTCCTGTCATCTCAAACAGGTTACTCACTCCCCATTAATATTTGGGTTTGTCTACGGGGGGGGGGGGGGGGGGACTAACTATTTTTTTATAACCAGTTTCTTTTGATATTTTATCCATTTTTGATAAACTAATTTTTTTCGAGATTTTTTTTTTTTTTCCCAGGAATGTTTTGTATTGATTTACCTTGGCCACATTCTCCCCGTGATTCAAGTAACAAGACCAAACTTGCATCCTTTCCGGGAGAGCTTTTAGTGTCTGGTCAGCTAGTTTTTTGGGGGGTTTTTTGACTGTTTTCGAGTACCTGTTGTTTTATTGTATTTTGACATTTCTGTCCTGCTGTATTGTTACATTAATGTGGATGTATAAAGACTGATCACAGCGATTTGTTTTGAGGATACAGAGTTTAAATATACTGTGGGTTTAAATCTTTTGTGTATGTTTGCTGCTTTCTTTTTTATCTCTTTGCATGTGTGAAAGAGAAAATGGGGTGTTTATTTTTTAGGAAAAAAAAAAAAAGAAAAAAAAAAAAAATATATATATATATATATATAATAAATAGGTGTAGTAATTTCATTAACAGGCAACTGCAGTTTCATCGTTTAGCCAGACTCACACGCATTTACCTAAACACTAGAGGGCGCTGCAGGACAACAGGTATTATTGGTTGCTGATCTCAAGGCTCAGAACGATAAATAATTGCGGCTTAATTGTTTAAAAACATTGAGCAGTGATTGTGATGTTATATAAACCCTCAGTAACTGAAAACAAAGGTTAAAAAGGTCAAACAACATGCAATCACAACATCCATATACATGAGTCTTGTGCCGTAATGTGATGTCACACAGTCACAGACCAATAAACACTCTCGAGGGATTTGTCAGCCCAATTTAGTTTCTTGTCAACATTGTCATCGACAGTGTTCCATCTGTCTCAGGTTGCATCGTTAAGACGGGGCCTGCACGTCACTAACACTGAAAGCCTTACTGATTAATAACACGTAATATAAAAACAATCCCTCTTCTGACAAGGTGTAGAGAGTGTGAACTGTGTTAATGAAGAAAAAATAGGCCTGCTGACTTTATTAATGAATGGATCTGTCATTCAAGCACACCCTGTGCATTTCCTCACTGTTTTTCATTCGCGTACAACTACATCCGGTGCTAAAGTCAGTGGCTTCCCTGAAGGATAGTAAAAAAGTTTTTTAAAAAGTTGAGTTTATATGGTCTTTCATAATGTTCTCAAAACATTATTGCATGGAGCGGTTTTTTCCCCCTGTAATGTTTTAGTTGGACATGCGTCTAACGTTTTTTGAATGTTAGCCTATTACTCGTTTCAGAATGTTCATAGCACATTAAAAAAAAAATAACATTGCCATAATGTTTAAAGAATTATAAAATGGAATGTTTAATAAATATTTTCATAACTTAAAGGATTAGTTCACCCAAAATGAAATTTCTGTCACTAATTAGTTCACCTTCATGTCGTTCCACACCCGTAAGACCTTCGTTCATCCTTGAAACACAAATTAAGATATTTTTGATGAAATCCGATGGCTCAGTGAGTCCTCCATTGACAGCAAGATAATTAACACTTTCGAATGCCCGGAAAGCTACTAAAGACATATTTAAAACAGTTCATGTGACTATAGTGGATCTACCTTAATATTATGAAGCGATGAGAATTTTTTTTTTTTTTTGTGCACCAAAAAACAAAATAACGACTTTATTCAACAATATCTAGTGATGGGCAATTTCAAAACGATACTTCATGAAGCTTCGAAGCTTTACGAATCAGTGGTTCAGAGAGTGTATCAAACTGCCAAAGAAGCCTTGTTTACTGAAATCACGTGACTTTGGCAGTTTGATACACTCTCTGAACCACTGATTTGAAACAAAAGATTTGTAAAGCTTCATGAAGCAGTGTTTCGAAATCAGCTATCACTAGATATTGTTTTTTTTTTTTTTTGGCACACAAAAAGTATTATTGTTGCTTCATAACATTAAGGTTGAACCACTGTAGTCACATGAACTGTTTCAAATGCCTGGAAAAGTAGGCTACTAAAGACATATTTAAAAGTGTTATCTTGCTGTCAGTGGAGGCCTCACTGAGCCATCGGATTTCATCAAAAATATCTTAATGGGTGTGGAACAACATAAGGGTGAGTAAATAACGACAAAAATTTCATTTTTGGGTGAACTAACCCTTTAACAGGAACGTTAGCAAAACGTTCTTAGAACATTTTTGTCAGCGGGATATTTAATGAAACGTGTTAAATATAATTAAATATAAAAATAACAAATAGGCTAATATTGTTTGTTTGTAATATTTTGGCCAGTAATAAAATCAGTTTATGTGCGAACAATGAAATAAATGTATGTGTGCACAAGGACAGAGACACAGCTGCTTTACTTCAATATGGAACAGGTCTTCATGGCATGTCTGGGACTCAATTCAAACATTTCATCCTCTCAAACCTGCCACTGGAGAAAATTCCAGAACAAATCCATGCAGGCCAGCCATGCAATCTATCGGCTCTCACGGATAATACCACTGAGTTGACGCTTCCAGATGGACTGTATGCGGGCTTTGTTGCATTACCAACAGCTTGTAGTTTGTGAGACATACTTTGAACCTTGTGCCTAAAGAATGCATTTGATAGCCGCTCCATCACTCATACAGACAGGAGAGTGCGTCATCATGATGTACGGAAACTTAGACACCTGTCTGCCGCTCTCAGTGTGACTGCGGTTTCTCAGGTAATTAGTGTCTGCATGGGTGACGCATTTTAAAGTGTCGTAGTTCAAAGCAATCCCTAGAAATTCTGAGAAAAATGTAACCATAGATTATTGCGTGTGTTTTGAGAAAAATTCAATTTCGCAAAAATGGACAATAACAATAAGCTTCATGAAAACTCAGCTTTATTTAGCATGTTATATAACATCCCACTGTGAAGAGAAAATGCTAGACCCTACAGCAGAGATCTTAAATACAGTAAAATGAAATGAAATAAAATGAACCAAAGAAAAAAAGAAAGGAAGATCACACCGAAGCACAAACCATGGGATGTGAGTGAGAAACAGGGAGCACAAACAAATGAAGAAAACCACTGAAATATTTCTTCGCGGTCATTTGATCACGGACATGTCATAGGGATCAGTTTCAGGACAGAAGACAGAAAAAGGACAGTGTCACAGTTTCTCCAAACCCACTACGTCTCTCTCATTTCTTGATGTCTTCTTTTGTGATTTGAGCTGCGATGAAGTGAAAAGAAATATTATTAGATTGTATCCTGGGAAAATGGGGGGGAAAAAAGGCTACCACTGTAGAATTACCTAAAAGTAACCTTAAATGATGTTTAAAACAACTCATTATACATCTGAGTGATCTACAACAAACTTGCATGCATTTCAGAGCTCCATTTTCAAATTGTATGAACCCATTTTTGTCAATTTTGTCATACAACTGTATTGGACATTGTGAGTTAAGAAGTTTTATGTTTCATGAATTATTCTTTAAAAACATTTAGATAGATAACCTGTGGAAATGTTCAGTGTCCAATAAGTTATATCTTACAAGACGAAAAAACATAGATTAGTGCACCTGTTGAAATTGTTTAGATATACACATCTGTTCAAAAGGTTGGTGTCAGCAAGACTTTTTTAAGGAAATTAATACTTTTATTCAGCAAAGGCATATTACACTGATCAAAAATGACAGTAAAGACTTTAAAATTGTTTTAAAAAGTTTTCTATTTCAAATTTTTTTTCTTTTGAGCTTTCTAATCATCAAAGAATGCTGAAAAAAAGTATTACAGTTTTCACAAAAAATATTAAGCAGCACAACTGTTTACAACACTGATAAGAAGAAATGTTTCTTTAGCAGCAAATCAGCATATTAGAATGATTTCGGAAAGGATCATGTGACACTGAAGACTGGAGAAATTAAGCTAAAAATGATCTTTTCCGTTACATTTATTGAAGATTGTAATAATATTTGACATTATTTACTGTATTTTTTGATCAAATAAATGCAGCATTGGTGAGTTTCTTTCAAAAACACTAAAAATAAATAAATAAATAAAAAATCATACAGAGCCCAAACCTTTGATCAGAGGTGTACTTCAATGGTATGTGCAACACATATTAGTTCTGTCAGTATCTGGTGTATCAATACAGACCAAGGGTGAGTCTCATTTCTTTAATTGTGCTTCCTTGTGCTTTCCTCACATCACATTTACCTTCTCCATCTCAACACTCAAGGGAAGGATTCAAGGATCAGATGCAAGGACATAGGCATCATAGCAACACTTTATTTTACATTACGTACACTTACAGTGTACTTACCTAAGAAAGTACTGGGTAATATAAGGTAGCATGGGTTAAGGTTAGGTTTAGTAGTATAGGTTCAGGGTTAGTACCTAATTATTACCCAGTTATTGCAATCACTATAATAAGTACGTAGTATGTACAAGGGGAACAGGACTGTAAAATAAAGTGCTACCCAACATAAAGTATATGTGTATGTATGTATGTAGAATACTTGCTTATATGTGGTTAAATATTTTTTTTTTCTAAATAAAGTTACAGATTGAAAAGTTAGATTGAAAGATTGAAATCATAGGAGGAGAATGAATGTGTGCATCAGGTGTTTCAGCAAACTTCTTCAAAGGATGTGCACAAGTGCAAGCTTTCCCTTTCCTCGCAGTGCTTTTAGAGAATAGATTTGTTCTTCATGATGGCGGAGTTCGATCGATTTCAGTATTGAGAAGCACACAGACAGGCTGAGACAGTCGAGTGTTTTGTTAATGAAAGTGCAGGCAGTGTGGGTGTGATAGCAACACATGGGGCACAGTCATGCTTACCTTGGACACATTTCACACAGAGCAAACCTGAGCTTACTGTTTACTCACGGACTGAGGGACTGAGGGCGGTAGGGAGTGTGATGGGAAACAGGAAGTAAGGAGGAAGTATTAAAGTGTGACACACATCAGGAATCATGGATCACTAGAAAGAGATCCATTCTGGACCTTCAGACACACCTCTAGGTCCAATCCAAGGGTTATTAACCACAATAAAACATTTGGATTTATGCCAGGACATGTCATCCATGTTTCTTTATTTTGTTTGCTGTTCTAGGATATTTTTATTTTTTTTAAACTCACAGCACACGCTGTATTAACATTTTATAAAATAAAATTAATACAACATGGATGGATTTTGATCTGTATGTCTCAGCATACATCTTTCATTTGATCATAAGACTGTGCTCTTATGTTCTGTGGTCATTCAGGTGAGTTTTCATTCACATTTATACACACTATACCTTTCAAAAGTTTTAATGTAATTTATTCCTGCAATGGCTAAGCTGAATTTTCAGCATCATTACTCCAGTCTTCAGTGTCACAGGATCCTTCAGAAATCATTCTAATATGCTGTTTTAGAATTCTTTATTGAATAGAAAGTTCAAAAGAACAGCATCTTAAATAGAAAGCTGTTATAACATTACACACTACCATTCAAAAGTTTGATGTCAGTAAGAATTACTTTTTTTTTTTTAAGAAATTAAAGAATTAATACTTTTATTCAGCAAGTATGCATTAAATTGTTCAAAACTGACAGTAAAGACATTTATAATGTTACTTATAAAGCTTTCCATTTCAGATAAATGCTGTTTTTTTTAACTTTCTATTCATCAAAGAATCCTGAAAAAAAAAAATGTTTTCAGCGTTGATAATAAAAAAAATAAAAAAATGTTTCTTGAGCACCAAAGCAGCATATCAGACTGATTTCTAAACGATCATGTGACACTGAAGACTGGAGTACACTGTAAAAAACTATAAGTCAAATTTACTTTACTTTTTCTTTCGCAAGTTTTTGCACGCAGATACATTTCAAATATGAAATTAAGTAACTCTACGTAACTAAGATAAGTAAAATTAACAAAGAAAATAAGTAATTTTAACTTGGCCAGTAAAAGGTTGAGCAATTTCTACTTTGTTTCTTTTGCAATACATTTTACTCAAACAATATAACACTGAATTAAACCATGCTTTTAAAGTGTATGCTTTACTTAGAAACATCTAAGTAAATAATACAATAGATATTGTGTAGCTACCATATCTTCATATTAGAAGTAACGCAGCACCTGAACACAGAGACCTCAGTACTTGGTACACAATACACAATGACAATAACATTCGATGGATCGTTTTGAGTGTGAATGTGGCATTTTGAGTAGAAAATGAACTCCAAATATCACAAAATGGCAAGTTACTAAACATAACCACAAAAGCAATGATAAAACAGTGTAAAAACAGCTGGAAAACAGCGAAAAATCGACCTAATTAATTATTCAATGCCCAGTGCATGATGGGAACACCAGTATCAGAAAAGTTGAGTCGTTTTACTTAATTTTATAATGTTGATATTTACGCTTTAATTTCTACAAGCTTAAATTTGAGTACTAATATAGAATTTACTTCGTTTTTTTTTTTCATTCTTGTCTGAACTAACTTTTTCAAGTAAAATTACATTTGTTTTTTCTGTAGTATTTACTTCACCATAAAATCATTTTTTACAGTGTAATGATGCTGAAAATTTAATTTTGCCATCACAGGAATAAATGACATTTTAAAATATTTTCAAATAGAAAACATTTATTTTGTTTTTGCTGTATTTTGGATCAAATAAATACAGCCTTGGTGAGCAGAAGATACTAAGATTTTATTTTTATTATTTTTTTTAAATATCACAGATCTAAAATTTTGAACAGTAGTATATATTTTCAGTGGAATGCCCTGAAATATATAAGACTGAGGAGTGTTCAAAATAACAACTATTCCTAATTTACTCACAACAAGAACATTTTCAAAAAAACAAAAACAAAACAAAAAAATGATTACACATTAATATAGGTACTATTCAAAAGTTTGGGGTCAGTAGGATTTTTTATTTATTTATTTATTTTAAAGAAAGAAAGAAATGAATACTTATTTTTTTTTACAAAGGATACATTAAAGCGATAAGTAGACACTAGACAGTATAGAATTTTACATTGTTATAAAAAATCTATTTGAAATAAATGCTGTTCTTTAAACTTTCAATTAATCAAAGAATCCTCAAAAAAATGTATCATGGTTTCGACAAAAAGATTACGCAACAACTTATCAACATTAATAATAATAATAAATGTTTCTTGAGCAATACAGTATATTAGAATAATTTCTGAATCATCATGTGACACTAAACACTGGAGTAATGGCTGTGTAAAATTTTAAAATATATTAAAAAAAAGAAAAGTCACTGTAAACTGTAGTAATATGTCACAGTATTTCCAGTTTACTTTATTTTAATCATAAATAAATTCAGCACTGGTGTGCATAAGATCAAAAACATTAAAAAAATCTTACTGACAACAAACTTCTGAACAGTAGTGCAATTACTGGACAAATCAGATTTTATATTCAATATACAGTATAAAAATGAGAGAATTTTATCATCAAATGATGCTAAGTAAACCTCTCAGTAGGTCTTGAGCTAGAGGCAAATACTTACGGCGAACTTCCAGTTTGCATTCTACTATGTCTTCTCCGCTGGAGTTGACCGCCTTACACATGTACACACCTCCATCAAACGGACACGGCTTACGGATCTCCAGAGTCAGCACACCCTGATTGCTGAACATACGATACTTGGCCTCGTTTGTAATGTCCATCTTGTTTTTGTACCATGTGATTTTAGGCTGCACAAAACAATGAGATGGATTTAGAAACAGGTCTTTACAATGTTCTTACATAAACATTATGATAGATAAGATAGCTATCCAAATCTATTACTTTTTTTTTTTTTTTTCTTCCTCAAACCAGCTATCATCTGGGTTAAGATACTAGCTTGTAATATATCGTATTTATCAGAATTATGTGTAAAACAAAACAAAGTTGTCAAACATTTCAAGAGAAGGGTAATATGATTCTGTATTTTTGTAATTTGAACTACATGGTCAAAAGAAATAGACTAATTTGAACTCTTAACAGGTTGGGTCTTTTCTGCTTCAGCATGGCAATATTCTTGTAAACAAAGCGAGGGCTTTTGGGATGAATTGTAATGCCGACTGTGAGCCAGACCCCATTAGTGACCACACTGATGCTTTTGTGTCTGAATGAGAGCAGAAGCCCACAGTTACATTCATTTCAGTTTGAAATGAAATGCTAAACAAACACAAATGAGTGTGATATTTTGGTGTGCTCATACTTTTGGCTATATGGTGCATAACCATTGAATTAAGGTCACACATGCTCACCTTAGGGATGCCTCTTACGGAGCAGCTGAGTGTAGCATTGTATCCAGATATAACTGAGCGACTCACGAGAGGATGTGTGAACTTGGGGGCCTCAGAGAAATCGTGCTCTTTGTAGGAAGGATGCTTATACACAATGCCTGTAAAGAGAACCAAACATTTTATCAGGAGATCTAGGTAAGCCACATGGGAATTAGAAAAACTTTAAAATACAAACAGTCTAACCATCAATTTCTAGCAGAGGTTTCCTTGCTGTCTACACTGCATACTAGTGAGAGGGCATTAGAATCTAGTGTATCTGGGCACAAATGGTCACCTGTTTTCTGGATGTAGGCGCTGTCTTTGGAAAGGCAAGGCTCTGGACTCAGACCCACCATGTTTATGGCGTACACACGAAACACATACTCATTCCCCATGATCAGGTCTGACACAACACAGTTAGTGCGACGGTACTGATCATACACAGTGTACCATTCCTGCCAAGAAAAGAAAACACATAAACGTAGTCATATATTGTGTACCACATTGACAAAAATATCTGGTACATGAAAATTATTCATATATTTTATATGTACATAAACTACTGTACTTTTATCCAGCAAGGATGCAATAAATTGATGAGTAGTTGAAGTAAAAGCATTTATAATGTACAAAATATTATCTTAATTATCAAAGAATGCATCACAGTTTCTACAACAATATTAAGCAGCACAACTGTTTTCAACACTGATATTAATGGGAAATGTTTCTTGAGCAGTAAATCAGCATATTAAAATGGTTTCTGAAGAATAATCTGACTGAACTGGAAACACTTCAAGATTTTCATAGTCGTCATCTGGTTGGTTGAATTCTACAGGATGTCCAGGAGACGTGTGTGTCGTGTTCTTTAACGGTCCGCCTGGAAACAAATGCCGTGACGCCAAACTTCCTCATGTAAGAAGAACGTTGTCGTGTTTACAACTGTGATGAGCGCTTATCAGGATCAACTAAACACTGGATTTTCAAAAGTATGTGACGTTCGCGGCTCCATTGTTGCAGTAAACTTGCACAACGTCCTTAAATGAATAGTTTATTAGATGCACGCCCTTCTGTTATTGTAGGGACATCGACTTTACATTTTACACCCCTAAACATGATGCAGAACAGAACAAACTGTGATTGGTTGCGTTACATGTCAGTCAAACATCCTCTTGGGCGGTCCTTGGCCAATGAAAGCTGCGATAGAGTCCAGACCTTCTGCCGTCAGTTTGAAGGTCTGGCTACGCAAGACTAACGCAAGACTAGTTGTAACCCCACTGCTCAAGAAACCCATTCTAAATCCAGCACTAAATCCAGAAAATTACAGACCTGTATTCCTTCTTCCATTCATTGCTAAAACACTTGAACGAGTCGTGTTCAACCAAGTCTCTACCTTTCTTACATAGAACAACCTCCAGGACAACAACCAGTTTGTGTTCAAAAGCAGCCCCTCAATTGAGACTGCCCTGCTCTTGGTTATTGAAGCTCTGAGAGTGGCAAGAGCAGCTTCCTCATTCTCAGTACTCATCCTGCTGGATCTGTCTGCTGCTTTTGACACAGTTAACCACCAGATCCTCCTGTCGACCCTCATGATGAAGAGCATCTCAGGAACCGCACTCCAATTATTCAAGTCTTACCTCTCAGGTAGGTCGTGAAGGGGTGAGGTGTTTAAGTCACAACATCTAGCTACTGGGGTGCCTCAGGGCTCAGTGCTTGGACCACTTCTCTTTTTTTTATCTACATGTCATCACTAGGATCTGTCATTCAGAAACATGGTTTTTCCTATCAATGCTACGCTGATGACACACAACTCTACTTCTCATTCCAGCCAGATGATCCGATGGTAGCTGCTCGCATCTTGGCCTGCCTGACAGACATTTCTTGCTGGATGAAGGACCACCACCTTCAACTCAAAATTGCAAAGACAGAACCGCTTGTGATCTCAGCCAACCCAGCACTTCATCACAACTTCTCCATTCAGCTAGGTTCATCAACTATAACTCTATTCAGGACAGCCAGGAACCTTGGAGTTGTGATTGATGATCAGTCTTCACAAACCACATTGCCAATAGCCGCTTGCATCAAATTCAAGGCACTGATGTTTTCCTACAGAACAACCACTGGCTATGCACCCCATACCTAAACTCACTACTTAACACCTATGTGCCCTCCAGAAGCTCACGTTCTGCAAGTGTATGGCCATCCCAAAGGGGCACAAAAATCACTTTCACGGACCTTTACCTTGACTGTTCCAAGCTGGTGGAATGACCTGCCAAACTCAACCCAAGCTGCTGAGTCTAGCCATTTTTAAGAAACTGCTGAAGACGCCCCTTTTTCTTTAACACTTGACCCATTAATACTAGCACTTACAATTCTATATATCTAAAAACCTTGCTATGTGTACTGTGCTAGACTAACTGGGACTAGTCACAGCACTTGCAGACGGCTGCCCTATTGTTGGCTTGAACTATAAAAATGGGTATAAAACACTGCATGTTCATTGTGAGTATGTGGCTATACTATGTCACCAATTATCCTTGCTAATTGAAAAAATTTGTCACTTGGCTCTCAGATGTCTGAATATCCCACTGTAAAATCATTCTGTCCATTGTCATAGACAATGGGGAAAATGTTGTAGGATCGCTTAGCACATGTATTAAGCCGAAGTGTCATTACTATGTCCGTGGGAGCAGTAGATGTAGAAGCAGGTAAATGGCCTGCCTATGAATGTGCCCCAAGGCCTGCAGCCTAAAGTGCTTTTATATTTAGCAACAGAGCATCTCCGATTTCTGATTGAGATTGTCCTGTGAAACCTGATAATTCTGTGTCTTCCTGCCTGCTGCTCTGGACACAGCAAGAGCAATAGACTGGCTCTAGTAACAATGTGAGGTGAAACCCAAACCGGGTGCTTTTTATTTAGCTGCTAACTTTAGTGGCTCAAGAGTACAAAGGGGTAAAGAGAGCACTATAATGACAGCACTTAAATCAGGGCAAGGCCATTGGCTAAGATTACAGAATGCCTGCACCGAAGGGGGCACAGGTGCTCTACAGTGGTGTGCGGTAGGGGTCATTTTGGAGCTTTGGGTACTGGATGTTCTGGATGCTGTTCCTCTGGCCTACAATTCAGTGCCATTGGCCAACTGTATGTCACAAGAGAGGCCATAAATTCAGAGTGTCCCTGCAATGCTGTGCCACTGATGAATAGTGTACATACATTACTCAATTACAGTGATCACAAGCTTAGCTACTTTAGATAGACAATGGCAGGCTCTCAGTGTGGGGTGGCTTATGAACTCAACTACTCAACTCTCTTTTTATTCTTCAAATTCTTGCTCTGAGTTTGACTACTAACAGTGCTCAGCAGGGGAGCAGAGCTCTCTAACAGTACATACAGTATGAATAACTCAATATCAAAGAGAACAGATTCAATTTCAGCAAAACCCCTAGTTTGTAGGTTTGGGTTTACCATGGTTTTCTTGTCAGCCTTCTGGATGCTGTAGCCTGTGATGTCACTGTTGCCATTATCCTTGGGTGGCTTCCACTCCAGGGCAACGTTGAATCCCCAAACATCCATCACCTTTAAATTTTGGGGTGGGCCTGGCAGATCTGACAGTAGAAGAGAATGAAATACTTTCTGATGTTTACTGATCCAAACAAAGACACAAGTACTATAAAGAAGAAAACATATTCTGTTAATGTAAACTGTGAACATTGTATGCAATTACTACATGTTATTTTTGTACAACTGTGTCAAATTTAGTCAAAAGTACAACTGACTCACCAACAATCTGTATATTCACTTCGGCTTTGTCCTCCACATTCTCAATTTGCACTTTAACATCATACTTCCCAGAATCCTTTCTCTCGGATCTCCTGATGAAGAGGATGGTATCAGTGTCGCTGTTGCGTATGCTGACCTGCTTAGGGTCCAGAAGCTCATCGTTTTTTGTCCAGGTTACTTGAGGTCGTGGTTTACCCTTAAAAGTGAGGTGGGTGAAGAATGCGTCAAGACATCTCATTGGACACTAACTATATTACTGACAAAACACACAGAACAAGTACTTATGTTATGTCAAAAATGAATGGATGGATGGATGAATGGATGTTTTGGGCACTAGAGTTTCCTACAGGGGTGCTACAGCTGCCGTTCAGACTTGTGTCATTGACTGCCATCTGTATGCAGCCTCCTTCATTGTATTTCAGTCATAGAGCTCAGTGTATTTATAGAGTGAAAGGATGAAGATCTATGTTTCACAAACTGGGTTCTGTAAACAAACAAGTGGACAAGTTACAGTCTAGCCAAATACTGAATCTCTGGCTGATTTTGGAGGTCAAAGTCTGCATCAAAAGAGGACAGCCAATGGTTTCATACAGTGACAAATAATGCTGCTGGACACAGCAATACAGAACTTTGCTGGATCTTTTCATGGCAGTCAGAGGGATGCCTGCCAAGAAATTAATCTAAATTGTTTGCCTTTGAAAAAGATTCAAATGAATTATTCACATGTTCTGTGGCATAATTTTGTTAGGTATTTGCATGTTACAGCCACAATCTGAAGGGTGACTTTTCTCACCTGGAAGGGGATTACCAGGTTAATCGTTTCTCCTACTTTCTTGATGAGTGTTTGACGAAGGTTACGGGGGAGCCAGATTTTGGGCCGCTCTGCAATAAGAGAATGCAAGTGATTCATGAATATAATAGCCTATCTTACCCTTTTCCATCTCATTTCCTTCCCAACACCAGACTGTAATGCAATGCAATCGATGGATCTTCACTTCACTTCAAAAATAAAGCTTGTTTGTCTGAACATTACATTGTATAAACTTAGTTTCAGTCTATTATCAAGTAGACTCATCTGTAGCAAGAGGCCTCACTTATCATGTCTGTAAAGACAATCTATATGCAGAGAACAGGCCAATATGTAGACCAGAGAAGAACTGCACCCTCCCCCATCGACACTGCTACTGAACTGAACTGAATCAACAATGAACTCTAGCAGTTCACACTGTGCAAAAACTAATCGTTGTGATTTGTATCCTAGGCCTAGGGTGATGATCCAAAAAGTTGACCTTAAATGGGCTAGCTTAACATTTTAAGATGATTCTCTGTATAACTCACGCATGATTTCACGGATGGTGACTGCTTGTTGCAATGTTGTTGGAAGGCTTGGGCCTGCCATGTTATATGCCCTCACACGGAACTGCATCTTCTCTCCAGTTGGCAGGTCACGGATGATCACAGAGGTCCTTTCTGTGAGACCCGAAAACGCAGGGATCCATTCATCAGCTACAGAGATGAAATAAAGGTTTTAGACAGAATATTGAGGATTTATTCTAAAAAGCATTTTGATGCAATTAAAAATAATATGCATTTACACCCAAATTGCTAAAAATAAGAGATAAATACTAGTGCATTGTAGCATGAGTCTATGTAAAATAGGTTTGATGGAAATTAATTTTCATACAAATATATCACTAGGCTGAAGCTACCCTTTTTTTTGGACAGTAAATACATTTACATACATGTACTAACATTTTCTGTTTCAAATGAAAGCTGTTATTTTTAACTTTCTATTAATCAAAGAAAAAACAATTTTTCAACACTGATAAGAAGAAATGTTTCTTGAGCGCCAAATCAGCAAATTAGAATGACTTCTGAAGGATCACATGACACTGAAGACTGACTGGAGTAATGACTGCTGAAAATTCAGCTTTGCCATCACAAGAATACATGAAATTGCAAAATATATTTAAATAGAAAACAGTAATAATAGTTCAGAATATTTCTGGTTTTGCTATTTTTATTTTAAAAAAGCAGCCTTGGTGAGCAAAAGCTTTCAAAAACATTAAAAAAAAAAACCTACCAACCCCTAAAATTCTAAACAGTAGTGTACACATTTAAAGCAATTCTGTGGAATATGTGGGTTTGCTCATTTAGCTGAGCCTTTGACTTTGACTTACAGCCTTCCTTGCAGTACTCAACCCCATAGCCTTCAAGCTCAGCTGAGCCCATCCTCTCTGGAGCCCTCCATTTCAGTGAGATAGTGGTATCACTGATGTCATCAACACACAGGCCAGTGGGCTCGCTGGTAGGAGCTATAGATATGAAGTTTATAAGAATGAAAAGATGTTCTTGTATAAAGAAAGTTGTTATTGTATAAAGTTTTGTATCGGCAGCTGGAGTAAATGCATCGTAAAACTGTTGGAAAAGCTCACCTTACACTATATTTTGTCTTTCCATTCAATGCCAATACACTGGTTTGCATTTTTGCACCTAGCCAGTCTGGAAGGCTATTGTAATAAAGATTAGCTTTGCCAGCTGATTGCAAGGAAAACCCTTGCGTGTATGGTGTATTTAGAGTGCACACATTTGCTGTATTACATTTATATACTGTTACTAAGCCATCAAATACAGAGATAGTACTGAAGCCTTTTTTTACTGCATGGCTGGATTTACCTGGACTTGTCACCGCGGTCTCCAGTAAAATCTCACTGAACAATGTGAGAAGAGCATAGCATTGCCACAAGCCAAGCAGCCATGGAAACTATGGAAGCAACCTCACTTCTGTGAGGTTCATCTCCACTTATTTTCACAGTAAAGCCTTTCGTTACTGACAAGAATAACCAACATTGCTTAAATGAGTCTAAGTTTGACTAGGTCAGTGGTTATAAGGGCCTCCTGAAGATATACATGCTGTCTGCTGTGATTTGCAAGCAAGCTTCAGTCTGAAATGTTTGTGCCATATTTAAGCGTCAATGACATGCCCAGGTCAAACTGTATTTATGAAGACTGAACTTGCAGCAAATCCAAGAACATCTATTCTTATCTAGCCAAGTTATCTAGAGTACAGTTACTTTTCTTTGAAATGTAAACAACCGTTTCTCGCTGTAAATATGAGGGCAATTGATTTTTAACCTGAAATAAATAGATTAAAATTATCAGGCTTTGTTTTGATGCACTTATTCAGGCCTTAAGGTGCGTTACATTTACAATTTTTCAGCCAATTTTTATAGTCATTTCAATAGGAATTTGCGCAATAGGGAATTTCCCTTGAAGGCCAAAGATTATTATCATTTGCATTCAGGTCAAATACACAATTTTGATGCATTTACCAACAGAAAGCTGCTTGGTTTGGAAGTGACTTTGGAAGTGGGCTGTGCTTCATACATCACTACACTACTGACAATGGACCTTCTTTAACTTGCATAATTTCGTTTTACTAAAGTTTGGGTGCAACAATTTGTGCAAAAGACATACATATAGTAAAAACCTACATGTTCAATACAACAAAACAACAGTTTAAGCACATCATTGACCAAGCCAAATACAACAGCCAGTGATCAAACATGGATAGGCATTATCAAACTGGTTTAGGATTTAATTCCTCTCTATGGCATATTCATCAGTGAATGGTTCTTGAAATAAGTTAGTGACAATGATGCATCAAAACAGCCATAAAAAGATATATAAAGAGGTCGTGGAGACTGATGCCCCCCAAAAGATTGTTAGAAATAGACGCCTACTGCCAACAGGTTCAGGCTCTGGCTCTGGCTCCGGCTCTGGTGGGGGGGCTACTTCTGTAGATGGTACCTCCTCCTGTACCGTTGGTACCGTTGGTGCTGCTTCTGCTGGAGAAGCTCCATCTTCAGGAGGAGCAGGAGCTGCTTCCTCTTCAGCTAGAGGTACAGGAGCTTCAGCACTAGCCTCTTGTGCAGGTTCTTCTGGAGGTGGTGCTTCTAGCTCCGGTTCTTTGGTTTCTGCTGGGACATCGGGTGTCGAATCAGCTGGCAGTGCCTCAGCTGGCTTCTTCTCAGCAGTCTTAGGGAGCATGGGTTTTGTCATTCTGCCTCTGGGTCACTACAGTCTGGTATGTTTTCCAAGTAGAGCCTCCTGAAAAGTGTCTCTTCGCTCTGCAACACCTGCTGTGGTCTTCTCCTCTGGCCAAGTGACACGACAGGGCAAGCAACAAAGGAAGTGCACTGTCCTTCCCCCTCCTCTCTTTAGACAATGCCATAGATACAGCTTTGCAGAGTTTTAACATGCCATTATTTATAGAGGAGGATGCCAAAGATAGTTTCCTAATCAGCTGTCTTGTAACAGACAACAGTCTACACAGATAGCAATGCTTTTAACGCAGCTCACTAGAAGATTATGTGAAAGATGAGTAAAAAGTGTATGCAAGAAAATCAAGATGTCAATTATTTAAACTGAAAAGTACCTTTTCAGACCACTTTAACAGCACACAACCTATTGAATGGACCAATTAGATGAATGACAAGATGTGTCTAAATTGTTCTACATGTCTGGAGATCAACAGCCACTACCTATTACATTTAAATATTGGTAACAGAGGCCTAAAGAACAGCAGGGGAAACAAACGTGTCTGTAATGAATAAGTAAAGTTATAAATCAAAGCAGTGGAACTCACCAACTGGCACAAATGGCTGGGAGGCGGCACTGGGGCGTGACATGCCGATGGCGTTTACTGCATAAATGCGCATCTCATAGGCCACACCTTCAATCATTCTCTTGGCCTCATATGTGGTCTCTTTATAAGGATCAAAATTAAGTCTCATCCATCTATAGCTCTTTTTCTTCTTCCTTTCCAGGACATAACCTTGGAGGACATTAAGAACACACTGTTATCATCATGCATTTTCATAAAGTGCACATTTAAAAGGAGATTTTCAGTCATATTATTAGGTCATTTTTCATTAGGTTATTTTTCAAGAATATCTAGGTTGTATAGGTTACTTCACTTTACTTCAAGTTAGAGGTTTATGTTATGTTAGTGGTTGAGAAAACTAATTTACAGTTCCTAGGAACGTGTGACAATGTCAAGATTTACTGTTATATTAACTATGTATAGTAACACGGTGTACTGTCAGGTTAAGTCACCTATGACTGGCTGACCACCATCAAAGAGTGGGGGATCCCATTGGACAATACAAGAATCTTCACCAACGCTAAGGATTTTGGGAGCTTCAGGTGGGTCTGGCACATCTGTAAAACATTAAATTGCAGTCAGTCCATTTCTTCATAAGGGTCGAAGTGTGGTACAGTTAATATACAGTTACATCAAAGGCATTTTGCTCTCAAATGGCAGCACTCTGCTATTCATTTGAATGTCCTGCAAACCTCATAATGGCAATACAAACAGAGTGATAATAAATGGCCAGAAAGAGATCTGGACAGTTCAGTTTGTGGCCTTTTTATGCATTTTATTTTATTACCTAAAAAAAAAAAAAAAGTGTAGTTCTAAAGTGTGAGAGCAGTCATGAAAAACCCTAGAACTCTTCCAAGCAATCTAAAGCTTTCTAAATTCATGTACAACAGGGTGTTGCAACATGGCCCGTAATTAAATTAGGGTCTAACTTAAGCCTTCCGGAGAACAGCTGTGAAATGTACCCACCGTAATGAGATTTAATAAAGCTTACCAACAACTTTGACATTAATGTCAGCTGTATCCTCTCCAGCAGGATTACGTACAATGACAGAGTACACGCCCTCATCCTGACGCTCCGCCCCCTCAATGGTGAAGATGCAATGGCCTTTGGTACTCTCCACATGGACACGCCCATCTGAGTCTGTCAGCACCTGATCAACCAATCAAAATCACTTGTTAAAAATGGTCAGTGGTTTTCAATCTGGATCAGTCACAGGCCCTCACATTCAACTCTGAATTTTCAAAACCAGGCAATGAAGAATAGATCATGGAGAAAGATCTAATAAAATACCAAAACACGCATAGATACTACAGATATCTGAAATCTCAGATATTATACTGTACGTTACCTGTTAAATATCTCCCCTAGTTCCTATGAATGGAAGATGCTTACCTATTGTTTTCAAACTTTATACTTTATAAACTTTAAATCATGAAAGACGCACTCACCTTGTAGACACAGTATTCTACAGAGTAGTGTGCGGTGTGTGTGAAACACTTGATGCTTTGTAGCAGTGTCAAGATCTCACAAGTATGATGAGTTGTGTGTCAAAGTGATGCTTGTGTTAATGTTAGAGCAGCTTGTTTCCTTTGTACCCAGGGAAAGACAAACCACAGTTAAAGTAGAGAAGAAAGAACTAAACTGCACTAAACCGCACTAAACAATAATAATAAAAAAAATGAAACACTATTAAATGAAGTACTATTAAATATTGGCTATATATATATATATATATCATGAGGATCATGAGTTCCCATGGAGTGTCTCCCTGGATTAAATCGATCAAGACTGCATCATCATGCAGCACGGGTCAATAACAAGACATCCAACATCACAGCCAAAGCAAGAAGCATATAAGACACAGGATAATGTACACTGTACAAGCAGTCGGGGATTGTTAAGGCCCAAACTCACTTCACCGTTCTTCACTGTCCATGTGTGCCTCGGTTCAGGATGCGACTCTCCCTCCTTAGAGCTACCCTACATGAGCAGAGCAGAAGCTGTGAAGCCATGGCAACCGAGTCAGGGGTTAAGTGTGAGAAACTGAAGTGTCAACCTCCCATCTCAGCACAAACCTCCCAGTCCCAGTGAGCCTCGACAAGACTTTCTGGTTATGTTTGGGAGATGTTACAGTACCTACCTGTCAAGGCTTCTGAAGCCCACATGCTGGATCTCCTGTTACATTTGCAACAACATGGCAAATCGTAAAGAATTACAGTACACCAGAAACTGCAGATTAATTCAAAAAACAGTATTTGTCCTCAAATAAAAATGATTTTCTAACTAAATAACATTCTAAAAGGAAACGTCTCGTGTAGGTTGGACTATTCTGCCGTAACTGACCAGGGCTACGTTTCCCAAAAGCAAGTAGATCGTACAGGCTATTGTTGCCAAAGGTTACTACAATCTACTTAGGCTTACAATGCTTTTGGGAAATGCAGCCCAGACCTATTTGCTCAGACAAGGATTGGATAAAAATCGATACTAGACAAAATTTAATGACTCACTCTTACCTTTTCTCCTTTTGTCCAAACCACAGTGGGGGCAGGATCTCCAGTAATTGGTACATCTAGTCGCAGTTTGTTTCCAGCCACAACCAAGATTGTGGAGTCAGCGGTGCGGCCCATGCAGTCCAGATGAATCTTGGGAGGATCTTAAAGTAATTAAAAGACAGACGTTTGTTGACACATACCTTAAGAATGTACTGTATGACACCAGTCAAACAAAGTGCATTTATGATTTTATGTTGTTCCCAGAAGAACATTACATGATTGATAAATTATTATTGATGCTGTTCTTTTCTTTTTTACCTTGGCGAGGAACAAAGTCAATCTTGACCTCTGTAAAGACAAAACATAATAATTTGAAAAACAACAGCATAGAAATAAAAAAAAGAGTTTAAACATACATTCGTCAGTAATTATTACACAAGAGAAAGTAGGCTACCTAAAAAGTTGAGCTTGGCAGAGAGATTAAAGGCATAGCCTTCAGGCACAAAGGTGTAGTCACCCTCGTCCTCTGGCTTCACGTCATCAATGGTGAGCTTATGAATCCTGAATATAAATATATAAATTAACTTTACAATATAAACATCTCAGCAGTGTTGCGCAGTAGTAACAAATAGTGAAGTGAGGTTGTAACGTCTATATTTTTTAAAATCCTGTAGCTTTTGTTAATTAAGAAGGGACCTGGTGTAGGCACTCATTACAATGCTACATTTTCTCTGACAATGACAATTTTGTGAAGTTTCTCTTTTGTTTGTCTGTTTCGATTAAGAATGCGTCGTAGTAAGGCTGCATTTCTCGACTGCCACGTCATCAAGCGCCGCTGAAGGCCATCTCAATTTGAAGGATCCTTGAATGGCTGCCTTTGTTGCGCATCCTTCATTCAGCTCATTTTGAAGGATACATCAAGTGTATTCTCAGCATCCTTAAATCACCCAAAATCCTTTGCACACATTCCAATTAACAAAAAAGAACTGACAGA
Organism: Elopichthys bambusa; assembly: GCA_037101425.1. Lineage (NCBI taxonomy): Eukaryota > Metazoa > Chordata > Actinopteri > Cypriniformes > Xenocyprididae > Elopichthys > Elopichthys bambusa. The sequence continues at coordinate 29,113,422 of CM074432.1, forward strand.
AAACGAATTTGCACAGAGCTTGTCTGAGATCATTATGAAATCTAAGACAAAAATAATGTTTTTGGAGATGAAGGCATACATGTTATCTTTTGTTTTGGTGTAAATTAATCACTTAACACTAAACCGCCAATAATGTAAGCCACCGTGAGACCACATACAGTTGTCATTCACTGTATTGTATTAATAGAAAGACAGTTATAATATAAAGATTTTTAATACAAAGTATTTTGCCAAAATTATGTTTTAATAGTATTTTCGTCCCGTAACCATGGGGGCGAGAAAGTGTCAGTTCACCATGCAAACTTAATAGACAGTCTCATTCTAGCATTTAATGCAGAGGAGGACTCTAGCAGTTGGAAAGAGGCAAGTTTTGTTTCCAAATGACCTAAGCAAAGATACAGTACCAGTCAAAAAATCTGGAAACATTAAAATGTATGTTTTTGAAAGAAGTCTCTTATGCTCACCAAGGCTACATTTGATCAAAAATACAGTAAAAACAGTAATATTGCAAAGTATTATTACAAATTAAAAGATTTGAATATATTTTAAAACGTTTTTCACTTGATATTTGTATAAAGTCGAGACCAGGCTCTAACATTGCACATCCTCATATTGCATACCATGTATAGGCCTATATGAAAATACAATGGTGTTGCATACTTTTTCAAAGGGAGTTCACACTTTTACATTTAAATTTTATAATTTTAATTTTATTTTACTAATATTGTTTTACAAACATTAGTCTACGAATAATATTACACTATTTTATTACATTGTTTTATCCTTTTAGAGCTGTTTTGTTTTTGCCAGTATACAGTGTTTTGGTAGGCTGAGTTACGGTAGATGATTACATTTTCTGGCTACCATTCAGTTTAGCTTAATCTTAGTATTTTTTCAGTAGAGTAGTTGTTAGTTAGCCATAGATTCTTTGAGTAAGGCGCTCAACCAGAACCAGTAACACAACTAAGAGCTGTCATAAACCAGATCGTGGGTGTGTGATGAAATGGTATATGCTAAACATTTATGCTGACTACAACTAGTCTTAATAAATGAGTGCACAGACATTATATATACACGTCTCTAATTCACTAGTGAAGTAACACTCACCTGCCAATGTGTGTGATATTAGTTCTGGCATCAGGTTTCACCTCCACTCCATTCTTGTACCAGATGCCTTTAACATTTTCATCAGAAACCTCACATTTGAACACAGCCTGGTCTTTGGCCTTCACAGTCAGGTCAGCAATGTTTTGATAGACCTCTAGCTCTTTCTCTAAAGGTCAGAGGTCAAAAAGAGCACTATGTCATCACACATGACCAAAAACTAAATATGGATGCTTACCACATTACACCACAAATTCTATTCTAGCGTATGTTCCCATCAAAAACAACATGGAAATACCATGTTTGGATGTATCATGATAGTAAAATGGAAATACAGTAGCATATAAAAAGGTAGCATGTAAACACTATAGTATATGATTATAGTATGTCTTCAGTACCATAGTATAATCATCTGATATGGTACCATTTTTGTAAGGGATTTATGCAAGTTAAAAATGAATAAAATGTTTATTATATTTTAAATACATAAGAGAATATTTTAAAATCAAGGGTTAGATGTATAAAATGAAATATTCATGTTCTCATATGGTGTTTTGTTATTCTCAGAGCAACACCTGGTCACCATTTGCATTTAGTGAACGGAAAAGAACAGCATGACAATTCTGCCTGCTGTGGTTTACGGAACAAAGATCGAATGGGTTTGAAACGACATACAGGTAAGTAAATGATTCATTTTTTTGAATGAACTATTCCTTTAAGATTGTAATAAAGAGAGGTGGGGTACACACAAAAAAAGGTAATCCCACTGCAGCCTGGTAGAGTTACAGGATTGCTTAGCAGCGGTTTTTCTTTTCTTTTCTTGACACTTCTTGTACTTGATCAAAAGCCCAGACAACTGCAGTAGCAGACACACCTGGGTATCAGTTTGCTTGCAAAGTGCTATACATGCTTGAAGACTCAGAATAGGAGACAGAATGAAGGAGGGAGATAAGAGAGTGTGAAAGTGACAGAAACAAACAATAAAAAGAAATGGAAAGAAAGGGAATGAGTCATAAATCTTTCTTAGATTAAAAGCGATAGATGGAGTGGTGTGTGACAATGACAGAAAGAGAGAGTGAGAGAGGAACAGACGGAGTCATCTGCCCTGTTAAAATATATGGGTCAGGCGGTCTAACAATAGCTGGCATGTGGGCACTGGAGTGGTAACCTTGTACAGAAGTGTCGGTGGCCATGTTTTCTGAACTGACAAGAGGTGAAGTTTGAATGACATGGCCATGAGTGGGTGAGGTTTAAGGGAGGAGTGAAGAATGAAGAACTCTTAGATGTATTGAACCCAAATCATGACCTGCAGACTTAGAACTAGTTTCACACCATAAATATTAGAAACCTTAACGACTGCCATGTGCAAAATATATATATATATATTTACATACATTTTTCATCCCTTCCAGTATCAAAGGCAGAAATCATTCAACAAGTTACAAATCTGGAAACATCTGTGGGGACAGAAATCTGCAAATATCAGAGGCCTTGAAAAAATCCAAAGTAAGATATTTACCCTGAACCATGAGCTCTGCTAATGATTGCCCTCCATTGGTTTTCACCCGGTAGTGTCCACAGTCCTCCTTGGTCACATCATTAATGATAAGGACATGCTTACATCCATCTTTCTTGAAGCGGTACTTGAAGGACTCATCTCGGGTGAGTTCCACACCATCTTTCTCCCTGTACAAGTCAGAGGTTTGCAATTTGTTAATATTCATTAATTTAATACTTCAGTCAGCATCTCATTGAATTGCAATTTACTATTCAAACTCATATACTATATATTATATACTATTATATATATATATTATATACTATACACTTATACACATATTTTAACTCTAAAAATTATTCAAAACTTAAAGTCATACAAAACGAAAGTAGCGACAGATCTTTTCGTCTGTACTCTGGTATACATTCGAGTGTAACAGCTTTTTTGTTGTATTGTATTTGATTGTTGATTGGATTTTGACATGTGGGCGTTGCACTAAAAAAATGAATGCGAGCTTGCAGTTGATTGTAAGAAGGGATGGGGTTTAACCGGACTAAATAATTGGAATAAATCTGTCGTTTTCACCAGAAGATCGTATTATGATATTTTAATCAAACACCATGTCAAAACAAAAAAAATAATGGATGAATGATTCATAATACGTTCTATAGCATGCATTTACAAAATAGATGAATTTCATTTTGACTTTAAAATCTATAAAACTTAAAGGTTTAGTTCACCCAAAAATTAAAATTCTGTCATTAATTACTCACCCTCATGTCGTTCCAAACCTGCAAAACCTTCATTCATCTTCAAAACACTAATTACATTTTTTTTGTTGAAATCCGAGAGGTTTCTGATCCCCAGGAGAAAGCAATGTAATGCCACATTAAAGGTCCAGAAAAGTAGTAAAGACATCGTTAAAATAGTCATAGTGTCTACAGTGGTTCAACCTAATGTTATGAAGCGATGAGAATATTTTTGTGCACAAAAACAAAACAAAATCCCTTCTCTACCCTGTAATTCTCCTACGCTGTTTACATTAGACACAGCGCAGAGCTTCAGGGTTTACGTCAGAACACTGTCTCATTGGCCGGCCCCTGTGTCAGCATCACATGTATGCATTGTGCTGCTCATGTGAATAGCATCGGACAATACTGAGTTGCTGTTCTGACATAAACCCTAAGCTCTGCACTGTGTCTACGACGTAAACAGTGTAGGAGAATGACAGGGAAGAGAAGAAATTGTTGAATAAAGTCATTATTTTAGTTTTGTTTCAGCACACTATTTTAACAATGTCTTTACTACTTTTCTGGACCTTAAATATGGTAGTAACTTTGCTTTCTCTTGGGGAATTTCATCAAAAATATCTTAATTTGTGTTCCAAAGATGAACGAAGATCTTACAGGGTTTGGAATGATGTGTGTGAGTAAATAATGACAGAAATTTTAACCCTTTAAGTTAAAAATCCTTGGAAAAACTACAGATGTAACTAATTGTAACATGTATGCTCTGTTTTGGTTTATTTCTAGTTCGTGTTTCCTTTGTTCTCATTTTCCTGCCACTAGTTTGTTTCTGTGGTTGTTAATTAGCTCTCCACACACCTTTTCTGTTTCAACATTGATTACCCTGTTTGTCCAGTATATACTGTAAGCCCTAAGTTCTCCTTGTCCTGTATCATTTATGGAAGAGTGGTTGTGTTTCTCCATGATCTCCTACATGTTTGTTTTCTTTTATAATAAAGTGTTTTTCCTTGTATACAGCCACCACATGACACAAAGTCCCTAAAATGTCTTTTGTGAAACTGGCATGCTGGCATTTTAAACCACTACAGTCATCTTGAAAATAAACCAATTAGAAAGAAATCAATGACAGAAAAGATGTTTAATTACAATAGTAGGGGAAATTCCAAGAAAGTTTGCACCTGAACATTTTTGAAGGTGTAGCAATGGCTAAAAGAGTTATTGCCATGGTGTATACTTCCTCAGTAATAACCTCTGAAAAGTAAATCTCAATTTAAGAACATAACTGCAGGGTAGTAGCGAGAGCAAATGAGATAAATCAAATGGCTGACATAGTAAAGGACTAACAATTTATAATAAGTTCATAGCTGCTAATCTTTTCCCATGCACCCATAAGCTCTGATCCCAAAGCAATGCAGTTCTACTTATACTGTTCTATCTTACTGTACTATACTGTCTTATACTGTACTGTTTATACTAAAGACACAAAAACACATTACTACCCCATTTTACTTGTTATATATTCATACATTGTAGAGTTTCAGTACCAGAAACAGTATCTACTTCCTTTCCCTAATCATGTTGGTTCTAGAAAGTCATCCACTATTCAAGAAAGGTGCCATTAACCACCAGTGACTTTCTCATTCCATTCTAGGACACTTGTGAGGTGCTAAAAGGCTGCTATGACCTTTTCCAGGCACTGATCATTTACAACCCAGGGTGATATAGAGCCTTGGCTACAGCTATAGCGGAACCAGCTCTCACTCATGCACCACCATCTGTCAGTCAGTGTGACTCACCCAACCAGCCAGCCATGCTGAAAGAGACACATATGCCATCTACTGGACATGTGAGGAATGCCAGGACTCAAGGACAGCTTGTGAAATGTTCACCTTTTCAAAACTCTTCTCTGATGTTGTTTGATATCAGCTTTTTGTTTGTTCATTCATTTTTTATCACAGATGCACATCGGACCTAAAAGGCCTTTTTTAGTCTCTCCTGGAAATGCGTTATTAAATGACAAAAGGGAAAAGGAAGTGTGCGCATGTTGACAGACCTACCATTTCACCTGAGCCCCCTCTTCAGACACTTCACACTCAAACTCCACTCTTTCTCCTTTCATAACCATCTGATCCTCTAGGTTACGTACGATCAGAACAGGAGGCTCTAAAGGCAAAGAGAGAGATAAAAAAAATATAGAATTTTAATTACATATACATATATATATAATATTTACTTATCTATAAATGTCATTCTCAGAGATCTTTGTCTGTGGAAGTTAATTACCTTTAACAAAGAGCTCAGTGAAAGTCTTTTCATCTCCAACTACACACGTATAAGCAGCATCATCTGCCAGAGTACAGTTGTTGATGGTGAGGAAACGTTTGTTGCCTACACTCTCAAAGATGTACCTGTGGGAAAACAAGAAATTATTCAGTAGCAGTTCCAGTTTTGTTCTCTAGGTGGGGACAAAGCATCACTGTTGGAGAAGCTTTTTTAACCACACATCAGAAAATTAACAAATCACTTAAGTTTTTTTTTAACAGTTTATAAATTTTTACATTATTTACATTTTACAAATCTTTTGCCAAACAAATAATAGACAATTGTTAAAAATATGACACTGCTTACTTTTAAGATTTTCTTAAATTCACAAGATGTATTTTTACACAAGGTTCCACTTTTAACTAAGGTCACTGAAAGCTATTATGAGCCATTGAGGATTGTTGTTATTTTTTTTCTATTGTTATTTTAGTCTATCCTTAAACATCTGACAGCCTCCATCCGTTGGCACAGCTGACATATGAGTCTACAGTGCTGCTGTGTATTCTTGGAAAATGTCCCTGCATATTCATAGTCAACAGGCTGTTTGAGACATCTAACCCCACAGACGAGCCCTGAGGTTGCTTATCAAGTGTAGGTAGGCTGCATACTGTCACTGTTGAGTGCCACTCACTTGCTAGGGTTGACAGCGGAGAGCAGGAAGAGCAGTCCATCCATCCACAAGCACACAGAGTTGTCAAAAGTCAAAAGAAATAGTTATATCAAGCCTTTTACATGCACTTTACTACTTTAAGACAATGCATAATAATTATAACTCAGAATGTTTCACATATTTTGAATGTTTTTCCCCCTTTTAATTACAGTGAAACTACATAAATAGATACCTTCCAGTTGGGTGTATCTCTTGTCCATTTTTTAACCATTTAACTTCTGCATCTGGATTGGCCACTTCAATTTGCAGTTTGATTTTGTGTCCCTTTTCAACTTGGTAGGCTGGGTCCAGCTTCCTAAGAAAAGCTGTGAATAAAATAAGGATGAAAAGCTCAGTCACCACTATTAGAAACTAATCAAAGAAACGAATGGGTTTTTTTTTTTTTTTTGCTGTCTTTTTGGGCTTTTACATGCTCAAATGAGCATATAACAAATAAACCTTTGGTGTTTTCTATTGAACAGATCCATTTCAAGCTACAAAACTGCTAAATGTAGGCAAGCATAGTCACTTTTGTGGTCTGTACGGTTTAAAAAAGGGCTACACACCTGCACTTTTCTTCTCCTCTTTTTTCATTTTCTTGAGTCTCTTGAGCATCCCCCGCAAATCCGTGATTCCATACTGGAAAGCAATCTTTTCATACTCTGATGGTGGAGCCTTCTGGAGGATTTCCCATACATCTACGTCAGGCTCTGTGCTCACATGAACAGCTCTGCAAACCCACAACAGAAAGATGGATGTTGATCAGGACAGGCAAATCAAGTTTGATCATCTCGTGTCTTCACAATGTTTTAATATTTTTCTTTTAAAAGATTCTATTTCTATTCTATTCATTCTATTGATAAAACCAGTTGAAACATTCTTCAAAATGTGCTGTTCTGCAGAAGAAAAAAAGTGATACTGGTTTGGATTGACATAAAGGTGATTAAATTATGACAATTTTTGGGTGAACTATCCGTTTAAGGCTCAAAAATAAAGGCAATATAAGCATGAAGCATATTCAGTACATTATTCATTCAAATTCTTTATTAATGTATAGAAATGCAATGTACAACAGCAAATATATATTAATAAATGAGATCAACATTAATGCATGTTATAAAAAAAATCTTACCGTTGGCCAGTTTTTAAGAAACTGCTGTACTTATGTAGAGGCAGAACCCAAGCGTCAAGCATAGTAAGACAAACCACAGCTGATTAATTGCACATTATCAACCTTTCAGATCATATAGCAACAAACCGCTAGACCATCAAGACAATTTTACAGTTCATTTTTACACATGCATTTAAACAAAAAAGCATGCAGAATCTACATTATTGCCTACAGAAAGTTTTTCCTTTAAATATCTTACCTTCATGTGTCTGTTGCGTTTATTAAACCACATAAAGAATTAGAAATTCTTTGCATAAACGTACAGTGTTTACTGACATAACCAATTTGCTATGCTGTCGTGGCAGAGTCAGTGAATGTGGGATGAATGCTGTGGGATGTAGAATGGTGTAGGAATTGTGTGAGTTCTAGGTTTATTAATGTGATTAATTAGGAGTATATGAGTATGATGGAGTTTGCTAAAAATAAGTCAAACATGACTATCTATCTAGTTCTAAAATTGGTTACGCAGTCTTTGGAGTGGAAATACATAGAAGGACTAAAGTTGGCAATCAGTGGCTGATTAGGAGAGAGAATAATCAAGGTATCATACGCACACTTAGCATTACAACACTCGACATTCCTTCATGCACAAGCAGTCAGTTCAGTGTGATTCACTTACTCTCTGAATATGGGAGTGGCACAGCCACAGAGGAGAAAAACAAAAAACAATTATACATAGATGAGCCCCAAAATTGTGCAGGTAAATTGGAACAATTCATCAACAAAATAAACATCAACAGAATTCATATGGTAAGGTACCTGTATTTTATTTAAATCATTCACATATAGCTCTATTAAAGGGTTAGTTCACCCAAAAATGAAAATAATGTCATTTATTACTCAGTCTCATGCCATTCCACACCCGTAAAACCTTTGTTAATCTTCGGAATGCAAATTAAGATATTTTTGTTGAAATCCGATGGCTCAGTGAGGCCTGCATAGCCAGCAATGACATTTCCTCTCTCAAGATCCATTACTACTAAAAACATATTTAAATCAGTTCATGTGAGTACAGTGGTTCAATATTAATATTATAAAGCGACGAGAATATTCTTGGTGCGCCAAAAAAACGAAATAACGACTTATATAGTGATGGCCGATTTCAAAACACTGCTTCAGGAAGCTTTGGAGCGTTATGAATAAGCATGTCGAATCAGCGGTTCGGAGCGCCAAAGTCACGTGATTTCAGCAGTTTGGGCGGTTTGACACACATAACGCTCACTTTCATTTTTGGGTGAACTAACCCTTAAATGAACATACAGTGGAGTTCAAACGTCAGACAACAAACAGTTGTAACTTTGGTATCAGCAGTTTTTAATAAATAAATCAAAATAACTAAAATATTAATGCAGCTAGGCAATCTCAAAGAACTGGAACAGAACAACCAAATCCACAATGAAAATGGACAAACTGAGGGCTAGATATACACAAACTAATCAGGGGTAAAACAGGACAGGTGTGACTAAATCAATGAACTAATGAGTAACCATGGAAACTAACCAGAAGCAGGAAACAGGAACAGAAAAGAAAACCAACTCAATAGCTATGTTTCCATCCAAAGTTGCAAATTTAACTTGTGTGCAAATTTGGAATATTGGATAAAACATTTGTGAATAAAGCACTGTGTCCATCCAGTGAGTCAAAGAGAACAAATTCGTCACTTCCTGATAAACTGGCACTAAATATCACTAAGAAAAATGGAAGTTGCTGCAGTAGAAGCTACTGTATATAATAATTTCCATATATAATAAATTACTTGAGCCTCAGAGCATGAATACGTTTTTTTATGCTAATTTTTTAGATTTATGCGCATCTTGGCATTTCCATCCAGCGTTTTTTTATGCAATATCCCAAAATGTGCATAAAAATAGGTGGATGGAAACATAGCTATAGCAAATGCAAACATGACAAAATCCCTAACAACAGTAAGTTTTACAATGTTTAAAAAATTAAAAAAAAAAAAAAAAAAAAGAAAAAAAATGAATAAGAAATGTTCTAGATTTTGTTAGATTCAGCTAGATTGTAGGTCACTATTCAGTATTCAATTAAGCATATTTGTGACACTGAGCATTTATTCTTGATATTCTTGATTCCATTGAAGAATGCTTTTTGGATATTTCTCAAATCATTTCAGCTCGAGTACTGATGGGGGTAAGGGGGCAAACGAAATACTAAGACATTCCGAAATTCAGTTACATTTTTCAGGGTAACATACATTTTTAATAATATTCATTTGTTCAAAAATGCATTATATTATACTGTATTGCAAAATATTGCATTTTCACAAGTGGTCTCAGACTTTTGGACTCCCACTGCATTCATTGTGAATTCAGGTTTTTGGCATGGGTAGACAATGAATGAATCTGATCATGTTTTAGATGTCTCAAGACTTACCTCTTTTTTAGTAAAGCACTGAAGTCCAGTTCACCCGAGTCATCACCTCCATCTGTGCTACTGTAGGAGAATAAGGAATCAAGAGCCACAAAACGTTAGTATACAGAACTGTTACATTCTAACCTCATTACATTTTCAAAATTGGGGAAATCTTTTTAGCAGCTTCTCCAACATTAAAATGCAGTCATTTTAAAAACTGAAATGTAATTAATGATTATGTAAAAGAACATAACCAAGTATGTTGATGCATATGTCATGTTCAGACTGTATTATTATGCTTAAAACATGTATGGAATGGATGTACACTACTGTTCAAAAGTTTGGGTGGGATTTTTTTTTTAACACAAGTGTTTATCAATTTAATGCATCCTTGCTGAATAAAAGTTAATTTCTTTCAAACAAAAAAATCAGTAGTGAACAGTGGTGTATACTGACACATACAGAGCACATGAGGCAGATGCACATATAACATGCAAATAATTTTTTGAGGCAATAGAAACTGGAAAGGAGCTCCACTACGCTGTTTTTAAAGTGCCCCTATTATGCTATTTTTAAAGGTTCCTAATTTTGTTTTGTAGAGCCACATTTGCACCAAAATTACCCCGCACAATTTGTCCCAGGAACTTTTTCCCCCCAGACCTGTTGCTGTCTGCATTCCCATCACGGTCTAAAGTACAGTGAAGATTAGGCAAATTAGTCCTGTGACGTAGAACTGCGCACGACTTTCCAGTTCCCGCTGGATTTTATCCTCTGCATAAGCTTAATAAAGCCTGAACCTCGTCATTGGCCCATCTGTCATATTTTTTATACTCCATTGTTGATTCGAATATCAAACAACTCTTACTGCACGCACCGAAACAGACTTAAATGAAATAAAATGCTGCATGGAGTCAACCAATCAAAATGCTGTGTGAACTCAATCAGCATGTTCAGCACCCAAGTCTCACCCCCAAGTTCCTGAACTTTGAAAAAAAAAACTACCTTGTAAGCACAAACTTTCTGAGGGAAAATTTTTTACCCAGGACTTCATTTAGACCCTCAACAATGTCTTTAGTACCTTTCTGAACCTTGAAAGTGGTGGTTAAATTGCTGTATATAGAGGAGTCAGATACCTCTCGGATTTCATCAAAAATATTTTAATTCGTGTTCCGAAGATGAACGAAGGTCTTACGGATGTGGAACGACATAAGGGTGGGTAATTAATGACAGAATTTTCATTTTTGGGTGAACTAACCCTTTAATATTGCTGGTTACTGCATTTACTTATATATTAAGTAATATTCTTCAAAATTCGATAGTAGTTACACGTTACTACCGTGGATATTCCAAACAGCCTATGCGTTCAAATCGCCGCATTCGAGAGTGTCAAAATTCGGTCTGGCTGCCCTGCCAACAACGCTGAACTGTGCGTTCAGACCGCCGTCGGTGAGAGCGTCAAAGTAACCATCGGAATGTAGAAGTTCTCCGCTTGAGAGGATTCCAAGCAGAGAACAAATTGCTTAGCTGGAGAAAATAATGATAAATATCATTAGGCTTAAATATATAGTGGCACATACAGCTATGCCATTTCAGACATAGCATGCAAACAATGTCAAACACCATGGTCCATGCATCATTTTTCTTATTTATGTCCCTGTACGCAAACAGGGACACGTCGTATATTATTGGGAAACCCGCCACAGCAATTATCAACCTCTCCTCTATTTAGCTTGGGAACTAATGTTTGGTCGGAACCAAAGTTTACACGACTGCTTTTTCAGGAATCCACTCAAGCAGAGAACCTCTACATTCCGATTGGTTGCCGCTGAACCGCGTCATAACTCATTACCATAAAGTGGACCTGGGACACGTTCAAGCTCAAACCGGTGCGCAACATTTTGCTAAGGTTTCTGGGTTGAACAGCATGTTTCCTGGAAGCAGTGAGCAATGGTGTGCAACAGGGTTTGAGATACGTTTTCTCTTGTTTGGTGGGTGTGTCAAAAATGTCAGCCCAATCAGCAGCAACATGTATATAAACCACGTGGTATTAAAGAGACAGCTCGCACAATGAGTCCAAGTAAAGTCGTTTACAAATGTGTCCGCTGCAGCTTGGTATACGCAACAATTGAAGATATTAGAAGACTTGTTTGTCGTAAGAGTTTTATAGTAAAAATATAGCATATCAATTCTTCAAAAAGAACACAAAGAATGGCCTTCTCAGCTGCTATAGTTGCAACTCTTGCGTCATCAGAACAGAACCACCGTTTCCTTTTGAAAAATGTTTTGCAACCAAAAGCTGCCTCAGCTGGCTACATCCTACATCATACATTATGTCAGAAGTTACTCTTTTAGTGCAAGTCAACTTGCACAGGTGGTCTTCCAGAAGCTGGTTATTTCAGTTTATAAAGTTTTAAATATGGATATTTTTCTTACAAAAACCCATTGCTTCACTTCAGAAGGAGCTTATTACACACGTTTAACTATCAAGGGCCTGTCCAAAAACCCACACTCGCGGTCTTGGCAACTAGAGTGTGCATGCATGCAACAGGAAGTATACGTGGATTGTGCACAAGACCGCTCTTAAACCGCTCCTAGCTCTTAAAAACAGCAAAGCTCAGTGCCTAGACTACCGAACAGACATACAGAAGTTTATTTTAAAATGCAAATTACTGAAGATCAAAATAAAGCTCTTTAAACACTTGCATTTTTACAAGACTATAAGTGTGTCCCATTGGGTCTTCACACGAACTTGAACACTCGGGCCAAATACAGGAAATACTGGTATGTCATGTAAGTCGACAAGTGGTCAAGTGCAAAGACCTGCAAAATGTGGCTGTTTGGACAGGCCCCAAATCTGATGTTTATGATGTGTTTGTGAATCCAGAGGAGAGTTTTCGGAAAGGTCCATTTTACGAGCAAACTACTCTGAATTTACTCCATTTATTGTAAACTCTGATCTTTCAAACCTTTTACATTCACAAACAGCTATATAACACACTACATGAAAAGGTAATATTCAAAAAAGCATAATAGGGGCATTTTAAAGCGCTTTGCTGGACGATGTCAAAGATGAGGGTAAGAACACAGAAATGCTGATGCACAGAAGAAATCCATAGCAGATTCCTGCGATCACATATCAAAGACCCAGGAGGCTGTTTAGTTATTATAATCTCAATTGATAATTGATAATCTCAACAGTAGAGTCTTCTTTCTCATCTGTAAATCAAATATTTGAAAGACGTATATGATGCTCTTTAACAAACTTCTCTTATGGTTTGATGACATAAATCACCATGGAATGAAGAGGAGCAACAAAAGAGACATGTCACTCAAAGTTTGCACAGCTGATTCCACTGATTTTGTCAAGGTATCAGCCACAGTTAAGAAGCTGAGGTGCATGGAGAGATTTCTGTTATTATGTTTCAAATAACCAGAATTAAAGTATTACAAAACAGTCACGGACATAGTGCGGTTTCTGATTAAACTGGTGGCAATGTTATTAGTGGAATCCTCTAACTTGCTCACTCTTAATCAGTGTCTGCACTTGAGAAGATCAGTGGACAGGGAAATCATATTCACTTTAAAGCCCTCTGCCTCTGATACGCCACTAATGAGTGTTGGGGAAATTGCCCTTCTCACAAAAACAGAGAAAATGGTCAGAAGAGAACAGACAGGAAATGAGAGTCAAAATGAGAGTTTGCAAAAGATCCTTGGAGAGTGAGTCATAAAGCATCAGCTATGACTAATATCACTCACTCCCCTTAGATGTTGGCAGACAAAGGGAGAAGATTGAAAAGGACAGAAAGAAAAGGGCAAGCTATAACAGATGACTGACAGAGGGACACGGATGGACACTCAAGGACTCAATGAACTCTTTTTGATGACAAATCAGAGGGTTTGGTTGAGTAAAGACAATGACAGTGCTGTGAATATATCCCCTGCTGCTGCAGCAAACCCCTATACTTAGCTACCTTCCAGGTTCTCCCATCTTCTTCTTACCACCTGCACTGGTGCTCCTGGGTAATCAGCAGTTTTAAAAATGGTTAATGCAGTATACATGCAACATTTTAAATCCCAAATATGGACTCAAATGCTATCTTTATGTGCAAAACAAACCACAACAATAGGAGCTAGGATCTATGCACACAAAATCATCAAGCCTCAAATCAGACAAGCAAAAAAAAGTTAGCATTTCATGTTGCTAAAATGGCATGATACACCTTTTTAATTTTATGAAAGAATAGCTGAAATCAATACTTTAAATTATACTTTATTAAATGTGGAAAAAGAAATACTCACGTGCGTCTAAATGCAGAGCGAATATCAAACCCTTCTGTTGTACGAGCCTCTGGAGTTTAAATACACAGTGAAAAGCACACATTAGCAATTAATTTGGCACAATTATAATTCTTCAGAATTATTCATTCCTTGTTATTTATCAAGCATGCATATGGTTCATCTAACTCAAACTGTTTTGTCAGACCCAAAATAAAAGTTTGGGTCTTGCCATCAGTGTTGCCAAGAATTGGACTACTTTTAAACTGTTGCCACTTGTTGTTTTTCATGTCCGCGGGTTGAAACAAACCCAAATAACATGATATTTAGCCCCTGGAATGCAAATTTTACCAGGTGAACCCCGCCAAAAACACAGATTTTACTCCCTGGAATGCGGGGACCCGGAACGTGTTTTGTTGTGAAAACATGGCACCCTGCTTACCATGTACTACTAGGTCAAAATTACAGCTGTCAAACTTGTCTCTAGATGACACCTCACAACGATAGGCTCCAGCAAAGTTGAGTTTAGCTGCAATGACATGCATCTCGAATGTGTACACCTGAATAGGAAAGAAAAAAAAAGTTTTGGGGTAATTTTACTGATTTTTTACTTTCAAAATATTCTAAATGTATTGTGTATTATGTAACATTGTCAGACCTTATTGTTGCGGTCATAGTGCTCTTTGAGTTGCAGGTGCTTTCCTGACTTGCTGGCCAGATCCATCCACTTTCCTTTGAACCATTTTACTGTGGGCTTCTTCAGCAGAGATTCACCACACACCCGAGCAACAAAGCTAATGTTCTCACCTACATAGGAGGAACAGATTGGAAGAACATTTTCACTTCATATGCATTACCAGTTTCTTATTGACACGAGGCACTGTCACTTACCTGCATTCACCTCCCCACTGTGAGGCTTCTCTGTGAAGAGACCAGTAAGGTCCTGCCTTGTGTCAGGATGATGACTCTCAGGCAGAGCTTAAAAACAAAAAGAAAGGGTAGGTTTGTTATTCAGATTTCAATAATTTTAAATGTGTAATTAAATGAAAAAACATAATTAAATATGTCTGTGTGTTTTTCACCTTCAGGTGCTACACCATCTAACACGGGTCCACTGGTGTCTGGTGCTTTGCTTTCAGAAGGTGCTGGAGCATCTTTAGGTTCTTTAGGTTCTTCAGGCTTAGGATCCACAGCGGCAGGATCTGGGGATACGGCTTTTTGCAGTTCCTTCACTGCAAAAGTGCAAAAATTCTTAAAATGGCTTTTTGACAGATGATAAAAAGTGTGAATTGCCCATTAGGGTGACAGAGGTTTCCATTTTATTGATAAATTTACATCATATTAAAAATGCAGTCCCTAAAGCTTTACTTCCACTACTAAGGCCTTAAAGCTTTACTTCATGCATCTATATCACAAAAAGGTCTGGGTCAAATCAAGATGCTAATTCTTTACCTCAAAGCACTCTTGAGTATAGCTTTTTAAACTTTAGCCAAAAAATTCAGATATTAAAAACATTTTAGATATATTACCCTCAAAACACACTCTCTGTCTATTATTGAACATGTTTTGCATGCAAATTTTTGTTCTCATGGGTCCTTTTTAACTTTGATATCACTTTTTTCAGGATTCTAATGGCCACACAAATTAGCAATTGCTTTTATCTTCCTCTGTGGCTGGATAAATGGCTCTAAACACCTAATGTATAACCATTGATCTATGTAACGCTGGTATAGAGACTTATTTGGACAGGATTAGTTTTACAAGGTTAGATGGAATAATGTTATTTTACTACAGGACGTCTGTAATATTAATGGCCAATTTATGTAGGAAAATTTTAGTAAAACTACCAGAAGTGGGATTGGTAACTCGATTCACGCACCGTCGTCATGTGCATATAATGTTGCTCCCTGATATATCACTATTATATTATTATAATTAAATAAATAGAATTATATTATAATTAAATTAATTACATTCTGATTGGATTCTGCTGGTAATAGGCACTTACCTAAAAAGCTAAAAGATGTTTTATGCCTCTATCAAGTGCTTTCGACCTTCTTTTTGATCTGAATGGTATGCAGAAAACACTTGAGGTTTGCCACAGACTTGTCCCACCACCTAGAACGCAATTGAATGCTTCAAGTGCCTCCATACTTGAAAAACAGTGGAAAGCTACTTTTAAACAGAAAATGACTAAATATTTATGTAAATATTTACAGCTGGTCTATTTGCACGGGATTAGCATCCCGTTTTTTATATTAGGTTATTTTTCCAGACCTTTTTACAGAAGGCACCTCTCCATGTTAAACTAATCCTGTCCGAATAGGGCTTTAGTTACAATATGAAGCACATGAAACACTGGCCATTTATACTCAAGCGTGCTTTGGCTATAAAAATAGCACTAATACTTGTTATACTGAACCTCTTTCATTGACAGTTCTGTTTGTACAAGGATAATTGTGTTGAATTTGTTTTCTTTTTCCTGAGAATCAATTTATCAGGAAAAATGCACTAAAATAAATAACCTAGTCTGACAACTAAATGTTAGTTTGACCTTCTTGCCCCTGACTTTATTTGGCTAACTATTCCTCCAGTATTTAATTTAACCCACACTTATCTTCTCTTTTTTTTCTATGCACAATGCCTAACAGGATCATAAATAAGCTAAACAGGATCATAAATAAACAGACACTAAAGGTTAAGAGTTTGAAGTGAGGAACAGCTATAAGAGGTCTGGTGAGTTTCCCAGATTCCACAGCAGGCTGAGAAATCCTTACAAATAGTGATAGCATGCTCAGAAAAACAACTGGTTACACCTCCAGAGAAAAGTGAATCAGAAAGGAGAATTGGTTATAGTGCTCTGTGACGGCTTTACAAATGAACCAAAGGTGGGGTAAAAGTGAGGCAAATACAGGAAAGACACGAGTCACCATCCAAAAATCACCCACCTTCTAATTCTTTTATCTTTAATTCAAATTTGACTTTTGACACCCCAGCAATAACAGCATATCCCACTGCATCCTCGTGGACAGCATTGTTTATTGTGAGAGAGTGCTTATTGCCCTCCGCTGAGATGGTATATTTGTCACTGGATGAGATGTCCTTGGAGTCTTGCTGCCATCTCACTTTTACATCAGGCTTCTCAGTCTCAGCTTCAAATATGACTGTTGCCCCAATCTCAGCAGTCTGAGTCTTTGGTTTCTTGGTGAAAGCTGAGACTAAAGGAGTGAGTGAGGGAGGGTCAGAAGGAAAGGATGCATGTCCAAAATTTCCACCTCTTATCTCTGAAAATGTCTTGCACCTGGTCCTCTTTCCTCTCTAGCCTCTCTGATATTGCATATTTTAAACGGTCCTCAAGAATTTGTGGTCTAATGCTTATGTCTCTAGATGTCTCAGACCCAGTATATTCTATCGTTTAGCAATATAAGAAAATGTGTACTATTTAGTCATCATTAAAGCTCGGTAGCCTAGAAGATTTAGACAAATCTAATTAATATTTAGCCTACAATACATAATTTTTTGTACAATTTTTTGCAAAGTTGTCACTAAACAGGAGTGCGTTTCCCGTACAACGACGACGTACCTCGTTGCTTCACTACCACAATATGATGCATCGTTAAACAAATCAACTAGCTAGTCACGACTGTTTCCCGAAACCGTATTGTTGCAATCCTCTTGTTTAGCCTTGGTGAATGATGTCACACAGGTGGTGGAGAAATAACTTGAATCCGTTTGAGATCGAATTAATGCTAGATTTTACGGACATGGCATCTGAGGACTAATACTAATTTTTGTCAGTTATTTTGCTTTATTTCCAGATTCAATCATAGGCTCGTTGAGTCGATCTTACGTACTAGAGCACGTACGCACATGCATACTCTTCAAAAATGGTGTTTAAACTAAAATATGTAAATGACATTTGTATAAATTCGTAATCAAAGATATACATTCTACTTATTTTGCTCAAGATAACGATTTAATAAGTCCACATGTCATAAAAAGAAGAAACTATGTTTCTTACCACCAGAGATGGGCACAAATACATCAAAAAGTATTTAGTTACAAATTACAAATACTTACTCATCAAATGTATTTAAATAAAATACAAAATACTGCTGTAAAAATGTATTTAATTAAAATACAAGTAATTTTTAATTTGAAAATACAAAAATACAAACAAAATTTACATGCAATCATTTGAAATGCTCACTGTAACAATTAAATATAGATTGATGATCCTTATAAAGATACTAAAGTTAATCAGTCAGGAGCAGTGAGTGATTTTGTCTTTTTCTTTTGTTGCTTGATTAACATTCATGACAGACAGCAGCAGGTTTATTAGGCTGCTGTCACTTTAAGAACAAATGCACAGACAGAATATACTTATGGTTACATTAATTAAGTTACAATAAGACACGACTGACTGTGTTTTCAATGAATTAATGTTATTTTTTTATTACTTGACCTACCCGTCCAAGCATTATCTTGCAGCGCCTGCGGATATATAACTGCGATCCGCACATCACAAGACAGCGTACATCAAGCTAGCAAGTCAATTCACAAGTTCTAGCCATTTGCGTTAATCTTCTGTCCGATAAAGACATTCAGTGAATAATATCCGATAGTATATTTTACTAGATACTTTACCTTAAAGCAGTTTGACTGAGCACAAAAGCAGCTTCTTTACCTGCTTCTGACATTGCTATGCAAAGTAAGACCGACGTCAGTAACGAGCTCAGGGTCCTAAACAGCAGCTGCCTTTTATGGTGCATTCACACGGGGCGCCCCCGTTAACACTTCTCATTTACTTTGAATGGGTGATGTAATGCTTTGCCGAACTGAATTGTGGGTTGCTTCACTCACGTTGCTTGTGGCAGAAGTTAAAAGGCTTGTTTGAGATTCATCTGCGCTGCGCAGACCGTTTGGCGTATGACATCAAAGTACCGCAAGAGTGATTCAAAAGAGTCATCTGCTCTCCAATCGCTCTCACTGTACTTTGATGTCATATGCCAGTCGGTCTGCGCAACGCTGATGCATCTCAAACAAGCCAAAAAAATTCTTAGCCAGTCAGATTGCCTTATGCAAATACCCTAGCGCTGACGCTAGCCAATTGCATTCATGCAACACTGGAAAGTAATGTGATTGGCTGTTGACACTATGACGGTCATCTATGACTATCACTATGATACGCACACTGATACGCACGAATTTATGCATATCAGTGGCAACACTACCAAGGCCGAAATTAATCTGCAGAAATTAGGTGCAGGTCAGAGCTCTTTAAGTTGTTTATGTTCATTATTATTGTAATGTTATGTGCTTTGAGACATGAGGTAATTTAATGCTGTCTCTCATGACACTTTTGCTCCCTGCTGTGCACGTTCATGTGTTTTGAAGGAGGCGTGGCTTTGGAGATGCTCTAAAGGGAGGGTGGGATCTTATGCTTTTCAAAGCTAACTCGCTATTGCTAGCCTCTCCGAAAATGACCTACCCTACCTTTAAGCCTGGTGATTCAAGTTATTGTATGCAAGAATAAAATAACATATTCGTATGTATTTTTACTATTTTAAATACAAAATACTCTCTCTCAAAGTATTTAATTACAAATTACATTTGATTTTTTTCATTGTTAAGGAAAATACAAATTACAAAATACTCAAAAGTAATTAAATACATATTTTAAATACATTTAATTAAAATACTGCCCATCTCTGCTAACCACAGTTCAAGAGCAGTCGTTCCAACCACACAAGTTTGCGATGCAGTTTGCTAATGTTTGTTTGAACTATGGTTTCGGGAAACACCAAATAGTTGAACTATGTTAGTAACGACGGAACTTGCTATGTTAGTTGGCTAACGATGCTTTTGGGAAACACACCCCCTATTAGCTGGTCAGGGTCTAAAATGGACTTTTTAATATATGTGACCCTGGACCACAAAACCAGTCATAAGGATAATTTTTTTTTTTAATTTAGATTTATACATCATCTGAAAGCTGAATATATAAGCCTTCCATTGATGCGTGGATTGTTAGGATAGGACAATATTTGGCTGAGAATCTGAGGGTACAAAAAAATCTAAATATTGAGAAAAACGCCTTTAAAGTTGTCCAAATGAAGTCCTTAGCAATGCATATCCACTCACAAAAATAAATTTTTGATATATTTACGGTAGGAAATTTACAAAATATCTTCATGTAACATGATCTTATCATATCTTATCAATATCCTAATGATTTTTGGCATAAAAGAAAAATTGATAATTTTGACCCATACAATGTGTTGTTGGCTATTGCTACAAATATACCCGTGCAACTTATGACATATAACATATAAAATAATAAAATAGAACCATGACACTGACTGACAATGTGAAATCCACAAAACTAAAAAAGCAATTCTAAAACCTCCCTTTCAAAGTTTTTACACTTGGTGGATTTGCAGTGTCCTTATTTTTATCTCCAGTAAAAAAAGTTAGAACTTTAAAACTTTTAAGTTGTGTGTGTGCATTTACCCCAAGTAAAGTAATTATCCAGGAATTCTGTAAGAATACTAACACAAGCTTAACTGGAAAAAAAAACATACAGTAGTGTAAAATGTATATACACAGTAATTTGATATGAATAGGGGGCAATAGTAAACTATTTTTCCATTTTGACACTTGAAGGTGTTGCTGGAACTTGATCTTTGGGCTATTGTTACTCACATGCCTTGAATTATTAACTGCTTATTCTTTTTCTCTTTGAGTCACACATCTTCAATCGCATCAGTGCAGATGGTTCAAACATAAAGCAAGCCAACTCTCTGGGTTTAAAAATAGAGCATGCGCTCTCCATTGAGAACTGCAGTCCACACTGACACAGGTAGCTGCTAGATGGATTAACTGGGATCTATTTCTGTTGTTTATCAAGTACTGGTCCCTCTCTTGCCTTTTTTAAAACCTCTGGTATCCACATTGTCTTTGTTCCACTGCTGCATTCAGGACCTCTATGAGGACGCATGTTCATTTGCAATGTAGAGTTGAATGTCTAATAGAGGACTTATACGTGAAAGGTAATTGTCTAGAGTGAAAGAGACAGTTCATGGGGTAATTTAAGTAAGCCAGTTTGCAAGCCAATAGTCACTGGACTTTGCTGTGAGCTGGGATGGGAAGGAAAACCATTTCATGAAGGTGACTTATATCATTAAACTTATACTAGATGCTGATGCTTGCCATACAAACATTTAAATCCTAGGTGTCACTCAAAAAGCCTTTAAAATAAAATGTGATATCTGTTAAGTTATGATAAACTTAAGAGCATACTGCTGTTGAGATAACCTTTTATGAATCCAAAGCAGTGGTTCTCAACTTTTTTGACTCCAAGGCAGCCCTTTGTCCAAGATAATATTCGAAGGCCCTTCAGTCTAATCTAATATGTACCTTATTACATATTTCTGGTGGTATTTCTGGTGTAATAAAAATAAATAAACTAAAAAATATTATGCCACTTTAATATTGTACAGCTTTATTTTAGAAGGTAGTATAACTACATATAATTTCTAAGACGCTTTGGGGCTCCATTGTGAATTTGCAGAGTAAACCTGTTTGCGCACTACCCCTGGTTGAGAACCACTGGTCTGGAGCCATTGAAATACACAGAAGAGATTGAAAAAGGGATGAGAAAGTGTCTGCAGATGGATTATGTGACTACCACTAAACTCCATTGCTTAATGCTGAAAAGTGATGCAACAGCATTGTTAGCATGCTGTAGGTCTTAGCGAATATCGCCTCGCTGGGCTGTCAAACAGGTGGTATCACATTATGGCAATCCTTTAATTCCTGCTTAGGCAAGGTTATTCTGTGCACTTTTGGAAAAAAGCCCTTTAGTCCACTGCCATTATTTTATCACCTTTGCTTGGATAAGGCATAAAATGGTATTTTGGATTAAAAAGGCTGTCTATAATTTTTTATTTTAAAAAAGATTCCAGAGCAGTGCACAATGCAGCAACATGCTTTGAATGCAGTTTCCATACATACAGTAGGCGGTAAGCAATACAGTTCAAAAGAACATCCGGACAGCAGCCCATGTTACGAAAATGCTCATCAAATCAACTGATACTGCCCTTTTTGCCCATATATGTTAAATTACAAATGTTCATAATAGTTCAAATTACTACAGATTACAGTTCAAGTCATGGAAAGTTGTACACTGATGAACCCTGTACACATAGGGTCAAAGTTCAGAACAGAAAGGTAAACATTTCTTCAACCAAAACTCAGGAGAACACTGGTTAAATGTCCCTCCTGACTGACAAAAATCTGTAATACACCTATTTGTCAAATAGAATTAAGAACAAAAATACTGGCATACCTATTTTTTTAGTTGGCTCTGGCATCCTGGTTGAGTGTCCCTATTGAGTTTCAACAAACAGGCATTGTGGACACCAACACCAACACTTCTCTTTTAATAGTTACCCCCCCACCCCCCACCCCTTAAATGTCACATGGTACATGGCCCAAATCATCCCTTCACCCATCTACCACCATGACCTATCACTGAGCCCACCTTCTGTCACCCCCATTGGATGACAAAACTAACGAAGCTAAAGGTGGATGGATGATAAGGGAGCACAGACCGGATGGGGTAAATTTAGAATCCTCCCAGCCGTACTGCTCAAAGAAAAAGGTCAAAAAACATTTGTTTTAATTATTCTTAGTATTCTTAACCTCTGACATGGAGCTACAGATTTTACATCTGCAGCTTCATATTCTTCTTTATATCTTTTGTACATGACAGCAAATAAAAAATATATACACAGGTTTAGAGTGTGTGCCGACTTCCTTAATATACAAGACATAAGGTGTAGTTCCCTGCATTTTATTGTATCAATTTCTATCTAAAAACGAAATGATATTGTTGCTTCATAAAGGTTTATTTTTTTTCTATAATGTAACAGCTATACTCAACAATCAATTAATTCATTATCTTCTGTATAAAAAGCCCCAAGGAAAGCATATAGGCCCAAAAAGACTGAAAGGTAGTATACCACCGGTGCAGGACCCATTTCTCATGCCAAGCATTGCTAAGTTAGATGAAAAACTTGTAAATTTGACAAATAACTGAAAGTTAAAATTACTAAAACTAAAAAAATAAATAAATCAAAGCTAAATAGAAATCTAAAAATAAAAACTAATTAAAAATATTGATGAATACTAAGAGAGAGAGAGAGAGAGAGAGAGAAACAAATGTCAAATTTCTTAAAATGTAAATATTTGTATGAATACAAAAAGATGGTGGTCAGTATAAAAAGTTAAAAAGTAGCAGTCAGTATATGGTGTGGCCAGCAGCTGCTTTAAGTCCTGGTTAAGTTTACTGGTGTTTTTCAGAGTCATTAGAAAGTTTAGAATATTTTCTGCAAGTCAGCGACTTGCATCTGTAACTATTAAATTATTTCTGGATGAAGTGATTGTTTCTGATATCATGTTTGACTGCACACTGCAAGATATAAAGTGCTTGTCTGCATTAACAGAAGGTGAGGCCAAAAGTCCAATAGCTACCTTGTTCTTGGAGGGATGCAAACTCAACAGGGGTGGAAAAAGTGACAAAGATGCAACCCCTCTCCCCCCATATTTGATACTGTAGCAAAAAACAAAAAAGTGTGTTGTAACTTGTATAACGCCCCCTTTAGCCCTCTGATGGTTGTTCGGGTCGAGTAGATTTTTTTTTTTTTTAAGTAACATATTTCAAACAACACATGTATAGCTCACTTTTCAGTTTTTTAGGGGTTTATGGTATTTATTTATTTTTATTTGCCTCAAAATTATTATTTATTTTTATATAATATGGATGCATTACATTTAAAATTCACTTTAAAGAAGATCTGCATTTTTATTTTTTATTCATAGAGATAATTCAAGGAAATCGTGCCATGCTTAAGTAGAAAATCTCTGCCACCTGGTGGAAAACAAAGACTTTTAAAATGAAATTTTACCACATTATCATTACAAGGATAAATGAAGCTTACCAATCTCTGTTTGTTCACTATTTTGCTGTCCTCATTTTAATTTCCCTTTGTCTTTTCCTGTTCTGCACCCCAGAACATTTCTTTGTTCATTTTGGTCATGTGACTATGTAATGTCGAAGGGTGAACAGGTAATATGTACTTACTTGATAATAAAATACATTTTTGAACTCATTTAAAATGCTTTTAAACAAGTTAAATAAAAATATTATCTTTCATTTTTTTTTTAACATATAAGATTATTTATAACGTTTTATAGCTGAGGTGTTGACAGGAATCTTTATAGCTGAGGTGTTGAAAAAAAAGCAAATATCGCTTCTCAAGTTTAGCTCTGAACAGGAACGGAACGGGCTGAATTCTAGGTGACTTGTCCACATTGAGGTGTTTGTGGTTTTAAACGGCTTTTTCACTATAAGCAAAGTTCTGTGGCTTTTTTGCACAGTGTCTGTTTTACTTTTACTTTGTGTTTGTTGTTTTCTTTGTGGAAAAAAAAACCCATCATATACTTTTGCAGCAGGTGTAAAACAACAGCTATTGGTGTTGCACCTGTTGTCTCGACACAAAAGCTAAATAAGTTTGGGATTGGTCACTATAAATGAATCTACTGTATAGCTGTGACTTTTTTTGTACTAAAAGTCATTTTGGTAAAAAAAAAAAAAAAAAAAATTGTGTCTTTCACTTTTGTTTTTCAGCAAAGGGAAAGCGGGTGCAGCCACCATGGTCTCCACCAGAAGGAACAGATATTTCAACATTGCGTCTTTATAACAGTCTCACACGGACCAAGGTATGAAAGATAAAACGACATGGCCTCATATGTGATTGAACTTTATACTATACTCTTCCCTTGCTGTAGTATAGTATTGGTTGCTGAAAGCATAATCAAATTACCATGCAATAAATCAACATACAGTGCCTTTCAAAAGTTTGGGGTCAATAGTTATATTTCTTTTTATTTAAGAAATTAATTTATTCAGCAAGGATAAATTAAGCTTACCAATCTCTGTTTGTTTAACTATTCCTTCCTGTTCTGCACCCCAGAACATTTCTCTCCTTTGTTCATTTAGGTCATGTGAAGGGTGAACAGGTAATATGTACTTACTTGATAATAAAATGCATTTTTGAACTCATTTAAAATGGTAAACAAGTTAAATAAAAATATTATCTTTTATTATTTTTTTAACATATAAGATTATTTATAACGTTTTATTAAAGAAGGTATTCACAGTAATTTACTGCAAACCCCATTTTTACACCTCTCAACCTTTCCTTGAACCTGAGCTGATATAAACGACACTGTTTCAACAACTACTTGCTTTTGATTTATGCATCTTGCTTTTATTGATTTTACCTGTCGTTTAACTGAATGTCCTCATTGTATCTTGACATCACTCTACCTACCTACTACTTTTAGATACATTGCAAGATTAAAACCTTCTAACATGCTGATAATTTCATTCATTGCTTTAACCAAAACTGCTGTGCCCTGATGTCCTTTTGAAAGTCATGCTGTATTAAATAACAGATTACCATTGCATGTATTACTGTCCGTCATGTGTGATGTGTTGTATAGTTTTGACCACTGTGTCACACAGGCCTGTCATCACGTCGTCATTCCGACAGTTATACTAGCTGTTGTATGCTGACAACTGCATGAAAGGGAGGCTTCAGCTGGAGGTACGACATGAAAGAAAGTTATTTGCAGTTGTTGTAATGACTATATTTTCGCTTTGGGTCCCGCAGTTGGCTTTCTTCTAATCTAAGTGTGAATCCATGAGGATCTGCCACAGCTGAACCACAATGAACTGGAATTATCAACCACTGTGACAAGCTGTACTTGTGGGATTTAAGTGTTTCCTTGTAAAAACGAATAACCAGTTGGACTATTTGGATTGATTCTTAACACAGGAAATGCATTTTATGTATGCACACGACGTATTTAACAGAAGGATATTACGACCTCTCAAACATGGCCAACCCAAATAATTGGGCGAGGACTACGTGTGCTCGGTCACCTCGCACATTCCATTGACATTCTGTGAGGGGTGGGAGGTCTGCGTCGCCTGCCGTTCAACTCCTAGGAATAATATGCGCCCTTGTCAAAGAGGTTAGGATCTGTAATCTGTCTGTAGTCACAAACCAAAGATAAGAGCTGGCTGACAGGGCCCTTGACCTATAACGAATGCCCTGACGTCGCGCGGATAGCAACTTTCAGTAGTTTAATTTAGTACAAAAGCAAAGAATGAACAAAACAAACATTTCAGAAGGGGAAAACTCTTCGTGTCAATTATTCTCTTCCATACTAATTCACAAACTTAAGTGTTCAAGAAGCTGCAGTTAAAAATAATATGTGAAACCGTTTGTGATTTTGAAAAACTTTTCCGTTTTAAAGGGATAGTTCACCCAATATCAAAATGCTACTCACCCTCCTGAGGTTATACTTGGATTCCCCCTAGTGGTCTGTGTAAAAAAAATAAAAAAAATAAAAATAGGTACAAAAACAAAGCAGAAGAGATGACAACAATCTAATCTAATAACCTAAAGGACAATATGTAAAGAAACTGTCTTTAAACATGTTTGATATCTATAATCGGCCTATACCTTATTTTGTCCACCCCAGTAATGGAAAAAATTGAATTTAATACGGCCAGATTAATGCTTACGCTCAATATTTAAAATTGAATTGGAATTTTTTAATGTAAACAATTATTCTGAATTACTTTAATTATTTATATTGTTATACATTTTAAAAGTAGCCTAATTATTTTCGACATGAGACGTGAAAGAAACTTTTATTTTGTAACGAAAGGCGCGGTAATATTTGCCCGGAAGTATTATTCTGCAATCGCATAATCGCCGTAGAAGAACATCGGATCTGTATATGACAAGACACGCACGAGAGCCGTGTAAATAATCTAGAGATCCGCAAACCAGCATTGACTTCTTGCATGTCCTGTGTTTCATTGTGATTTCCTATCAGGTTTTCCGGACACGTTATTGTTGCATCAGATAGAGGAAAATGGCAAACACGGGAGATATAGGTAATATTTCTCTATTCACTTTTCTTGCGATGTAACAGTCATGATGTACGCTACTGAACATTAATGCGTGTTTGTTCTGTTAGGCCTGTTTAAAGTGATTAGTTAATGCCGGTTCTATTCAAACCTGCAGCTGTTACAGGATATTTATTCTCCTGATGTACTGCTCTTATCATAAACATGTAATATTATATGTGGAAACATCACAGAGTGTTGCTGTATAACTGTCATTTTGTTATATTAGCGCCGTGTCTGAATATTGCATTGACAGAAAAGCTGAAATCAGACAGCCGAAGTGGCACATAAGGAGTGAAATAATTTCATATTTATTTAACTGAGTCGGTAAATAAGTCAGATGATGCATCATCGACTGATGAAGTGTTTTTAATTTAATAAAGAACAGATTCATAATTATTTTAATTTCTTTCTTTTTTTTTTTTTTTTGCTCTTCCCAATGTTGCATTCATTTCGCAGAATTTTGTAATGTATTTTTGTGTTACTGCAGCATTATTTATATGCTATTATAGTATTTATTATTTTGAATTAGCTTTTATTTGTATGTCTTCAATTTTCATTTGGTCTTTTTAGTTTAAGTTTTATTGATCTTATTATGTGCTTTTTATTTTTAAAATATTTTTTATATTTAAAATATTTATTTTTTTAGATTTCAGTTTAGTTTTAGTCATTATAGTACTTTAACATAAAGTTATTTTAAAGTCTTTTTAACATTTGACTTTATTTCACTTAACAAAAAGGATTTTTAGTAGTTGTAGTTAACATTTTAATTTCAGTTCGTTTCAAAACAATGTCATTGCATTTACCCTCAATTATGAAATTAATTGGCATAGTTGTAAGTGTATTGTTGTTCAATAGTGTGTGATCAGATTATTACAGCTTGTTTCAGAGGAATGAGGTTAGAGAAGATTACGGGTCGAGCCAAGTCCCCTTTTTTTTATACCCTAATTTATATAGTGCTTTATAGAATACATGTTGTTTCAAAGCATCTTTACAGTGGTAACAGGAAATGATGCAAACAGAGTTCATTTCGGCTCTACAGCAGCTCTAAAAGAAAATGCTGTCACTGTTCATCTGTGTCATTCTCTACGGGCCCCTAGCTCATTTCTAATGTCTGCTCATCTCTGTGTTTATGTGTGTCTATGCCCTTTTGTTTTCCCAGCCTTTGATTATGGCTTCTTACTGCACATAAGTGAAGATGCTCGCAGGGTTGAGGCTCTGAATGAGTACTTGAGCAGTCGAAGTTACCTGGCTGGCTACGGGCCTTCGCAGGCGGATGCAGAAGCCTTTGCGCTTCTATGTGGGCCCCCACCTGAGCGGCATGTCCACGCCCTGCGCTGGTACAAACACATAGCCGCCCTGAAGCCCCAAACAAATGACCAGACCTCAGAATGCAGCAGTGAGTAGAAAGAACTCCCCCTGTCATAGTCAGGGTGCATGAACGTAGGTTGTAGCTGATTTGTGATTTCCTGCATTTTGTACTTTGAAGTTAGTAGTTTCTGTGCTGAGGAAATCTGCAGAATGTGTTGCATGATTCTGAAAGTGGGGGTAGTTTGGTGTGTTAGTATACATAAGCTGAGGTGTTGACAGGAATCTTGACAAGAAATGCAAATATCGCTTCTCAAGTTTAGCTCTGAACAGGAACGGAACGGACTGAATTCTAGGTGACTTGTCCACATTGAGGTGTTTGTGGTTTTAACCGGCTTTTTCACTGTAAGCAAAGTTCTGTGGCTTTTTTGCACAGTGTCTGTTTTACTTTTACTTTGTGTTCGTCGTTCTCTTTGTGAAGAAAACCCCATCATATACTTTTGCAGCAGGTGTAAAACAACAGCTATTTCCCATGGTGCACCTGTTGTCTCGACACAAAAGCTAAATAAGTTTGGGATTGGTCACTATAAATGAATCTACTGTATAGCTGTGACTTTTTTTGTACTAAACAGTCATTTTGGTAAAAAAAAAAAAAAAAGTGTCTTTCACTTTTGTTTTTCAGCAAAGGGAAAGCGGGTGCAGCCACCATGGTCTCCACCAGAAGGAACAGATATTTCAACATTGCGTCTTTATAACAGTCTCACACGGACCAAGGTATGAAAGATAAAACGACATGGGCTCATATGTGATTGAACTTTATACTATACTCTTCCCTTGCTGTAGTATAGTATTGGTTGCTGAAAGCATAATCAAATTACCATGCAATAAATCAACATACAGTGCCTTTCAAAAGTTTGCGGTCAATAGTTATATTCATTTTTATTTAAGAAATTAATTTATTCAGCAAGGATGCACTAAAGTGATCAAAAGTGACATTATTTAAACATTTGTTTAAATAAATACAGTTTAAAAAAAAAATAAAATAAAAACTTTCTGTTCATCAATCCGAATCCAATCAGAATCCTGAAAAAATGTGTAAAGGTTTCCACAAAAATATTGAACAGTTGTAATAATAAATGTTTCTTGACCACCAAATCAGCATATTAAAATGTTTTCTGAAGGTTTGTGTGACACTGAAGACTGGAGTAAAAATGCAGCTTTGCCATCACAGGAATAAATTACATTTTAAAATATATTATAAAAGAAAACTTTTGTTTTAAATTGTAATAATATTTCACAATGTTATTGTTAGTACTGTATTTTTTTTTTCAGCCTTGGTGAGAGAATAAGAGACTTGTTTCAAAAACATTACAACAATTTTACCCCAAACTTTTGAATGGTAGTGTACATGGATGGGAGCTTTTGAATTCTATAAATGACCATGAATGCGGAGCAGGGCTCTGAACCGGTTCAAGGAACGAAAACTGGGAACGAACAAAATTTTGACCAGAACGTAACCGGAAACGGAAACTAAATCAAATTTAATCGTTCTGAACAGAAACACTGGCCATTAACCGGTTAATATGTTATTTTATCGTTCTGTTTAATATTTTGATGCACCAGACTAATTACAGGATATGTAGAACATGAGTTCACACAATGCCACATCACGCATCTGCAGCGCTTCTGTGAACAGAGAAAACAGAATAAAACATAACACATATAAAAGGGAATAGGCCTATAGGCTACGCAAAATATTTCACTTAAATATAAGGTCTATTAACAAAACGAAAGTAGTTCATTGTGGCACACTAGAAAAGGAAACAGACATTCTGCTTGTTTTCATTTGAGTGTCTTTTGTAAATGTATGAATTATGTACTGCTTTTACCTGTATGACCATAAATTACGCAGTACAGTTTACTTGGAAGGAAAAAAAATTCCAGTGGTCACTCCGGCGCCTCACGCGCACGCACACAAATTCTTGCATTGCTTAGGCTATATGATATCGCAGCTGTTAAATATTAAATAAAATACAATCAACCAAACAAACATAAAACGTTACATTGCTCAATTCAATTCTGCAATAGGCCTACAATCTGCCGTTTACCACCCGTGACCACTGCCTGACTGTGCTGTTATGTGAAGGATGATGTCGATACTGCGAGTGAAGTATAAAGCTTACATAATAAATAGTTTAACATTCGTCTCGAAAATGGAAACAGTTGGATTCGTGCCGAATGAGAAAGGTAGGCTTCAGATTCACTTTAAATTAATTTGTTTTGCATCTTATTTAGTTTTAATTCTAATAAATAAACCTGTTTCTTGCCTTGAATAGCAATAGAAGCTGGAATGGCGTTAAAAAAAGAAAAGATCATTTTTTTAAAAAAAATTTGTTTTGGCTTGACGTTTATTTAGCCTGAATAGGCCATCTGTTAACTTTAGATGTTTTGTGGTAAAATAAAATAGGGCAGTTTTGTTCATAATTTATGTTTACAAACATTATATTTACTTATAGGAACAATATAAAGGAACAATATAAAGCACTTTCTGAACTTGAGAATAATAAATCAGTAGTTATAAAACCTGCTGATAAGGGTGGGGCCAATGTAATAATGGATTACAAATCTGAAGTATATAGGCAACTGAATAATTTAAGTTTTTACAAGAAAATAACATGTGATCCAACAAGAACGTTTCATGATGAACTACGGTTAATTCTTGATAATGCTGTACATAATGGTGATATCTCATTAAAGGAATCACAATTCCTTTTCAATGAACATCCTCAAAAATCTTTTTTGTATGTTCTTCCAAAAATTCACAAAAGCTTAAAAAATCCACCAGGTAGACCGATTGTTTCTGGTATAGGTAATCTTACAGACAGAATTTCCAGTTATGTAGATCATCATATAAAAGATCTTGTCCCCAATCTAAAATCATATATTAAAGACAGTTCTGATTTTTTGGTATACTTCCACAGCTTGAATCAGATATAATCATGTGTACTTTTGATATTGAGTCCCTATATACTAATATTGACCATAAAAAAGGACTTGAAGCTTTAGAATATTTTCTTAATAAAAGAGCAATCCAAATTCCATCTACAGCTTTTTTGATTGAACTGGCTTCTTTTGTCCTGAAAAGGATTTTTTTCTTTTTTAAAGATATCCCATATCTTCAAATTTCAGGCACAGCAATGGGGGAAAAAAATGGCACCCAGTTTTGCTTGCCTTTTTGTAGGTTGTGTGTTTTATATGAAAGGAACAACCATTTTTTAGCACATATTGTTTCTTGGAAAAGATATATTGACAATGTGTTTATGCTCTGGAAAGGACATGTTACCGTTCTCCATGAATTTTTATAATTTCTGAATATGAATTTTGGTGGTTTAAAATGTTCTTTGACTTTTAACATGGAAAAAATCAATTTTTTGGATATACTTGTTGAAAAAAGAGGAAAAAAATCTTACCTCATCCTTATATACAAAACCAACAGAGAGGAACACATTGCTACATGGTCAAAGTTTTCATCCTGTCTCCTTAAAAAGAAGTTTACTAATAAGTCAACTCACAAGAATAAAACGTATTTGTGAAAATAGCGAAGACTTCGAAATGGAAAAATGTCAAATGTTATCAAATTTTAAAGAGAGAGGTTATAATGAAAAGTGGCTCTCACAAGCAGAAGAAAAAGTACAAGTTAAAAGTCATGAAGATTGTCTAAATTACAACAAAGGTAAGAAGACCTCTTCAAGGTCAGGTATTATATACTGCACCACATATGCTCCAAAAACCTTTAATATTAGCAAGGTGGTAAAATATTGCATATTTTACAAGACGATTCTTCTTTAAAAGGTACATTTCAAAATCCTCCACTTATTGCTCACAAAAGAGCCAGAAATATTAAGGATAAATTAGTTAGGGCTTGTTCCCCAAATAAACCTATAACTAAGACCCTTACAGGAAAAATTCCTTAAATGTGGTAATTGTATTAACTGCCAATATACCAGAAATATTAAATGTTTTGAACACCCTGTTTATAAAAAGGATATACATATTAAAAGTTTTATCACATATAACACTAAAAATGTTATATATTTAATCAAGTGTCCTTGAAAAAAAGTATATGTTGGAGAAACATCACGTCATTTAAGGGATCGTATTACAGAACACAGGAGCTCCATCAAAAGAGGTGATATAACAAAACCAGTAGCAAAACATTTTAAAGAAGATAATCATCATGTCTTCCTTTTTATATTTTGGTATTGAGCATATAAAATTTCCACTAAGAGGAGGTAACATCAACCTAATTAGAAAAAAAAGGGAGGCTTTTTGGATTTTCTATTTAAAAAGTTTGTTCCCTACTGGGATTAATAAGGAATTGGTCTTGAAAGATTTCTTATAAAAATATTTGTATATTCTGGTAAAAAGGTGTATATTTTGTATAATGTTTTTTTTCTCTCTCTTTTTGATGATCATTGGTTGATGCATGATTATTTATTATAAGTTCTGTGATTGGTGGATGTTATTTTATGCAATTATTTTTATTGGTGCATTGTAAGTTTGAATTGTGTTTCTGTTTGTACTGTAAGGAACCTACACACACCTGAAACCTTTTAGCCCTGACGAAGGCCTGTGTGCCGAAACGCATTGGCAAAATAAAGTTTTGATATATAGCTCCAGTTTTTTGTTTATTTCTGACCCCTCCACGCCACAAGTGCTGCTGGTTTTGTTCCTAAATTATTTATTTTCTATCCCATGCACCTTGTTGGATGCGTGAAGTTGCACCAGACTAATTATATTACATGTTTACAAACATTATAAACAAAGCTATATAGACTAGGCTATTTCTAAACATTTTACTTTATTTTGCTACCGATAAATTACATTATTTCTGAATAATAAAATGCGACGTATACGCAACTTATCTTTTTTCCTCTCAGGAATGGCGTTGGTATTTTTAACCATGCAACAAACATTTTAAAAATATCTTGAAAAAATACTTTAATTTATAATCCATTGTTTTTCCTTTTGTTTGATAGGTTTACATAGCACAGAATCTTGTTATGAAGATAATTGTAGGCCTGTTGGCAAATATTCTTTGTTTTTTAATAAATAAAATGCTGTACGTATTATTATTATTATTATTAAGTAGGCTACATGCAAACAAACAAAATAGTTAAAAGATAATGTTTATTAACCGTTATTTTTTCTGATCAAACTGGTTTCGGAACGTTAATAATACAGAAGGAATGCTGGATGCTGCATTATGATAATAAACTGCCAGTATCTGTTCTGTCTTATGCCTTATAGGAGGTGTTTGTACCACAGAAGGGCAACAGAGTTTTGTGGTACTGCTGTGGCCCCACAGTGTATGACGCTTCTCACATGGGTCATGCCAGGTGACATATTCCCCATCCATTCATAGATGCTTCTTTAGAGTTCTTTGTTTTCAGTGTGCCCTGTCTGTTCAAAAAGGCCTAATAGACACAGAACAACGGTCAATGAAAAGGCTGAAACAGACATTCAGGCATTCAATCTAAGCTAAGGATTTGTTAGTTTGTGCATGTGAGGCTGTAAACCAAATCACAAAGCACTTTGAACTATTTTGTTTGAATATGGTTTGATGAAGGCAAAGCTATTGAGAAAAAATAGAAAGTTTTCCACCCAAGGCCCATGCAGCATTTTTGATGTATTAGTATTTCATGAGGATTCAGTGTCTATGTTCTTTCAGGTCCTACATATCCTTTGACATACTCCGGAGAATACTGAAGAATTATTTCAAATATGACGTCTTCTACTGTATGAACATCACAGATATTGATGACAAAGTAAGAGCAGTGCTTGCAGAGTCTGAATGTAGTTGACCTTAAAGTTTTGTATACATTTTTGTAAACCATATGAAATGCTAGTTTATATCTAAAGGTCAAATGTGATTTAATGTTCTCAAGATGCAGTCGTCAGTGTGACATGTTCGTTTCAGATCATCAAAAGAGCCAGACAGAACTATCTGCTTGAGCAGTACAGAGAGAAGAAGCCCAGCGCCTCTCAGATACTGCAAGATGTGCTAACAGCCCGAACGGTGAGGGGAAAAACTACATCGCTCATGCAGTGAAGGGGTAGTTTGGTCAAAATAAGTACTGTTATTATCTACTCAGTACACAACAACACATACATCTACTTGAAGAACACAACGAATCAGGATCTGTAATCACAAAATAAATTGTGGTTAGTTATTTTTGATATATCAACATTCCTTGTTTCTGTTAATATACATTTGAAAACAAGCAGCATTGTTATAATTACAGCAGAAGTATATTAGCCAATAGGGGGCCTTTGAAAATTGTATTGACCAGTAGGGGGCCTTCAAGTCAAAAATGTTAAGAATGCTCTAAATGACACTGTTATGATCACTCTTTTCTTCTAATAGTTCAGGTCTGTCTCCAGTTTTCGCTAAACTCATTATCAGTCATCATTACTGCCTTATGGTGGCACAAACTTCCTAAATGAACATTAGTGAGATAATAAAGATTTATACATGCTGCTAAAGTACTGACAGAGCTGCTATTAACTAATGAAAATAAATGATTTTGCTTAAGAGGTTTAAGCAGCTCTGAAGACAAAAGCATGACCACTTCAAACCCTCTAGACAGTTAGTGAATGGCCTTCCCACAAATGTTTTCATAGCTTTCATCTCTTTCCCCATCACTGTGCTTTAATGTAATTTGGTTTTATTGTGTTTAGCCTTTTAAAGCCAAGCTTGCTGAGACTACTGACCCAGATAAGAAGCAGATGCTGGAGAGGCTGGATGCAGCAGTTGACACTGCCCTGGGTCCCCTGCAGGTGGCAGTGCAGAGCAACACTCCGGGTGATTCACTCCAGAATCATGCACAGGTAGATGATGCGCACAGCGTTTTAAAAACACATATGTGACCTAGTTTGATCAGGGCCATGTCTGGGGCGTTCTGTTCCAAATAATTTGGCTGATGTTGTTCTGTGCCACATCTATTAAATATTGCGTCTTTTCATGAGGTGCTGTGAATTTGTAGTGTGATTCTGAAACTGACTTCTCTTCTTTGTTTTTAATTGTTCTTATTTGTAGGTCTTATTGGAGGAGGCCAAGGATCTTTTGTCAGACTGGTTAGACTGTCAGTTTGGGAGCCAAGTGACAGAAAACTCGATCTTCTCTTTGTTGCCAAAGTACTGGGAGGGAGAGTACCATAAAGACATGGAAGCCCTCAATGTGAGTGAACTAGTACAGATGGGAAATTCAGCTTTAAAATGACTCGACTATATGACTTGCATGCATATACACTACTGTTCAAAAGTTAAGGATAAGAGTTTTTTTAAAGGGGACCTATAATGCTCCTTTTACAAGATGTAATATAAGTCTCTGGTGTCCCCAGAATGTGTCTGTGAAGTTTCAGCTCAAAATACCCCACAGATAATTTATTATAGCTTGTCAAATTTGCCCCATTTGGGTGTGAGCAAAAACACAGTTTAGTTTTTGTGTTTGTCCCTAAATGCAAATGAGCTGCTGCCCCCTGCCCGCTTTCCAAAAGAGGGCGGAGTTTTAACAGCTCGCGCTTCGGTTGCTCAACAACAACAAAGCTGGAGAATCTTACGCAGCCAAAATGACGATTGTCAGTAACTGTGTTCAGCCTTACATTGTTCAAATGGAGTCGGACACTGATGGAGAGACTCAGGAAGAAGATACAGTACAACTTTTAGAATGCAACTGGACTTTTCTGAATGGTTAGTTGATACATTTATATAGTTGCTGTGGAGTTGATTCAACTTATCGACTAGCATGTGCCGTCATGTTAATATTTTGTGCAAATCCAGCGTTGAATTGACTCTCGTTTGTGAAGCAGTCCGGCGTAAAATGACAGCATGGCCACAACGCTCTACTACAATAACTCTTCCTCTTCACTAAAGCAGCCCAACATGTTCACGGAGGCAGGGTTTATGTAAATTTTAGGGTTAGTGATGTCACTAACCCGGGAAGAAGCTTGTTGTAGTCCCTACCAGCCATTTGTTGCAGTCCTTAAACAGAGAATTCTTTAAAAGGAAATATCTCCCTTTGCATTGAACTTCATTGTAACGTTGTAGATGCTCATTGTTTATGGTGTTTTTGATTGGCAGGTCCTCCCTGCTGATGTTCTCACACGGGTCAGTGAGTACGTGCCAGAGATTGTGGCATTTGTCAAAAGGATTGTGGACAATGGTTACGGGTAAGACTAGAAATGTCTTCTTTCTAGATTAGATTATTTTGATATTTCATGATATGCTCCTCAAAACAACAATGCTTTCATAGAATATGTCTAAGAAATAATTTCTGCTGTCTTTTCTCACAAGATACGAGTCCAATGGATCAGTATATTTTGACACAGCAAAGTTTGATGCCTGCCCTGCTCATTCTTATGCCAAACTGGTACCAGAGGCTGTTGGTGATCAGAAGGCTCTTCAAGAGGGAGAAGGTACAGGCAATACGTCCTTTAAAATAGTTTACTCTCTTATTTTTTTTTTCTTTTGCAAATGGGTCTTTAAGAAGTACAGTGCAGTTCAGCTGTCTATCATTCCACTGGCAACTTAATGTGGAATGGCAATGCAAAATTGATGCTCACCAAAAGGCCAGAGTTATCAAATAATGCATATAGCTCTAATCATATTCTGAGTGGTGGATGTAATTAGCCAGATTCATCCATTGTATAACAGAGCTTTAGGACAGAATGCAGTTCTTTTCATAAGTGTCATCTTCAGTGTTCACCTGGTCCTTGAATGTTGCTTTTTTTGTAAAGAAAGAATTCCTTTTTTACTTTTGCAGGAGACTTGAGTATCTCAGCAGACAGACTCAGTGAAAAGAGATCACAGAATGACTTTGCGCTATGGAAGGCCTCCAAACCTGGAGAACCATCTTGGGATTCCCCTTGGGGAAAGGTGAGCAAGTACACATCAGGCAAACATGCATGTTACTTTTAAGTTCAGAAAATAAATAGATGAGTATGACGACTTGGCAGCTTAGTAGGTTAAACATAGTACAACAAAGTTTTGAATGCATCGCCCATGTTTGCAAGTTGTGCTAAATATTTGCAATTCTGCTGGGGTTGTTAAAGGGGAGACCTGGATGGCATATTGAGTGCTCCGCCATGGCTGGATCCATATTGGGAGAGTCTATGGATATCCACGGAGGAGGTTTTGACTTGCGTTTTCCTCATCATGACAATGAGTTGGCGCAATCTGAGGTGAGAGAATTACAAGCTGCTCAAATGTCCAATAGCCATTGTTCTAAAGCTATTATTAGAATCCAGTTCATTATTCAGTACAGATTAATGCTTCTTTCACGTCATGTTGGAATTACCATAATTGCAAGTTTCCGACTAGTTAAAACCATTCATGTCTTTGTCAAACTTGTAATTAGAAAATATTTTTGTTTGACGTGCATGTTATAGTCACTGTTAACAGGTGCTCTTTTTTTTTCTTATTTTGCAAGAGCATATACACTGTTCCAAATTATTATGCAAGTGACGTATAAGTTGGATTTCAGTACAATAAACATTCAGATTTTAGTTTTTCAAAGAAAGTGTTGGTTTGTTTTATTTTTCATATCTTTTTAGATAACTGGTATCAATCGCAGACAGGTTTGTTAAATAGTTTGCACTTCTTAGGTAAATAGAAGCCTTACTTTAAGAGGTTGTTCCACATTATAAAGCAAGTCAGTTCTCATGCAATATGGGGAGGAAGAAAGATCTTTCTGAACATGAAAAGCATGAAATGATGCAATGTTGTGCAAAAGGCATGGAAACTAATATTTTGTGAAAACTGAATAGAGATTGTCCACTGTCAAATTGATTTAGAGCACACAAGAACTCAGGCAGATGAAGGTTTATTAAGGGAAGTTTCTATCAAACAAATTAATTCTATTAAAAGGGCAGCTATTAAAAAAAAAGCCACTGTATTTCTGCACCCAATGTAAACATTTCTCTTTGTGAGCTTTGGTTAGAGGTGGCTGAAATGCAACTTTATGCAAAACTTCAGCCTGCATGGAGAGGTTCTTGAGACTCCAGAGACACCAGCAGATTCAAATGCCTGCCTGTCTGCTGCTCAACAGTGGGTTTTTTTTATAGCTGTCCTTTTAATACAATTAACTTGTTTGACAGAAACTTTCCTTAATAATAAGCCTTTATCTGACCGAGTTCTCTTGTGCTCTAAATTACTCACAAATCTTTTGACAGTGGACAATCTCTATTCAGTTTTCACAAAATATTAGTTGTTTCCATGCCTTTTGCATAACATTGCACCATTTCATGCTTTTCATCTTCCTAATAATGTGGAACAATTGACCTAAGTAGACCTGGCAAACTATTTACCAAACCTGTCTGAGATTGATACCAGTTATCTAAAAAAGATATGAGAAATAAAACAAACATTTACTTTAAAAAAAACCTGAAATCTAATAAAACACTAAATGTTTATTGTATTAAAATCCTACTGATATGTCACTTGGATAATAATTTGGAACACTGTGTAGAGGGGAAATAATAAGGGGGTGATTTAAAAACTACAAAGTGCATATGGATACGTTTTAGCATTTTGAGCATTGCCATGTAAACTAATGTTTTCTAGTAAATAGTAAGATTGATGATAAAGAACTTGATCCTGATCTTAGTCCTGGATTCCTTTGTCACACTTTTTAAAATTATAAACAGTATGTGTGGATTAAAGCTTTAACATTGTATATTTTTGACAGGCTTACTTTGAGAACAATCACTGGGTGCGGTATTTCTTGCACACGGGTCACTTGACTATCGCCGGATGCAAGATGTCCAAATCTCTGAAGAACTTCATTACTATCAAAGACGCCCTGGCCAAACATACGGGTAATTATGCTACAGTCAAAGCGTTATTAGTTGCTGTGTTAAACATTTAGATATCTGCATATGAGTCAAAGACTTGTTTCTCCCTTTTTGGTTTGAATTTATGTTGTTTCAAAAAAAATGCTTGAAATATTTTGAATTTGAATAATCCTCTTGATGTTTTCAAATTAACGTTATTTTTTTAGATTACTTTAAACCCTTCAAATAGTAATAATAAAGAAAAAATTAAATTTTGATGTGACAAGGAAAATATTAAAGTATCCTTTTAGGACCCTCAAGACTGTGTGTCGAGGACATACAAGCTTCTTTGAAAATATCACACATTTTTTCCTCTTAAATGAAAGGGCATGTTTTCTTTAGGTCAAATAGAGTAAGTAAAAGAATGATATTTTTTACTTTCATGAGTTTTCACCTTGGAAAAAATCTTTTTAAAATAATGATCAAGTAAATGCACATGTATTCATGATTCAAGGAAAGCATTTCTGATAGATATATACACCACTTGATATTTTAAGGGCTTTTTTTTTTTGCAGAAAAACACTTCAAAGATGTATGAAACCAATGATAATGCAGATTACTGAGACCTTGATGCATAAAAGTTTTTTTTTTTTTTAAAGATTTTTCCTTATCTCAAACATCCATATTTGTCGTTTGTGTTTTTGTGGTCATTTTTTTTTTCTCCCTTACACATTGTCCCAGTAATTATTTGCAAACTACAAAAGGAAGTCAAAGTTTTGACGTTGTGCATTTGTGCTCTGTTTCCTTTTAGCAAGGCAGCTTCGTTTGGCCTTTCTGATGCATTCATGGAAAGACACATTGGATTACTCCGACAACACAATGGAGTCTGCCATCCAGTATGAGAAATTCATAAATGTGAGTGAGAGACCAAAGAGGAAGAGGAAGTGAGGGGTGGACCCCCAAAAATTCATAGTCTATCCAAATTTAATATCTGCCACTTATCAGCATACAGAATCCTCATGAGTGCTCAACAGGCTCATGTAGATTCCTTCAAGAACCCAGAAGGTCGGAGAATAGCGGGCGTCCTTCAGGGCGCATTAATTCTGTCTTGCGCTTCTTTCCATCTATCAATTACTCTGTCACCAAGGAATATAACATGGGCAGAGCTCCAAATTTGCCTGAAACCCACAGGCAGCCATTAGCAAGAGAAGTATGTGGAGGTTATCTATGACTGACCTACATGCTATATTTTCATAGACCGGCCTCACCTGAACTTGAGGTTTGGATCTTAATGAGACACACCATGTTTTTCCTTTACCCCAGTGTGCCTCTATAGGCTGTAAAATTGTAAAACTGTAAAATAGGAGTAAAATTGAAGATGGCTTAGAAGGTGATGCAATAATAGTGCAATTCCCTCAACAGGAGGCTGAAATAATACTGGAGATAAATAGATGTTCTGAGGTCCCAAATTAGAAGTAAAAGCTGTACATATTCAAATGAAGTAAATTAAAAAGCTGGGGGTGTTGTTAGTGTCTGTACAGTGAGAAATGTTACATACTTTTTATTTTAAGAATAGTCTGGTAGTAGCAACATATTTATATACATGAAAATACTTCTACAGCATTTAATTTAAATTTCAGCATTTACTAAAGCTTCATTTAAAATCCAAAGTTGTATTTGTTAACATTAGTTAGTGCACTGTGAACTAACATAAATAGTAAACGACTGTATTTTTATTAACTAACATTAACTAAGATTTATAAATAATGTAACAAATGTATTGCTCATTGTTAGTAGTAAAGTGTTACCAAAATATTAAGCAGCCAAAACCATTGTCTGCTGTGATGATGATAGTAATAAGAATCAATTATATTTTGAAATATATTAAAATGTATAACGGTATGGTGTATTAAATATAAGATTGGTAGGGTGTAATTTATACTCATCTCACAAAAAAAAAAGCTATGATTGTCCTTTAGACTTGCATTGTAAGTGTATAATGGCTGTTAAACTGAAATATTATTTAATGTTTCCACAGGAGTTCTTCTTGAATGTTAAAGATATTCTGAGGAGCCCTACAGACATCACTGGCCAATTTGAAAAATGGGAAGCTGAGGAGATTGAACTGAACAAAAGGTGATGCATACGTTCTTTCATTTTTAACATTGTCTTTTTCTTGTGAAAATAGAGTTTTATCACTCATTACAGTCGTGTGTGTTTTTGTTTGTTTGTTTGTTTGTTTGTTTGTGTGTGTGTGTGTGTGTGTGTGTGTGTGTGTGTGTGTGTGTGTGTGTGTGTGTGTGTGTGTGTGTGTGTGTGTGTGTGTGTGTGTGTGTGTGTAGCTTCTACGAGAAGAAAACATCAGTTCATGAGGCGCTGTGTGACAACATAGACACTCGTTCGGCTCTGGAGGAGATGCGGGCTCTTG
This sequence comes from Elopichthys bambusa, assembly GCA_037101425.1. Taxonomy (NCBI): domain Eukaryota; kingdom Metazoa; phylum Chordata; class Actinopteri; order Cypriniformes; family Xenocyprididae; genus Elopichthys; species Elopichthys bambusa. The sequence continues at coordinate 29,155,179 of CM074432.1, forward strand.
TCGGTCAGAGTAACACCTACATGGCTGCCAGAAGGAGTGCAAAACTGCCACCTAACCGCATGCTGCTGGAGAGCATTGCCCTGTACTTGACCGACATGCTTAAGGTAGCATGACAAAACAAACAAACAAAAAAAGAGTAAGAAAAGAGCTTGACTTTTGACATAGTCGAAACCTGGATGCAAAAAAGGAACACTTGGTTCTGTCTTCTCTTTAATCTTTACTCATTAAACCTTAATGTCTAGTCCAGTGGTTTTAAATCCTGGTCCTGGGGACCCACCGCTCTGCACATTTTGTATGTCTTCCTTATTTAACACACCTGACACAGATCATCAGCTCATTAGGAAAGAGCTCCATGAACTGAACTGAGTGTGTTGATAAGAGAGATATACAAAATGTATTGAATTGATTGAAAACCATTGGTCTAGTCCTTTCCTGAAATCTGCATGAGCTGAGATGTCGAGCGAGAACTGAAACAGTGGATGCACAGTGAAGTGCTTGCTAAAGCTGTTTTCTGCTTTGACAGACATTTGGAGCGATTGAGGGAACTGAGCCCATTGGCTTCCCTGTTGGAGGAAACGGTCAGAATACTGATGTAAGCAAAACCACTCAGATCATGTTTGATCCATCAAAGGTTTTCTTTTTAATTAAAATGTTACAAAGCCAGACTTGTTAAGACATTTTTAGTAAGATTCAATCTAATAATACTTTCTTGTGGATTGTAATGATAATGACATTAATAATTTGCCATTAAATTCTTCTTAATCTTTTGATTTGTGTTTCAGTTGGAGAGCACAGTAATGCCCTATTTGTCAGTGCTGTCGGATTTCAGGGAAGAGGTCAGAAAAATTGCTAGAGAGAAGAAAGGTAAAACTCTTGTTTTTTTTTTATTTTATTATTATTATTTATATTTTAGTGCAAAATCTGCTACAGTACAAAGTCATTTGGTTTGTTATAATTTATTTCTTTATAAAAAGATTTGTTTCCTTTTTATGGTTATTGTTGTAGCTGTACCTCCAGCAGACATTTGCATACAATACAGGTTGTACTTTTTATGCAGAAAAGGGAATTCATTAGGGAAATTTGTTTGTGTTCCAGTGACAGAATTGCTGAAGCTCTGTGACGAATTGCGTGATGACACTTTACCTGAGCTGGGTGTCCGACTGGAGGATCGTGATGGTAAAGTAAAGAAATAGAGATTTGTTTAAACCCTAAATGTCATGGAAAATGACGACAATTTTTTTTTTCTTCTTTTTTTTTCTAAGGACTCCCCACATCGGTGAAGTTGGTAGACAAAGAAACGCTTCTGAAGGAAAGAGAAGAGAAGAAAAAGGTAATGGCAGAATCCATCTATATCCCCGTGTACTATGTTTCAGTGGTGTAGATTTTGTATCCCATTTCACATACAGCACTGCCAGAGATGTACTGGTTTGTAGTACACCGTATTAAGTTAAAATGATCCATTAATCAGACAAAGTTATCTCACCACCAGGGTAAGGTGATGCATTTCTTCTGTCAATGGAATCAAGTTTTTTTTTTGCATCTCAGGCATCACAAAAGAAATGATTCAGATGCAGACCAGGTCATGAAAAATGTATTTGGGCCTTTTGAGCTTCTGAGTGTAAATGTCAGCCTTCAGAATGTATTGTAAGGACTCAAGTTGCACTGGTTAATTGTTATACCGTCTTTGAATTACTCCTTTGAACCTTGTATGCACTGCTTAGGACACGTTCTGCAGATCAATCAAGATCCACCTGACATGGTCATTGAGAAACAGTGTGTGTGTGGTTGGGGGGTGTGGCATCTCTGATACACTTCTGAAAGAAGTGTTATTTTTAGCATTTTTGCATTTATTTTATAAAAAAACAGTAAAAACAGCAATATTGTTGAAATATTATTACAATTCAAAATAACTTTCATATTATATTTTTCTGTTTTATATTTATATTATAATATATTTTAAAATTTAATTTATTCTTGTGGTGGTAAAGATTAATTTTCAGCAGTATCCAGTGTCACATGATCCTTCACAAATTATTCTAATATGCTGATTTGGTGCTCAAGAAACACTTATCAGTTATAATGTTGAAATTATTATATGTGACCCTGGACCACAAAACCAGTCATAAGTCGCACAGGTATATTTGTAGCAATAGCCAAACAACACATTGTATGGGTCAAAATGATCGATTTTTCTTTTATGCCAAAAATCATTAAAATATTAAGTAAAGCTCATGTTCCATGAAGATATTTCGTAAATTTCCTACTGTAAATATATCAAAACATTATTTTTGTGAGTGGATATGCATTGCTAAGGACTTCATTTGGACAACTTTAAAAGCGATTTTCTCAATATTTAGATTTTTTTGCACCCTCAGATTCCAGATTTTCAAAAGGTTGTATCTCGGCCAAATATTGTCCTATTCTAACAAACCATACATCAATCGAAAGCTTATTCATAAAGCTATATATTTAAGCGTATATAGATGATGTATAAATCTCAATTTAAAAAAATTGACCCTTATGACTGGTTTTGTGGTCCAGGGTCACATATTATGTTTCCATGATGACATTAGTCAATTTTTAAATGTTATGTTAAAAGACGATATTACTTATTTTGTTAGTTTGGTTTATTTATGTGACATGTTAATATTACTATCTTGCATAATACTTACATTCCACGCATTGTTTTATGTTTCAAGATTGAAGATGAAAAGAAAAAGAAAAAAGAGGAGGCTGCCAGGAAGAAACAAGAGCAAGAGGTGATTAGAGCGATTACGGAACCCCCCTGAAACCCTGAAGCATAATTTAGTCACTGTCATGTAGAAAGACACCTGTATCTATTGATAAATATTTTTACATTTAAATACATTGAGAGAAGTGTGTTCCCATTAGTGCTCCATTGTTTTTAATTATTTGTATTATTAATATTTGTTTTGTTTTTTTGTGATAGATGGCAAAGTTGGCAAAAATGAAGGTTAAACCCAATGAAATGTTCCGTTCAGAGACTGACAAGTACTCCAGCTTTGATGAAACGGTAATGAAAACCATTCAGTCTTCTTTTGTCATAAGATACTCTTTTATGTCACACTACTGTATGTTGGATCCATTTCAAGGTGACTATACAGATGAGTCCTTATGAATTTTTAATCAGTTGATTACATCTATTCAGAAATGCTAATAGTACGTCTGTTCTTTGTATATACAGGGCTTCCCAACACATGATGCTGAGGGGAAGGAGCTCAGTAAGGGACTGACCAAAAAGCTTCGCAAGCTTTACGAGGCTCAGGAGAAGCTGTATAATGAATACCTCCAGTTGACTCAGAATGGGAGCTGAGAACATGAGTCATTGAGTCTGATGCAACCTGCGATCCGCCCATAGTGTCTGTTGTGAACTTGTTTTGTGTTTGTGAAATGGCAGCAAAACTTAAAGACCTCATCTGTGAGTTTTGGCTCTAAACTTTGGCAAGGTTTGCCAAGTCCTTCTGGTCAGGGTTGGAGGGTCTTTGTTTTTCTGATGCTCTGCAAACATGACTTTGAAAGGTATTTTATGACTATGATATTTAGGGTGTGTACTTAAAATTGTGTGCTTTTTGCACATTTCAAACAAAGATGCGAGAATATCATAATTTTTCTAATGTGGGTTTGATGGTTTATATGAAGTATGCAAGAACTATTTAGCTTGTTATTGTGGAAATGGATCAAACATTTAATGTTTTCATTATTGATTTTTAAAATCTGGCTGGTCAAGTAGGCGTTTTCTCGGAAACACTGTTTACACATCCACAAGTGATAAAAATGATTAATCCAGAATCAAAATATGTCTGATGATATAGGAATGAAGGGACCTCAGGTTTATAGGTTTACCACAAATAAAGACATACATAAGAGCACCAATTACTGTTAGTATTAACATAGTCTTTATACCAACATGAAATACCAAAATAAAAAAGGATTTGCTTATTTGTCTTTACTAACTTATTTCTACAATTTTTTTTTTTTTTTTTTTTTTTGGCCATAAAGACTTTTAAAAAAGGTTTGTTTATACAGGTCATAAAAACATACACAGAGCTGCACGTAATCAAACCTAGTGAACTTCCTACCTAGACGACGAAAATAAAAAGTGCCAGGGGGTAAAATATAATCAGAATATAAGGGTAAATTGAGGTATGACATCATCAAATGCTGTCTATGCACAAGAAGCCTGTGATTAGTGAAATTTGTCAACGAAACTTAGTGGGATATTTTTAATGAATGGATTGAAGCGGTTCACAAAACAAACCGAATGATTATTTCGTGAATCGTTCTGAGTTAGTACGAGCGGTTGTAGAGTGAACCGAGTTAATTACTGACTGACTGAACCAATAACCGTGATGTCCGATTCTTAATGAGCCGAGAACCGAATACGAGCATTTGGAAAGAAAACTTAAATAGCAGTAATGTCATAAAAGAAACGTCCTAGAAATGTATTAAAACTTGCTAAACATTTAGAGATGTAAATTCAAATTATATTTAGGTTATAATTAAACTAAGACACGTTAAATTACAATAAGCAGCTTTATAGAAATTTTTTAGAGCTTGTAATATGCTATAGGACTATAAAATCGCGGAAACGATATCCGACTCAGCGAATCGGTTCTCTCGAACAATACATGTCAAAGAACCGGTTCAAGTCTGGTTCAACACATCACTGTCGCTGGGGCGGAGTATTACTGGCCAATGCGCTTCAGCTTTACTGCCGAGTCCACAGCTGAATAACACCCGCTGATTCAGGTAAGAACAGCAATCTCTGAATAAAATGCTTGAACAAAACGAGGCATTTTACTTTGAAATGCTTGATATGTTGTGAATGTCCAGTTTACATCAAGCAGAATAGATTATATTTCCGTGGTTGTAAATGTCTCATATTAGTGTGCTGATTGTGCTCTCACTGCATGCCATCTTTGTTTTGATAAAGTTACGAGTCACAATTGTGAATTGTTACAGCTTCAGTACAAGGCGGTTGATTCTGTAACCTGTTTACCGTGGCAGACACTCAGAACCGGAGTGTGTTTTTGTGAGGGTCCGTTAGCCTGCTAGCCAGTGATGTGACATTTACACTTCACCCGTCTACAGTGTTCGTTTGGAGATCTTCCAGTGTCCGCCCTCTGTCACTGTTATGACCCCCTCCATCACCTGTGGTAAACTCTGGTTGTGGAGATTATGAGATCTGATTTAATCTGTTATGATCTGGATGCGGCTAGTGTAGCGTGTTAGCTGCTAGCGTGAGTGTGTATCTGATGGGCGTCAACATAAACACATCTGTTTGTACCTTTAATATGTTGATATGATCATAGCAGTTTTGCAATTTAAACGTTTCTTTGAAACAAGGAGTATTTGGCTTTCTCTTACTAGCGTTTACTATGGTAAGCAAAGTTTCCGCCAAATTAGTAAAATCATAATAGAAATCATAAATCAACATAATAAAATAAATCATAATAAATTAAAAAACAGAATAAATGTTCCTATTCAATCTAAGACGTTTTCTAAATCTTTAGTTAATAGTAATGCTCAAGAGTAAGTTATTTTTAATAGTTGTCATAATAATAATTGGCTTCTAATATCAAGTTATATAGCGTTTATTTTAGTAAAAAAAAAAAAAAAAAAACTTGATTAATATAATAATGATACAACATTAACTGTGGAATTACCATGCCAAATTTTGGTAAATGTGTAACTTGTGGTTTTAATTTTAAATACTAAAATCGAGTCACTGAACCTGAAGAAAACATTGTGAAACAAATGGATGCCACATTGGTTTTCATGGTTAAAAATCTTTAAAAATAAGTTGGTCATTTAGGTTCATTACATTGTTGTTTTGGTTGTGCAGTTCCCAGCAACACCTGTTCTTAATACTTATGTTCTTAATAATATTTTGTTTTTAATAAATATAAGTGAAAAGTAAAGTTAATTAAAATATGTAGTTTTGTCTTAACCAATAGACAAAAATATACTTTTAAACAAGCTGTACTTTAGACAAGTTGTACATTTTGTGTTTTTCATAGAATATTTGAGCTGTGGTAGCAAGATGGATGCTGACAATGAACCCAAAGGTAAAGGATCTAAGAATTCCTGGTATTGTCTTTGATTATTATGAAGTTCACTTTTTTTTTTAGATGAGATGTACCTCATATATTCTGTTTAGATGAATGACGCTTAGATGCTGACACATTTATGAGCTGGCGGAGAAAATGTTTTTATGTGCGTTGCTTAGACTGTCTTGTAAATTATTTTTTGATTCAGGGTGCTGCTCAGACAAAAGCCAGTATAATGTTTCAGTGTAAAAGTTTCATGAAGCTTCAACACATCACTGCTGCCAATGATTTAATGGAAAAGATTGTTTTGTAGGATCTCTTAAGAAGTTTTGCAAACCTACTGAGAGCAATATTGAAGTCTAAACTATAAAATATGAAAGCATAGTGATGTTTCGCTGTGCTGAACATGATTTTATGCTTCCTTTAAAGTGGATGTCTGTTTCTGAAAAGGACTGTGTGCAGTATAAACAACATGCTTTGAGACATGACTGATGAATAATGATTTGGTGCATTCATATTTTTTTTCTTCTTCTCCCCCCCATGCTGGTGGTGGCATGTTATTTTCAGGTAAGGTGAGCAACCAGGCGATGCAGAACCCACAGGCATTGGCAGCTCTTCAGGACAAAATAGACAGTGTCTCACATAGTGCTTCCATCATGGACAGGTAAGCAAGACACGGGCAGCGAAACAAAAGGCTGTTTCTTACAAACCAAACTAATAACTAAGAGTCTAACAGAGCAAACAACATTTCTGTACGTCATTGTCTTTATTCCTGGTCATGGCATCATGTTTTTTATTGTTTCCTAAAGCTATTTCCTGACTGGATATGTCTCATATTTCCTGCTTGGAATTTTAAAACTGCACATTGCATTATAATTGTTTCTAATGTTACATAGAGAGACAACCTTGCTAGTGTAATATAACCGTCTGTCTAAGGGGGAAAACTCTAGTCAGACCATCTGCCTGCAACCTAAAATCTGTCTCTGCATGTTGAGTTATCACACAGAAGGCAGTCCTAATGGTGTGTGTATACATCTATGTGTGTTTGAGTCAGCTTGAGGATGCCCAGAGAGAGGTCACTCACCCATGAAGGCTAAGTTCGCTCCCTAAATTTGGCTGTAGTTGTAGTGGTCATGAAAACGATGACACAGACAATATTTGCACAAAACAGTAATAATCCATTTGTGTGTGAACACTGCAGGACCAAACATAAGGCTTGTGGAAAGGGGGTTGGGTAGAGAGTCAAGCAGTCGACTTAGACTAAAACAATTCAGCAATTGCAGCACAAACCGTATTATAAAGTCTTTGCTGTTTACATGAAGCATGTGACTGGAGTTCTCAGAGGTTAAGCACACTTTGCAATGTGGTTTGAACAGGGATCTTGTATCTCTTGCTCTTACTTCAAACCCATCTGTTGACCCCAGAGAGCAGGGAAATGCACCGGTCCAGCTGTGCGTTACTGGACACCCATCTGCTCACACAATGTCTGTCTTCTTTTTCTCTCCCAACTTCTGTCCAGCTTACCAAAGTCTGTAAAAAGAAGAGTCAATGCCTTAAAGAATCTTCAGGTCAACAGCACGCACATCGAAGCCAAGTTTTACAAGGAGGTGCATGAGCTGGAGAGAAAGTATAGCGCTCTTTATCAGCCAATATTTGACAAAGTGAGTTTGTGTGTGTGTATATATATATATATATATATATATATATATATATATATATATATATATATATTAATGACTATGATTCATTTTGTATTTAATCATTTATAAGTGATATATAATTGTTAAGGAAGGCTCGAAGTGAAAAATGCCTTCTGTTGAGGTGTGCATAATTATTAGGCAGGTTTTCTTTTACAGATAAAATGGGCCAAAAAAAGAGATTTAACTTGCACTGAAAAGTCAAAAATCCTCTTGAGAAGCATGCAATACTAATGCAATACTAGAAATTGCAAAATTAAGGTGTGACCAATGGACAGCAAAATGTTGGTTCAGCAGGGTCACACAAAAACAGGCTAAGAAGAAAAGACACATGTTAACATGTTTAAAAAAAAAAAAATAGTAATCAGGAATTAAGGTGAAGAATTAGGTGTGAAACCATCAGAAACCCTTTAAGCCGGGGATACATTTAACGTTTGTAAGGCCGATTATGAATGTAATTTTTTGATACTTACGACTGATCATGCCCAAACGCGTTGAGTCAGAGCCAGTTGCGTTCAGTCTGTGTTTAAATTCTGTGTTTAAGTATTTAAATCTGCTTCAGTCGAAGGAAACAGTCTTTGTGTGTTGAGCTCAGTCTTAGAATGTTTTAGCTAGCAGCCTAGTAAATTGTGTCCCCGGCTTTAGTCTCCAGTGCCACCATTTTACAGAACGGCAACCTACATGGAGTCTCCAGAAGTAGGCCTACAAGGTGTCAAGATCTCAAAAACTTTGCTATGTTAAAGAATCCTGAAATATGACCCACACTTAATAAGAATCACAAGCTGAAGTGTTGTGAAATACTGTACATGAAGACTGTTTATAGACAGCCTATCTGTCTGAAGGCTTTATAGTCAGATAGGTTGAGAGTGACTCTTAACTAAGGGACCAGCACCAGTTCAAGTCAGATAACAGCAGCGGTGGCGAGGCAGTTGTGCTGTGAGCTGAGGGGCTGGGCGATATGTAAAAAATATTTTATCGATAATCGCCTTAAAAAATATCGCGATATCCGATAATATTGTCTACCCGAGCTCCGCCCCTGTCCGAGACGACATAGCCGACACGCACTGTAAACACACATCAGTTTGGTTGCACTTTATCTGACAATAGTCTGCAAATCAGTAGGCATAAACTTAATTTAATTAAAGGTTTGTTTTTCTTTTCTTAGGTTGTGCTTTAGGCCTAATATAAAACATTAGCTTTGTTGTTATGTTAGTGTTGTTAATCATTTCCACACAAGTGTTTCGTGAAGAGAACTGTTGAATTGATCAGTTTAACTGAGTTCATTGTGAAGGTGGACATTCTGGTGGTGATTGTAAGAATGATGCATGTTGATGTCAAATGTGTCTTGCCTTTTTTTTCTTAAGGTCCTATGTTTGTCTTTCATTTTTGAAAGAGAAACATCGAACACGTTTCATGATGATACGTTTAATTTATTTTAATTTTAACGTGTAGCGCTGTTTTTTTAAACTTGTAGTTAAGCTATAATGTATTTGTTATTTGTCTAAAAGCGATTAAAAACAATTTGATTTGTTCTGCATGACCAAAAACAGAAAGGTTATTTTTTTCTCATGTTTTAGAGCTCCGATGTGTCCTTACAGGCCTTATAACGAAATAATAAAAAAAAAGATTATTTAAAATAAGTAATTACAAATGTTGTTTGTGAATTTTATTTTGATAACGAACAGGCTGCGGAGCTCAGAAAACAGCGCGCGGGGCCTACAGAAGTGTTGTCTGCTTCATCTGGCGCTTGAATGCTTTAAAAATAAAAACACATTGTTAATAGGCAAAATCTAAATGTTAATTTTATAAAGAGTAGCCTAGGCCTATTCGATTCCTGCCCTTAAGTAAATGTGATTCCAGAATAGATATTTTATTCCTAACCCTATTAATTAGCTATAGGCTACAAGATATTTCATTTATGATATTATATGTGAATGGTAACTACGGGACTATGTTAAATCAATTTGTTTGTTGCTTTTTTTCTCTATATTGGCGATTATCGTCTGTAACTGACTTTTATTATCGACATCACGATACTTGCAAGACATCGTCGATATACGATAATATCGTCATCGCCCAGCCCTAGGCTGCCAACAATGATCAAGGTGGACCTTTCATAGTTGGAGATGGACTTAAAATCAACTCCCAAAACGTACTGGTGGATTCTGGAAGATACATTCTTCAAACAGTGGTACAAGAGGACTCCTTCAAGAGTCACTCCCAACCTGTCTGTCTATGAAGCCTATTAAAAAAACAGTTTAATGTAAAACCAGTCTTTTCTTCTTGGCCTGTTTTTGTATGACCGTGCTGAACCAATGAGTGTTTTGCTGTCCATTGGCCACTTAATTTAGCAATTTCTGGTATTGCATTAGTATTGCATACTTCTCATGAGCATTTAATAATTTTTTAACTTTTTTTGCACGTTAAATCTCTTTTTTTTTTTTTTTTTGTTGTTGTCCCATTTGAAAAAAGAAAAAAATGATCAGAATTTCGACTTGCATAATAACTATGCACGCACTGTATAATAAATCCACTGGGCATATATTTATTTAATTGAATCGCAGCCTTTGTGAATTCACAATAGCACTATGCCATAGTATGGTTTTAATACATGGTGCAGCTTAAGAAAATGGTCTAATAATGCGGATGATGGATTCTCGCCACTTTCTGTCTTTTGCTGGTGACTTGACACGGGTAAATTGCAATCGAGGATTTTTTTTAAAACTGAGTACTCGAATTTAATCAAGGAATCATGACAGCCCTTTATATATATAATTCTTTTATTATATTATAATGCATAAGAATATATTTTGTGTATGACAGAAAAACAATTTGTTGGCCTGCTATTGCAGGCTCTAAAGCACAGAAAGTCTCTCGAACTGAATGCAAACATTTATTTGTCTGCATGGGCAATATGATATTCAGTGAACTTTTTCTGTTTCTAGAGAAGAAACATTGTCTCTGGAGAAGTGGAACCCACTGATGAGGAGTGTGAATGGCAGAGTGACCATGAGGATGAAGCAGCACTAGCAGTGATTATTAGCTGTCCACTCACATTGAAATCAGACCTGATGCTGACAGAAGAGCAGTACTCCAAGGCAAACTTTTCTTTTTCAGGAAGATCTGAAGAATAAAGCTGCAATAGAGGAAAAGACAGAAGATGCTAATGAGGAGAAACCTAAGGGAATTCCAGAGTTCTGGCTCACCATATTCCGGAGTGTGGACATGTTGAGCGATATGCTGCAGGTGAACCAGCAGAACATCAGATATTCAACAGAAACCTTCTCTGAATTCTCTGTTCTGTTCTGATTAATGATTATTTGTTTGCTCCCGCCCTGTAACCTTGGACAGACAATATACAACTTAATATTATAAATGTGAATACAGTTATATATTTATTCAAAAAATATGAATACAGTTTCATGAAAAAGACATGGTAATATTCAAACACCACATTTTTTTCCAGCACATTTAAAATGAAAAGAAAACTTGTGCTCTTTCTCAACAGGAGCATGACGAACCAATACTTAAACATCTTCAAGATATTAAAGTGATATTTTCTGGTCCTGATCAGCCTATGGTAAGGACAACAATTTAAGGGTTTATGATGATTTTATATCAAACCCTGTGAACATGATGTTCTAAATGTGTTTTTACATTTAGTCATATTGCTAACTGCTGGAAAAATCTGATTATTTTAAATTATATATATATATATATATATAAAATATGCCTTTTTTCTTTTTTTTTTTAAAACAGAGCTTCACATTAGAGTTCCATTTTGAACCCAATGAATACTTCACCAACACAGTCCTCACAAAAGTTTACAAAATGAAGTCGGAGCCAGATGCAGATGATCCGTTTTCATTCGAGGGACCAGAAATCATTGACTGCGAGGGGTGAGCAGTTAGTCATCTCAAACAATACCGGCTCGGATTTTCAACAGACTTTCACACTTTTTCATTATTCATTATTTCTCCTGTTGGCAGGTGTGAAATTGATTGGCACAAAGGCAAAGATGTGACGGTTAAAACAATCAAGAAGAAGCAGAAGCATAAAGGCAGAGGGACAGCGAGGGTCATCACCAAACAAGTGCCCAATGACTCCTTTTTCAACTTTTTCAACCCTATTAAAGGTATGCAATATGACACATGTGCATGTGAACTTCTATGAATGCAAATAACAAGGAAATGAGGCCAGTAGGTTGAAATCATTAAGGTGTACTGTGTAAGGTGTACGACACTGTATAAACACAACTGTGAGCCTCCACTGACTGCATGCGCTTCTCCCCAAACGGACGAGGCGTTTAAAAACTTGACACGTTTGCCTTTGTACTATTCTTTGAAACAACGGGGGGCGACTCGGTGTAATTGTCCTCTAAACCATCAGAAAGCAGCAGTGAGAAGTAGTTTGCAAGGCATCTCACATGGAGTTGCTGAATGAATCAATTTCTTTATGTATAAACTGATTAGGTTATGGGTCAGTTTGGCACACATGAAAATGTTTGTTTTTAGTACACTTCACTAAACCCACACTACCAAAGAATCAAGTAAAACCCAGTAAACCTTCAGATTTTTACTTGTGATAAATATATGTATAAAAGTAAATTTAATTTTCTATTAAATTTTCTAATTTCATTACATTTTTATTAAACATGGACCTTTACTTTCATTAAAAAGCCTTATTTCTGCTATTGTATGCTCATTTTGTAAATATAAGCATTTAAAGGATTAGTCCACTTTCAAATGAAAATTAGCCCAAGCTTGACTCACCTTCAAGCCATCCTAGGTGTATATGACTTTCTTCTTTCTGATGAACACAATCAGAGATATTTTAATAAATATATAAATAAATCTGAGCTTTATAATGGCAGTGAACAGGGGTCACGAGTATGAGCTGAAGAAATTGCATCCATCCACATCCATCCATCATAAATGTGAACTCTACACAGTTAATAAAAGAAGGGAAGTGATGCGTTTGTGTAAAAAAAAAAAAAAAATCCATATTTATCAAGTTATGAAGTAAAATATCTAGCTTTCGTCAGACAGCCTTCTGTATTCACTGTACGAAGAAAGTGTAAAAAAGCTTACGCTATGTCCTACGCCTTGCCTATTCAACTTAAGGCAGGAACACACCAAGCCAACAGTCAGCCGACAAACAAAAACTGCCCGACGGCCGACTGTCGGCTTGGTGTGTTCCTGCCTTAAGTTGAATAGGCAAGGCGTAGGACATAGTGTAAGCTACGTTTTCTCAGTGTGTTCCGCACCGTTGGTTGAAGTTGGTTCTCTCCGGCTTTTTTTCGGCCGATTCGGCGTGGAATCGGCGTCGGAGCTCATCGGTCTGTCGAGCCATCTGATTATTCTGGCTGTTCAGCTACTGCCACCTGCTGGTACGGAAAGGCATTTCATCTTACACAGGCGCAGAACGGACGTGCTACTTGGCCATCGAGCGTCGGTTTGGTGTGTCAGGGCAACTTTGGACCCAGACGCTGCCAACGTGAGCCAACCCTGCAGTCTGCTTTTGTCGCCACTAGTTCATCGGCATAGGCTTGGTGTATTCCTGCCTTTACAGAACTTACAACTTACACTTTCTTCATAACTTGAATATTGAAGGCGGTCTGGCGGAAGCTAGATATTTTCCTTCATGTTAACTTGTTAAATATGGATTTTTTTTTTTACACTAAGGCATCGCTTCGCTTCAGAAGGCTATTATTAACTCCCCGGAGCCGTGTGGAGTACACATTTATGATTGGATGTAGATGGAAGCACTTTCTTCAGCTCATACTCGTGATCCCTGTTCACTGCCATTATAAAGCTCAGATGCGTCAGGATATTTATTAATATAAGATTGTGTTCATCAGAAAGAAGAAAGTCATATACACCTAGGGTGGCTTGAGGGTGAGTAAATCTTGGGCTAATTTTCAATTGAAAGTGAACTAATCCTTTAAATATAAATTTTAGACAAGTTTAAACTGGGTGCTTTATGCAAATGTTATTGGTCACATTTACAAAATTAAGTGATTATGTTCACCCATCTATGCAAATGTTTTTATTTTAATTCAAGTCACCTTTAATTTTATACAATGCAGATTGTTTCAAAGCAGCTTTACAGGGATAAACAGGAAAATAATGATTCAGTGATGCAAACAGTGTTCAGTTCAGCTGCAAAGGAGCTCTAAAAAGAAAAAAGTGTCATTGTTTAGCTGAAGTCAGTTCAGTGTTGATTCAGTTCCATTATAAAGATCATCAATTATTAAATTAGTTCAATTAGACTATAAAGCAGCTCTGCACAAAACATTGATGTCATTATTACATAACTTGGATAAAGTCACCTCTGATAACATATTACTCTAAATTGTAATGTTGACATGTATTTTCTGTAAAGCTGCTTTGAAACGATATGCATTGTGAAAAGCACTATACAAATAAATGTGAAATGAAGTTCTCATCAAATAGTGTAAATGCAGTCAGATCAATAATATTGTTTAATATTAAGTGTCCCCAACTAAGCAAACTAGAGGTGACTATGGCAAGGAACCCAAACTCCATCTGTGACAGAATGGAGAGAGGAGGGAAAAAAAAAAAAAAAAGGAAAAAAAATCCTTAGGAGAAACCAGGCTCAGTCAGGGGGCCAGTTCTCCTCTGGCAACGAACAAACAGTGTGATTATGATTCCAGGCTGCATCGCAAGTCAGAAGTCAGTTTGTGGATTTGTATCATTCAGAATATTTCATCTAGTTCCTTCTGCTTGAAATGGAGACAAAAGAACGAGGTAAAACACAGTTTGTCAATCAGCTTAGTGTAGTGATTCTGTGTATTATTTGTGAATACACTAATGAATGATACTTAAGCTTTTTTTTTTAAGCAAATAGTTTTAAATGCTATCTAAATGACTTCTAAATTTAGATAATAAACTTCATATACAATAAAAATAAAAAAAGTCCTCAAAAAGCCTTAGTCCTCAAAAAGGGCCTCAAAGCATCAAAAAGCACCTGATGGAGTTTGAACTTTACATCAAGCTTCTTTGGATTCATAAATTTGCCAGTACAGACGTTCCTGCTCTGCTACTCAAAATGGGGTCTCTTGCATTCAACGCACGCGACAGCCCACACCATGATGTCATTTTGCTATGCGCACCTTAACCAAGTATAAACCAGGCTTAAGGCAGAGGAAGTGAATGTGATCACCACTGTGTGATGTCACGATAAGTCTCAATAGGGTTCTTAAACTTTTAGTTTAGATGTTACTGTTTCTTTAGGTGCCTTGTTATATCCCATTTTCACAATTAACATAATTTACAGCTATATCCCCGGTTTCACAGATAAGGCTTAAGCCAAGTCCCAGACTAAAACACATGTTTGAGCTGTTTTAACATATCTTAAAATATGTCAGTGCTATTGTTTTGTCTTAAAATGCACCACCAGTAATGTTTTTTCTAAGGCATATTTAAAAATGCTACTTAAATGCCCTAACTGAACTAAGAGTAATCAAGTTCAATTCTAAGAAAAGAGTAATCTAGTTCAAGCAAGAGTAATCTTAATCTAAGCCTTGTCTGTGAAACCAGGATATAATGTTGTATACAACCTACTGTATTTAAGCCCTCTTAAATTTTGATTGTACACATTGTTCCAATGAGCCTGTGGTTTGCATTAAGTTATTCTCAGATTAATATTTATATTCTGTCATTCAGATGTTTTACATACTGCAAGTTTACTTTTTGTCTATCACATGAAGTCACCAATATGTTTTTCTGTTTTAGTTTCACCAGATAAAGAGTTGGTGAGTATTTTGTTTCTTTGTTCTTTCTGATTTTAGCTCATCCTGTTTAGTTTTAGCTAGGCATTTAGTTTGTATGATACCAATTATGTGATTTGAGGGTTTCATTGTCAGAAAAATATGTTGCCTGCCTTGTCCACTATCATGCCTTCTGATAGACACGAGTGGTTAGTTTACTTTGAAAGTTTAAAGGATCATTCCAGAGATAATAATCAGACTTAATTTTTCAGTTGATCAGAGAAGTTGATATAATTCCTTTGTGTTCAACAGGATGAGGATTCAGAGTACACCTTAGCCACAGATTTTGAAATTGGTCATTTCTTCAGGGAAAGAATCGTTCCGAGAGCAGTTTTGTATTTCACAGGAGAAGCTCTGGAGGATGATGAAAGTGTACGTATTTTCAAACAACTGTTTCTTGTCTTATGATGTGTATGGTTCCGCAGAGTAGTTCCAGTGTGCGTTCATTTGTAATAAACATTCATTCATTTGTTTGTGTCTGCCGATGCAGTTTGAGGAGGAGGAACTGGATGAGGGTGAAGAGGAGGTGAGTTCACCGTATATGGTGTTAAAGATAAATGGAGCAAACAGTGTTTTATAAAACTTCACAACTAAATAAGTGACGTTTGTGTGAAACAGGACCAAGATGAGGAGGATGAGGACGATGAAGAGGAGGGAGATTCCAAGGTCAGTTTGGATTTAGATTATAAGATGATCTGAATTAGTTTAATTTGAAAAGGAATTGCTGCATTGTTTCTTTGTTCAGCATTCCTCACTCTCTGTAACTTAATTTTCTGTTCTGTTTTTTCTTTGGATGAATGTTTGTGGTCTATTTGCATGTTTGATTAATGATAATTGTGGTTGTTTTCTACCTCCTGTTCTGCCCTAGTGACAGGCATAAGTCATTCTCACCTCATACATTTCTAGGTAAGGGAGAAATGTCATGAGTCCATTTTAACCTTTTGCCTTTATATCCCCCTTGGCCTCATCCCTCTTCTTACGTCTGCTATCCCATGCCCACAGCAAGCAACCCTGTAACATTATATTTAGCCATTCATTTCATTTCATATCATATTATTAAGGCCTTGCCCAAAATCTCAGTACATGGCTGTAAAAGAACAGAGAAGAGGACGGAATCACGACTGCTGTATTAGAGAATTTGGGACAATGTTTTTCCATCCATTTTGCTCCATGTATACTTTTTTTTTATTATTATACCATGATCTTGCTTAATCATTTTGGATTGTTTTTAGTAGATCAAGAACATTTCCAGCTCAGATTTTTGCCATCCTTTTTTGAATACCATAATATCTTGCTATAACTTCTTTCACATCCACCTATTCAAGGTGATACTATACCACAAAGCACTGACTTGAGGTCTAAGCTGACATTAGACCCTGATCCTGGAGTGCTTCAGTTTTGGTGTTTCTTGTCTTATGTCTTATATTAAAGGGAACATATCATACACTACTGTTCAAAAGTTAGAGATTTTTCTTTTTCTTAAGCACCAAATCAGCATATTAGAATGATTTCTGAAGGATGACAAAGACTTGATATATACACTCGTATTACAATAAATTGGAGAAAATGCAACACACAATATGGCAGAATAAGTCCCGCCTTCTAAATAAAAGAGCCAGTTGCCAATTGGTAAAGTCATTGTGTCTTTAGATGCACCCGTTGCTATTGAGCTGCTATGGAGCTGCACTTGCATGACTAAAATAGCTGTCCGAGAGGCATTTCAAAGATGTCCGCCGAGTGAAATGACTTGCTTAAAAAAGGGACTTTGATCATGTGACACTAAAGACTGGAGTAATGGCAGCTGAAAATTAAGCTTTGCCATCACAGTAATAAAGTAATATTGAAAAAAGTTATTTAAAATTGTAATAGTTTCACAATATTTTACTGTATTTTTGATCAAATAAATGCAGACTTGGTGAGCTTAAGAAACTTTAAAAACATTAGCTTAACATTATCTTGAACAGTAGTGTACATTCTTTTCTTTTTCTTTTTTAATATATAACTTAATATAACACTTATAATGTTAGTAAAAAAACTGTTTTTCTTGACCATTTAAGTCACTTCACCATGACTGGATGGTCCAAACTAATGCTGTGTAAATGTGGGTGGTCATGTTAATATTTTAGGCTTATAGAGACAGAAACTGAAGGATTTCAGAATGAGTTTTAGCATCTTATTAGTGGTCTCCATGCACGGGAGAGGAAGTTTTGAGGGGGTTTTTTCTTAATAAATCAACCTATATTTTTTTTCTCTCAAAAGTTGAAGGGATATTTGATTCATTGTCATAGGACTCCTAATGCAAAACAACTACTTCAGACAACACATTTTCTTTCGGTGGATCGGGCTGTGGTGAAACGCTTTCTCCCATTTAGTGATAGTGATGTATCTGCAGTACAAAAGAGTGGTGATTCACTAGATATCCTCACACTTTTATCTTAATTATTGACTGCATTCACATTGTTGATCCTACAGATGCCTAGAGAGATGTGTCAGTGTAAATGTGCTTTCATTAGCCACTCTTCTGTGATGAAGATATATCTGCCTTTCTCTTTCTCCTGCACTCTTCCTCCCTCAACTTACAGATACTGTATTAAGTTATTGAATAAAAAAAATTATCTTTTTCTCTTCCATCCCTGTCTTTTATCTCTTTTCTAGCCCGGGGATCCTCAGCCTGCAGAGTGCAAACAACAGTAGTTTGGAGCGCTCACTCCTGCCACTGTCAAACCCCATCAGCTCTGTAGTCTCTGCTGAGCACACCGTCCAACAAAACAAAACATGATGATGCAGTACATTGAAAAAAGTTTGGGGTTATTTTTATTTTTATTTTTTTCTTATATATAAATCTAGCAGAATTTGCTTACTTTAAAATTCACTTGCTATAACAACAAACAGTATAGATAAATTGGGCAATTCCACATTACAGTCTGCCTCAGAATTAATATTTTATATATATATATATATATATATATATATATATAATTCATATATTCATAAAACTATTTTTTAATTCATGATTTAGGCATTTACAAACATAATGACTTCAGACATGCTGTTGCATAGCCAAAAAAATAAAAAAGTTGACTTACACAATCTTGCATTTTTGTTTAACTTGCAAGCATTGTGTCTTCACATTCACACAGGTGAAATTTTAAGCCTGAATTGAAATAAATGGGATTGTATTCTAACTTCCTGTGCACATGTAACCTTTGTCAAGGTTGTTTATATTTAACAAATAGTTTCTTTTCTCAATTTTGAAGTGTTCTGTGTCATGGGCATAACCTTTTTTTACACAGCATATATCTATTTATGTACTTTTTGAACAAAACAGCATGTTTATGCACTTATTTATTTATGGAAATGTGTGGACAGTTGCTAGCTAGCTAACCAAACCAACTAATGTATCAATGATACCTTGCAGGCATCAAGTAATTGTTTAATCATATCCGCCTTCTTTACTGACAGTTTTATCTTTCTGTTGAAGATCATAATTTAAAAAAAAAAAAAACCCTGCACTCCACTACTTTAAGTACCTATATACTTAATTGATGCAGTCTAATTTTGTTTATATGTACTTAAATATAAGTTATATCCATAATGCTGGAATTGCTCAATTTAGATATGTAGTAGTCAAAGACGATAGGGCGAAAGTCCACTGCCAATGGTCACTGAATTCTGAGTGAAACTGCAGATGATTACATGTCCTGAAAGTCACATGTTTTATGTGATCACATTCACAGGTGTGATCACTTTTTTGAGACACAACATCATACCCCAAAGTTGACTAAATAATTTATTTTGTGACTTTATCTCATAGGTTACTCAGGGTTTTTTATGCCAATATGACAGTGTGCGAGTATCCAGCATTGTGAAACTGTTGATATCTAACTTGCTTAATGTTCTCTTTTGTCTTGTAAAAGAAGAAAGTCTTTTAGTTATTACAGAGTTATTTATATCTCTTTTTTTTTTCCCCATCTTTTTATTATTTTTTTGAACTCTCTGTGTTGGTCTTGTGCTTCTTGGTGGATCCCTAAGAGAATATGTTTTGCTGATGTATGTACTGTACCCAGTTGATTATAGCCCCTTTTAGCATTTTAAAAATGCTTTTGCTGTACTGCCCAAGCACTTACTAAAAAGAAAATAATTAAACATGTTTATTGCCAAAGAGGGTGATCTGATTTCCCTTTACGATAACCATTTCTTTGTCAAAGTGTTTCAGGTCTGCGTTTAATTCAAAATAATTTGACAGAAATTAATATTAAAGAATGCACTTTATGTTGAAGGAATGTTTCAAGTTTAATACAAGTTAAGCTCAATCAACAGCATTTCTGGCTTAATTCCAATTCATCCAACAGCAAAAATGTGAAATACGAAACTTTTACAAGATTTACATTATTTCTTCTGTGTTGATGTTTTTGATGTTGATGCTTTGTTGACATTTTTTTTATTCCCTAAATCTCCATATTTTTATATTGTTTGCAACAGTTATCATAGTATGACCACAAAATGCTAAATACTATTACTAAATAAGCTAATTAATGCATCATACTGCATTATTATGGTACTAAACAGTCATCCAGGCAATGTCTGCTGTCTTCTAAAGTCAAATCTAAAGACATAGGCTATGTAACATGTAATAGAGTTCTTCAGTTCTTCAGAGATGTTTGTTATAGGTGCATTTTAGGAGTATCGTCTGTAGGGGGCTCTGTATCCACTTTTTCCTCGACTCAATGCAGCTCCCTTATTACATTCATATGACATCTGTCATTCATTTTAATAAGCACTTTTCAAATATGTACCATGCTCAGAGATGACATCTGTTATCTCTTTTAAAGCTCAGATGAGAGATCTCATATCTTCTCCATGACAAAAGGCCAGCTTGACTCACTGACAGGCTGAAGAGTGCTTATCCTAAAGAGGGGAAGGAGTGACATGCCAGTTGGTTTCCAATGTCTAGTTTGCAGTCAGCTGATTTCCTCCTGAGTGGAACATCCACCTCCACTCTGAGAGTCAGAAGTAATTTTTTTTGTGCCAGTTGTCTAGCACTCGCACAAGAGTCTTCACTGTCCTTAATATACTGTCACCAAACTACAGGTGATGTCAGTGGTCTCTCCTATTCGTTCTCCTCCAGTGGGACTGAAATAGGTCTTATTGCCATGACAAATGTATACTAGCCAACTGAGCAAAAGTTTGTGGGTGTAAGACTTTTTTTTTTCTATGTTTTTGAAAGAAGTATTTTATGTGCACCACCAATGCTACATTTATTTGATTAAAAATACAGTAAATTGTGAAATAAGTGTTTTCTATTTGAATATATTTTAAATTTTAATTTATTTCTGTGGTGGCGAAGCTGAATTTTTTAGCAGCACTTACTCCAGTGTCACATGATCCTTCAGAAATAATTCTAATATACTGATTTGCTGCTCAAGAAACATTTTATTATCATTGTTGTTGAAAACAGTTAATTAATATTCCCCTTGGCTGAGAACCACTGGGTTAGGTGGACATTTCGCTACTTACTACTGATTAATATTTTTGTGCAAACCATGATATATATATATATATTTTTTTTTTTTTTTTTTTTTTTCAGGATTTTTTGATGAATAGAAAGTTAAGAACAGCATTAATTTGTAATTGAACATTTTTTGTAACATTTTTATTAATTTAATGCCTCCTTGCTGAATAAATAAAAACTTACTAAACCCCAAACTTTTGAACAGTAGTCTACTTGTGCTCACATGCTTCTATGTATAATAAATAAAAGATGAAAAGAGAAAACATATAACAAAAAAGTCAAATATTCTTTTTTTTTATTTATTTATTTTTAAGGAAGGCCTATCCAGTAAAATCTTTGTTAGTTGCTTTCTTCTACTGAATCTTTCTCTTATCCATGTTTCTTCTTTTAGCATCTGTTAAACCTCCTGTCCTTTCCCGTCCTGTCCTTGTCTGTAACTCCTCTGTCCTTCCCCTATAATTGTCCCCTTCTGCTTTGATTAATTTCACTTATTTATTTATATGATTATAAATTATTTTATCTTTCTAAATAACAGACCTTTAAAAGGAAACCTTTAAAGTTTTTAAAGCTCCGTGTGTCTCATTTTCATCTATTGTGTGCTGATATGTCTCATCTTGGGCTCTATTTTATATGCCTGTTTATATGCCTCCCTCTGCCATTCTGCCGTCTTTCTCTTCCTTTTAGTTCCCCCCCCCCCCCCCCCCCCCCCCCCCCATCCCCCTCCATATACCCGTTGATGAATATTCATCAGGTTAAGTCAGACTATACTCTTCACAGTTTTTGTTAGGAGCAGTGTGTTAATGACATTCAGCAGAGAGTCCAAATGTAGATAAGTGTACTCTGGGAAAGGGTTTCCCTCCCGCTGGCTAACAACGCTCCCATTTATGGGATGTTCATGATGGCACGGTGGTCAGCTGCACTGGACGGATTCCTCCTGTCTCTAGCATGCACTCCTTTACGAGCATTTAAAATCCACTTTTATGCTCATTTTGATGAGAGCTCCCTCTCCATTTAACCACTGTCCACCTCTTCTTCACTATACGGAAAATAGGGTCATGTTCATGGTTCCATCAATGGCATCTTTGTGATGCGTTTTTATGCAAACCTATCTTAGAACGGATGAGTTTAAGTCTATGTAGATTTATGCGAGTATAGTGGGTCTAGTATTGATGGACAGGCCATCGAGGAGGTAGAATCCCTTTGAGGGTGGATCTCCACTGAGCTGTGTACATTGTTAATGGGAAAGGCTGGACACAGCCAGGTTTTGTGTGTCTAATGAGTGGTTTGCCTGAGGAGGAGACAGAACTGCTGCTCTCCCTCTGCTGTCAGCCACTCCCACTCTGCTTTTATCCAAATGTTTCTCGACCCTCTCTTTCTCTCTTATCCTCACTTTTCCTCTTAAACAAAAGGGTTAAGAGGCTTTTGTGTCTTTATGCCAATCAGAGTGATCAAAGTTCTGTAGTTCCATATACCGACCTCATTCCTCGGGTGATTTTCAGACCTGGCACGACTGAGCAAGTGTTATTGCATTTATACAATAACTCAATAATATAGGATGTTAATATAGGTTGACTTAATATAGTTAATATTAATATAGGATGACTTAAGGTGTGGTCACATTAGTGAAATTTCTGCAAAGATTCTTGGACAGAAAGGTTTATTATTGTCAATAATATAGCTATGTATAAAACTCTCACTTTCAAAATGGTTGGTTGTAGTGAAGCACATGACGAAAGGAGTAGGGAACAATTACAATCTTTAATAAATCCAGAACGCTCAGGAGATAACGTAAACACAAACATGTTAACACTGATTATACTAGACCAAAACAAACAAACAAAAAAATAAGGAAACACAGGGCTTAAATACATGAGGAGAGTAATCAATGTCAAACGAAACAGGTGTGGGAACTAATTAACAACCAGGGAAAATAACTAGGGAACGCAGGTAGGCAAACTGGGAAACCAAAACACCAAGATAATAAAACTGCTTATACATGTTCCACAAGCAGCTTTCTGTTAGTCCTGTTGCGAAATCTGCATGGGGAAATCTTCCGCTCCCATGCAAAATTCCCAATCGTGTGGATACCTTATGAAGAGTTGATACAAATTTGCCAAACAACGTTAAATGTGACAGCACCTTTACATTTAGACAATAATGTCAGTTACTTTTGCTCTGAAAATCATTTCAAATGAAGCCACAGCAGAATTAATCATTGTGTTTTTGGGGCAACACACAGTAGTGTTTAATTCCTGAATCAGGAATCATTTAGGCCAGTTGTTCTCAACCTTTTTGACTCGAAAGTGCTTCCTCTTTTATAGGCCTATGTTTCCAGTATTTCTGCTGCAATTATGAAAATCCTACTTGTTTTCAAACTGGGAGTGTCCATACATGAAATGAATTAACCACATTCAGCTAAAACCTCATGATTCCAGAAGAAATATGGGGCAGATTATGACTATTTCTGTTTATATCTTGATTTTATATTTATTTTTTTTAGAATTTTAATTTAGATTAGAGTTCTAATATTTTAAGTTACATTCAAAGTCATCCTGAGACCCCCTTGAAAGTTTGCTCCCTAGTTTGCCCCGGCCCCTTGGCTGAGAACCACTGGGTTAGGTGGACATTTCGCTACTTACTACAGATTTAACCTGCAGAAACCTACTGATAATCCCCACCTCTATAAAACACACACTGACGATACAAACATTAGACAAGCGGAGTGAAACAAAAGCCCCATTGCTTTTGGACTAAATATCAGCAGTCTTGGAAGACTGCTCAGCCAATCAGATTCAAGGACTGACAATAACTGTCGTATAAAATGCAATATTCATTGTTTCTTGCAAAGTCTTTCCATAAACTTCAAATATGCCTCAAATTCTAAATGAGGAAATGTTAGTATAAATAATAACAAGCAATTACTTGTTCCCAGGGAAAAAGGAGAGAGAGAGAGAGAGAGAGATGGATATCATTCAAGCCAACAAGAATTATATTTTTAGCTACATCAGTGGTTCTCGCTAAAACTTTTTTTAGAGTCCAGGAAAATAAGCCAAGCAAAACCAGACCTCCAATGTATTGTGGTGAGATTTCTGTAGATTTCAGGCTACTGTTTAGGTGCCACCCCATTCGTACAGTAGTAGCCTACATACCTCTCTACTCCCTCTCTGGGCCGCATGCCAGCGTATCCAAGTGGCATTGGACCACCAATTGTACCATTGAGCTTTTTGTCCTATGCCTATGTGCCACTCCTGAGTCTCAGTAACCATGGTGACATGCTGACTGTGCCAAGCATACATTTGGTGCCCTCACACTGATAGAAGAGCAGGGCAGTAACTGGGCAGGGCAGTTATTTACAACACCATCATATTTTGGGGATTGGCTCTACTGGTTCACTTTAAATACATGGTAGGTAATTTTGTCCAGGGAGACAAAACTGGAAGCGAGGCATTATATTCCCTGACTTTGAATAATATTAAAATCTTAAAAATCGAAGCTCTTTTATTTTATTCATTTTTATTTCAAAGTGCAATCCATGTCCTTATTTTGTGCAGTGCACCCAAAACCTTTCATGGCAACCAGACTTGTGTGCTCTATGCACTGCAAAAAGGGTCAAAATTTTTATTTTTCAAATGAAACGCTTTTCTACAGTTTTTTCATTTCATGTCCTGTCACATCTTTAGTATCTTTCAGTCTGTAAAAAAAATACTGTATTGCTTTTCTCATTTAGATGTTTAGCTAAACAGTTCAGTGATGAATACGTACAGGAATAATACACTTCGAAAATGCTTTGGCTTTAAATTCATTGGCATGTGTCATTTCAAGGATGAAAAGTTCATCTCATTGATTCACTGAATACTGCAATGAATGACATTAGAGCCCGTCGTCTGACTTCTTTAAAGGCTTGTTTTCTTTTTGCATCTTTATAGTGAGACAAGACCTAAAACATATTATAGCCTAATTCTATATTGGTTTAACAAATACATACTTTTATGAGCTCAGCAAAACTGATGAACTGCAGGCCTCTGAGGGAGCTTTCATTCATAACCCTAAATGAGCTTTATCACCCCAAATGAACTCATTTGAGCGGATGTTCGAGAGGAATATTTGTGTTTTGGGCTGTTTCTTTGTGTCTGCAACAAGTGCATATAATCATTCTTTTTATTTATATTTGTTTTGAAGCAAAAGCAGCCTACCCTAAAAACAACAAGCTTACAATCACTCCATTATGCCATGACAAAAGTGCCTTTGATGTGGTGGAAGTGGAGCAATCTAGAGTCACAACAGCACAGAGAGGCATGGAGATATTTACGGAGTGAACACACTCTGCTTACAGGAGCAGTGCTGTTTGGAAAGACAGCAGCTGCAGGAGGGACATCCCCGTTGTTTGATCTGTTTCATTCCCTCTGCGGTTTGAATACAGTTACCCCTAGGAAGCCCATCGGTTTGCAGTTGGGACTTGGGAGAGATAAAATTTCTCAGCCCATTCTCAACATGACTTGCCCACGGCAGAATCCACATACACATACACTATGAAATATTAAAGTCTTTACCATTAAACATATTTCCATGGGTAATGAATAAATGCTGACATAATAATCTCCCATTCTTTTCTCTAATATGCTCTGTAAATACACAAGGCTGGACCCTCTGCCTCAAAATATTGCCATTTGGTGTATATGATAACATCATTAATACCTGGTATCTTTCAGTGTTTGTTGTGTGAAGAGTATAAACATTCTCTTATTTCAGATAGATCGATAGATAGATAGACTGATTGATTGATTGACCTGAAAAAGAATCTTGGTTCTTTGTTCTATGAGTCTATGTTTGAACTGACCCTATTAGCTGTTTGTGTTCAGAGACAGTAGGGGTCCCGTGCACATGGCTGTCTCAGTGGACAGGCAGAGTGGGATCCTCAGGCTGTAGGAGCACATGACACGGATGCACATGTGATCTCTCGCCCCCTCAGACACCAGGAGAGAAGAATTCTCTCTCAGCCCATTTGAAGGTCATGGCAGAGGGTCCTGCAACCCAAACTGTGTGTGTTGCAGACTATAGTGAATCTATGATTCGCATATCAATGAGCAAGTGAATGTTATTGACTTGATTGATTGATTCTGCTGTGAATTATAGTGGCACATGGAATCATCTGTGTAATATTGAAATTACAGTTAATGCAAATAGCCTAGAACACATCTGACTTTATAGCACACTGGGAAGTGCTATCTTAGGAACATATCAGCACATCATATTAGATAAGGGTGTTTTTTTTTCTCATTGCTACTAGCGAAATACGAGGCTCTAAATAAATCAATGTATGTTCATTTTACATTGTTGTGTCGTGTATTTGGCGCAGCGCGTTCAGAGAAGCTAGCGTGCACACGGGAAGGGGGTGTGTGAGGATACTGGCAGCGTTTCATGCAGCTCCAGTGGACACCTAAAGCGGGACTCACTGGTGTGTGTGTAAAGAGAGCTAACACACTCTCACACACTTAACATTTGGACACAACATGGCGATGAGGCGCCGAGAGACACGACGACTCTTCCCCGACTAAACAACCACGTTATGTTATAGGTGGGGGGAGCGCGCGACAGGGAAATACATGAAATTACGCGAAACTAATTAAACCTGAAGAGATTATTCCCCGAATTCCATTGTATGCATGTAGCTTGTAGCGGTCATATAAAGCACACTGCTTTACCCCGCTGCTGGAAATCAAACGCTGTACATGGCGGTGGAGAATATCTGGTTCTTCTGTCTACTTTCTCTGGGTTACTGTGGATTATCCGTGCAAGGTAATACAAGCTAAATCTAATACCCGGTGTTTTTCCGTCCAGTGTCTTTTAAGTTGTGTATGTCTCGTAGCCTATATGTATTTCTTTGTATCTGTCAGGATATGTTAGTAGATGGGCTGAAGAGAGAAATCATGCACCTTGCTTGTTGCAGCGTTGTGGACCTTTTACTTTTTTCACGTTTTCCTTTTTTTATTTTTTATTTATCCTTTACGCAAACAGGCAGCCTATTTGCGCCGAAGTAGCCTACAATATTTATTTGTGGATTAAACTTTTTGTCACACCCAAACTTCACTTTTGTAAAAAAAAAAAAAAAAAAATATATATATATATATATATATATATATATATATATATATATATATATATATATATATATATATATATATATATATATATATTATGCGTTCAATAGCCTATAAAGTAACCGTTTGGTTAATTTGATGTAATAGTAAAGCATACTGAAACGATATTAAAAATAAAACAAATAGATGAAGAGACATAAAGGCAAGGAAATATTTGCTCAGAGGGGCGGATATGTAGTAGGGGGGCTCCAGTTTCGGAATGTACAGGTTCATAATCATCATTATAGCAAAGTAAATCTGCTAAAAGAAATGTTGGAATTTAAAGCGATTTGTTTGAATTCCTTATTTGGACTTATTTAGAAGACCCCCGATGGACGTCAAAATTAGGGAGGGGAGGGGGCCTTAAAAAGTCCATATTATCTGTCCACGTAATTACTTAAACGTTGCAACCCATTAACTCACATATTTACCCTCAGTGTCCTTGAGTTGAAGATATGAAACTAATCTGTTTAAATGACCATTTGTTGAAGCAGCATGTTTGTCTTGACATGAATGACGCTGAAAAAGACCCCAACAACTTAAGAAACCTTAAGCCATAATTCCTCAGATTGTTTCACTAAATTGTAATAGCCTACCTATTAATTAATGTAATCTTGATTAAATGTATATGTAAAAGTTCAAACGACTACAAGTTTGAACTAGAAAACGAGTAGGATGTTTTGTTAGTTGTTTTTAAACGACTAAAGTGCCTTTCACATAGAACAAGATGACAGGGAGTTGAACAGGTCAGATGGAAGAGACGGCAGTCTTCTTTTTATGCTTCACAGTGTCTTTTAATTGTCTTTACACTTTTTTTTTTTCTTTTTCTGTGTACTACAACTTAAACCATAAAATATATATTCTCCATATACATACATTGCATATGCATTCTCCATTTTTGCCCACATTCCCTAAGTGTGCCAAAACTGTAACAGATGAAAATAAATAGGTAGCTATTTTGTAGCTTGTGGTGCCTTTGTCGCCCACTAGGGGGACTGGGCCAAAATACCCCCACCCCCCAAAATTGACCCCGCTGAAAGGCATTGTGTAAATCGCAGCCTTTTTAAAATAGAGAGATGGTGACTTGGGTGAGCGGAAAATTACTGGCAGGAGCTTATGATTCTGATATATCTAGCTTATTCTTACATTTAAAACAAATAATTATTTCATTTATGAGTTTAAAAAAAGGCTTTGATGCTTTTTGTGTAGACCACCCATACTTTTGTGTAATTTTATGGCATATATTTATCACACTGGATGGCATGTAATGAAATTGGAGAGATCAAAGGCAGTAGGAGTGTTGTTATGGCTTGTGAAGGGTGAGTGCTGCTCAGTGCAGGAGCTTCAGGCAGGAATCAGCGACTTGAATTCAGTCACAGGCGCTGGAGGAAAAAGGGGTGGGGAGTGGTCAGGGCGACTTATCCAAAGACTATACACCTTATTTACATAACAAAGAAGAGCACTGAAACACATGGGCACCTCTTGGCATCCAGCGATGCCCCTGTCTCTCCGATGGTCCACTGGGAAGTATAAACGGCAACCACAGCGGTCAAAACACTGTGTCATCTTTGAGCTCCGTTAACGATTTTAGTGCCAGTGCTGTAGTGGATAGATTATTTACAGCGGGGCGGGACCTACTAGTGATCAATTGCATTAAAAATGCTTGCTCTAGACCGCTGTGCAGACCTGCTGTAGGGTGGTTTTGTTTTCATTAAAGTACTTGTTTTATATATTTCTTCAGGTTTTTTTTTTAATTGTATAATATTTATTTATTAGAAAATTCTAAATACAACTTGTGATTTTCTTCCAGAATTGTTTTGACAGATATTTTTGAAACATTAATCTTAAAGGTAGGGTAGGCAGTTTCGGACTGACTATAACAAGCTAATCTTCAGGACCACCCAGGACAACGTCCGACCAACATGTAAAGCAACGAATCACAGTTTGTTTGTTCTGCGTCATGTTTAGGGGCGTGAAAACGTAAAGTCATGTCCCTACAATAACAGACCGGCGTGCATCTAATGAATTATTCATTCAAGAACATTGTGCAAGTTTACTACAACAGTGGTGCCACAAACTTCACATGCTTTTGAAAATCCAGCGTTTAGTTGATCCTGGTAAGCGCTCATTATTATTATCCAGGAAATCCTCTAGAATTTAACAGATGATTACTTTGAAACTCCTGAAGTGTTTCCCATTTTGTGTGCCATATGCATCAGATGTTCAGCCAATGGTCTGTGGGCGTGACGTCTATGGCTAAGACTAATCTATGGGTGATAGGGCTTTTTCTTCAAATGCTCCAAAACTTTGGAACTCTGCCTGCTGAGATTAGGCAAGCAGAATCCCTTAGTGGTTTTAAATCTTCCCTTAAAAGTTTTAAAGAAGATTTAAAAACACTAAGGGATTCTAAGGGACTTTTTTTTTTATTTTATTATTATTATTATTTTTTTTTTTTTTACGGTAGCTTTTACCTGATTATTTTTGTAATGGTCATATTTTTCTTTTTATTTGTTGAACTTTTGATAGTATGTTTTTATATTTTTTTTATTTTTTTGGGTTTGTATTCACTTTTATTAATGTATTGTTTGTTTTGTATGTTTCATTTGATCTTATTCTTGTGAAGGGCTTTGAGATGCTACTTTTAAAGGTGCAATAGAAAACCAAGTTTATTATTATTATTATTATTAATAGCAAGCTAACTTTGAAAGTATAATATCCCACCCTCCCTTCAGAGTGTCTCCAAAGCCACGCCTCCTCCAAAACACATGAACGCTCACAGCCAGAGCAGAGTCTGCAAAGCGTCACAAGATACGGCGTTAAATTACCTCACATAATAAAGCACATAACATTACAGTAATAATGAACTTAAATAACTTGGCGAGCTCTGACTTGTACCACCTGACTGCAGAGTCAGACATCCCACCCTGCAAAAAGGTATTTATGACATGTAGCGCACATAAAAAGAATATTATATATTATATTACGTTATATTATGTTATGTTAATTTGCATAAGCCTCATAATACGTGTTCGTTCATTAAGTAGTATTTATGCACTGGAAGCGACGTGTCTTGAAATAAGAGGGGATGGTCTTGACGAAATCTGAATGCAAGTGATCACAGGAGATGCATTTGAAACACGTGTAAGCGCTAATGCGCCTTGGCTGAATTGGGATGCATCTTGTGACTGCTGCAGTTTCATTTTGCCATTGGTGATGTTGCCATATAAATGCACAGTTCTGAGTCCGAGAACGTGAACATCTCTCATCTCTTAATTACGAAACAAGTACGACATGGCGTGAAAGCAGCATAAGCTTGTTGTTTTGGTTCAGGAGGAACTATAAAAGGTGGCTGCTGTTTGTTTGTGGCACTCAGTGACTGTCTGTCTACAGCTCTGAATAGCCTTACAGAACGCACTGATGACGTGTGATATCTGTGCGAGCAGGGTGCGCGGAAGACATATGGAAATGCATAGATTGGCAGGTAGGACATCCTGTCGGACCAAATGCAATGATTGGACGAACATTTTTTGGACCTGAGACTTCCACAGAAGATATGTACATTTTTAAAATATTTAAACCACTTCAATTATTGATTGCTCTCAGGACGTAAAGAGAGTTTCAACCAGTATAACAAAAATTTTATATTAAAAACATTGCCTGTCCTACCTTTAAGTAACAGTACAGTATTATCTTCATCCTCTATTTGTCACTATTACAATAAATGCATGAGCCCTGCTGATTTGCATGCTAGACCTGTAGATTATACTTTGCTGTTTAATGAAGTAACAATCTGTTCCCTCTGTTGGCTACTGAGGTTTTTTTTTTTTTTTTCTCCCATGTATTTAAGATAATAATATTATTTCCTCATAACAATAGAGACCTCAGGGATGCCTTTTCCTTGGACAAATTACATTATTAAGATTTTGCGAGAAGTATTGGTTTGTGAGGATTTAAGATTGACAGAAACAATCCAATATAGGCCATATACCTTTCTTTACCCCAGTATATGAATAAACTTTAATGTTCATCATATTAAAGTCCCCCTGTGGTGAAAATCAAGTTTTTAATGTTGTTTATATGTCTGTGGTGTTTTTAATATGCTTTAAGACAAACCATGTGCAAATTCATAAGTTAACACTATTGCTGAGTATTTTCTTTTTAAAACTATAGTGAAAAAAAGACAGTCTGGACGTTTACCTCAGTAAGTTCACCAAGTGGATCTCATGCGAGTGAGTGGAGACGGGGCTAATTAGCATATTCATATATGAGGCAAGGGTGTAAAGTTACATTCAAGCTATTTTAAGGAATTTTAAATGTGTCATTTTATTGATCAAAGATGAGTTTTAAGGGATAAAATGAATGACTACAGGGGGACTTCAGTCATGGGCAGTAATGTTCTAGTTCTAAGTTCTACCCTGCACAGCTGTTACAGACTTGCATCCCATCTCGCCTCCGAACGCTTTATCTTTCAGTGCATTCACAAAATAAAATGCAACCCAATCTACCCAATATCCCTTTAAGGCAAGATGTGTTATGCTGAGACACATAAGCTCATGTTGGAAGTCGGGACTGAGCCCCACCCCCCGCCTCCCCTCAAAACTATAACCCTTCCTGATGAGGAAAAATTTATTGAGATTTTCAGAGAGGTGTAAATCCAGTTTGTGAAATCCAACTTATCTCTAGATAAGTTGTTTGAGGAAAATTGGGTGAAGACATTTTAGATTTTCCGAAATTCATTCCTATGGTCTTAACTATTACTAAACACACCTGAGTTATAGTTCTTCGGGGTTCATTTAAAAATGTACAGGTTTGTTATTGTGTTGTTGGAATGAGAAAATCGGCTGAAATGCTGACTTGAGCACCTGTGGTTCATCATAACAATAGAAAAAAAGTTTAAGAAATGTTTTGAGACTATTATGGACAGGCTGTGCAGAGGAGCGCAGTATTTTGACAGGTGTCACCGCAAGAGATGCTGTAAGCAAATGCGTTACTTTGAGAAGGTAGAAGGAGTGGTTGAATATGTAGATCTTCTTGTCTGAGAGTTCAGGTTGATCTTTCTAGTGACTTTGAAAGTCATGAACACAACATCCCTATTTCTTCACTGCAACTATTCACTCCTGTCCACTAAGATTTGTACCCACAATTTCAGGCTGGGTTTCCCTGAGGCTGTGTGCCGGGTTTACAAAGAGGAAGAGGAATGTTGTTATATTTATGTGTTGTTGTGGTAAGTGATACTGGAGAATCGTGAGGGTGATTTGAAGTGATCTATTCCTCTGTTTTTTTTTTTCTTCCCCCTTTTTTCACTGATTCATAAACAGAGATCTTTGCTTTCCCACAAAAAAGATCACATAAAATATCTGTGAACTCTTGGTTAATAGATGAGGACTGGTGCGCTGATGCACTTAGGAGGCTGCACCTCTCCACTTAAAAAATCGTATTAAGCTTATGTTTTGCTTTCCATATCATGTCGTCTAACATTCCAGTGTTCTCCTAGAAATCAATGTACAGTTGTCTGCTTTTTTTAAAGACCCCTCCTCGCCCCCAACCACCACCACCACCAAAAAAGGTAGAAGCAGTGTAGAGGCCAGAGGGCATGTTTTACAGGGACTGTCACATGGTCTTACAGGCATGCTGCTCCAAAACCCGTGACTCAGTGCTGCAGTGTGTGCTCTGTCCTGGGGGGGCTCTCCATGTTTTGATCACCACATCAGTGCAACACAGCCTGTCCTGCAGAAAGGAAAGAGTTACTCTTTTGTGCTCCATGGCATTTATTTTCAGCTTCATCACTAGATCTGCTGTGTAATCTTTCTCTAGTACTGCTGCAGCACTTCTGCCATTACCTCCATTAAAGCATCCCTTCATGACCTAATTTTCCCTCTTTTTTAACAAGTCTTTATATTGTTTAATGCCCCTGAGAGGGATGAAGAGATTTTTAATAATTGCACAAAATGAAGACTGAAGCAGATGCTTCTGAAGTCACGGTAGTTATAGTAGCGTACAGTATGTTGAGGCATTTATACTCGCTTTCGTTGTTTTGGTCTGTGATCCTTAAGTTGAATATATTGTTCAAAGAGAATGATTATGGATGATAGGTAGTGGATAAAAAAGTCTTACTGGTTAAAACCTCTAGGGATGCAGCTGATTGTTTTGATGCCCGATAATTAATGGATTAGTTCACTTTCAAATGAAAATTACCCCAGGCTTTACTCACCCTCAAGCCATCCTGGGTGTATATGACTTTCTTGTTTCTGACGAAGACAATCAGAGAAATATTATTAAATATCCTGACGCATCCGAGCTTTATAATGGCAGTATGCATTACCAAACGAGTATGAGCTGAAGAAAGTGTCTCCATCCATCCATCATAAACATATTCCACGGAAGGTTAATAAAGCCTTCCTAAAGCAAAGCGATGCGCTTGTGTAAAAAAAAAAATCCATATTTATGAAGTTATGAAGTAAAATATCCAGCTTCCGCCAGACCGCCTTCCTTATTTTTCAAAAAGCTTACGCTGTACGTCCTACGCCTTCCCTATTGAACTATTTCCGTAATTTGAATATGGAAGGCGGTCTGGCGGAAGCTGGATATTTTAACTTGTTAAATATGGATATTTTTTTTACGCAGATGCATCGCTTCGCTTCAGAAGGCCTTTATTTGCGTCCTGGCCGCATTACCACCTCGGGTGTGCATTATTTTCTAATAATTCAATGGCCCGTCGTCATTTTTTCCTTACTTAGTTTATTTAATGCTCCGGAGCTGCATTGAATATGTTTATGATGGATGTGGATAGAGACACTTTCTTCAGCGCATTTAGTTTGATTTCGTTTCATTTCCAACTTGTTTGGTAGCGCCTTAGTGCAATTATAAAGTTCAGATGCGTCAGGATACTTATTAATATTTCTCCGATTGTCTTCATCAGAAACAAGAAAGTCATAATGTCAAACTCACTTCAATATGTGCTGAAAGTGTGCATCAAGAGCTCTAAAATGTTTGCCATCATTTATCATTGCCATTTTAAACTGATGATCTAAAAAATTTTTTAGATGGAGAAGCATTTACTACTGATCACAGAGCCGTGCAGCTCTGACAAGCTGCGCATAAAATAATCGCAACCTTTGCCAAATCGTGTGCGGTTTAATTGCGATAAATCGTGAAGCCCTACTTTGTAGATGTAGGTTGTTGTTAGTTCGAATGCCCTTTAAAGTCAGCATTAAAATTGCTATTGTCTTTCATTCCTTGCTGTGAGGTATATCTGAGTGAAACCGCTTCTTGAATGAGAAGGAAATGTAGGGCGAGTCTTGATTTTGTTCATCAGGAATTGATTGGATCATTGTCCTTTGCTAATTGCCAGTTTTCTGTAGGGAACTGGTTTAAACTGGTCTGGCTGTTGGAAAACCTTAAACCTTATACCGGTACTCATGCCAGTGTGTATGTCAACAGAAAAGAGATGTCATTGCGAGGCATGTTATGTTATTAATTAATGATTACTAGGGCACTTTTTAAAATAATGTGCACATATAAATCATTTATAATAAACACCCATAAAAAGTTAAGAAATTTTTTTCTTTGATTCTGTTTGTTATTTTTATGGTTTTCTGTTGTGGTTTACTGTGTATGTCTTTGTTCTTTTATGCCTAATAAGACAGTTGATTCAGGTTGGTTAATATTATTTAACCTAGTTCTTTTTTTTTTTTTTTTTTTTTTTTTTTTTCTTTGGTTGGTTGGGTGTCGGTGGTTGTTTTAAACCTCCTTGTATTTTGCATTTGCCGGGTTTGCTGGTCAGTGGCGAGGTGAATAATTTTCAGGAGAAGGAAATCATACAAGGAAGTTATTCATTATCATACTTCCTGTCAGTCTTTACAAAGGTCTGCCGCAGGTGGTTGACCCTAGGAAAGGTTGACAAATCTCTTCAATGATCTGTGTAATGTACTTAATGTTTTAAGCAGTGAGACCTGAAAGTGATTAAGTTGTTGTTAGATAAAAAAGTTACATCATTGTATTAAATATTTGACCATGCACCTGCAATATGTCCAATAAGAATCCCCAAACAGATCTATATGAAGCTAGTGCTTAGTTCTCTGTGTTCTGTGTTGCAATGGCTATTTGAGTTCAACATTTGTACACATGGACTCCAGGGATACTGTGACCTGGATAACAGCTGTCAAAATCTATCAGCATGTGGCTTGACCAGGGATAGAACCTCAGATGGGTCAAAGGGAGATGAAAAGAAGGACAAAGGGAGGAACTGGATGGGTCGATGGGAGAATGGACATGTTTCATGAGCAACTGGAATAATTAGTATTGCCCGTTTAAATGATTATTAAAGTGATTGCTTATCTGTCTTAAACAGAAATTAAATTCTGTCAACAATCACTTACACTCATGTTGTATCAAATCTGACTTTTTTCTGCTGAACGCAAAAGAAAATATTCAAATTTTTTGTCTATAAAATGGAAATAGTCACCAAAACTGCTTGGTTACCAACATTCTTCAAGACATATATTTGTTGTTGTTGAAAAGAAGAAGGAGCATTATACCAGTTTGAAATTACATGAGAGTGAGTAAATGATGACCGAATTTTCATATTTGGATAAACTATCCCTTTAAAGTTATGTGAAAGCAGGTTGAATTTTTTTTATTTATTTTTTTTATTCAAGTCCACACTATATAGTCAAACTTCAATGCATCACTGCATTCCCTCTATTAGTTGATAATTGACTTGTTTGCTTACATACAAACTGCCAAGAACATTCAAGCCCTGCCAAGGGCCTCTTAGCCAAGAGCCTGGAGAATATTTTTAACATAAAGTTGAACTTTTATTAATGGTTTCTACTGTTCGTAATCACATTTGATCTAATTCCCTTGGTTTTATTGGAAAGCTTGCTGTTAAGCGTAGCCAGAAATGTTTCCCTCACAGTGATCAACATCCACAATGCTTTTTTCAGCAACTCACCAGCTCCCACTTGAGTCTCTGCAACTTAATGCATAGCTGCTCTTTTTACCATCACACCATTCAGAATGACCTCAACAGAACTTTGTATCCCAACTTTTGTATCCAAATAAAAATGTAATTTAGGTGCATGCAAATGTAATGGACATTTGAAGAAGCATCTGATATATAACTGTCCATACTGTGCCAGTATCTGTTTTTGTTGCATAAGTAAAAAAAAAAAAAAAAAGCTTCAAGGCTGTGACTGTGATTTACAGCGATTCACAATATGTGAATGTTTTTAGCCATTTAAAAGAGATTGTGATCCATTGGGTTTTGTGTATACTCTATACATTTGCTGAAGCAGGGAAGATTGTCACTGCTGTTCAGTAAATTATAGAGTTTCAATGGGTGGACAATATTCTCTGAATTAATCTTGGGAAAGAAAATGTTTGGTCCAAAATGATAATATTTATTGATGAATTAAAAGGATGGTGTGTCATCAGTCATAATACTCAGACTGTGAGATACATGACAAAATATGGCAGTTACGTTGCTGTAAGTTTTTATAATATATATTATGTTAAACACCGTGTAGAACTGAAGTCATTCTGTTGTGTGTTTTATGAATTCTTGCTTGAGAAAATGTTTTTATGTATAGTGGCATGTTAATGTATGTGTTGGTGCGTGCATGTGTGAGCGAGTGTGTGTGTGTGTGTGTGTGTGTGTGTGTGTGTGTGTGTGTGTGTGTGTGTGTGTGTGTGTGTGTGAAGCGGGGTCTATTCCTCATGACGCTGGTTGGGTAAACAGTCATCCGATCACATTCCTTCCATTCCGTGCTGCTGTCCACTTGGTCACATGACCACAAAGGAGGGCTCATAGTGGGGTGGGGAGGCATGCCTTAGGAAGGGGAGCCATTTATCACTAAGGACGAATCAGATTGTGGATGCAGGCTCCCATATTTACAAGGGTGTATTTTTTTTTATTTTATTTTTTTTTCTTCAATGCAGATGTATTAAACATGTCAGATACTGACTGTTATAAAATTCTTGAAACACAAAGAGGCTGTGAAGATAATTAACAAGAGCAGATTCATAAAAGGTTTATAACCTTGCCGGTTCATCAGGTGTCTGGCTTTCAGTACATGATTTTATGTTTTTCAGCTTGGCAAATGGCTGTCTGTCTTAGTGCCTTTGTTTGTCCTGAATTTCCTCTTAAAATGTTGTCAAAGGAAATCAAAATAAACAAAATAAAATCACAAATAATTCACAGAGGACAAAAAGTAACTGTAAATACATCAAAGACTCCAACTGAGCTATTTAAATTCCTGCTTTTAGTATGGACTGTTGTGTAAATAAATGTGGTCATTAACCAGACCTGTGCCAGGATTGGGCCATCTGGGGACCCCACTATAGTGTTGTGGACTGGAAGACTCTCTTGAAAGTCTATAAAAAGACAGTACTGTTATTTTGAGGATAAGCAGGAGTGAGCATGCAACAGGACAGCTCAACATTTCAAGTCAACTCAAAGGTGCTTTATTGATATGAAAAGGTGCAGTGTATTTATTGCCAAAGCATTTGCAAGATCTACAAAGACTACAAATAAATTCTGTACACTATACAATGGCCCCAAAAAGTATTTGGACACTTAAAGGGTTAGTTCACCCAAAAATGAAATTTCTGTCATCAATTACTCACCCTCATGTCGTTCCACACCCGTAAGACATTAGATCATCTTCAGAACACAAATTAAGATATTTTTGATGAAATCAAAGAGGTTTTTTTTTAAACCTCAATAGAAAACAACAAAATTACCACATTCAGTGTCCAAAAAAGTAGTAAAAACATTGTAAAATAGTCAACATGACTACAGTGGTTCAACCTTAATGTTATGAAGTGATGAGAATACTTTGTGCGCAAAAACAAAACAAAAATAATGACTTTATTCAACAAATTTGTCTCTCCCCTGTCAGACTCGTATGCAGCTGTTCAGCGCTTCTGTGTTTATGTCCGAATGTTGACTCCTTATTGGCCGGCTCCTGTGTCAGCATCACAAACGTAGAACCTGGAAGCGCTGCAACGAAAATAGCATAGGAGAATGACGGGGAGAGATGATTTTTTGAATAAAGTCGTTATTTTTGTTTTGTTTTTGCGTACAAAAAAAATTCTCGTCGCTTCATAATATTAAGGTTGAACCACTGTAGTCACGTTGACTATTTTAACAATGTTTTTACTACTTGAATGTGGTAATTTTGTTGCTTTCTATTGAGGATTAA
Source organism: Elopichthys bambusa (assembly GCA_037101425.1). Lineage (NCBI taxonomy): Eukaryota > Metazoa > Chordata > Actinopteri > Cypriniformes > Xenocyprididae > Elopichthys > Elopichthys bambusa. The sequence goes on from CM074432.1 coordinate 29,193,592, forward strand.
AAAAGCTATTGGATTTCATCAAAAATATCTTAATTTGTGTTCCGAAGATGAACGAAGGTCTTACGGTTTGGAATGACATGAAAGTGAATAATTATTGACACCAATTTTTGGGTGAACTGACCCTTTAAGTCACACTTAAAATGCCATATTCATTATATAGCCTAACTATAAAACTTCTAATTATCAAACCAATTGGCTTTTTTAAAAAACAATTTTAAAGAGTACAAGCACAATTCAAGAAAACGAAAAAGTTGGTAGTCTTAAATTATAAAATAATATTCAAAACAGAGTCAAGAAGTATTTTACCATTTTCTGGTTGTCACATGTTAGTTTAACATGTTTATGATGACAAATAAATAAAATAAATAATGTGAGTTATGATTTGAGTTACTATAGAGAAAACATCTAGGTTACTATTGTAACCCCCGTTCCCTGTAGGAGGGGCCGGAGACGTTACGCCAATACTGACGTAATGGGGTGTTACCTGGGACCCCACGTCGTACGTGACTGACTGAGTGGGAACGATTAGGTTACTATTGTAACCCCTGTTGCCTGAAGGAGGGAACGGAGACGTGACTGACTGAATAGGAACAACTTCATACATTCACTAAAAATGAGCAGTTGGTTAAAAGTAATTACAGAAATTCCTTAGAAAAGTTAAATAAATTTTGAGAAAAGTCTCTGTCATTTGTTTGCATATGTGACTTGGTTTTTGGTGGCCAAAGGTGTTCAAATAGTGTTTCACATATTTTTGTATAGCATACCTGTGGCTCACGCAGTGGAGGATGCCGCTAGCAAAGCCAGTGTCAAAGTGTTTTAGATAGCATACCATATGTGTAAATGTCCATGTTCTTAGTGCATCTGCTGCAACATCTTACTTTTCAGTGAGACTCAGTTGTCAGATTCCTTTTCTTTTAGATTTAATATAAATCTCACACTACTTCCTAGCCTTAGTTGTACCTGTCTCATGCTCTGCTCCTTTGCTTTTGATCTAGCTGCACTGAGTTTCCCTAAGCAGAATTCCCAGAATTTTATATGCAGAGACAGATAACATCAATACATATCATGTTAGAACTTTTGTATGTGTGTCTGTGGTTTACAGATAAAGAGGTAGAGCTGAAGCTTCCGTAACTGTCGTGACTGTTACCTCTTATCATACAGATAGCACCTGTGACAATGGAAATGCTTCTGCCATTGATTATAGATGTGGAACTCGGTTTTCACTTTGCCCTTTAGTTTTTCAGACAGACTTTAAGGGTATTTACTTGCACTTTAAAGGTTCTATTTCAGATGGACTAAAGCAATAATTTTTTTGCCTCAAAAAATGTGTTTGTGTGTACACTGCTGTGAAAAAGTTTGGGGTCAGTAAGGTTTTTGAAAAGTCCTTTATGCTTGCCAAGGCTGCATTTATACAATTTAAAATAACTGTTTTCTATTTTAATCAATTTAAGTCATTTATTCTTATGATGGCAAAGCTGCATTTTCAGAAAACTTCAGTCTTCAGTGTTACATAATGCCTCAGAAATCATTCTAATATGCTGATTTGGTGGTCAAGAAACCACATTGTTCAAAAGAACAGCATTTATAAACATTAAAAATGTGTTTACTGTCATTTTTGATCAATTTAATGCTTACTATCTGAATAAAAGTATTAACTTCTCACATCTTTCTGACCCAAAACATGGTAAATGTGTGAGTGGTAATGGACATCATAGTGTACTGCATTTTGAGTCCAGTTGCAACGGTTCACATGGCAGTGGCACAGCTGCAGGATGTGCAAAGTCTAGCGAGTGAGTCATTCTCCGTTCATGGTCTGAGAATATAACGTGTCCATTCCAAAGGAACTTTGTTTTGGCCATGGATGCCAGAACTGCCACAACCAGAAAGAAAGTTGGTTTTACTTTTTTGTACTTAAAGTCCCCCTGTGGTGAAATTCAAGCTTTTAATGTTGTTTATTTGTCTATGTGGTGTTTTTAATATGCTTTAAGACAAACCATGTGCAAATTCATAAGTCAACATTTGTATTTTCTCTTTAAAACTACAGTGGAAAAAAAGACAGTCTCAAACCTGCAGTTTGAAATCGCTGGTGTTTCTGAAATCACAAACTACCTTGTAACCAATCATGTCAACGTGCCGGCACGCTTTAGCATATCATTAACCATGACCGCTCAGAAGCAGGAGAGTCTCAAGAGAATATATGTATATTTTTCAGCTGTTATAAAAAATCTGGTAGATTTGGCAATATAGCGAGTGTATGATGTATGTTATGATGAACTATATGCCTTTCTCCACTGACGTTAAGGTGTTCAAAGCGTTTCTAAGGATACTGATTGTTCTCGCGAAGGCTAATCATATTAATAAAAAAATAAAAAAACGTTATGTGTCTGACTTTGTAAAAAGCGATACCATTGTGCAGCGTTTACCTCAGTAAGTTTACCGAGTGGATCTCGTCTGAGCTTGTGCGAGTGAGTTGAGACGGGGCTAATTAGCATATTCATAGATCCCCCATATAATAAATGAGGCAAGGGTGTAGAGTTACATTCAAGCTATTTTAAGGCATGAAGTTTTTGGGGTTTTTTCACAGGAATTTTTTTTTTTAATGTGCCATTTTGGTGATCAAACATATGATGATAAAACATATGGTGATAAAATTATTGACTACAGGGGGACTTTAAAATTTTTGCCAGAGATTTGATGCTTGAGACATCAACCTATGGAAGCTTGTTTCTGCCACTGAATAACAAAATAAAAAAGGTAATTGCGACTGTTTATCTCACAATTCTGACTGTTTTTTTCTTGCAATTGCAAGTTTACATTTCACAATTCTGACTTTTTTTCTCAGAATTACATGATATACCCCTGGTTTCACAGAAAAGCCTTAAGCCTAGTCCTGGACTAAAATGCATTATTGAGCTGTTTTAACTGAAAGCAACTTGCACTGACATATCATATCAAAAAATAAAAAAATTCAAGATGCACACCTTGTCTAAGCCTTGTCTGTAAAACCAGGCCATAAACTCGCAATTGAGAGTTATAAAGTCAGAATTGATTAAGTTTATATTTTTTAAATTTTTAATCTTTAATAATGTCTTTAATAATGTTTGAAATTTATATTTTATATTTATATAGATTTTTTTTTTTTTTTTTAATCTTGCATTCCATGTAAAAAGTCTGCTGAGTAAAAAAAAAAAAAAAAAAAAATGTACTAGCTAATGGTGACTCAAGCTTCAGTGTGTCTGTAGAGGGTTGGACATGTATTAGTTATCTTTAAGTCAAGTTGTTTCAGTGCAGACCACTGAATGGGACGGCACTCTTGCACAACTGCTCTTGAAGCCCTATTTAACACACTGTTAGGCTGTCAGAATTGGCTGTCAACTTGGGAAGCCGTGACCTCTTGAATAACATCAGCTCATTCCGCTCATCAGGACTCGCTCAAGAAGCAATTTAAAAGTCCTTATCATCATCCTCATCTTGAACGCAGTGAGATTTGCTTGGAGTCCTGTAATTGTTTGCACATCTCCCTAGAGCACTGTGGTTATTTATTATTTTTTAGTGTATTGTAATCGCTTCTCTAATATTCCTGAGAGGCTTTCCGTATTTGGCCTAGAACTGGGATGCCACATTGGTTTGGTAAATCAGAATACTATATCCTAGAGCTCTGCTGATAGGATGTGCACCTAGATAGATTCAGCTGCAATGTTATGCTGGGTTTTGTTGATAGACCCCTCCTGCTAGTGTAGAGACGTCGATGAATTCACAAGTTACATTTAAATGCACTGAGGATTAGCGGTAGGTATTGACATAAATTTCATTTGTTCTAGCTGACTAACAAGTTTATGGTCATTTAAATGGTTTTCTGAGGTAAATGTAACATTACGTGACACATTGTTTACAAGCTGTTTTATTGATGCCTTTCCGTGGTTGAAACACTTATTGAGCGATTACATGAGACAGGATATGAATTTCGGTAAATTGTACTATTCAACATACCTTCTGATGTTCATTCATGTTTATTTCATATTGTAACTAGTAGTAAAGTGGAAGAGATGATCAGTTCCCATGGGCTCTGCGCTGCTGCTTCACTTGAACTGGGATGCTACAGTGACTTGTCACACCACATTAAAAGAGCGCCAAAGCAGTATTCATCGTTTGAATTTCGTAATAAAATGGACAGAATTTGAAGCACAAGCACAAAGCTTATTGACATTTTATTGGACGGGGACGTGCTACAAAGTTCTGTTCATCTACTGAAAACAGACTAAAAGATCGAATCTTGGGATTTAAGACTCTATATTGGTTCATAAAAATGAGAATCGATTAAAATCAAGAAATCAGTCATTTTTACCCAGCCCTACTTGAGGAAGTTGTCTGAACTGTCAGTGGATGCTTTTCACATTTCTGGGGTTCTCAGAAGTGGAAGACATCATAGTTGAGTAAACTTCTATAGTGTTGAACAGAAACTACAACAAATATAATTTTTGCATTCCCATTTGCTCAAAATCCACAATACTGTTTCTATGACTTTGCAAAAGAGGAAACAAACATATAGAGATAAGAGATTGATTGGTCATAAGAGAGAAAAATGTCAAATTTGCTGGCACTCTCTCAGCTGTTGCATTAGAAACATTCACTCAGTTTTCTGTAATTTAATGCCAAGGAAATAAAGCACAAACAGTGTTATAAATGTACATTATTATAAATGTACATTAATATATGTCAGTCACCAGCACCGGCAATACATTTCCCAGCATCCCTCCTGTTCATCACCTGCACACGATCATCAATCACCCACACCTGAAGGCCATCACCATCATTATCACTCATCAGCACTCCCTTTATAAGCAGTCACCATCCTCACCACAGTGTCCGGTCTCGTATGTTCCATGTGGTGTGTTTGCGTGTATACCTGTTCCTGTATTATCTCCCATTGGATTACTAAGTAAAGACTTGTTTGAAAATTATCTTCTTCATTGTGTGTTCCTGCGCAAGCAGCATGTTACTATATATATAAATAAATTTTTTTTATTATTATTTTTTTTAATCCTTTAACACCCATTCCTGGGTCCTGAGGACACTTACTAGATGTTCACTACCATCTTCAGTGTCTCTTCCAGTCTGTCAGTATTCCTTACATGCTTCAAGAGCACGGACCTCAGTAATCAAATCCTTCTTGCCAGACACCTTATTCCCCTTTTGGTTTCTTACTAGCCAAACAGATCAACAAAGCTATTGCAATCCAGACCTTACAGGACACTTATCAGTGATGTTGAGAAAGCTTCTAAAATAATCACCCTGCACCCTACACTGTGGTCTTGCTGTCACTACTAGCGGCCTGCTATTATTTTGTTAGTGTGTTGTTGCTTGCACGTCTACTAATTTTCTATTTGTTTATTGTCACTTTACAACCAAATGACTCATCTGTCACTGTACTGTCAATGTCTGCTCTGAATTCCTCCTACTTCAATCCCTCAGGCATCCATTTTTAATTTAATACATTGTCTGAGGAACAAAAACACATGCAGCCTCTTATTTATGACAGATGATTTTATAACTTTGAAAATTTGAAATTAAGAGATGCATGATAGTCCATAATTATTTTCATTATATGATTAATATTCAAATTCTATATTACATTTTAATATAGAATATATTAAATTACAAATGAAATTACATAATGTAATATTTTAATATAAAATATTAAAATGTTATATTAAAAATAGTTAACGTGACTACAGTGGTACAGTGCGCTGCACACAGTCACGCCAGAGCTATGATTCAAGCAAGCTTTCATCATTTTTCGCACTTGTTCAATAGGATACAGAGAGCGGTTTAAGCGCATCTTTTGACGTTCTTTAAAAAGAAGAGAACAGAAGGTATGAGGTTACTTTGTTTAGTGCTTTAAGAACATTTCCCTGACACATTAGAACGAATAACGAACATAGCTAAAGTGCATTGATGCCATAAGGGATCATTGTCAAGGTGAATTATTGACAGCGAATGTCTACACAATGCAATAACATTCTACACAATGACATGACGTACTACGCATTATAGCGTAGAACGTCATGGCATTGTGTACTACGTCGCGGAAGTTAACACTTTTTGGATGTACGTCGAATGTGTATGGCTGTTTCGCTGGAAGCTTGTTTTTTTTTTTACTTTATAAAGTTTTAAATAAGGATATTTGTCTTGCACGAACACATCGATTCGTGTCAGAAGGCCTTTATTAACCCCCTGGAGTTGTATGGATTAATTTTTTTTATGGATGGATGCATTTTTTTTTTTTTTCTTCAAAATCTAGGCAGCCATTCACAACCATTATAAACCTTGGAAGGATATTTTTAAATATATCTTCGATTGTGTTCGTCAGAAAGAAGATAGTCATATACACCTTAATAAATAGGATGGCTTGAGGGTGAGTAAATCATGTAATAATATTTATTTTTAAGTGAACTATCCCTTTAAAATGATCAGTTAATTGATTGTCACTCTTGTTGTGTTTCATGTACCAAATATTGTATGTGGTCCAAAACACTGCAGTGAAGCAATGGTGGATGCCCTCTTGCATACAATATTTCAACACATACTTACTGACTCAGTCTCCAAAGCTTTCCTGGAACTATAACATTATTTTTTATATCTATACTCATCACCTTGTTACAGTTGAATATGTTCCTATCTTATGCTTCTGCATGACCAGTGAAACTCTTCTGAGAGAACTACAGTGAAGTTGGATGAGCCACAGTATTTCGACCTTGCAGTCCCATGGTAACTTGGGAATGCTGCGGTAAATTGTTTCCTCATCATTGCACTCTCTCTTGTCATATCCTCAAAGATGGAGAGTTTGAAATCCTCCCACTCAATTCCCATAAGCTGCAGCAAGTGCCCGTTTATTCTTCCAAGCTGTATAGTGTAGGAATTTTACCAGCATGGCACATGGATGTTGTTGATCGTCATTAGGTCTTTTGTCATCATTTACTCACCCTCATGCCATTCCTGTAGGCCTATATAAGAGTAGTAAATATGATTGACCATGATTTCTACTGTGGAACAGAAAATAATTTTTTGATAATTATTTCACCTGCTGTTGTCCATACAGTGAAACTCGGTGTAGTCCAAATCAATAATTGTATAATAAATAAATACATTGTATGGAGAAATTATTATTATTATTATTTTTTGCACAAGTTTGACTTATGCAATTGACTTGGCTTGTTTTGAGGAATCTTTTCAGTTCTTTTCCCACATTAGGAAGAAGTTAAATAATTTTAGAAATAAATATGTTATCCTAATTAGGGCCATCAAGATTCCTTGATTAAATTCAAGTACTCGATTTAAAAAAAAAAAAAAAACTTGATTACATAAAATATGTTTCTAAATATGTGAACTGTTCATCATGATTTCAAAATAAAAGTTTAAACCCTCACTCTGAGTTAGCATGTTATGATGTCCACATATTCTTGTTCAAGAAATTACAGTGGCTGTAGCATTTCTATCATAAAGAACTGGCCAAGTATTAAGTAAAGATTAAATGACTTTGGCCAATATTAAACAAGGATTTGATCTGTTGTAAAGTGTAACAACACCAGGACATTGGCACCCTCTGCAGGCATTGCAGTCATTTTAAAGGCTATTGTTTGCTTAGGTCTATTTTTATTACCACAAAAAAAAAAAAAAAAAAAAAAAAATCTGATTACTCAATTGATCAAAATAATCGACTGATTACCAAAATAATAATTAATGACAGCCCTAATCCTAATTCTGTCAATATGAAAACAAACTGGACAGAAGTAATGGACCAAAAAAAAAAAAAAAGTGCCTAAGTGTTGCAAATAACCACGTCTTACAAATATGGACTTGCACTCCATGCCAAAGGTTGAAATGTTGCATGGAGGTAGCATGTGGTGGTAAGTGGTAAATGTGGAGAAAAGTGCATGTAGAGACATGAGTTTGGATCATCTGCCATTTTCATGTCTAAAACAACCAGACATCAAACAACATTATTTTATTTAGCTTTTCTGTTTTGTTGTTGTTTTTAGTTTTTGTTTGCATTTATTTTGTGTCACAAATAGCTTGTAAAAAAGGACAAAGTGACAATAAATAGTGAATTTATGACTATTCTTTCAATGAAAATAAGAATGTTTACATACTACTTAATCTATTTTTATGTAAAGGTACTTTCATATGTTTAACCCTACCCCTAAAAGAAAATATTTTGCATTTTGTGGGGGGAAAAATCATTCATTTCATTTATTAACAAATTTGTCTCCAAAGTAAAGATAAATAAATCCACACGCAACATATTACAGATCATAACTTTTTAAAGGCAGACTACAAATAATTAAAATTAATAATTACTGAAAGTATGTGACAATTGTAAAGCAATGTTATCTGTAACCAGGTACTGATGGGTCTCTCTTGTTCAGTAGTTTTGTGTTTTATTCTAGGTGTGAATGAACTTAACATAATAATATAAAAATATACAAAAATATAAAATAACTAACATAATAAAAAAATAAGGTGAAATCTAGTCAATTTGTAATTGTGAAATCGATATGATAAATCCTGGAATATTTGAAGTATTAGTAACGCATCAAGTGAGAAATAAACTAATCTGTAAACAGTTTTCTGTATAGGTGATTAATGTTTGGTATAATCTTGTTACATGTTACATGTATGTTGTTTCTGTGGTCATGTTTTCATGTATTCTCTCTCTCTCTCTCTGTAATCGTGTCTTGCTGCTGAGTAATAGCTGGCACTGTACCCAGGATACACACACAAATGCACCCACACAGACATGCTGCCATCTGAATTTAAATGGTTTGTTGCACTGGGCTATCAATCAGACCATCTGTCCCTGTCCTCCTAGCCTTCATTAGTGGTTGTGCGGTGCATATGTCACACATCCAGCTGGCACAAACGCGTGTTCACACACAGCTCCACCTTTGTCCACCTCGTGCAGTGCTTAGTTCTCAGCCAATATCTGGCAGGAGTGCCAACCAGAATTGCTGCATGTGAGTGTGAACTGAAGACTGATTTAGTGTTTACAAGGTGTGTGCGAGCCTCTGCAATCCATCAGATAGGATGTTGTATCTATTCTTATTGTTGTTATCATCAGCATATCTGTTCAGATATATGCGGGGTGTTTGGGTGTGTTATTGTTTTCTCTTTTGATCATGACTGCTATGCATACAGTTCTTTTAAGCATAAACATTTAGTTTTGTGACTGAAATGAATATAACTGTGGCTCATATAGTCAGTGTAAGATCTCTGCCAGACATATAAAATGACATTGTAGACTGTCATTAAGATGGTGTTGTGTGATCAATGTGTGATCAATACAGGATAAAATGCTGTGCTGAAATATATGTTTGTGTTTTAATCAAACAGTCCATTAGAGCATGCTAAATTTTCAATCAGTGCTCAACTTTTCTTTTTTTTTTTTTTCTTTTTTTTTTAATATGTGTGAATGATAATAAAGACAAGCATATGTTTAAAGAAACACTATGTTGTAAAATCCATACATAATTCAGGGACTTGTTGTGGTCCAATACATTTAAGAAGATAACAAAGGTTTGTTTCACTAAGTATTTCAATAAGTAGTGAAGAGCCAGTTATTAGTTTGGTGGTGAAGTGGTTTTTGCTCAACTAAATAGTCCAAATAATTACTAATATAAACATATATATATATTACACTTTGATGTATGAAGATATCTTAATATAATTTTAGATTCTTGTTAATATGAAACTTTTCTTATGGGATCTTCATTTTAAGGCCCTATGTTCAATCCCAGAGATATTGGGATGTCATTAACAAGTAGTTATGATACTGTGTATTTGAACTCTTGGTAGCTTCAGAAGCTATTTTCAAAATATTACTGAAACTGATTCAAATATTATATTCTTATGAATACACTTTTGACAGCAAATTAATGTGCCTCAGCTTGACCATTTTAGTGGACTTTTGACACTCAGAGAGAGTTATGTTGCATGCAATTGTTTGGATAAAGGGAAACAGGATTTCTAGTTTTAACATTATTTATTCTTCAGACATTCCCATTTAAATGCAATAAGTATCAGCTGTATGGAAAGTAACTCACATTTGATTTTCGACTATTGAGAATGGGTAAAATGAAACAATTTGACCATGGTTGAACCCTATATGGCCTTAAAAAAGATTACAAAAGAAAAATTATTAAGAATGAGAATCTAGGGGGATATATATATATATATATATATATATATATATATATATATATACACACACAGTATCTCACAAAAGTGAGTACACCCCTCACATTTCAGCAACAATTGTAATATATCTTCTCAAGCGACAATACTATAGAAATGAAAATTGTATACACTTTAGAGAAGTCAATGTGCTGCTTGTATAGCAGTACAGATTTACTGTCCTCTGAAAATAACTCAGCATACAGCCATTATTGTCTAAATAACTGGCAACAAAAGTGAGTACACTCTCACTCTCTCACTCTATGATGGTTAAATTTAGAAGTTAATCCGTGAATCACATGCATGCCAAACCGTTTGACCTTATCCGTACGGATCACGGATTAACTGTGATCTGTTGCACACGTAATAATTAAAGAACACACTTATCATCATCAAAATCCTACTCCAGTAAGTAAACGTGTCCCTGTGAACCGGTACTCAAAAGCGCTTCCCGCCATGTTTTCTGGTGCGCGTAATTTATTTTTACCTGCATACACTTATGTGCACCCCTGTGTGAGTGTGTAATATACATTAAAAAAAAAAAAATAATAATAATAAAAAAAAATATATATATATAATTTATGTTATGTCCTGATACATAAAACCATAGAATTCAATAGGGCACCCTCATACCACAAACACCTCATACCAACTGTCCATCAAGCTGCTGTAGGGGTGATCATTTTTGGCTTGTTTTGCAGCCACAGAAACTTGGCATCTTGCAGTCATTGAGTCGACCATGAACTCCTCTGTATACCAAAGTATTCTAGAGTCGAATGTGAGGCAATCTATCTGACCTCTAAAGCTTGGCTGAAATTGGGTCATGCAACAGGACAATGATCTCAAGGACACCAGCAAATCTGCAACAGAATGGCTTAAAAAGAAAGAATCAAAGTGTTTCAATGGCTCAGTCAAAGTCCAGACCTCAACCTGATTGAAATGACGTGGCGGGACCATAAGAGAGCTGTGCGCTATTTTCGTTGCAGAGCTTCAGTGTTAAGTCCGAACGGTGGCTCAGTATTGGCCGGCTCTGGTCACGTGAGCAGCATGTGTGTGATGCTAACACAGGAGCAGTATGACCGGGGACAGACAAATTTGTTGAATAAAGTCGTTCTTTTTTTTTTTTTTTTTTGCGCACAAAAAGTATTCTCGTCATTTCATAATATTACGGTTAAACCACTGTAGTTACGTCGCTGGTTTTAACAATGTCTTTAGTACCTTTCTGGACCTCAAAAGGTGCAATGACGTTGCTGCCTATGTGTACCCTCGGATTTCATCAAAAATATCTTAATTCGTGTTCCGAAGATAAACGAAGGTCTTACCGGTTTGGGACAACATGAGAGTGAGTACTTAATGACAGAAATGTCATTTTAGGTTGAACTAACCCTTTAAACAGTAATATTACAAAAGGTAATAATTCAAAATATTAATAATAGTAATAATAGCCCCCCCCTGGTTTTAAGCCAGTTAGTTATATCTTTTGCTGTAGTGTGTCAGTAAGAAATATCAATTTACATTTCCAAACATTCCTTTTGCAATTAATTGTAATAATCCAGTAAGATTTTAAATATGGAGACATTGCCACAGTTCTTCTGGATTTAATTTGCATAGAAAAATCTCACTGGATTATTAAAAATAATGGCATAAGGAATGTTTGAAAATGTAATCTGATATTTCTAACTGACACACTACATTAAAAGATTTAAAATGACTGACTTAAAACCATTTGTGTGTGTGTGTGTGTGAGAGAATACTAACATGCCTAAGACTTTTGCAGAGTACTGTATGTGTATGCATGATGAACAAGAGAATCTAGCATTCAGAATCATTGTTCTAAAAATGTCTTATCTAGTTAAGTCAAGTTGACATGCAAGATGCCTCAGTAGATGTCAGATGTTGAGAGTGTTCTGCTGCATGTCACACTGATGGTGCAGTATACTGCATAAACACAATGTGCTGTATTTGTTGAATCATATCACGAGTGTTTCATGCCTTTGGCAGTGCAATCTAAAAAGTTTCACTGAATGGACCACAGTTCAGACAATATGTCCTGTACTACCCCTGAGCAATGCCTCCACTTCACAGCAACTCATGCAGAGGCGATAATTTACTTGTATCTATTGTGAAAATATGAGGCTGGTGTTGTGTAACTGAGAAGTTTGCACTGTGTATAATATATTGTCCGGTGTTTTCAGGGAGATCTTCTCGTAGATGAATGCGAATGTTGTACTGTAGTAATTATAAGAGCCAGAATGACTAGCATTCTCCATCACAGACTCTTTTACCTCTGTTGTTCTTTTACCAGTTCTAGTCTCTGAGTATGGCTAGATGGAGCTGCTGAAAAGACTAGTTTTTATGATAGATTGATATCAGGCAGGCATAATCAGATGATATTTAGCCATTATGTGAATATGTGAATTTTTGTTTTTTTTAATGTTTGGCGGAATAACACAGTGGGTCATGGTTTGGGTGGTTAGTTTCATTGGTTAGGTATACCATGATGCAGCGTCATTCTCCATGACTTCCTTTAAAATAAAACAATTTACTAGTAAAATATAAATCTCACATATTTTAGTTTAATGATTATTTCACACATTTATGAAACTTAAAACATTTTCTGGAACTAAGTGCTTATAAACTAAGATTAACAGTCAGTGGGCCTCATTTATCAATGTAACATAAAAACCAGCGCATATCAGAGCGCAGAAATCGAATGATCGTACGTTGATAAATGTGGCGGCTGTCATTTGAATATCACGCCCCTAAAAATTCACGGTTTAGAAGCCCTCTCCTAGAATTTACGACACAGAGAAACGTAACCCAGCCAAGAGGAGGAAGTTATCTCATAACAGAGAAACTTATCTTACACTAAAACACCTGTTAACCTCGTAATTGCAAACAATTACATTAATTTATATGTATATTAAATACCGATAAATAAAACTAAACATTTAGGCCTACACACATTATAAACACTATGCTTTTTTTCCACTCGCTCCAGAACAAATCCTTTAAATTAACAGTAGAACAGAACAAGAATGAAAAATAAGTAGCTATAAATTATATATTAAACTATAAAATGAAACTCAAATGAGCTATAGTGGCATTCATTATAAACAACGTCAAACCAAAATGATTTTTTTTTTTTTTTGAACAAGAAACTGAAATGGCAAATATCCAAAGAATCCAAATATGTTTCCATATTTGCCATGTAACATTTGGTTGCTAAACTATACTTTTATGTTTGGTTGACTGCATTTTAGTTTGATGGTGAATGGAGGAAATGTCAAGTTGGCAACACTAGAACTGATAGGCCTATGTTGTGTGTGTGTGTGCATGTGAGGCGCCTGTGATCAGTTGGAAATAAAGTTAAAATCAGTTAAAATAAAGATAGCCTATATAAAGAAAACAAATGCAATGCATTTAGTGTGTCAAAAATGAGTGCAGCTTATACTAGCCGTCTTGTCGCACAGTTTCTTTTTTTCTTTTATTAATCTGTTAATTATTTGAAAGTGAAAGTGACATGTAGCCAAGTATGTATCCAAGTGCACACACACAGCAGTGAGCAGTGAACAAACACACACACACACACACACACACACACACCATGAACTCCCAGAGCAGTGGGCAGCCTTTTCTTTTTTTTGCGCCGCCCGGGGAGCATTTGGGGGTTCTGTGCCTTGCTCGGGGGTCTCACCTTAGTTGTGGTATTGAGGGTGGAAGAGAGCACTGTACATTCACTCCCCCCTGCCGGTAGTGAGACTCGACCCCAAACCACAAAAATTTAAATTTAATTAAAAATCTTTTTATTGTTTTCTTGGTTAACAGAAGCACTGCAGGTGCGTGATGTGACAATATGTGAATCATCATGTTCTCTTGTTTATGCTGCTATTTGGGCATGTAGCTAAACATTTGTGGTATTTTTAATGGGTCACAGACACCCATCTATTCTAATTGAATTCAGTTTTTTAATCTAGTCATTTAACGGTTAATGATCGATTAATAAGCTTCGGTTGTCAGACTCGGTCAAGAAAATAATCTAAATAAACAAAATGCTGTCATTACAAGGCTCATCTCCAGCAGATTTACTATGCTGCACGCAAATTCACGGTAACTCAAAAACCTATGTACACAAGCTAAGACCTGACGTGAGGTTTGATCGTAGTCACCGCTCGCATCCATATTGATAAAAGGAAATGGCCATATGCCCAGTTTTCTGTCGTACGTTTGTTTCATAAATGAGGCCCAATATGAGGCCCAAATGTTTTATAAATGTTGAATTCCAAAATTTTCCTCATGTATCATTTAAACAAATGAAGTGTGTTTGTGAGACTGTGTGTGTGTGTATATATAATGAGAATATAGAATTTGTAATTCTTTTTTATATATTCGTCTAGCTTAGATTATAGCATTTACATTCTAGTCCAGACTTGTTATGGTAGTTAGTGCTGATTTGGTGCTGTTCACCAGCAGAACGAAGTGTTGCAGATCGACCAGCTTGATCTTTCTAATGAAACTGGTTGAGACTACTAAATAAGGAAACCAGCATCCAAAATATATCATATGATCTCTTATCAGTGGAGTGTTTTATGTTTTTGGTACTTTGCTTTGTCAGATGCTTTGGGCTACTACATAACTAATGTCTCAGTGGAAAATACTGTCTCTTCTATCTTTCATCTCTGTTTATCACTCTCTTCATTTGCAAAGGCAAAGCAACAGTGATCATTTGATTGGATCTCTGCCATGCCACGAGATTCCCCACCGGATTGATCTCAAAGCGAGTCCAGAGCAGCAGAAGTCTATAGGGGTGAGAAATCACCCCACAAACATTGCCATTTCACAAACTCAGCAGGGTCTCAGGAAGCTGCTGTGCTTTTGCACACGCACAGGAGAGGGAGCGGTACAAAATGGACAGTAGTTCATTTTAATGTGTGTTTTGACACAGTTCAAGATTGCACTTAGAAGGATTTGTTCTTTCTGTATGTGCTTCATGCCAACTCTGCGTTTGAGAGAGAAGTTGGGAGTTAAATAATGTATAGTCATCAAAGATCTCAGAAACCTTAGGTAGTCAAAAAATATCCTCAGAGAAATTGTCATAAATGCCCTTAATTAGATTTAATTATAGATTGAATAGAAGTAAGACAGGAAGAGGACAGAAGCACGGGATTTAGCCCCAAAAATGAATATTCTGTCATGCTCACCCTCAAGTAGTTCCAAACCTGTATGAATTTCTTTGTTCTGCTGAACACAAAGGAAGATATTTGGAAGAATGTAAGTAACCAAACAGATCTCGCCCCCATTGATTGCCATAGTATTTATTTTTCCTACTATGGCAGTAAATGATCTGTTTAGTTACTGACATTCTTCTAAATATCTTCCTTTGTGTTCAGCAGAACAAAGAAATTCATACAGGTTTAGAACTACTTAATGATAAGCAAATGATGACAGAATTTTCATTTTTGTGTGAACTATCCCTTTAAGGTGAGCTGGGGTGACTGTCTATTGAAGCGATCCCGCGCTCTCTGTCTAACTGTTAATGGCTGTGGTGAAAGTAGGCCAGTGTTTCTGTTATTATGGCTCACAGATCTCTCATGTCTTTCATGCAGGACAGCTCATTGTGGGCAGCATTTCATTTTGTTTTGTTTTTCTTCCTCAGATCTGCACGCAGACACGCGCATTTGTTCTCTCACTTTCTAATAAGGTCTCATTTGGAATGGCGCTGGCCTTTTTGGAGCCAGAGGCTTAGTGGCCTTATTTTCACCTATAAACTGAGGTTGACGATTGCACCCGGGGACCCTGCAGCTCTGGTTGTGCTGAACTTATTACGAGTCTCTCTCTGTCAGTCTGTGTTCTTTCTGCCTCAGAAGTCACTCTCTCACACGTTTGTCTGCGCACTCTGGCTTTCAGCCATTCAACAAGTAATATTGTGTTTTCCCTTTCTCTTTTTGTGTGCTAGCTGTGTGAGCTGCTCTTGCTTGCTAGCTTGTCTCAGTCACACACACACACACACACACACACACACACACATATCCAGGAATGCCGGAGGGTCAGCTTCCACTTTAATCTAGGAAATAATTCCATTTCCCATTAGCGTAATTAATTGGGAGCTTACTGCAGCACGAAAATGTAGAGGACCAATGTGTGGTCAGTGTGTGTGTGTGTGTGTGTGTGTAAGTGTACAGAGTGCTGACATAGTGTTATGGATGGCTGATTAGCATAGTCGTTATAAAATTATTGCCTCATGCTTGACATGACTGATAACGTGAATAACTGTTCTCCAGGTTCCTTTGAGTGTAAAGCAAATGGTGTTTTCCAGATTACTGTATGCTGATACAAGATTTGTTATTAATGGAATATTGATATAAATATGCTTTCTTCGGTCATTATTTCTTCCTAAAATATAAAAGGAGCTCTATATGTTCATGTATAAAGGTCTGTATATACTGTTTGAGGAAAAATAACAATTTGTTAGTGTTGTCAAATGTACCGACAGCGATATCAAGTCGGTACTGAAATTTAAAAAATGTGACCCTTTGAGCTATGTTGAGCAGATTCGTAAACACCTCTGATTAGCAATTGTGTTCATGCGCTCATAAGATATGTCTGTGATTTGCTATGCACAGGAGCATTTGAAAGCACATGGAAGTGTTTGAATTTGAAAGCGTTTTTAAAGCCGGAGCATTTGAAAGCAGGCATCTGTCAGCGGGGTCAAACACTCCCGTGTGTGTCTGATGTCTATAACATTTTTTTGAAACGTTGATCATTGTAGCCAATCACAGACATATCTGATGAGCGTGAACACAATTGCCAATCAGAGGTGTTAACGAATCTGTTCAACAGCGCTCAAAAGCATCACATTTTTAAAAATTTCAGTACCGACTTGGTATTACGGTCGGTACTTTTGACAACACTACAGCATATTGTCTTGTTTTAAAATGAAATATTCTGCTTCTTTTGTCATTGTGTTGTAGTGTACTAAACCAAAAGAAATTCTGAAAATATAATGTGGAAAATATTTACTTAAGTTCATGGCATACCTTTTTTCTAACCACTGTTAGAGTAATGTTCTATACATTACTGTTAGGAATGTATACACCCGAAGAGAGCATTTTCAGTTCAGTTTAATTCAATTCACTTGCATCTCGCCAGTAAGTATTTGCTTATAATATACCGGAATGTATTTTTAAAGTAATCCTTTCATCTCTGGTCATCCATGTAGTCTACATGCTGTTTGTACTGTACTTTGTGTAGTATTGGAGTAGCCTGTATGTTTGTGCAGGTAATGTTTGTTTTTCATTTTTTTAATTGATACATTAGGGGGAAGAATTTGAAATTGACATTCTAAAAATACTCAATTCTTTAAATTAATTTTGTATTGAATCAAATCATTCTAATTAATAAAAAATTGCCTTTGAATCAAATAAAAAAACTGAATTCAATCGATTCACTGTTAACAACCCTTTTCAATTATCTTTTTTTTTGGGGGGGGGGGGGGGGGGGGTTCTTTCTTTGGCTCTTTCTTTTCTTCATTTGATTTGTTCATTGTTTTTTTTTATTTTTATTTATCCCTCCCAACCTAAGGTTGTAACATCAGCTCTGTCTCTATTTCTCTCCTCTTCTCACTCACTAATTAGAGAAGCCTGTGTCCGTGGAGCTGAGCTGTGGTGCTGGTCCAGTTCATGTGGTTCTGGAGCCTGATCACCCTCTACTGCTGGACTGCCATCTGGGGGCCAGTGAGCCCCCCCTCAACGTGACCTGGCTGCGGGATGGAGTGGTCCTCTCTGAGAGCCAGACCATCCGGCCTTTGCCCAACGGATCCCTGCTTATCTCACCCTCCTCCACGGATGGCCAGACTCCAGCGGGTGTGGAGGGTGGATACAGCTGCCTAAGTACCAGCTCTACAGGAGCCCTGACCAGCCGGGCCCTCACCCTGCATCTTGCCAGTGAGTATGAACACTTTCTACTCTGATTTATCTCCAACACACAGCAGCTGTGAGTCTAAGAGAGATCAAAGAGCCAGATCATTTCAAACTTTAGAGGCTAGCCAAAGTTTTTGGTTGTGTTGAAATCTGCATCATCCGGAAAGCATCACATTCCAGTTAATGTGTACACATATCTGATAAAGACCCTAAGGCCATTACACACCAAGTCGACATCAAAGAACTAGTGGTGACAAAAGCCGACTGTGTTGTCACCTCACATTGGCTGCATCTGGGCCAAAAAGGTGAACCCCGAACACAAAAAAAAAGACTACAGGCGACAGGCAACTAGCCTGCGTGTAACTGCAGGCTAATAACTGTCTATATCAGCAGGTATATTCGTCATTCAAAAAGGGTAGGACTGCAGATATACAAACCGTAAACAAAGCAGTGCTTGCTTACCACTTTGAATATCAATTATGCTGATCACTTTCTTCATTCCAGGTGGCTCTTGTTATCAAAATATTAGCGTATTTGAATGCTCAGGTAAGGAGACATAAAATTAGAACAACCTTCAGTCTGTGCCGTCTTGACTTCTTTGCTCACTTTCGCTTTTATTCTCATGCACCGACTCGTTCACTAAACTAAGCAGCCAAAACACAGAGATCTCTCTTACCGACATGAGCCTGACTAGAGACAACACTGGAACACACTGCAAAAACAAACCTGACAGACCCTCATCAATGGTCCAACGTTGGCTGACTGTCGGCTTGTTGTTACGGCCCTTAAACAGAGTAAATGCGTTCCATTTTTTTTAAAGTAATTTATTATATTATATTATTAATCCAAAGAAAACTATATTAAAGGCACAGGTATACTTCATTTTGCACTTTCTGCTCTGTCTTGCGCACACTTGAGTCTGCAAGCTTTTCAAAGTATGCTGCTTTGGCCGTGAGTGCGGAAAGACACGTTCGCCGTTTGCAGACTATCTAGTGGACTTTCATTTTAAGCACTCAGATCACTCGTATGTGCACCATCCATGCGTACACAAAAAAGGGGCTGACCCTCCTGATGACGAAAATTACATCACACAGACTGTCCAAAATATACTTTAGGCTTTTCTTTTTGACCCAACTCCTAGATGCATATCATCTGACTCTCTCTCTGCCACATTCCACCCTGTGGTTGTCTTTGCTTGGCTAGAGCTGAGTGTCGTTCTCACCTGGTTAGCACAAGGACTTGATTGTGTTTACTGAAGAGCCTGAGGAGGGGGAAAGAGATCAGACTTCAGCCCCCTTTATCTCTTTACCTCCCTTTTTCTTTCTTTCTCTTTGTGTTTAAGGCAGCCCACTAGACGATAAAGACCATTTCCTTTAGTCATTATATGTTACATTGGCCATGACTCTGTCGTCCTTCATTATTTTTGTTCATTTAATTTTGCTTTATTACTTTTATGTAGATAGTAATGATGCCTGGCATCTCTGCTGTAGACCTTGATGGACATTGCGGTTTTAGTGTAAGAGAGTGTCATGTTAGTCTAACATGAAAATTAGAAACCAAGCACAAGTATACATGAGTAACACATTGACAATAATTATTTATCAGCAAAAGGACAACAAAAAGTAGTTCTTGAATTTTTATTGTTTTTTTTTAATGTAATTTTTTTATTAAATTTTTTTTTGTGGAACACAATTCATTGTGGTGGGAAACTGTCATGTTAATCTAACATGAAAATTACAGTCTGAATATGTGGCTATGCATAATAACATATTGACGTTATTATTAATAACATATTGACATTTATTATTCATTATGAAAGGACAAAAGTTGTTCTTGAATTTTTATATATTGTAAAGCAACCTTGAGTTTGCAGAAAGGTGCTATATAAAATAAAGGTGGCTTTTAACACCCTTATAATAATGCAAGTAAGTAAAACAAGTAAGAGATACAATAGATAGACAGACAGACAGATATTTCTTGAATATTTACTGTAAATCTTTGTCAGCGAATTTTGTGAATGACAGAAGAACATAGAGGTTTGGAAACTGGACAGAGAGGCAGTACTGGGATTGGAGTCCAAACAGATAGATCATTTTCTCCATTGAGAAATCAGTGCAATGAAGGTCTCTTCCAGGGGAGGGATGTCAGTACATGGTTTTGTAATTTAGCCTGGTTATCTGTCATTTGCATGACTGGGATCCTCAGCACTGCAGCATGCGAAGGTGAGCTGCTCTGAGGAACAGTGATTCTTGGAAGTAGTCACACACTTACAGTTACCATGAAAATTATATTAATTATTACTCACTTGGTGGTGACAGTGGCAGAGGAAAGAGGTCCTCATTTAAATAGTTTTGTCTCCATTTACTACTTTTTTTTTTTTTTGTGGTTATGAAATGCCTTTTTCTCTCAGTGGCTGAATATTTCTCATTATTTTTGAATAGCCTTGTAAGTTCAGATGCTCGCACCTACATGTAACCATGCTACTAGTGTGTGCTAGTGTTATCACGGTACCAAAATTCCAGTAGTCTGTACCAATACCAGTAAAATGTTATGGTTCTCTGTGCCTATTTCGGTACCACAGGAAAATCTGTTGAAATTATTTTGCTATTTTATTTAACTAGCCTATTTTTAAAAACATATTAAATATGATGGTAATCATACATATAAATATTTGGAGCGTGTGTGTATGTTTGTGTGTGTATATATACCTCAATTAAATAAATTTTGAAATATAAAAAAAAAATAAACAAATGCTCAAACATCCATTTTGAAAGAGACGTGCATGTTTGTTTTAGCTATTCCTTCAATGAAACAACACACTACAGTCTGTAAAACTATGAAATAAGTATCAGTGAATAATGGTAACCTAAATAATAAGAAAGTTAAGCATTATTCTAAAAAACATTAGTTTTTTATTTCCACACAAAGGTACGTCATATAGCCGTTCTGCGCTTTGAGAGGGATGTGGGACACGAGCAAAGAGACCATTTCTCTTTAATAATATCTTCATGTTATCTCCTGATGTTACAAGCAACTGACACTTGTTGTAAAAGGTCTGACGAGCGAGTTTTATCTTCAGACATTCAGGCCATGTTTGATTTTGTGCTGCCAGAGAAAGCGAAACTAAAAATCACCGGCGTGTGTGAAACGCACTATACAAATAAACTTGACGCGCCTTATAAAGTCTAATAACAAGCACAAACTGTGTCAAATAGAAATTGACGTGCAAGCAAAAAGGTTTCTGTCCTACGGTGTTTTTTCTACTTTACCACAGTAAAGAATGCGAATATAATAGGCTTAAAAGCAAACGAAAGGAAGAAACGTTTATAATCCCCTGCGTGAGTGAAGATTTGAGTTTTAATGTTCAGTGGAATAACTAATGGAATATTGTTAATTCTCTGCGAATCAGGTGACCAGATTGCGATTCGCAAAACAGAATACAAAGCCGACAAAGCTTAAATGTATGACGTACCTCTCTCATTTGGCATGAACCAAAATGTTTCCATGGCTGCGATGTCACATTTAATTGCTAACCTATTAGCCTATTTCTTCTGTAAACAAAGCTTTGTGCTTCACTCGTGTCATATTCACGTAAATACTGGCACAGCCCTATCAGTGGGTACCGAATATTCGTGGATACTCGGTACTCCCGGTACTACAGAAATGCTGGTATTGTGACATTTTCAAAATGTCAGTACCGACTTGGTACTGAAGTACCAGTACTTTTGACAACACTAGTTTTTGGTAAAGTGTGTTTGCTTTAGTCCGCCTGCTGTGTACAAGTCAAAAATATCTGGTGTTAATGTTTAACAGGTCTCAGCTGAGCAGGCTGCACTGCTTGCGGAACTGTTATGAACGCTACAGTGCTTCATGTGTGAGCTTGCTTAGGAACTTTTAGATTTGAACTGTTTGTATATGGATAGCTTCTCCCCTGACCATAAATCATCTTAAGAGAAGCTTTAATAGTCAACACTATCCCTAGAAAATACATTGGTCCATTATAAATCATTGTATTCTTAATATGATAAGATAAATCATTTTTTGTATTGCTAAGTTGTCTTTTCATTAAATTAATCTAATATAAATTCAAAACTGTATTAAGAATATAATATGAATCTGGGACATTTAGTGTTTAATGCAGTTTAAAGATTTTGTTACTTTACGTTTTGATAGTTTTTGTTGTGAAGTTTAATTGCGATTTATAATAATCCTTTACAATAAGTTTGAATTATCATGCACTAACATAACAATGAACACGTTTTTACAGCATTTAATTATATAGGGAAAAGGTACACTGTTGCATGCATTTTGAGGAAGAACGTTGTTTTGGTTGTGCTTCGGCTCTGTGTGACTGTTCAGATGGAAAGGATGGAAAGGATCTCAAGCTGACTAACTGAAGAGGTTACTGTAGCTATACCCACCATTATGAAAAAGAAGTTTATTCAAGTATGCTATTAGTATACTTCTTTTAAACTAAAAAAAAAAAAACTATACTTTGTCTACTTTTTATGTAGTTTTCAGAAATATACTTAAAATTGCACTTATGTATACTTTACTTTTTATTTGCATAGTTTTACATATTGTCTTATTACATTGTTTGAAAATATTGATTTCTAAAGATAACTGTTTTCTCCGCTTTTTGTTTAAAATGTTGCTTATTTATGACACTTACCCACATTCAAGTGTTGATAAAAAGGATGCATGAAGCTAGAATAAAATTTTTTAAAATGGAAAGAGTTAAAGTACTGTTGAAGGTATATTTCAAGTATAAAAAATGAATACCTTAATAGGAACATAGTAGTATACTTAAAGTGCAAAAACAATATATGTGACCCTGGACCACAAAACCAGTCAAAAGGGTCAATTTTTTAAAAGCTGATAAATAAGCTTTCCATTGATGTGTGGTTTGTTAGGATAGAACAATATTTGGCAGAGATAAAACTAATTAAATATCTGGAATCTGAGGGTGCAAAAAAATCAAAATATTGAGAAAATCACCTTTAAAGTTGTCCAAATGAAGGCAATGCATATCCACTCACAAAAATAATTTTTTGATATGTGATCTTTACTTAATATCCTAATGATTTTTGGCATAAAAGAAAAATCAATAATTTTGACCCATACATTGGCTATTGCTACAAATATACCCGTGTGACTTATGACTGGTTTTGTGGTCCAGGGTCACATATAAATAGTAAACTATAAGTATGATATGTTCACTTAAAGAAAACTTTCAAGTATACTTTGCAGTATACAGCTACTAAACTAGTAGTTTACTGAGCGTATACTTCAAAATGTGTACTTTCATAAACTAAAAAATTTTTTCAAGTACAGTGTTTGACTAGTAAACTGTCAGTATAAGTTCACTTGTAGTACAGTTGCAGTACAAACGAAAAACTTAGTTGTAAACTAGTTTACTACTGTTAACTTTAACTTAACTTTTTATAATTTACTGTTTACTTTTATACACTAAAAAGTGGGCCAATTTAGTCCCAAGTAGTATTGAAAGAGTACACTCACAAGTATACTTCTTGTACATTGATATTAGTATACTTACTACATAAAGTATACTTAAAAATATACTTCAACTTAACTATACTTAGTAAAATGATCTTCAAGTATACTTATTTTTGTAAGGGCATTAAAGGGTTAGTTCACCCAAAAATGAAAATGTTTTCATTATTTACTCACCCTTGAGTTGTTCCAAACCTGTAATTTGCAAACAGTTGATGGGCCCCATTGACTTCCATAGAATTCAAAATATCTCCTTTTGTGTTCAGCAGAAAAAAGAAATTCATACAGGTTTGGAACTACTTGAGGGTGAGTAAATGATGACAGAATTTTCATTTTTGGGTGAACTATCCCTTTAATAGATACGGTACTTGAAAATAAATACTAGCACAGTGCAACAACCTTAGTCCAATAGATAATGCTTTACAGTGAACTCTGTTAGAGAGCTATATATGGAAATGTATCTGTTCAAAAAATACACTCCTCTTTAGGAATTTTTTAAAAAGGGGGATTCTCCGGAGGTTCGAGATTTAGTGTGCTCCATATCAACCTTTCTCACTTGTTGTGACAACTAACTTATGCGACACCCACACAATACACCATACAACTTTTCTCTATTTATAAATATGAGACATGCACGGACAAGTGATCTATGTACACAATCTCCCGCTATGTCTAAAATATTAACACTTAAAAAAAAAAAAACACACATTTTGGAAGAAGTATTGATGTATTGACTTGATGTATTGATTTAAATTTTGTTAATTTTGAACAAAACCGTTAAAAAGTGTACCTTTTAATGTTAATTTATAAATATACTATTGTTCATTGTTAATTCGCATTCGTTCATAATCCACACAACTGTTAATTTATTCAATTTGAAATGTTAATGTATTAATGTATGTTGAAATTAACATTAACCAAGAAATTAACATTGACCATTTGTTTGAATAATAAGGTTTCCTCTCGCTTGTTCTGTGTGTGAGTTGTTCAGTCTACTGTGGGTTTATGAGCAGTGTGAGTCTGGCAGATGTAGCAGATCAAAGTGAGAGTATTTTCAAAGCTCAGAGGCACCAGAGTAGAGGTCAGGGGCCCTGCTCGCCTCTTCTCTACTCCCACCATGTGGCTACAACACTTGTGCTTATTCCATGAAAAGTGAATGTAATGCATTCACTGATTCCCTTTTTGTTTATTTCTTGTTGTTTTCTGCTCTCACAATCTGCTCTTTTTGTCTTTCTCAGGCTTGTCCCATTTCCTTCAGGATCCTGAGTCTCAGGTTGTGCCTGTAGGTGGCACTGCCCGGTTTGAGTGCTATGTAGATGGCTTGCCCACCCCAAGTATCACCTGGGAGAAGGACCAGGCACCACTACCTGCACCCGCAGAACCTCTAGAACCGTCCAGGTAAGTTATCTTGGCATGAGTTTTGGAATGTATAATTCCCTTTTTGTCACATTTTATTAAATATGATAATGTTTGCACTAAGGACTACATGGCAAGTGCAAAGCTAGTCCAACATGGTAGCTAATTTTGTTGGAAAAAAAAAAAAAAAAATTATATATGATATATATAACTAATAATACACTACCAAGGTCAGTAAGATTTTTTTTAGTATTTTTGAAAGTAGTATTATATGTTGCATTTATTTGATTAAAAAAAAAAAAACAAGTGAAATATACAGTATAAATGTAACTTGTGCAACACACAGCATCACTACTGTTACAAACTTACTGGTATTAAGCACACGAACGAGGAGATAGAGATAAGAGTCTTTACTAGAAAATCCGAATACAGGAACATACACCAGCATATACACAAACAGAAACTTAAATACACAGATGATTGAACTCAAACGACGAACAGCTGAGATGAATGTGATTAATGTCCATGGTGACAGATTGTGGCGGGAAACTAGAACAAAGGAACACGTGACAGATGAAAACAACAAACAGAAAGTCCATGTGAATGTAACATTGCGCCCCCTCCCGGAAAGGCGCGTCCTCGCACCGTAGAGAGAGGGGAAGATGAAGATAAGATGCTGAAGATGATGTAGGAGGCGGTTCAGGAGGCGGACGGCTAACCGGGAGGAGGCGGAGAACAGAAGTCCAGGGTGGTGCAGGAGGTGGTGAAGTCCGGGAGGTGGCCTTGAACAGGGGCTGCAGGCTGTTGTGCCAGGCACCAGCCAGGGTAGTGCCCCACGGCGGCGTTGATTGAGGGAGGAGCCATGGGAGAAAGAGCTGATGACAACCGCCACGCGTAGTTGAAGAGCTGAGGAGGTGGAGAGATGGTGACGATCCAAGCGTCCGCGACGGAGCCGCAGTGACGACCTCCTGAGATCGAGGAGGGGATCCGGAGGACTGAAGATGCGCAGGAGCGACCAAGGGCGGAGACGGAGCTTGAGGTAGGGTGGAGCAAGCCGTAGTGGAAGGGGTGGAGAGCCAGAGAGCAGCGAATAGTCCGTAGGTCCGCACCGAAGGCGAAGCGATGTGTGACCCAGGTGGAGCCGATGTATCGAGGGAGTCCAGCGTGGTCGAAAGGCCGATGGTCAACTCTGAGGTTGAGGGTGGGAGGAGCGCAGGCGCAGGAGTCAGAGTGATGGGAGGAGGCAGCTCGAGACCACCCGAAGCTGGAGGCGGAGCTTCGGGCTCCTCGTGCCCAGGAAGAGGTGGATCCCGGCAGGCTCGAGATGGTACCACGCTACTGAGAGGAGGTGGTATCGAGGGACTGGAGGGAGACGGAGATGATTGGGTGGCACTGATGGCTGTGGACTGGGAAACGGGCTGAAGTTCAATGCAAACATCCAAGATAAGTGGTGAGTAACAGAAATGTTAGTGAGATGGTGGGAGAGGAACGCTGGACGGGACCAGCGGGGAGACAGGCAGTTCAGGGCTGGACGGAACCAGCGGGGAGACAGGCAGTTCAGGGCTGGACGGAACCAGCGGGAGTGAAGACAGTATAGGGGCAAGACAGGTTTCCTCTCCACACCTTAAGTCCAGCAGTGTCTCAGCGAACTCACTCTCAGTAGCGGGGGGGTGGGCGGGGCTCATTTCCAGACCCTCGAGGTCCACCAACACTCCCTCAGCAATGGAAGACTCGGCCGGCTCACACACCTGGTCAGGTACACGCTGCTCGGGCTCCGTGGCGATGTGACCCCCGATCGCTCTTGTGGGCGTGGATGGCTCGATCGCGGCGGTTTCCATCGTACTACCTGCGGTGGGCTCAGGTCGAAAATCCTCGCTGTCTGGGTGGTTCTGGCTGGGCACTGGCTGGGGAGTGGGGCTGGCGGCAACCTCGACAGTGAAAGGTGATCCGCAGGATGCCAGCACCCACTCCACATAGGACTCGAAGCTCCCTCGAGAACCCTCCCCGGACAGCTGTGTAAGTGGTGGAGTGGTGGAGTTGAGTCCAAAGTACAAGAACGTGTACAGGCAGTAGTCCGGGAAGGTGGTCTGATGTGGGAGATCCAAAAACAGTTCTAAATGTCTCTCGAGGGAGCTTTCTCCCTGCTCAAGGCACATGAGTTTCACATCTGGGAACATAGTGCAAGCAGGAGTGAGAAAACGGAACAAAAAAAAACTGAACACGAAAACCAAAAAGAAAATCCTAGGTAAAAAAACGTCGCTTAAAGTTTTCGGTCGGGTATTCTGTTACGAACTTACTGGTATTAAGCACATGAACGAGGAGATGGAGATAATAGAGTCTTTACTAGAAAATCCGATAGGAGAATACAGGAACAGACAGGAACATACACCAGCATATACACGAACATCCAAACGTCCAAACGCAAACGATACCCGACCACACAATCCACAGAAACAGGAACTTAAATACACAGATGATTGAACTCAAACGACGAACAGCTGAGATGAATGTGATTAATGTCCATGGTTACAGATTGTGCCGGGAAACTAGAACAAAGGAACACGTGACAGATGAAAACAACAAACAGAAAGTCCATGTGAATGTAACAACTACACAACATGTACAAAATTACCAGCTTTCTAGTGCTGTAACCAAACAATATCCTAACAAAATGGCCTTAAGTTAGAAGCTCCCCAGTGCAGTTATGTGTCTTGTTTAGAGAATACTTTCCTTGTGGTGTGTCCAGTGGTGAAAACTCATTAGACATTAGTGTCTGCGAGTGTAGTTCTGCATGGACTGTCTGTGACTGATGGGTACTTAATTTAGGTTTGCTTGATCTCTGGGACATAATCTAAGTTTTTAATTAGTACATTATAACTAATGGTACTTTTTCACATTGCAATTTTTTTTTAAATTCACATTAAAACTATTTTCACATGTAAATGTAATGTACAGCATCTTTTCTATTTTTTATTTAATTGACTATTTAGCTGCAGTCTGTAAGTTTTTACTCTTTGTCAGCATCTCTCTGTTTGAAACCTGCAATTGCAGTTATTTGCAGAATTATCAGCGCGGCTCCTCAGCGTGTCCTCAATCTAATGTTTGCTGTCAGTCACCACATCGGTGTGGAATACTGTACTTTGGAATCACAGATTTTGCATCTTGGAAGTATGACCAAAATAAGAATTTTCACCTGAAAATGTTTTGTAAGTAACAAATCTGCCACTTTTGTTCTGACCCACTGAGAAAAAAACATTAGCCTACAATAAATTGCGCTGCCATTGGTATTTAAATCTGACGATCGCTTAGCTCGGATCATGTCAAATCGTACAAATTATTATTATTGTTATACTTTGTTCTCAAATTGTTAATGTTAACAACATCGGCATTGTGTGACTATGTGTATTTAGTGTGTATTAGCATTACCTGTAGATTTCAATTTCTGTAGCCAATCTGTAGTCTGAAGTCTTTTGCTTTTGATTACGGGTTAATCTCCAGTTGTCACTGATGATTGTCATTTGGATCTTTCTGGATTACAATCCGCCATCAAACTGATTATTGCAGCAGCTTTGAGAAAAGGCTATAAATGATCCGCCATCCTCACATGTGATTTAGCCTACTAGCGGGGACTCGTTCTTTATGTAAACAGATGTGATGTAATGATGCAAAGACAAACGGCTGCATGCTCGAATTTCCTGTGGAAACCCACCAGTACCACCCAAATTATAAAACATTATTACAAGCTTACCGTTGTGAATCGGACTAAGGTAAGGAGATAGTTTTGAACACTGGCTGGTTATGTACTTGCTCAAATTTATTTTTGATCATTTTTAACCAAAAAAAAGATACAGACTGCAGCTTTAATTACAAAATATTATATTGCGAATCGCTATATGGAAATAATGAGAAGAATAACAAAGTGCAGTAAATGGTAAAACTGTTTGCGCTAAAACCAGTGTTTAAAAAAAATAATTCGCTGTTTTGTACAGCTAATAATAACTGGAGGAAGATGACACTGAAAGCCAGACACATTCAATCTACAAATGGCCGTGCCCGCTCTTACGTGAAAATAAGGAGAATTGACTTTATCTAATAGGGTAATCACAGTTGTTTACCATTTCAGAGTATGTGTATGTTACAGTTGCTTTTGCAATTTGAGCAGGTAAGTCTGTATGTGAGAGGAGCTAATCAATGACTGTGTACAAGAGGCCAATCAGAGGTCAAAGAGTTAAGCATGGGCCCCACCAAAGAGGTGGGCATCAGGGGGAAGGGGACTGTTGCATCAAATGAAGTCCGGGTCATCGGTTTAAAGTATGTCGTGTGATAAATGGAAGGCTTACTATAGCAGAGGCTGCCAAATTTCTGTAGTCACCCCATCTGAAAAGGTCAAGTACAGAATCTGTAAGAAACTGTAAAGATTTTTTGCTCAGGAAATTCTCTTGCTGGCTATGCAGCACAGTAATCATGTAAAATATTGATAGTGTACTCTACTGTCCCAAGTTGGCTCAAAACCTTGTTATTATGGGGTCATAATTTTCCTAATTCCTGTTTGATTAAATGATTTCATTTTGCCGGATGTAGCTATAAGTTTGCTGAACATACTGTCTAGATAGTATTGCATGTTAGCTTGCAACATTGAATTTTCCAATAAATTTATAATCATGTTTAATTTGCATTTAAATTTGGCTCACTATATTGTCTGGTCCCTAGCTCGTGGAGATGATAGTGAAAGGTCAGAAATAAAGTTCAAAACAGTATTGTGAGGGTTTATAATGATATGGTTGGGATCACCAAATCGGTTGAGTTTCTAGTACAGGAGGTCGGCAACCTATGGCACGCAGAGGGATAATCACTAGCATGTGACAATAGCTATAGAGGTGTATGTATTTAATTAAGATAAAGTCCTTCAAACGTGCTTACAGACATATATTTTGAGGTACTTAGGTATTTGAACTGTGAGATTCTATCCTGTGCTAGTGCGCAGATCCAACAAACCATTCGCAAAAGACCAGAGGTGCGTGCTTCTGACATCCCTCTGCATGACATAAGTTGCTGACCCCTGTTTTAATATTTAATTTCTTATTTTATTTGTATCTTTATAATAAATATAATACTTAAAATTTGTGCACGTCATTTTGTGTTCCGTTTTTTTTTGCAGATGTTACGCTTATGTAACAAGCAGTCCATTGAAAGTGAATGTACTGAACCTAAGTGAAGTTTTATTAAACATAATCCAAGTTGAACTAGACAAAGATCTGACAGAAATACATGGACTTACCAACAGCAGGTTACATTGAACAGTACTAGACAAGAGAACAATGAAACCTGTATATACACAAAGACAAATGACCTAACAAGACACCTGAAAGCAATGAACAATGAACCAATGAGAATGTGACACATAGACAAGGGAACCAATCAGAACATGACACATTCACAAGACATGATCACATGAGGGCAAGAAAGTCACATGACAAGAAACCAGGAAACATGAAGCATGAAATTACAAAATAAAGCCCCTTTCACACAGGGATTCCAGAAAATACACAGATAATGTGTCCTGGCATCGTTTGATTTTTGGTTCATTCACACTGCCAGGGATTTTTCTGGAATCTGTGCGTGCGTTCACACACATCCCATAAAGATCCCATAAAGACACGTGACATCGATGTGATTTAATGTCTCTGCAACGTCTTAAGTTGCCTGTGATCTGCGATTTCTCTCTTGATAAACCACGCTTGTGGATTTTTTTTTTTCTTTTTCTGATTCTATCATAAACTAGCGCATCACGTACCATTTCACTAAACGGCCAAACGATCTCAGCTTCAGCGTCATCACTACGACACACCCCTTACAGCATTGATTATGGCTTTTGTTCACACAGGGCGCATT
The DNA here is from genome assembly GCA_037101425.1 of Elopichthys bambusa. Lineage (NCBI taxonomy): Eukaryota > Metazoa > Chordata > Actinopteri > Cypriniformes > Xenocyprididae > Elopichthys > Elopichthys bambusa. The sequence continues at coordinate 29,224,503 of CM074432.1, forward strand.
CCGGGACTGATCCCGGCAATGTTATTAGGTCCCCATCCTGGAATCTATGCCGGAATAAATCCTGGAACGTGTTTGCATTCACACAGAAGGCACTCTGAACATTTTTATGGCCATTTTCCGGGATCAATGTGCTGTGTCAAAGGGGCTTAAAGACATGAACAATACCAACAAAACCTAAACCAACGTGACAGCTAGATCTTAGGATAAACTCCTGATTTGATTGCATAAAGGGCATTTGGCTACTGATTCTTAATTGTTTGTTAAAATTCAGGAGCAAAACATGCTATGTTTCAGAAAGCTGGAGAGATATCTCTATTTTTTTCTTTTTATTCTCAGTCTCTCTCTGCTTTTTCTCGACCTTCTTTCTCTTTTTTCTCTTTTGTACAGCCATATGCAAAAGAGCAAAAGTGTCTTTTCTATATTATAATAAGATTAGCATCTCTTGCTCTCTCTCTATCACTCGCACATACGCACAAAAACACTTGCACACAGAGAGATGTAGGTGTGCAGCATACACTTAACGCACATATTATAATCACAGTCTCTTTCAGACTGAGAATGAAAAGGTGCTATAAGAACATAATCATGTTAAGTGTTATTTATCATCCTGGTACCTTGGATAGCATTGCAGATTTTAAAATCAATCTTTAATATCTACTGTTTCACATTCACCTCGCGATATCCAGCCACATGATAATAATATTATTATTATTATTATTATTATTATTGTGCATCATTACTGTTACAACCTACTGTTTACTAATGGGTGGTTTGGGTAAGACTATTAGATATTTTAATTAATATCGAATAATATAGATAATTTCAAGAGTTTACTAAAAACATGCACAGTAAAAAGGAAAGACTTTTGAAATGTCAAATAAGGACAGAGAATTTTATTAAAATGTCTTCTGATTGCATCATTGAGAGATTTCATCATCTGCTGTCAGTTTTTGTTGAATAATCCTCTGAGAAATGTTTCTCTGCATATGACAGCAACTGTGCAATGGTGTACATCAAATGTCAATAAATTGAGTTTGATTTTAAAAAATGTTATTGCATTTTTGTTTTTATTGGATGGGACAATGGACATAAAAGCACAGGCAGAGAAAAGGAGGAATGGAGTGAGACATGACCGAACTTGAACCCAGGTCCCCACAAGCAACATCCTGCCCTCTGTGCCATCACTTCAACTGAAAAAGTTTGGGTGGAGCCTTTTTGTTTAGACTTGTCATTTATGACACTAGCTTATAAAAGCACCTATATACACTATTGTTTGTGTGTGTGTGTTTGACACTTATTATGCTTTTTCGAATATTACCTTTCATGCAATATATGTGTGTAATTGTAAATGTAAAAGGTCTGCAAAGTTTTAAAGGGAGAGTTCACCCAAAAATGATTTTTTTTCCATTACTTACTCATTCTCAAGTAGTTCCAAACTCGTGTTCCAAACACAAAAGAAGATATTTCAAAGAATGTTGATAATCAAACAGTTGATGGTAGCCATAATAGGAAAAAATACAATGGAAGTCAATGGTCAACTGTCTTGTCAACAATAGAAAGAAACTCGTAAAGGTTTGGAACAACAAGAGGACAAGTAAATGATGACACAATTTTATCCCTTTAAAGATCAAAGTGCACAACAAATAAAGTTATTGTCTCCAAAAACAAAGGATCAATTCTGAACTGCTAAAATGAGTTGTTTGGCAATTTTAGTGTTACTTTCTGTTACATACCTACGTAACAATGTAACACATTTGCATAATTTAATAACAAACACTGCAGTTGTTATTTTGGTTTGGTTTGTTATGTTGACATGTCGAGAAGACGCTGTTTTTAGCACTGCGAATCCACTTTGCATACAGTTTAAGAGAATGAGGACTCTCATAGGAATTGATACAGAAAACCTGCTGCCATCATTCATATCACTGTGTATCAAGTGCTGAGGAAGGCTCTGGAGCTAAATTTCAGATATGGTAATAGGCATTTGGTTTCCAACATGCACTGTAAGCTGAAGACCAGACACAACAGGTTGGGCTGTCTGACCAATCAGAGCAGTGTAGGCTTACGGAAAGGAGAGGTTTACTCTTCAAACGAACCATTTTCAGACTCTTTGAGAAATTAGATGATGTGCAATGTATATAATGAGAAAACTGAATTGTTTTTTGATCTTGGATGCATGTAAATGTATTGTAGGAGACCACCAAAACAAAATCAGGAACCTTTAAAATAGCATAATGGGGCACTTTTATTCAGTAAGGATGCATTAAATCAATCAAAAGTGACAGTAGAGTCTTTTAGATTGTTCTAAAAAATTTGCTTTCTATTAATCAAAGAAACCCAAGGGGGGGAAAAAAATCTATAACTATTTTTGATCAAATAATTTTTTGAGCATAAGAGATTTCTTTCAAAAACAAAAATCTTACCAACACCAAACTTTTGAATGGTAGTGTATGTACAGTATATAAATAAATAATAAATAATATATAAAATAATAATAAAATTGTACATTCCAATGGGGACCATGACTCTTTATAACACTATATTACAGACTGCTAGACAGATGTTTACTCTTAGCCATCTGTTAATTACTTTAAATCACTAGATGTAAGATTGTACGCACAGTAAATGTACAGTACATAAGTACATTCTAGTAGTCTTGACATATTTGTCACTGCATTGACTTCTTGCAGTTACCCCAGCAGTTTGGAATTACAAATGAGAACAAACTTTAAAAAGGATACAGATTGTCTGCATCAGGTGCTTCCTTTTGTGTCTGTAAAAAGTGTATTTTGTATTCACTCTTCATATTAATGAGAACACACTTGCACATTAGCCGTGCATTAATACACGCTGTCGTGTTCTGGCGGCTGCTGCAATCACTCTCTCATTTACATCCCAAGCGCAGCTGAGGCGGTGCCATACTGCTGGAAGTGTAGCTCTGGTGTGGATGTGTCCTCAGCTGAACTCTCACAGCCCCAGTGAATTCTGAATTCTATAACGCACCCGGTTGCAACCCGCTCGCACTCACAGATGGACAAATTCACCCAGCCTTGGTCTTCGTGGCCTTTCTGCCAGAGTGTCTTGCTCATGGGTATGAGTCTACAAGATTAATGGTGTATAATATCGGTCCTGAATGAAAAGAGGATTTGAAAACGATCTCTTGGGGAGAAAGATGACTATAGAATGAATATTAGTGGTGCAACATGACCTTGACACTGCAAACAAAGCGAGAGTGAGTGGAAGAAAGGAATTAAAATGGTCTTATGAAGATACAAGCTGCCATATTGGACTGTTCTCCTATATTCTTCTATACATAAACTCTGTCTCTACTTCTTTTCTCTACCATTTTTCACTCCCCCGCTATGTTATTTCTGCAGTATGGTTTGTGCATATTGCTGCTTTATATGTTTCTCTAAGTTGACTGGTGCTTAGTGCTGGCATAAATAGCAGACGTCTAGCCTCCTAAAGCCTAAAAGAAGCTTCAGTTTAGAAGAACGACAAACAAACACACACACATATTGACACTTTCGGTTGATTTAGAAATGCTAATGATTATCTCTTTCTTTCTCTTACAGGTACATATCTCTTCCTAATGGGGTGCTGCAGATTTTAGGAGTCTCTAAAGAAGACGAAGGCTTGTACCGTTGCGTGGCCTTCAACTCTGCCAGCAAGCGCTTCAGCCAAGATGCTTCTCTCACAGTTAGCCCAGGTACAAAGATCTGTTCCTAATTACCCCATCATAGACTGCTTTTCATTATTCGTGATCAGTGTTGGGTAAGTTACTTCAAAAAATGTAATTAATTACTAATTACATCATCAATGTTGTATTTAAAATACTTTTCTAATTACTCTGTTTGAAAAGTAATTTAATTACTCAATAAGTAACTTAATACTAATTACTTCTTAAAAGCCCTATAAACCTTGACCGGATAGACAATAGAAAGGAAACTCTTTTAATAATTTAATCAAACATGGAATAGTTTAGCCTTTTATAGCTTTTTAAAACATTTTAACTTTAACTTTATTAAAACATATACTATAATACTTTTATTTACTATAATACTTACATTTTTTTTAGTAACAAATAGGGATGTCACTATACCAAAAATCTAGTAGTTGTTACCGATACCACCAGAAGTGCACAATACTCGATACCAAAGTCAATACCACGGTAAAAATATATAAAAATACAAATAAAACAATGCTATATTTTTGTCCAAGTAGGTCTAATAGTAGTAAGTAAAAATACCACAAAAAATGAAAAATGAAATATAAACTCTGCATAGTCATAACTGTATAAATTAAATATAGATTAATCCTTATTAAAGCTTTTATTTTGTTGTTTATCATTTATAATACAGACAGACCGCCAATAGTAGACAGTAGCATGTTTTAAAGGCTGCTGTCACTAAGACCTAATGGACGGAGACAATATGCTGTTACACATGCTGTTCACATTCACATAACTAACGCGAATATACGCCAAGATGGGCATTTTGACATAACTGCGTGTGTAATTGAACGTTTATGTGTAATAAACCGCGACAATCTGACACTCGTGAGAGGCGGCTATGTGTGTGCGCTTTGGTTGAAGACCGTCTCTCAGAGAGCGCGCACAGTTTTTTCTCTCTAGGACATATCTTACATTTTACCGTAATGTTCTTGCCTACCTGTGTCAAAAAAGTAAAGTAACTGGAATATTTCCATTCTGCAAGACAGCCACTCGCTTCTGCCGACATCTTCAGACAGCGACTACACAGCCAACTGGTGCGAAGTTGCAAACTCAGCTAACGACTTTAAAGAGGCAGCATTCACTTTTACCTTTAGACGACAAATTTAGATTTTAAATTCAATATTGATTTAAACAGAACTGTTGAACTAATTTTCAGTATGTAACGCAAGTACATTATAAGTAACTGAAATTAAATTACCTAAAAATTAACAGTAATCCCTTACTTTACTTTTTCAGTGGATAAGTAATTTAATTACAGTAACTCTGCAACGCATTACACCCAACACTGACTATGTTTACATGGACAACAATATTCCGATATTAATACAATTAAGAGAATACTCTGATTAAGAAACGACCATGTAAACAGCGATTATTTGATTACCTTAATCCGACTAAAGTCATACTTGAAGTAAACACAAATCGAATTAAGACAGGTGGAGTATTCCTATTTTAGTCTCATTATCGGAGTGTATTATAGACATGTACACACCTTAATCACACTATTAACGTCATGTGGGAGTTTTCGGACACATAATACACGCACGGCAGTGGTCAACCGTTTGACGACAAACAAGAGAGCAAACTTCAAGCAAGAAGCCACAAATCAAACTCACCTCATCTCTCATCCAGTAGGCTACCTCTGAGTTTGTTGCGGTGGCATGAATGAAATGTTGCTGAATGAAAATACAGAGGAGGCCTGTTGCTGGAGAATTTGTATCCACCGTCCTCTATTTACAGAGCCCCGCATATGACAGGGAAAATAAATAGTAGGCTAAATCGTGCGCACAATTTATTTATTTTCTTGCATGTCAGATGCGGGGCTCCGTATCTATTTGCATGTATAGCATGTCAAATAATTAACTGCACTTGAAACTTTCGTATAATTAAAAATGAAACTGTATACAGTACCATAACGAAGACGTAGCCTACTGTGTGGTCAGTGATATGTGAAAGAACATAGGGCGGGGTGCCATGGGGACATAATGACGTTTGCCATTAATCGATCTATGTTCTATAACATGTAAAACGGCAACATAAAAGGAATATTCTAAAAGCAACTCATGTAAACACCTTAATCATTATATTGTCTTATTCAGAATAAGGTCAATAATTAGATTACTGCTGTCCATGTAAACGTAGTCACTGTTCGTGATCTGTCGACGTCACATAGACTTTTCAAGCTCCATTCACCTCAGTTTTCTGACTCACACAGTAATGGCCTTATAGAGGTTTAGAACTCAGTGAGTGCATTCTCTGAGAATTCATTAAACACCAGAATTAGAGAGTTCCACTTATTAGTGCTAGTTATAATGTTAGTTATAACTTAGTTTTTCTGCTCTTTCTATGACCCTTGGAATTTATTGGTTTGTTTTTGTTGCGTTGCCTTCTATTGTAAGTACACTGTAAAAAAAAATGTGTAGAAAAACAGATAATGTGTTGGTACAAAATTACCAGTATGTTTTCCATTAAGTTTATGGACATTTAAAATACAACACAATGCACTGCGTAATTCAGAATATGGGTAAAACATTTGTGAAGATGGTATTAATAGTCCACCCAAAAATGAAAATTGTCATCATTTACTCTCCCTCAAGTTGTTCCAAACCTGTATGAATTTCTTTGTTCTGCTGAACACAAAGGAAGATATTTGGAAGAATGTTTGTTACCAAGCAGATCTCACCCCTCCATTTACTACCATATTTTTTTTTTTTTTTTTTCCCCTAACATTGGGTGAGAGACCTGTTTGGTTACAAGCATTTGGTTACACCAAATATCTTCCTTTGTGTTCAGTAGAACAAAGAAATTCATACAGGTTTAGAACAACATGAGGGTGAGTAAATGATGACACAATTTTCCTTTTTTTTACTTTCAAAAATGAAAATGGTGTCATTAATTACCCTCATGTCGTTCCACATCCGTGAGACCTTCGTTCATCTTCGGAACACAAATTAAGATATTTTTGATGATATCCGATGGCTCAATGAGGCCTTCATTGACACTGACATTGATCAGATGCCCAGAAAGCTACTAAAGACATATTTAAAATAGTTCATGTGACTATAGTGGTTCAACCTTAATGTTATGAAGCGACGAGAATACTTTTTGTGCACCAAAAAAACAAAATAACGACTTAATTCAACAATATCTAGTGATGGGCGATTTCAAAACACTGCTTTACGAATTTACGAATCGCCAGTGGTGAACCATTGAAATTTCGAAACACTTACCATGTAACTAAGCCTCGTTTACTGAAATTACGTGACTTTGGCAGTTTGAAACACGCTCTGAACCACTGATTCAAAACAAAAGATTTGTAAAGCTTTGAAGCTTCACGAAGCAGTGTTTTGAAATCGCCCATCACTAGATATTGTTGAATAAAGTCATTATTTTGTTTTTGCGCACAAAAAGTATTCTCGTCGCTTCATAACATTAAGGTTGAACCACTGTAGTCACGTGAACTGTTTCAAATATGTGTTTAGTACCGTTCTGGGCATCTGAAAGTGGAAATTAACTTGCTATCAATGGAGGCCTCATTGAGCCATCGGATATAATCAAAAATATTTTAATTTGTGTTCCGAAGATGAATGAAGGTCTTATGGGTGTGGAATGACATGAAGGTAATTAATGACTGAATTTTCATTTTTGGGTGAACTAACCCTTTAATAGTGCTCATAAATGGCTGCTGAGATAGTATTCTCACTTGAAACGGAGTAAAGGCTTATACCCCGAAAGACTATTCGTTACGTCATGACTTAACAAGTGGAGTACTTTACAGTGATGGACAGCCCAGGTTTATAAACAGCATATATATTCCTGTCATGTAAAAATGAGTGGTAATTGGTGCAAATTTATTCACCTTCCTAAAGTCATAAAAATATGAAATTAGCTCTTTTGCAGCTTAATTTTGATTTTTGGGCTCTTTTCAATGAAAGTTACAATACATTTTCATAAAACTGAAATATTCATATATAAAACATTTTTATATCAAAAGAACATTGGAAATGTGATTACTCATGATATGACCCCTTAAACTGTGAAACATCAGTTTTATGGTTCTCTTTCAGTCTTTTTATTTTAAGTAAAGTTTGAATATCTGCAGTGGCCCTTTCAGTGCTTTATGTTTGTGTGTTTAAGTGCCCTCTGCAGAGGTGGTCTGTGTTGCAGGCAGAATTGATTTCCTGCTGTCCTTAAGGCTGCTCAGCTGATGAAATTGAGTGGGCAAAAGGAGGGATGGAAGAGAGGAATGAGATGAGGAACAAAGACCGTAAAGGCTAGAGAGATAAAAAACTAAATAAAATAAAAGAGTGTGGGAAGACCAGGGAGACTAATTGGTAAAGCTATGAAGCCATTCTCTACATTTTCCCCCTTCACACACACCTCTGAAAGACTTAAATCTCCATGCTGACCTTTGCTCATTTCCATTATGCGTCTGTGTTATCAGCCATAGACCTGAATGATTTTCTCTGTGTTTCCATCTCAGACTTTCATCATTTAAGCCATCTTTCTAATTATTCCACATTCATTTTTCTGCTTCTTCCTCTCTTCTACTCCTATTTGCTCTTCCAAGCCTTTTATTTGTTTCAGTTGCTTCATAAAGTTTCTTCTCTCTCTTTTTGGAAGAAAATGAAATTGCTTAAGTGGAATGTGTCGGAGTGTGAAAGATAAAATAAAAGAAAGAGAGAAGTTAATAAAAATGAAAGAGATTGAGAGAAAGAAAGAGATTAATACAATGAGTAATAGAATGAGAGATTTTTTTAATGTTTTTTTTTTATTTTATTTTTTATTTTCTATGGCAAGATGCATTGAAGTATGCCAATCAACAAATGAATTTGACACTAAAATGAAAGAAAGAGAAAAAAATAAAATGAGCAAAGAATTGAAGAACCCCAATAAGCAGCTTTTCAACCATGACAAAAACTAATTTTTAGAGACGGACATACAGCAACACTGCCTGCTAGATATGCTTTAACATGTGGCTAAATATATTATCTGTATATGTTATGTATACCCTTTTGTTCACCATGGTGACCCTGTGTGTGTCTGTATGTGTATGTAGACATCTTATGTAATGCTAATGGCCTTCAGTTACATAAGCACTTCAGTCACTCACCTTAGTTCTTATGTTATGCGTTGTCTAACTTAAGTTACTAACTTCTCTATTAATATGTTCTATTTTTGCATACCTCCTCATTGGCTTGGCAATAAAACCATGTTGAATTGAATAGTGAGACAACGAGAGAAAGACAGATTGAAAGAGAGCAATGTTCACCTTGAGGTAATCATAGTTTTGCTCTGTGAATGCAACACATCTTTTGCCCCTGACACCAGACAGCTCAATTACACAATAACAGTCATTGTGAGAGTGTGTGTGATTCAGGTATCTCATCTTGCTGAGATGTAAGGCAGTAGTTTGGCTCATCAGCATTCTGCTTGATACTGTATATTTTGTTACACTTTAACTTTATCTTGAAAGCCGTATAGCAAACTTTTGCAGTTGTTCATGGTCTGTAGTGGCCTGCTGTTCTCATTATCAGGTTGTTTATAAAACAGGCGCACGTCCACTGTTTACTGCTTTTACATGGTGCACCCTGTAGCCTCAGACAGAAATCTGATCCATTTTAAATCCCTGGGCTCTCATGCATATGTGATTGCTGCTGTATGTAATCAGAGTGATTAATTTATGATCGTCATACCGTATCCATAGCTGCACACTTATGTTTTACTTCATTATCATCTGTGGGTGTGTCTACTGAATTCATACAGGCTCTTCTGAGGCCACAGAAACAGGGCCTTTACCACTAAATGTATAGTTTATAGTCAAGCCAAACTTTATTTATAGAGCACATTTTAAAGGGTTAGTTCACCCTAAAATGAAATTTCTGTCATTTATTACTCACCCTCATGTTGTTCCACACCTGTAAGACCTTCGTTCATCTTCGGAACACAAATGAAGATATTTTGATGAAATCTGCAAGTTTTTTTTTTTTTTTATCCTCCATTGAAAGCAACAAAATTACCGCATTCCACACTGAATGCTGTAATTTTGTTGCTTTCAATGGAGGATAAAAAAAAAAACTTGCATATTTCATCAAAATATCTTCATTTGTTTTCCGAAGATGTCATATCCAGAAAAGTAGTAAAAACATAATTAAAGTAGTCAACGTGACTACAGTGGTTCAAGCTTAATGTTTTGAAGCGACGAGAATACTTTTTGTGCGCAAAAACAAAACAAAAATAATGACTTTATTCAACAAATTCGTCTCTCCCCTGTCATTCTGCTATGCTATTTTTGTTGAAGCTTCCAGGTTCTACGTCCGAACGACGGCTCAGTATTGGCCGACGCCTGTTAACGTGAGCAGCACGAGGCATGCGTGTAATGCTAAAACAGGAGCCGGCCAATAATGAACCGGCGTTCTGACGTAAAAACAGAAATGCAGCACTGCGCCAACTGAGTAACAGACTGACAGGGAAGAAGAAAAAAAATTATTTTATTTTTTTGCGCACAAAAAGTATTCTCATCGCTTCATAACATTAAGGTTGAACCACTGTAGTCACGTTGACTATTTTAACAATGTTTTACTACTTTTCTGGACATTGAATGTGGCAATTTCATTGCTTTCAATGAAGGATAAAGAACCTCTCAGATTTCATCAAAAATACCTTAATTTGTGTTCCGAAGATGAATGAAGGTCTTACGTGTGTGGAACGACATGAGGGTAAGTAACTGATGACGGATATTTCATTTTTGGGTGAAGTGACCCTTTAATACAGCTTTACAAAAATAAATATATACAATAAATGTGTATACATATATAATTCATACACAACATAAAACACACACTACCATTCAAAGGTTTAGTGTCTGTAAGATCATTTTAATGTTTTTGAAAGGTCTTTTATGCTGTTTTGATCAAAACACAGTAAAACAGGAATATTGTGAGATATTATTACAATTTAAAATAACTGTTTTCTATTTTAATATATAGGGATGCGTCGATACCATTTTTTTTTAAGGACCGAGTACCAATACTTTTTTTTTTTTTGTACTCGCCGATACAGATACCTATGCCTATACATTTATTAATTTCTCTCTCTCTTTTTTTTTTTTTTTGATGTTGCAGTTTTTCAAGCACAACACAGTGAGACTAATGAATGTAGGACAGCTTCTTTATTATTACTCTAATGAAAAAAGTAATAATTTTTATGTGCTTGTCACAAACTTAAAGAACAAAAATGTCACTGTCCAATAACCTTCAAAGGGCATAATTACCAATATATATATAATTGTTGTTATATAAAAAGAAATTTACAAACAATACAACAAATACTATAGAGATAAAAATTAAATAAACTTGTTTTTTCAGATACAGTAGGTTTATTTACCATGTATACATTTATTTAACATATTTTGTTGTTTTATTAACATTAATGACAAATCTAGGCTACGGTCCCTTTAAGACCGAATCCATGGATACTGACACACATCCTGTTTTCACCCAAATGTTTATGTCCACTTAAGCCATAACCGACTGATTTATGTGAGATACTCCACACGATGGACATTTTGACAACTTTGTGTGCATTTGACTATTCAGGTGCAAGAAGAACTGATCGCGCGCTGTCTGAAAGATCTGGGATCGCGCGCAAGAAAGAAAGAGAGAGAGTGCGTGCGAGAGAGAGCGTGCTTCTGGTCTGTGTCATTCAGCGCGATTCTGCCTATCCCGCCTTCACTAATCGATAACGAATTGTGATTGAAAGCATGCAGTTCGCAATGTGTGGGTTGTCTTAATTAATTTTTAAATATTTCCACACCTCTGAGGCTGACATTGTTTCTGCTGCTGCCGCCGGTGTCTCTGTGCACAGAAAATTCTGTCAGTTACGTCACATGAGGTACCGGTCTTTGGTATCAGGAGTATTTTTATGAGTACGAGTACAAGTACATGAGCTTGGTATCGGGCCCGATGCCGATACTTCAAAATATAATTATTTTAAAATATATGATTTATATATATCTTATTTATATATGAGAGCTGCAACCCAGAAAAACTTGACACCTATCCTCTTTGGCCTCAAAGATTGCCTCTCTGTAAATGTTTCAATCTCTCTCTGTTTCATTACTCTTTTCTCCTCTCCTCCATCCTGTGTGTCTCGCTCTATATCTCTGTCTCTCATTTCTTTTGAGCAGAAGAGGAAACAGTATACTCTGTTGGGTTAGTTGCTTCACTAGTGCTGCTTTCACTCAAGCAAACCATTGTGCCTGATGGTGAAGACTCTATCATGTACACAAACACACACTCATAGTCTGTCTGACATGTCTAGGTCTGTCTCAGGAGAGTGAGGTGGTGATTGTGGCTCCACCACGAAACTCTACAGTGGTTATGGGTCGTCCAGCTGTGATGGAGTGCATGGCTCAGGGTGAGCCCAAACCCTTCGTGTCATGGAGCAGACAGGGTAAGACGCAAACACAAATATATTATTACGCGCATGCATCCATATCCTGGTCTACTGTAACAGACTGTAACTAACAGATTGTAGGCTTTTAGGGGTCTGTGCGTGCATTTACTTGAACCTGGTCTATACATTGAGACTGAACATGGCCCTTAAACAAGACTATGCAATCCCATATAATCAAATTATGATGGAATACATAAAAAATGACTTAAACCAAAACCTTATATATATATATATATATATATATATCTAAAGTGGACCTTTGAAATAAAGCATTAGCATTAATATATATAATAAAAATGTGTATTTTATTTTATAAAACGGTTAGTTCCTGTCCTTGATTCTGATTGGTCAATAACTGTGTTTTATTCACGATAAAACACGGCTATGACCGCTTCACCCAGCAGTTCTGTGTATCACTACATAACACCCTTAGCAACCACTCTTAGCAATGTAAACTGTTTGTACTCAATTTATATTGTTCATTGAAGCTTACTGTATTGTGTAGAAAAGTATTGTGAGAAAGCGATCGACTGAACGAGTTTATTATCTGCATTCAGATTTAGCATTTTTCTTTAGGTCAGTCCTATGTTGATAATAAAAAATCTGTTTAAATGTACGGTGTATTATCTTGTCCTTTTAACAGTTAATGGGTTTTCCCGTGACTGACAGCTCTAGTCAAAGCATTTGTCAGTTGCGTCTTGTTCCGTGTTTACAACAATTCAGTCTTTTCAATGTAAAAGTCTTCGCTACTGACTGACACACTCATAAAGACAGTCTTTGTCGCCATCTAATGGCATTATAATGTAACTTCTGTTGCTGTTCATGGTCAGGGACTATTTTTTTCTGGCAGAAGGGTGGCTTTTGGTGAAAGTTTACTTCATGAAAGTTGCATTGCATTGATTTTTGGCTTTAATTTTTGTATTGTGTGGTAACCATTTTATAAAAGCAATAAGGTACGAGAGGCTGTGCTGCATCGTGAATAAATCACAGCCGTGATTTATTCACGATACAGCACAGCCTCTCGTACCTTATTGCTTACTTACATATATTTAAATGGTAACACTTTACAATAAGGTTTCACTACTTTAACATGAACTAAGAATTAACACTTCTACAGCATTTATTAATCTTAATGTTATTAATCTTAATACATTATTAAAATGAAATGTTGTATTTGTTAACATTAGTTAATCCACTATGCACTAACATGAAACAATGGATTTTTATTAACTAACAATTAATAAAAGGGTTTAAGATTAAGATTGTTAACAGATGTTATTACATTAACAGATGTATTGCTCATTGTTATTTCATGATAGTTTATACATTAATTTTAACGAATGAGGCCTTATTGTAAAGTGTTACCATTTAAATATAATTTATTTTTTCATGAATTAATTTTGGGCTCGGGTTGGCTAGAGGACCCAAACTAACTGGGTCGGTCAGTTTGAAGTAGGAGTCAGAGAGCCTGGTAGGTTCGAAACCTGGTGTAAAATCCTTAAACAATCATTGCTGTGCCCTTAAACCCTTGGTTGATTTGGAGACACTGTGATTATAAGTGCATTGTTGTTTTGGATAAAAGTGTCAGCTGAATGACCAAATTGTGATTAGTACTGTGTCCACTGTGAACTTGGAGTGCTTACATAGAACACTGTAAATGAATCCCACATATTTGTGATTTATAGAGTGAGCTTATATGTTTGCTTTATAGACACGTGGCTCTGCTGCAGCAGACACCCCAACTACCCACCCTTCACCCCCACTGTTACTGCTTCCATCCAGGTTCATTACAGACCTCATTTTGTCTTCTTTCCTCCACAGTGATGCCACGGATGTATAACTGAGAGCATTATTCTCATTAGGTTTCATAAAAAATTAACAAGATGTTGTAAATTGCAGAAGGTGTCTTTTTTCTTTGTTTGAGTGCTAATATGGCAGCCGCAGACGGTCAGTGTCTAGGAATCGTTAATGCATACCGTACCTCCTCCAGTGCTGTACTGACCTCTGTCGGTTCACATTGCTCATTACACACCAGTATAGGGTGCTATGCAGTGTTTGTGATACACATTTTTCTTAACAGCTTAAAGGGATAGTTCTCTCAAAATTAAAAATCTGTGAGCATTATTGGACAGTCATGTTGTTCCAGACACGCACTTTCTTTTCTGCCATGAATCACAGAAGGACAAATGTTGAATGGACACTTTTTTTTAAATACTTTTATGGTGCTTTTGCATTCTTTATTGAGTCTTGAAACCTTCGGTCCCCATTCATTGTAATTGTATTGTGTTCACATTGTTTGGAACAACATTGAGGGTAAGTAGAACTACTGAACTACTCCTTTAACAACTTGTCATTTTATTTAAAAGTGTACACAATACTTGAATAGTAGGAGTATTCAAGTCATATGTACACTATTAAACAAAAGCATTGTTAATCTAAAATATGTCTTTTTCAAGGTGCCATTTCTCCTATGGACAGTTGAATACTTGAAGAAATTGTCAGTGATGCTTTCTCAGTCTTGATAGATTTATTTCTAGTTTTCTGTTTAATTTTATATTTTTTGTTTTGTTTTGTTATTATTTTGCTTTCTTTTTACACAACCACTCCTCTGGGATGCATTAGATGGGAAGCCTATATCTACAGATGTGGTTGTCCTGGCAACCAACCTAGTGATTCCTGACACCCGCAGTCACCATGCTGGAGTGTATGTGTGTCGTGCCAACAAACCCAAGACCAGAGATTTTGTCTCATCTCCTGCTGAACTTCGAGTACTAGGTAATTGTCTGTGTGTGTGTGTGTGTGTGTGTGTGTGTGTGTGTGTGTGTGTGTGTGTGTGTGTGTTTTCTTTTAACAGATCCTACATATTCTGAATAAATACTGGATACATTACTGAGGGATTGTAGATAATGTATCATGCATAATGTATCATGAACAATAGCATATTTATATTAACATTAACCTACATTACATGTTAGTTGGTTGTACCTAATGCATTAATGTTAACAAACTGAACTGTTTAAAGTCTTAGCAATATTTCTATATGATCTTCTATATGGTCTTTTTGCCCAGCTCCACCAGTCATCCTCCAGCCCCCAGAGGCGGTGTCCCTGTCCCGGGGGAATACGGCTCGGTTTGTGTGTAATAGTTCTGGTGACCCTCCCCCTGCTCTGCGCTGGCTCAAGAATGGAGAACCGGTCCAGTCTAATGCCCGGGTTAAGACTCAGAACCCTGGAGTTCTGCTCATCAACCAGCTGCGGCTGGACGATGCGGGATATTACCAGTGTATTGCTGCCAACAGTCTGGGCACCGCCTGTGCCACTGCCAAGCTATCCGTCATCGTGAGGGAGGGGCTGCCTAGCCCTCCTCGTCATGTGTCGGCCACACCCCACTCTAGCACTTCAGCACTGCTCACCTGGGACCCACCTGAACACAATAGTGACCAGATCATCGGTTTCTCAGTACACTACCAACGCACGGCAGGTGAGAGAGAGAGAGTGTGTGTGTGTTTCAGAATTTCAGAAATGCATTACTTAATGATGAGATCATTTATAAAATAAATAATACATTTATCACAATAATAACAGTCTTTTTAGAGGTGGCGTAAATGCAATACAATAATTGGCCTATAGTACTAAACAGAAATGTGGTAACATTTTTCATTGATTAATATTTAAAAAAAATACTACTGACAAAATGCATAATGTTTATCTTTATCCAGATATTGTCAAACAGTCAATAATTACATTGATTTACAGTAAGTCATAAATCATAAAGTACAGTAAGACAGATGGTTGTAAGTTGGGTTTACTAAAAAGAACCAGCTGATAAGAGCCATTTATTCTGTAATCAAAGTACACTACTAAATAAATAATGCAGGAATGCTTTTTCTGTTCTAAAATATTCTGTATTTTCAACATTTTTTCAAAAAATAAAAACATTCTGAATAAGAACTGGTTCTCGGTTCCCAACCATCATAATTTTAACTCTGTGTTTAACTCAGTGTTATTATTCTTAACAAAACAATAATCTTTAATTGGAATAAAAATATTACATGTAAAACTAAAATAAAAATTAAAAAATGTTGTCTTGCCAACTAAGTTTGAGTTTGAAGTGCTAAAATTACTAAAAACTGAAATGAAATTGAAGCTAAATAGAATTTAAAAAACAATAACTAATAAAAATGACAAACGCACATAAAATTACTAAAACTAGAATGGAAATGAAAACTAAAAAATATTAAAAGGTTAATTCAAAATATGAATAAATACTATAAGAGTAAGTAAGTGATTTTTATTTTCAGGACAAGCATCACAAAGTGCTTTACATCCAAAATGTAAAAGAGAAATCAAAATTAAAAATAACAGACATTAAATACAGACAATCAATAAAAAGATACATAGAAAATGTAGACAAAAGCAAGGGAGTTTTTAGCTGCTTTTTAAAAATGTCCACAGATCTTAGATCCAAAGGGAGAGCATTCCACAACTTGGGAACAACTACCTCAAAAGCACAGTCACCTTTACTATAATACTATAAATACTATAATAGAAAATATAAATACTATATTATAAATAATACTAAAATAACACATTGCAACAAAATTTGGAAAATGTTATCTTGTTCTAAAATTTCCCAAAAACTTTTTGTGAGCTCTTTCCTATTTTGTTGCTGGAAGTTACTGGAGTCCCTGTTTGACCTGCAGTGTTTCTCATTACACTGAGTGGAGTGTAAGCTTAAGTGGATCAGTCCGCAGAGAAAAATCCTGTCTCATTACTTTACCAAAGCCAATCCACTTCATAGATCGCTGCTGTACAGAACCACAAGCCATATGTAAGCTCTGGCTGTTATTGATGGGGTCATTCTTCTCCTCATTTAGAAACTCATACGTAAAGGGTATGAAAATATATAAATATATATATATATATATATATATATATATATATATATATATTTTGGCTTAGATCATTTTTTCATGTGTACTATAAATGTACTATTTGTGTGTTTACAGGCTCAGACAACATGGAGTATCAGTTTGCGGTGAATAACGACACCACAGAGCTGCATGTAAAGGAGCTGCTCCCTCACACAGCCTACACTTTCTATGTAGTAGCCTACTCGCCCATTGGGGCCAGCCGCCCCTCACAGCCTGTTACTGTGGAGATGCTAGAGGATGGTGAGCACTGCCTAATGGGGAGAGGTCAGGTTTTCAGTGTGATAAAGAATATGAATTGACTAAACTGACACATTTAAAAGTGGTATTTTTATGATGTATTACTGTGCATAATATGCACACTTTCTGTATGCATGGAACAACAACCTACTGTTACATTTAACTTCTACATAATATGCAAAATGCTGTATGGAATGTAATTGACTTGACCAATGCTAGGCCATTTACATTGTGACAAATCAACTAAAAGCAGTGTAATTCATACAGTCCTGCTTGAAAGTTTGTGAACCACTTGCAGAATCTGCAAAATGTTAGTTATTTTAACAAAATAAGAGGGATCACACAAAATGCATGTTATTTTTTTATTTAGTACTTTCCTGAATAAGATATTTTACATAAAATATGTTTACATATAGTCCACAAGAAAGTTTAAAAGTTTACATACCCTTGATTCTTAATATTGTGTTGTTACCTGGATGATCCATTTACTGATGCTCCAGAAGGAAACACGATGCATTAATAGACGGGGGGTGAAAACATTTTGAATTTGAAGATCAAGGTAAATTGTACATAATTTGTCTTCCTGGAAACATGTAAGTGTTTTCTGTTGCTTCCTAAATGAAAAATATAATATTTAAACAAAATAAGAAAAATTTGGACATCTTTGTCCTGTTCAAACGTTTTCATCCCCCGGCTCTTAATGCATCATGTTTTCTTCTGGAGCATCAGTGAATGTTTGAACCTTTTTTAATAGTTGTGTTTGAGTCCCTCAGTTGTCCTCAGTGTGAAAAGATGGATCTCAAAATCATACAGTCACTGCTGGATATGGTTCAAATATGCAAAAGTATGGAAAATAAAAGAATTTGCAGGACGATTTTCTGAAGAACGTTGGGCAGTTTAACTGTTCAGGACAAACAAGGGACTCAAGAACAACCATCATGTAAATTTTTGAGCAGGGTCATTTTTATAAATTCAGCTTTTTCAAAATGTTTTATTTTTTTTGTCTTGTGGACTACATGTAAACATCTTTTATGTAAAATATCTTTTTTGGCACAGTACTAAATAAAAAATAACATGCATTTTGTATGATCCCTCTTATTTTGTTAAAATAATTAACATTTTGCAGATTCTGTAAGATTTCCATTGTCAGCCACTTCCAGTTATTTTATCTGTACAAAAAACTGCCTGATATGCTGCTTGATGTTGCAAACTTTTACTTTTCATATTATTTTAATTTATTTTTGTAATCATAAACACACCGGTTCATAGCAAAAATAGTTTTACAGTTTACTGCACTGTTATTCTTCTAGTTATTTAGCTATAACGGCTAATGAATCTGAAGTCTCGAACATTTACAAGAAATATCTGAAAAATAAGCTGGATACATAAGCAATTTTCGGTCATATGGGTGCCCTCTGGTGGCCAGAGACAAAAAAAAAAAGATCTCAATGACCTGTGCAATAGACACCAGGGCAGCGTCCCAATTGGGACACTTCATCTGGACCGTAGGGTGTCCCATTTTTCATTTTAGGTTTTTAAAGGGTATTCATAAGCGCTTCCGTTGCGGCCAGTAAATGCCCTTGATACGCCCTTTTGCCCAGTCTGCATTGAAGCAAGCTCCATAGCAGACTTCTACCCGACAGTCAAAGCAGCATTACATCACGAAAGTGTGTAAGGGAGATCTAGAGAGATTAGGGTTCCTTTTGGGACAGGGCCAAGGGCCAAATTCCAAGAAGAAGAAGTGCACTTTAAATGCCCGGATGATGCACTTATTTAACTTAAAAATGGAATTATGGACACTTCATGCACTCGACTGTTGCAGCCTTCCTTACATAGTGAAATTTTCGTTTGAGATTATTTGTATAGCGCTTTTCACAATTCATATTGTTTCAATGGAGCTTTACAGAAATCTTAGTGTTACAGTGGGAGGGGAGGAGCTATCAGACTCCGATGCTGGATGACAAAATAACCTTATAAAATTCATACACTAGATACTAGAGTGCATAGTATAAGTGCATGGAGTATAGTTTGTCATTTGAGACAACTACTGTTTTGTAAATCTTTGTTTGCTTTTTGTTCTCTGCAGTTCCCAGTGCTTCTCCGCAGCTGTCCCTGCTGAGCACATCTCCCACTGACATCAGAGTCATGTGGCTGCCCCTCTCCTCACAGCAGAGCCGTGGAGCCATCAAACGCTACCGCATTGACTACAGAGCGCTGGAGCAGGGTAAGACAGTGCCACCTACTGACACCTGCGGCGTTAACCTTGGAAAGGTTTCTTAAACCTTTCGAAAAAATATTTTTAAAAATTCTAAAACGTTTGCTTTTGAGTTTTTTTGTATATCATATTTGATACATCTGGCTTTTATGGCTCATATAGTATGATATGGGAGAATATGGGGCTCATACTCTGTGGAGAAAAAAACACTGCAGTTTTATGACCAAAGCTCTGTTTAGTTGTAATATTGCATATTATGCAATGCAATACAAATGATGTACAAATGTATTAAATGTTCTTCAAGAGCTTGATTTATAATATATATATATATATGGATCAAGTAAACCTAGTAGCTTCAATATAGTAAGTGTTCATCTTGAAATAATAATATAAAAGTTATTACCTATATTCACAATCAGATAACAGAAGGCAACAGGGTTTTCAGCAAAACAACAGGGTTTTCAGCAAAGTTTTGATCATGTTGATAATTTAGAGTGCTTAGAAAGTTGTGTATCAAATATGATATAGTAGGTTACATACAGTATGGTTAAGATCTATGAAGGGTGTGTGTGAGGTTTTGTCTTGACACATGTTGATAAATTCATGTTGGCTGCTTTGTGCATTTCTCTGCAGTCGCTAGTAGAGCAGCAGGCATGTCTGGGGTATTTTGAGCTGAATGACAAAGACATGGCTGATTGCTTCTGCTCTATTAGTGCTCTGGATGCTTAATGAACAGTAATAAAGGTGGAACAAAAGACAGATTCGGTCTGATGGCCTGTGACACAGAATGAAAGACAGAACCAAAGTCAATTCAGTGAAGAATTCCATTGTTCATGCTTCTTTATCAGCCAGCTGCAGAAATGATTTCCACTGGCATACTTATTTTCTGGCACGTGTTTGTGTGTGTGTGTGCCCTGCAGTGGATCACATATACTCTGTGGAAGTGGGTGGGAATGAGACACAGGTGACTCTAAGGGATCTGAAACCAAATCAAACGTACCAGCTCCGGATTGCGGCGGGAACACGAGCTGGGTTTAGTCAGCCTTCTGAGTGGGCCTCGCACCACACACCAAACCTTACTCAGGGTGAGTAAACACATAAAAACGCACTCAAAAGCAAACTGTATGCACATAGATACCAGTTTTAACTCACTCAAGGTTAAACTTGTATGCAGTGGCGCCTCCAAGGGGTGCCCGGGGGGGCATTGATCCCCCTAAAACAACACTGACCACCCCGTTAGTCTCACAGTCACCAAGATGTATACATTTTTGGACTAAATAGTGATTTTAATGTATTATCACACATGGGACAAACACTTTACTTAGTGTTCATGAGTGGAATATTTTGAACTTGATGTGTCACCACATGCTTTATTTCCCTAGTATTTATTTATTTATTTTTATTTTGTGCTGTTTAGATCTTGTTTGACCTGGTACAAAGTTCAAAGTTCAATAGTCAAGTACAAGGTTTTACATACACTACTGTTCAAAGTCAGCTTATGCTCACCAAGGCTAATGGCAGCAAAAACAGTAATATTGTGAAATATGATTACAAATTAAAATAACTGTCTTCTATAACATATTTTAAAATGTAATTTATTCCCTGTGATGGCAAAACTGAATTTTCAGCATCATTACTCTAGTCTTCTGTGTCACATGACCCTTCAGAAATCATTCTAATATGATGATTTGGTGCTCAAGAAACATTTCTTTTTATTATCTGTGTTGGAAACAATCGTGCTGCTTAATATTTTTGTGGAAAGCATAATACATTTTATAAGGATTAATAGAAAGCATTTATTTAAGATTTGTTTGTAACATTATGTCTTTACTTGTGTCACTTTTGATCACTTTAATGTGTCTTTGCTTTTATGCTTTTTAGCATAAAATCTGGTTTGTGAGGTAATCTGTGTATCTTCAGTAGACATCAGTTGATATTGTCTTCATTTTTCTCACAAAATTAGACCAAGTAAATTATATTTACCCAGAATTATTAGCTTTTCCCTATGTTTTGTTTCCTATTGGCCCTTCTTAAAGCTAAAATAGGAGAAAACATAATAGGAAAATAAAATTATTCTGGTCCACATTAATTATTGCAGTGAAATAAGCTTGTATGCTTCTTTACGGTTGTTTGAAATACTAGTTTAATTTGTTTGCACTTTCAGTGCCCCTCATTAAAAATGTCCTGGAGGTGCCACTGCTTATGTACAGCCAATGCACACACAAAATACGCACTGCCTGTCTCACTAACTCCGTCTGTTGTTTTTCCAGTGCTCTTTGCTCCCACTGAGCTCAAAGTGAGAGCCAAAATGCATTCCCTTCATGTCACATGGCAGCCACCGCCCAATCACACTCAGATCACCGGCTACAAGCTTTCCTGGTGGGAGGTGGATGGAGAGGAGCTGACCAATGAAGAGAAGCCTGTGATCAATGACAAGATTCAACAGATCAAACTGAGGAAGAGAGTTAAACACCATGAGGTCACAGGCCTTGGTGAGAGTTGAGCAGTAATTTTATTCATATATGCTATATTCTAACACAAAAATGTATCTGAAACGGCATGTCTTATATAACAAAGCTGCTCATACAATTCCCAATGCAGGGACTTTATTTATGGATGTACTGATTTTCTGAAAATATAAACGGAGTGTCTACTTTAAGTGCAAATAGCGTCCCTTGTTCTAAATAGCGACACTAGCTCCGCCCACCAATATCTGGTTGGGCCTCTCAGGTTTAAAAAAAGACACACAGAATTCAGTGTCTTCAGTGGCTCAGCAGTAGCGAGTAGGGCTGGCAGAACTGTCTTTTAATGTGATCGACGCTGGTTCAAATCCGCCTTTTGCCGAGCTTGCTCTTCTCCATTTTCCCATCACATATCACATCAGAAAGTCATTTATTTTCAGTAAAAATAAAAAGAATGTTCTAAAAAGTGGAAATAAACTGCCTAACCAGTGTTTAGTAGTATTAAAGTATTTATTGGGTAGGGTTAAGGGAAGGTGTAGGGAGGTTTTTTTTTCTCCCAATAAGGCAACATCCATTTAATAATTTTAATAAATAATTTACACTATGATATTATTGTATCCTGTTAAAATACTGAGGTGCAAATAGTATCTTCCAATATAAGGTAGCCTACTGATAGCATCTAATTACTATTTACACTTATTGCAAAAACTGCTACTTTTACATGGTGTAAATAGAATATATCGCTATTTTAACCTAGTGTAAATAGCATATCGCTAAGAAAATGCTGCTATTGTCACTTAGTGTAAATAGCATCTATCGCTGCCGAATGTAAAATATAAAATTAAAAACTAATTTAAAATATTAATAAAAACTATAATGGTATCTCAGTACTCCTAAAACAACACTGGTCTAACCAACATGAATGTAAAGTATGCAAAATGCTTTACAATATCATCATTTGTTATTTTTTTTTTTTTTTTTGGATATGATTGTGTTTCAGCTCCAGATCGGCTGTATGAGGTGAAGGTTTGGGCGTTTAATAAACAGACTGAGGGTTATCCTGCTGTCTGGAAAGGCAGAACAGAGAAGCTCACACGAGGTGCGTTTGGTTATGATGAGAAGATAATGATAGATTAAATCACATCTACCTGTCATGTAGATTTAAATCTGAGTAAATTTGTGTGTGTGTGTGTGTGTGTGTGTGTCATTTTCTTAGTGCAGACACCAAACTCTCTCCCACCATTGCCGCCCATCAGCATCAGAGCTCGTGCGAACAGTTCCACCTCTATCTGGCTCCGCTGGGAGAAACCGCACTTTAACAATGTGCGAATCATTAACTACACTATACGCTGCAGCCCCACAGGAATACGCAATGCATCGCTGGTCTCATACTATACCAGGTACCATGCAAATACACAAAAATATTCTTGTATAGTCAGATTATAAACAATCATTCCGAAATAAAGAGGCACGTGTTATCCTCACCATACCGTTTTCGTACATGGTTCTTTCTTGTGCAGTCTTTCATCCAGCAATTATTTTCCAATGTTTGACCATTTAGAGGGTAAATAAAGTGAATTTTAGTGAATTTTAAGTAAATATTGTATGTTGTTTTCTATCATTCTTACTCTCTGTGATATTTATTGCGATATTTGACATTGACTTTTGAATGGTTATGTGTGAGACATTATATCGACCACACTTCTCTCTAAAGAGCAGCGTTGACTATTAAATAATACTTTATTGGTTAACCACTTAACCAGGACAGTTCACTGTCTTTCAGCTCTTCTCAGGAGATTTTACTGGGATCACTTAAGCCCTTCACTAGCTATGAAATCGCTGTGCAATCTAACGGAGTTGATATGAGTGGCCCCTTCAGCAGCACAGTGGAAGAATCCACACTTCAAGACAGTGAGTACAGCCCTTTTTAATGCTGTGAAAGATCCTTTGTACTTAAAGGGTTAGTACACCGAAAAATGAAAATTCTGTCATTTATTACTCACCCTCATGTCATTCCAAACCTGTACGACTTTCGTTCATCTTCGGAACACAAATTAGGATATTTTTAATGAAATCTGAGAGATCTCTTTCTCTTCATAGACAGCCACGCAACTACCACTTTGATGCTCCAAAAGGTTCATAAAGAGGTCGTAAAAGTAATCATAATAAATATGAATTGAGTGGTTTAGTCCAAATTTTCTGAAGAGACTGTCAATGGAGGGACAGAAAGCTCTCAGATTTCATTAAAAAAGATCTTCATTTGTTTTCCAAAGATTAACGAAAGTCTTACAGGTATGGAACGACATGAAGGTGAGTAAATAACAGAATTTTCTTTTATGAATGAACTAACCCTTTGATACATGAAGAAAATATGAAAAAAGAAAGTTTATAGAATATGAAGATGATTTTTTCCCCCTCAAAATAAGCTTTTCACACACAAGTTACATTTCTAGTGAATCTGGCAGAGTTCACACTGTCTCGTGTCTGTTCGTGCGTGAGTGAGAGCTTTAATTATAGTGTGTATACAAGTGTGAGTGTCTGTAGGTTTTTTTTCTTTTTTTTTTTGAGTGGGAAGTGATGAATGAATGCGTATTTGTGAGTTGTGTGGGTCATTGTGAGTCATTGTGTTTGTGTTAGGTTAACAGTTAGGGGATTAATAGGGAGAGGCGTAAGGAGATAATTGGCTTTAATTAAAAGCCCAGATGGAATTGCCCCTTTTGTTGGCCAAGAGTCTTTCAGCTTGTCAGTCAGTCTAGCCAAGATGGCAGGGAGGAGCACGTTGCCACAGCGATTTAGTGTCATACTAACTGAGAGGAGCTTTATCTACTCTTGAGGGGGGAGAAAGAGTGGGCACTTCAAAAGAGACCTTTCCCTCAAAAAAACAAAAAACAAAACAGAACTGGTATTATACTCACAGTATCTCCTTAAAACTCACAGACTGTGGCCATTACATTTTTTCTACCTGAAAAAAAAAAAAAGCATTTTTGTTTGTGATATTTGTGTAGCATTAGCAGCTAGCACTCAATAAAGTTCCATTAAACCATTGTTTACACTTGCTCATGTCATTCAAAACCTATTTTTTAACGTGGAACACAAAATGAGATGCTCTTCAAGCTACTTTTTTCCACATAATCAAAGTGGATAGTACTCCATGTGACTTGTGCGCATACTCTGTTTTCTGAAGACGTACTAACTGAAACAGACAGAAATTTAAGTGCATTCAGAGCACACTTAGTTCAAAAAGTGCCTTGATAGTCCCATGGTATTCTTGAAAAGTACTATACTTTGACATACCATGTAAATACTATGGTAAATGCCATAGTACTTGCCACAGTAGTACAAGTAGTATGTAATTCCTAATTATTAGGTCTGTGTACTTTTGCGTCCATTCCTTTTTCCTTTTTTTTACCATGAAAAAAAGAGGAACGATTGTTGTAGTTTTAAATGCTATGTTGAATACCAAAATTTAAACAATATAAATAGCTACACAAATTTCATTGGCACAAAATAAAATATAGATTTTTTTAAAAGATTTTTTAATTACGTTTTGCATCTTTATAAACCAAAATTAAAAAAAAAAAAAAATGTTGAAAGAATGTCAATTTACAAGTTTTCTTTTGTTAAATTATTGTTTCTCCGCACACTTTCAAGTCTACTTTGAAACTATGATAATACATGACTTGATTTTAAAACTGAAATGGGCATTGCAGAACACCTGTACCAACATGATGACGAGTGAGATTGCTCCCCTCTTGTTCCCATTAAAAAGTCAACCCATTCTCACTCGCGAGGTGTCCGATACCCAAGCGAAATGCTGTCACTACTGACTGCAACATGCCCGCAGCGACGCGGGACATTCTTAAAAGCACATAGCGTGAAAAATCACTTAATGTGGCTTAATGTACTAAGACAGGGATATTGGAGGCCCAAATTCAGTACACACCTTATTACTGTAATAAAGCATACGTAGCTACATAAGCAGATGAGCCCACAATATGAACGCAATTAAATAGCCTACAAGTACGTTTTTCTAAAATACCATTATAAAGAAAGTTAGTGTCAAGACAGTGACATTAAAAGACCAATCAGTATAAACATTATTAATAAAGCAGTCTTCTATGTAGACAAGCAGATCAGGCCGAATATGAACGCATTAAACACACTTAACGTGGCTTAATGCATTAAGACAGTGATATTAAAATATTCAATATAGCCTATACCTTGTTAATAAAGCATACTATGTACAGACACGTTAAGCATTGTTTCAGTAGGCTACATTAAGCCATATAAAGCGTTTTAGAATGTCCCAGCGACGCGGCCATAAAACATTACGTTCAATGAGATTTGAAAAACATTTAATGTCAAAACTCCACTGAGATAAAGGGCATGGGAATTTTGTCTTCATGAAAATTATAGCCTATATTGGAGTATAATTTTGTCACCATGACATATTTTGGGGTAGGCCATTTTCAGTTTGAACATCTAGCATAGCTATAGTCTATAGCCAGACACCTAACAGCCAGACAAAAAAGTCACAGTAATTTACAAGTCTTTATTCATAAAACAGTGAAAAGCAAATGGACGGGATCGCGAACACAAGCTCGATAATGTTGGAGCGCTAAACAAGAGGCAAGTAGGCCTAGGAATGGCCATGTTTAGGTTGAAATATATAAAAAATAATAATTTAATGAATTAGAATGTAAATGAATCAATGTCAACTTTCAAGG